>JAVLUX010000016.1:37747260-38397260 GCA_032164185.1 Moxostoma hubbsi | reverse complement strand
GATGGATGAAAAAAGATATGCAGATTGATGGATAGATGGAAGAATCAATGCACAGATAGATGGATGGATGACTAGATTGGCAGATGATAGATGAAAAAAGATATGCAGATTGATGGATAGATGGAAGAATCAATGCAAAGATGGATGGATGGATGGATGGATGGATGGATGGATGGATGGATGGATGGAGTGGCAGATGATGGATGAAAAAAGATATGCAGATTGATGGATAGATGGAAGAACCAATGCACAGATAGATGGATGGATGAATAGATTGGCAGATGATGGATGAAAAAAGATATGCAGATTGATGGATAGATGGATGAAAAAAGATATACAGATTGATGGATTGATGGATGAATCGATGCAAAGATGGATGGATGGATGAATTGGCAGATGATGGATGAAAAAAGATATGCAGATTGATGGATAGATGGAAGAATCAATGCACAGATAGATGGATGGATGAATAGACTGGCAGATGATGGATGAAAAAAGATATGCAGATTGATGGATAGATGGATGAAAAACGATATACAGATTGATGGATTGATGGATGAATCGATGCAAAGATGGATGGATGGATGAATTGGCAGATGATGGATGAAAAAAGATATGCAGATTGATGGATAGATGGAAGAATCAATGCACAGATAGATGGATGGATGAATAGACTGGCAGATGATGGATGAAAAAAGATATGCAGATTGATGGATAGATGGATGAAAAACGATATACAGATTGATGATAGATGGATGAATCGATGCAAAGATGGATGGATGGATGAACTGGCAGATGATGGATGAAAAAAGATATGCAGATTGATGGATAGATGGAAGAATCAATGCACAGATAGATGGATGGATGAATAGACTGGCAGATGATGGATGAAAAAAGATATACAGATTGATGGATAGATGGATGAATCGATGCAAAGATGGATGAATGGATTGGCAGATGATGGATGAAAAAAGATATGCAGATTGATGTATAGATGGATGAAACGATGCACGGATTTATGGATGGATGGATGGATTGGCAGATGATGGATGAAAATAGATATACATATTGATGGATAAATGGATAAATCGATGCACAGATGGATGGATGGATTAAAAATATGGATTGATGAAAAAACATGGATGGCTGGATGGATTTGAGTTTTCAAAGTTTCAATTTAATTTTGTTAATCAGTAACGCAAATTCAAAGTAGTCAAAAAAATGCTATTAACATGTTACTACTGCAAGCTGTAACTGGCATGACTTGTATTTTACTTAAAACTTTAAGGCAGCATTTAAACTTCTTTTACATTTTAGCAGACTGTCTATGTAGATAGATAGCATAAAACAGAAAGACAGGAAAAGAAAATGAGAAGGAAAAAGAGAGAATGATGATGACAGAAGAAATATCTATTTTCTCTATATTTGCATGAAAATGAAAAGTGCAGAAGATGAGAGTAGCACATACCAAAGACTGTTCTGGCGGGAACAGATTCCTTATTTATCCAGAAAGACACTTGGGAAAGGATTACGGTCATGATGCAGGGAATGTACGTCTGAATCATGAAATAGCCCATTTTCCGTTTCAAGTGGAAGTACACCGTCATCACAACATATTCACCTGAAAGAGCAGAGCAAAAAGGAAGTGACTTATTATCCTGACTGCAGACACGTGAAGGCACAAGGTCAGAGTGACGGTATGTCAAAACGGCAGACTTATTTTAGCTGAATAGCAAAGTTTTTAAGTTGTTAAGCTGCCCTGGCAGATTCATTTTAGTTTTAATAGAATCAAGCTTGCAGCCGAACGGGAAAACACTGCTCCAGTAATCAAAACAAAGGCTAAAAACTCTAAACCTCTTATGTAATTCTATTCAGAACGAAGTAAAAAAAATATTTTTTACCATCTGTTTCACTGAGACACTCAATATTGTAGGGGTTAACTGATATATTAAAAAAAAATCCACAATGACCTTTAAGTTTAAGCCGTCATTTGGAATGAGTCATGAGTAAAAAATGTTTTTTTCTTTTAATCAACAGTAGACACTCATATCAAATATTCTCTGTATCCACTGATCAGGTGACTTGGATACAGACCAGGTATCTCTCAACATATGTGTTTATAGTAGATGGACTTATCTGTAACGTGGCCAAAGATCTTTGTAGAGCAGATTTAAAAATGTATATTTATTTGAACCCACTGGGGAGAAAAAACTGGATATGAAAATGCTAACCAGGATAAGATATAAAATATTTGACAATTTTAGACTAATAGAATGTAAATACTGCCGTATGAGTAATCTTTTTGGAAAGCAGTTATTAAAGTCAACATTTTACTTCCCGAAATTTGACTTTTCTGCATTAAACAGGGTATTCATTGAGAAAAAGTGTGTGAAAGAACTTGACTTTTCCCATCTGAAATTGATTGGATTGTTAAAAGAAAGTGGGTGCTACGTAGCAGAATGGATACAGGTGGTTTGAGGGGAAAGTTGTTTCAGTGGTTCTGCAATTTTTTTACGTTTTGATGAAAGATTATGATTTTATTTCCCTTTTTCTTAAATGCATATTTTGGGTCTTTAGTGACCTGGGACCTCATTCCACCCCCTTTAATTCATCCTTTTGGAGTTATGCCCTCATCTCTTTTGTATTCTTCAACATTTATCTTATGAATAGTGAAACAATAAATAAATGCAGAAATTGCGGAAAATAAATAAATAAATAGCTAATTCCCAAAAGTACATAGGCATGTAAAATTTGGGCACCCTTGATCAAAATTTATGTTGCTGTGAATAGCTAAGTGAGCAAAAGATGGCCCGATTTCCAAAAAGTATAAGATAAAGATGACACATTTCTTTAATATTTTAAGCAATTTTACTTTTTCATTTCCATCTTTTACAGTTTCCAAAAAAAAAAAAAAAAGGAAAAGGGCCTGAAGCAAAAGTTTGGGCACCCTGCATGGACAGTAACAGCCCCTTTGGCAAGTATCCCAGCTTGTAAACGCATTTTGTGGCCAGCTAAGAGTTTTGCAATTATTGTTTGGTGGATTTTCATCCATTCTTCCTTGCGAAAGACTTCTAGTTCCATGATTCTTGACCCATCTTGCATGCACTGCTCTTTTGAGGTCTATCCACAGATTTTTTATGTTTAGGTTGGGGGACTGTGAGGGCCATGGCAAAACCTTCAGCTTGCGCCTCTTGAGGTCGTCATTCTGGATTTTGAGGTGTGTTTAGGATCATTATCCTGTAGTAGAAGCAATCCTCTTTTCATCTTCAGCTGTTTTACAGATGGTGTGATGTTTGCTTCTGGAATTTGCTGGTATTAAATTTAATCCATTCTTCCTTCTACCAGTGAAATGTTCCCCTGTGCCACTGGCATCAACACAAGCCCAAAGCATGAGCAATCCACCCCTGTACTTAACTGTTGGAGAGGTGTTCTTTTCATGAAATTCTGCACCCTTCTTTCTCCAAATATACATTTGCACATTGCGGCCAAAAAGTTCTATTTTAACTTCATCAGTCCACAGGACTTGTTTCCAAAATGCATCAGGCTTGTTTAGATGTTCATTTGCAAACTTCTGAAGCTGAATTTTGTGGTGAGGATGCAGGAAAGGTTTTCTTCTCATGACTGTTCCATGAAGGTCATATTTGTGCAGGTGTTGCTGAACAGTAGAACAGTGCACCACTACTCCAGAGTCTGTTAAATCTTCTTTAAGGTCTTTTGCAGTCACACAGGGGTTTTAATTTGCCTTTCTAGCAATCCTACGAGCAGTTCTCTCTGAACGTTTTCTTGGTCTTCCAGACCTCAACTTGACCTCCACCATTCCTGTTAACTGCCATTTCTTAATTACATTATGAATTGAGGAAACGGCTACCTGAAAATGCTTTGCTATCTTCGTATAGCCTTCTCCTGCTTTGTGGGCATCAATTATTTTAATTTTCAGAGTGTTAGGCAACTGCTTAGTGGAGCCCATGGCTGCTGATTGTTGGGACAAGATTTGAGGAGTCAGAGTATGTATAAAGCTTTGAAATTTGCATCACCTGGCCTTTCCAAATGACGATTGTGAACAAGCCATAGCCCTAACAAGCTAATTAAGGTCTGAGACTTTGGTAAAAGTAATCTGAGAGCTCAAATCTCTTGGGGTGCCCAAACTTTTGCATGGTGCTCCTTTCCTTTTTTTCACTCTAAAATTGTGCAAAACAAAAATAATACACTTATCTTGCTTAAAATGTTGTAAAGAATGTGTCATCTTTAAATGTATCCCTTTTGAAGATCAATTCACCTTCTACTCACTTAACTATTCACAACAACAGAAATGTTGGCCAAGGGGTGCCCAAACTTTTGCGTGCCACTGTATATAGGGTTGTTAGTGATCAGATATATGTAATAGTGTTTTAATATATTTCCATGCTTTCATAAATCATATTTTTTATTGTTATTTTCTTTCTATATAACTTTAATATCCCAGGATATCTATTTCTTTGTCTATTACTAGACAAATGCTATTTATACACAAATGACTAATATATCATGTTGGTTTTCTGATGGTGAGTTATCAATATCCCGTATGCGTGTACACATAGCCTACATATTTTACATGCCATTTGTTACTCAAGGTACTGCAGATGTTTCAAGGATTGATGAATTTATATTTGACATTGCTATTTGACAAAGAAGACACATGGAAGTAAACTATAGCACGTGTACCACCTGAACAGTATGATTTTGCTATTGTCATTTTGGTCTGCTATTGAAGTTGTGCATATATTTAGACTCAGTAAGTGCCTGAGAAAATATATGTGTGTACACAGCATAAAAATAAATAAATAATTAAATAAGAACATATATATTCTGTTCTGTATTTTGTGTGAGAAACAGACCAAAAAGCACATGTTGTCAGCCACTGTCTGTGCTTATTAGACATATAGTTTTGGTTTTCATGAGCTTGACGGCTCAGAAAACCAAATCCTCCATTTAAATCTCTCAGAAAGTTTGAGATATTTTACACTGGATAGTATTTTATTGTATTTTTTTTTTTTATATAAAAACTGGTAATTGTATGGATTCATGCCTGTGATCTCAGCACTATCTAATAAAAGCATAAATACAGTTAAAATCATAATCAAGTAATAATAAATGACTGTGATTGGCCCATCCTCGCCAGCGCTGAGAAAAGTAATGGGTACCATGTGGCAGCTCTGTCAACACGCGGTTTTGGTAGTGGTCCGGAACTCTAGATGATAATTTACACCTCATGACCTCATTTACACCTAGCAACTCATGATGCCAGAAACTTTAATGACCATTGAAATAAAATTTTAAAAAATGCCTTCAGGTGGTGCCCCCCTGGACATGGTGCCCTTGAGCATGTGCCCAGTTGCCCGTATGGTTTATCTACCCATGCATTCAAGGATTAAGACAGTAAATAGGGTCAGTTTTGATTTCATGTTGACATTAAATAATGCAAATATCTGCACCAAAAAACACTGTTTTTGTGTGTAATTGTGAGTGTGTATCTGTACCTGTGATGGACTTTACAGTCTCACTGGACACAGTCTGTCCGATCAGGTCATACTGGACCAGACTAGATGACTCAGGTGGGACCTCCACTGAATGCTCAGGGCCTTTGGTCCAGGTGTAGATCATCTCAGTCATTGGGTATGCATCTGACACACAAAAGAGAACCATCATTACAAGAACTTTAAATAGATGTGGACATTCATGGCAGTTTATCAGAACATGTCTGTGACATATGTGTTTCCACTGAAAGAAAAAATATACTTTTGATCTTTCTCTCAACTCTCAGACCTTCACCATGGCCAAATTACTTGAGGAAATAAACCTTTATATTAAGTTTTATTCATTATTAAATCAAGTATTGAATGTAATATTAAGAGTGGAGACAGGAATCAGGATTGGAAAAACTCAAAAATGCACATGCCCACCATCTTTACATTACTACACCATTACAGCTGTGATGTGTGAATTGTTCATGCTATTTGCATAATTTGGAAAAATTACAACTTGATTAGGAATGACGGCCAATAAAAATATTCTGCTTAAAAGTGATACTTTGAATTTTCATTGATTTAGTTAAACCTCACTTGTGTCATATTTAATCTCAAGCATACTCTTCACTGACACTTTTTGCTGACTTGATTAATAAGTACAGTGACTATTAAAAAACTTTATAAGGAGCAACATTGTTTGGTGAAGTGGATGCCAAAATTTGATAGGAATACTTTTTACAGAATAAATATTGAAATGGTTTATGTTTATTTCACTCTTTGTTTAGATGATCATAGTTTTAACATATTATAATTAGTATTTTTATAATGGATTTTTATAGTTTAATATTGAAAATTTGGGTCTGGGACAAGGCTGAAACAGTCAAATCGTCATGGTTACTGTCATAACCTCCGTTCCCAGAGGGAGGGAATGAGACATTGTGTCAAATTAAGTTACACAAGGGTCTTCCTTGGATGCCGAATCGTACCTCTGAACCTGAGAAAAGGCCAGTGTCAAGTTGGCAGACAGAATTCTGGTGGCCCCCTACAGAAAAAGCATGGCGGCTGGGGCAGCAGGGCTGCCAGGGGGAAACGCAGGTCACCTGACAAGGGGGACCATACCGCGGAAAATACATCACGGGGAGTTAGCCTTAAGAGGGAACTATGCCCGTGGAGCCCGACCACAATACAGAGCATTTGACACTCGTAGTGGGTCTGGCCGCGAATTGCTTCTTTGAATTTGCAGGCCAGAGGGCTAGGGAGGAGAAACATCCAGGCAGCGATGCTCAGTGGCTGACCTGGGACAGAAGGCGCACTGGATCAACTTGGTGAAAAGTCAAGGTGCAAGTGGAACACCTGGTCAGTTGTGCCGCGTTACGAGTTCTACCGGCTTGGACCTGACAAAATACGGGACAAGACCGACTCAACCCTCAGATTGTAAAACCTGGCAAAGGTATTGGGTGTTGCCCAGCCCGCTGCTCTGCAGATTTCTGCTAGGGAGGTGCCATAGCTCAGTGCCCACGAGGATGCCACACTTCTAGTAGAGTGTGCTCGAACCCACAAAGGGGCGGGTATGGCCTTGGTGTGTTAGGCTAAGGCAATATAATCAACAACCCAGAGGGCTAACCTCTGTTTGGAGACTGCATTCCCTTTCCGCCGTCCGTCAAAGCAGACAAAGAGCTGCTCAGAACATCTAAAGCTCTGCGTGCGGTCCAAATAGGTAAGCAAAGCACGCACCGGACACAGCAAAGAAAGGGCTGGGGCATTGCTTGCAGGTTCATGATCTGGTCCCTGAAAGGGGTACTAGGAACCTTGGGCACATAGCCCAGTCAGGGTCTCAGGATAATGTGAGAAAGCACCGGATCAAACTCCAGGCAGGTGTCACTGACAGAGAACGCTTGCAGGTCTCCAACCCTCTTGATGGAGGCTAACACGATCAGGAGGGCCGTCTTCAGGGAGAGGGCCTTGAGCTTGACTGAATCAAGCGGCTCGAAGGGGGGTCTCTGAAGGCCCGAGAGGACCACTGAGAGATCCCAAGAGGGGAACAGTCTAGGCCGGGGAGGATTCAGTCTCCGGGCGCCTTTCAGGAATCTGATAATCAAGTCGTGCTTACCAAGGGACTTGCCATCTAGGGCGTCGTGGTGGGCGCGATAGCAGCTACATACAGCTTCAAGTTGGAGGGGGACAGGCTCCCCTCCAGCCCCTCCTGCAGGAATAGAAGCACTGACCAAACTGCACATCTCTGCGGGAGCGTGAGATCCGAGAACCAGGTGCATGTAGGCCAGTAGGGGGCCACCAGGATGACCAATTCCTCGTCCTCCCTGATCTTGCACAGCACCGATGCAAGAAGGCTCACTGGGGGAAATGCGTACTTGTGCAGCCCCCGGGGCCAGCTATGTGCCAGCGCACCTGTCCCGAGAGGGGCTCCTGTCAAGGAGTACCAGAGCGGGCAATGGGAGTTGTCTTGTGAGGCAAAGAGATCTATCTGTGCCTTGCCAAATCAGTCCCATATGAGCTGGACCACCTGGGGGTGGAGCCTCCACTCTCCGCTGGGCAAAACCTGTCGCGACAGCACATCCGCCGTTGTGTTGCGGTTGCCATGGATGTGAGTGGCGAGCAGCGACTTGACTGGCTCCAAAGGAGGGGATTTATGTACGCTACCATCATGGTGCTGTCTGAACAGATCAAGAAGTGCTTGCGCTTGGATTAGTGTGAGAAACTTCCGTAGGGCAAGAGTTAAAGCCATCAACTCTAGGCAATTGATGTGCCAATGCTGCCGGGGTCCTTTCCAGGGGCCAGCGGCAGCGCGCCCGTTGCACATGGTGCCCCAACCCTGTCAAGAGGCGTCTGTGGTTACCACGACACATCTGGACACCTGCTGCAGGGGGACTCTGGTCTGCAGAAAGCAGAGATCTGTCCAAGGGTTGAAAGTCTGAAGGCAAGAATGGGTGATTGTCACACAGTGTGTGCCATGGTGCCATGCCCATCTCGGGACTCGAGTCTGTAGCCAGTGCTGTAGCGGTCTCATATGCATCAGCCCGAGGGGCATGACTGTGGCTGAGGATGCCATATGCCCCAGGAGCCTCTGGAATTGTTTTAGCGGAACTACTGTGCTGGGTTCGAAGCGAGCGAGGCACCTGAGCACTGACTGAGCATGCTCGTTGGTGAGCTGCACTGTCATTGAGACTGAGTCTAACTCCATGCCAAGAAACGAGATGCTCTGAACCGGGTTGAGCTTGCTCTTTTCCAAGTTGACCTGAAAACCTAGACGGCTGAGGTGCCTGAGCACCTGGTCCCTGTGGGTGCATAGTAACTCTTGAGAGTGGGCCAGGATGAGCCAGTCATCGAGGTAGTTGAGTAGGCGGATGCCCACTTCCCTTAGGGGGTCAAGAGCGGCCTCTGCGACCTTCGTGACGACGTGTGGGGACAGGGTCAGTTCGAAGGGGAGGACCTTGTACTGATACGCCTGGCCATTGAACACAAACCGTAAGAAGGGTTTGTGTCGCGGCACAATGGAGACGTGGAAGTACGCATCCTTCAGGTCTACCACCGCAAACCAATCTAGCTGTCAAACGCAGGTGAGAATCTGTTTCTGCATGAGCATTTTGAATGGGAGTCTGTGAGCGGTGCCGGGCACCGAGGAACCAGTCGTCAAGCCGCGAAGGTGGAGGACGTGTGGAGGACGGGGGGTTCCAGTCCAAGCCCATGCTCACGGCAGCCCATCTGCGCGTCCACCTCCGACTGGGCAGGCTGGCCCGAAGGCGCCAGCCCAGTCGAGTCTTCTGCGTCAGATGCCTGGATGCTCTCCGATGCAGCGATGATGCTTGAGGGAGAATGCTGGCTGGCTGCGAGGTGAGTCGCACTCATCCTGAGCCCAGATGGAAGCACACGAGCGTGTTGGGGGTGGGTGGTTTGTGGGAATTTACCCAGTGAAACCGAACCTGTCATCATCCCCGTATCGCCTTCATCGCCAGCCGGGTCGTCCTCAATCCCGTGGGATGAGGGAGCGACGAGGGGGGCGGCTGAAGTGGCATTCACCGCAACGTTGCCATGGTCATGTTCTCGCAGTGATAACATGAACCATCCACGAACGCCGCCTCAGTGTGATCGCTAGCCATGCACACGAGGCAGCATCTGTGGCCGTCGTTCTTGGAGAGAAATCGACCGCATCCAGGAACAACACAGGGGCAGAAAGGCATCTTGAAAAAGACGCGTCCTGAAAAGGACGTTCAACGTTGCTGTGTATTGCTCTTTTGTGAGTGGAAACTCAGACTCTTTTAGAGGAAATATAACTCATTTAAGAGGAGACACTCTTTTAAACAGAAAGAAAGCATTGTCAAAGCATCCACGGGCGTGAACCGCACAGCGTGCAGAGAGAGAGATACGCCAGCTGGAAATGCGCCGTGCGGATCCAACAGCAATGCTTCTCGCTGGTAGAGGTGAGTGGAACAGGAGTGAATCTCAGCTGCTTGCTGCACAACCATTCGGCTCCAAAGAAAAATTCTGACTGGCATTCGCTGCCCCGCTTCCCTTTATACCCGTATGTCCGGGGCGGGGCAGATTCTGTCTGCCAACTTGACACTGGCCTTTTCTCAGGTTCAGAGGTACGATCCGGCATCCAAGGAAGACCCCTTGTGTCACTTCATTCGACATCACAACATCGAGTGAATGACAGAATGGGAACTGTTCATAAAAGACATTTGAAGAGTACCAAATGTAAATCTTTCCAATTCAGTTTTAACGGGACACTCATAACAAACAAACAAACAAAAAAAATAAAAAATACCCAGGACATGTCATATCCCAAAGTTGATAAAACACCTATACATGTCAATGCATATACTGTAGACATCAAGATCAGATTTGAATGACCAGTGTTTCTCCGCATAGCTGCCAATGCCTTATGCAGCGTGGGCCAATCACAAATGTGAGCCAAAGACCTAATGAGATGTTCCCTCACGTAGAATCACACAGATTGCATTTATGGAGGAGATATCCATACATCAAACAGAAACACACTCTAAGCAGAAACTGACTGCACATCCATGAGCCTGTCTGCACGATCCCTCCGCTCCTGTCCTCCTTTGAGAACATCATCACCATCTCTTCCTCCCTCCCTCCCTCTCTCTCTGGCTTTCTTAATTCTCTTTCTCTCTCTCTCTCTCTCTCTCTCTCTCTTTATATTTATATATATATATATATATATATATATATATATATATATCCTCCATGCCGACTCTGTTTCTGAACCCCCACACTCTGTACGGGTTTCTAAGACACCCACTAACAGCCCCATGGAGATGGAGAGGGAATAAGAGAGGGAGACACTAAGAAGCAGGTTTTCTGCATATGATCCAAAAGTCAAGCTGGGCATGATGGAATTATTCAGGGGAACTTGAATAAAAACCAAGAGGGAGAAAGAGACATTTTAGTAAAGCAAGACTCTCTGCTCTAACTGAGCTGACTCACTGCCTACAAAGGCAGCATCCTTACAGTAACTCCTAAGTGACCGATTTGGGATTCTCTACAAAGGCAGCAACTCCGCACAGCAGTCAGCACAACAGACTCGACTCACAATTGATTTCCATAGAGTTTGACATTAGAATATTGCTAAGCTCATACCTTGATACTCTAAAAAGCATAGAAACACATTAAACACTTGGGTAATATTGGGTAAAATAAGCTCCTTTCCTGTGCACCTCATGAGAGAAGCACTATATGGTGCACAGAGTTGCTGCCTATGAAGAGGATTCCGAATGAGTTACTTATAGAATGAGGTTACATGTCATAGAAGCTGTGAATGTTGGTAGTAGGTAGCATGGCTGCTCACTAGGTTTTGGAACCGACCCACAGTCATATTTTTAATTACATTAAACTATTTTTAGCTATACTTTTTAGTATTGAATGAAATATGAACTTATTTATAATCAGCATATCTCTTCTGACTCGTCCACAATTTTTTTATTTATTTTTCACCATGATGGATACGTCCTGTCTTAAAAATTAGCTAAAAACAGATATATTTGGAGGCATAGATATTCTGCCAAGGTTGGAGCAGTCTACATGTCAGAAGTTCACTTATGATGCCTTAAAATACTGCTTCCATATGCAGCTGGCTAGGTTCTTGAACACCGCAAATGATTATAAACTAGATCTTTTCATTTTCTGAATAAAACATGAGTGGTGTTTGCCATTGCAAAAGTTGCCGACACAGCTCTAAGGTGGTTGCCAGTGTGTTGCAATGCAGTTGCTTAGGTGTTTTGAATATTTGAATGTTTCAGAATTTCTTTATCTGTACTTATTTTAAAGGTGCATTTTTTCCCTCATTAGAAAGTTGTACCCTAAAAGAAATGAATAGTTATTTTGAAACATATGTATGACCACTCACATGAGATAAAGACTTCAGTAATCAGGATCAGTAACTTTATAAACCTTATAACCTCATAACTGAAAAATTATTATTTTGAATTAGTGATTCTGAATGCTGCATCAACGCCGCAAGGTTTGACTGTAAATCCAAGATTACGCAAACTAAAAAGTTACTGAGTGCACCATTAAATGAATTAAAAGTGGTTGAAAAAGTGCAATGATCTTATAATAAAACTTCAAGTTGTAAGTTTGGCACCACTTTCATTTTACATTAAAACATTTTTAGGCAGCAATGAAACACAAGGTTCAATTTCAGTACATAGAAGCTAGGGTATTCTGTGTGGTTGCTTACTTTGGTGATTCTCACAAAAACCTTTCAAGAAGATCCCATTTTTTGTCCTATTTTCCTCTAAAATCAAAAGAAACAAAGAGGAAATTATATACTGAAGATGATTTTTAGGGCCATTAAGATTTAGTTTTTTGTTTGTTTTTTAATTGTGAAATTGTGACACATTTAATCCCCCCAATTCTGTCACAATGTGTTTTACTGGTGTTTCCAAGGACTCTTTTTTATAATTTTGAGGTGGGTTTTGGGTTTTTGGGTCTTCTGTTTCCCCTGGACTACATTTCCCACAATGCACTGACCTCATCACTGCCATCTGTGTCCAATTGTTCTCACCTGTTCTCCATTCCCTCATTAGCCCTTGTGTGTATAAATACCCTCTAGTTTTGTTCCTTCTTTGTTGTTATTTGAGTTCATGTTTGTTTGTTTCACTTTCATCATCTTCATTAAAAGTCTGCAATTAGTTCCTATTCCTTACAGAAGAACTGACTAACATGGATCTAGTAGCTGTCAGAATTCTTCTCAAGCAAGGGGACCGTTCAGTTGAGGATCACATCTGTGAGCTTTTAGAACTAGCAAATTTAGTGCACTATCCTGACCACTCTCTGCTGGTTTTCTTCCGGACCAGTCTGAATAGTGCACTGAAGGAACTGATGCCTGTGCCTCACTGAACACTCTGAGTATGTGGAGAAGGCTCTGGAACTTTGCGGTTCCCCTTACATTGTGGATTATGGCAGGAACCCAGGGCCAAAACCCACATCCATGGCCTGCATCCACGGCTCCTTGCACCAAGCCTCCCACGGCTCCTTGCTCCAAGCCTCCCACGGCTTCTTGCTCCAAGCATCCCTACGGCTCCTTGCTCCAAGCCTGCCACGCCCAACAAGCCAGTGCCCGCTCCTTCCATGGCCAACAAGCCATCAATGCCAGCCTCGTCCTTACCAGAGCCAACGTTCACACACGTTAACACCTCATTGCCATGGAGGTCGGACCCCAGTCGCAGCCAGTGCTCACGGCCATGGAGGTCGTTCCCCAGTCACTGCCAGTTCTCACGGCCATGGAGGTTGTTCCCCAGTTGCTGTCAGTGCTCACGGCCATGGAGGTCGTTCCCCAGTTGCAGCCAGAGCTCGCGGACAAGGACGTCGTTCCCCAGTTGCTGCCAGTGCTCATGGCCACTGAGGTTGTTTGCCAGTCAATGCCAGCACTTACAGCCACTGAGGACATTCCCCAGTCGCTGCCAGCACTCACGGCCATGGAGGTCATTCCCCAGTCGCTGCCAGCACTCACAGCCATGGAGGTCGTTCCCCAGTCGCTGCTAGTGCTCACGACCACAGAGGTCAGTTCCACAGCCCTCAGAATCTTCCATGGCTCTTCCCTCACCCCCTGAAATTCCACCACTATCTCCACCTCTTGAGTCTCAAATCCCGATCCTCCTGTGGCTCCGCCTGCTCCACCTCCAGTTCCTCAAGACCCAAATCCTCTATCCTCCTGTGACTCCGCCCGACCCCATTCCAGGTCCAGTTTTTGATCCTCCAACAGCTCCACCTCCTGACTCCCAAACTCAAGCTCTTCCTGTGGCTCTGCTTGCTTTTTATCCTGTGACTCTTCCTTTGACTGCACCACACGCTCAGTCTCTGTACCCATTTCCAGCTCCGCCATTGGGATCTCAAGTCCCTTCTCCTGCTGCTCCACCTCTGGATCCACCTATGGCTCCACTCCCTAAGTTTCCACCACCAGACTGCCAAACCCTGTTCCCTTCCTAGAGCTGCCTCCCAAACCTCTTGTCCCTGCTCTGTGGCTGCCTCCCAGGCCTCTTGACTTGGTTCCTGCTCTGTGGCCTCCTCTCGATCCTACCCCTGGCCTGTGGCCACCTCCTAGGCCTCCCGATCCTACCCCTGCCCTGAGGCCGCCCCTCAAGCATCCCAATTATATCCCAGCCTTGAGGCCACCCCTCAAGCGTCTCTATTCTATCCCAGCCCTGAGACCGCCCCCCCAGACCTCTGGACCCGGTCTCCTCCTTTGCCACCTGTGCATCATCCTACCCTTCTCATCTGCCTTTCTGGGCGCCAGAAGTCGGGGGGGGGGGGGGGGGGGGGGGGATGTTATATCACAGTGTGTTTCCCTTGTGTTTCCAAGGAATTTTATTTTTAAGTGGTTTTTGTCTTCTGTTTCCCCTGGAATACATTTTCCATAATGCGCAGCCCTCATCACTGCCATCTGTTCCCCGTTGTCCTCACCTGTTCTCCATTCCCTCATTAGCATGTTGTCCAAACATGTTGCAATATGGGGATTAAAATGTGTTAAAATGTCCTAAAAATACAGCAATGTTACAATGCAAATAATATTAATGATCCTAAATATTGTTTAATATAGGCTTAATTTTCGTAATGCAAAATAAATTAAAGTTTTTATTTTTTCAATTTATATTGATTTGGGGTTAAATATGACCATAACACTGTTTTAAAAGGTTTTGTGAGAATCATCAGCTTGTTAGGACAAAATATGCCAACTCCAAGTCTCTACGTGAACTCTAGAAATGGCTTGGGTTCCTCCTTCAATGTAAGTCTGTGAAATGTTTTTCCCCATTATTTCATCATCCAGGTAAGAGTCATGCATCTGATCACTGCACAATTTGAGCAATCATTCATATCCGTAAAACACACATTTGGGCTGGAGTTTAATGCAGGGTTAGGGGTTTGTTAGCATTCATAGACTAAAGTATAAGCAATAGTAATAGTGATGCCTGAGCAAACACCACTAAAAAATTAAAACAGGAGAAAGAGATCAACAGAGCTAAGAAACTGTGCCAGAACACAAAGGAAAGAGGGTCAAATGAAAACGAGAGCTGTTATAGGTCTGAGCTGTCCTGGGGCAGAAGGGAAAACTGTGGTAGCCTTCTCCTCTCTACAGGGGATGAACAGCGCTCTGTCTAGATCCTTCCCCCTCAGGACAAGAGAGAGGGCAAGTAAGAAGACAATGAAGATAGAGAGATACAGAGAGAGTGATCCGTCAGCACATTAACACACCCATCGCTAAAATACCACAACATTGTGAACGTCCTTCATCACAATGTCACAATCTACCAGCAGGAGCTTTCTGGACTGATTATATCTTCAGATCGCCCATCAGCCTCCATAAAAGAGCCCTCCCCACCGGCCGCATACTCCCATTTGAGATTAGACCCTCTTTTCTGTCTTTTCCTGTACTTACTTTTTGTGATTTCATTTAAATTTTTGCTGACCAACTGTCGTGAACGATGCTGCTGATATGGAGATTCTTTGTTCAGTTTTTAAAATATGAACCAGCTCTGTATTAACATACTCTGAGGGAAAAGTAATCTCTCCTCATGGAAAGTAGTTGTTTCTGAGAACTCTATAGGTACTCTGGTGATCATTACACTTTCTTTCTAGAGATAAAAAATAAATGTTATGAATTCGACATTGAGTGTGCCAACCTATATGAAAAAATAAACAAGTGAATACTTGCACTAGGTGTAAATAGCACCTGCCACACAGCGTGACTATCTGCACTCCAATTGTCTGGTGGAAACACTGATATTAAAGCCACCACTGATATTAGTTCCAAACGAAAACCACAGTTTGTTGAAAACCTGTTGCGTGATGCTGAGCAACACACAGATTGGCAGCTAATCTGGAATGCCACGAACACCAACAAGCAGACTGATGCAAACATGTAGCGTCCCAGTGCTATTATACTAAATATCAGCAGTCCTGGAACACTGCATATCCAATGAGATTACAGGATCACCGATAACTGGTGGATAAAATATTTTTTGGCAAACACTTTACAAAAAGGTTCAATTCGTTAGCATTAGTTATTGCATTAGGTGTAAATATCTTACAATGAACAATATCTTTTTTTAACAACATTTATATATCTTTGTCAATGTTAATGAATAAAAAAACAATTGTTTATGGTTAATTCATGTTAGTTCATAGTGCATTTACTAATGTTAACAAATACATTTTCTTTATTTTAACGATGGATGAATGTATGTTGAAATTATCAAGAACAAAGATTATTAAATGCTTTAAAAGTATTGTTCATTGTTAGTTTATGCTAACTAATGTTGTGAACTAATGTTAACAAATGAACCTCATTGTAAAGTGTTACCATTATTTTAAATAAATTCATAACTTCACAAGTTATGCTTAATTGGCCTCTGTTCCTTCAAAACTCAAACCATAAAATCCCCAGAAACTCAAAAATCTATTCTGTTTACTGTATGAGTTGTTTAGTCATCCGACAATAAGGAGGAGATAAATCCCTTTTAAAAGCAAGGATTATTTCAGTCATATTCATGAGGCGGTTCAAGTAATGTTCTTTACTTCATTTCAATACACTGTCATTTTCCAGTCTTTCCTTGCTCTAAAATAAGGCCTCAAATCATTCTTAGTTTTGGCAGGTGAAACTTGGTTAAGGCTCTTAAGAATAAGCATAGATAAAAAATAATCCTCACAGCTGCCGAATTTAAGCGGGCAGGAGTGGCCATCCATCGGAAAATTGACGAGTTTCATTGGGCATTCGGCACTTATCGTCAGCCTGTGGAAAAAACACACAAAAATGGTTAAACATGGTGAGGACTTGATGTCCGCCAATAATCACTGTGACTTTGCCAAGTACGACATATTCCTGGATCAGCAGCTTTTACTGGTCCTGTAATAGAATTCAATGTTTCTGTACAAGAAAATTGGTCCAAACCCGGTCCCTACCCCTGACCCTGACCATAGCTTACCCCTAACGGTTAAAAAGAATGGTGAATAAGACCATAACCCTTACCCCCTAACCCTTAATCCTAACCCTTAATCTAACCGTTTGGTTAATAGGAATGTTGTTCCAGGAATGTGCCCTACCAAGGAAAACATGCTCCTTGATCAACCTGCTTGTTTTAACTGGAAAGAAATTCATATTAATCAATTTGATGTTGTAGTTAGGGTCAATGTTGGGGTAGGGGCTTAGAAACATTCTGATCAACCAATAATTTCTCTCTGATTTTATTAAAAGCTTAATAATAGGGTCTAGGTGTTCATATTTGGTTGGTTAGCTTCAGCAGTTAGCCCCTGCTGGTAGATGCTGGAATTACACCATGATGCTGCCAAAAAAATTATGTGTATTCTGACAAACAAAGATGGCAACAAGCAAGTCTTGAAATTCCAGGGCTGCGTGCACCAGCTTAGCAACTGACGTTGAGATAAATGGGAATGCTAATGGATAGATCTTCTTGTAGACCTGCTTGGCCTGATAACCTTCATTTTGACCAATCATTTTAGGGGTAGGGATGATTTGGGTTGGGGATAGGGTTAGGTCTATGCATTTTGGTCAGGAATGTTGCTCTAGAACCAGCAATATATGTAGGGCAATTATGGTCACCCACCATCAAATAACCTGCCATAGTAGCAGAGCCGGCCCATCCTTGGGCCCCTACATTTCTGGGAGGCCTTGCAAAACATAGCTCCTGACCATGTCTTGAATATGTTGAGAAAGGTAAATAACTTTTATTTTTATATCCTCTGTGGCTTCAAGTAGTCCACAGCATAAGCGTTGCGACAGCCGTGAGCAGACCACATAATTTACCATACAAATCACATTGGTGATCATCCTACCCCTAAAAATTGGACAGGGATTTTACATAGCATTTGGCCCAAGAGTTGGAGGGGGTTGTGTTCGCTGTCCTTTTCTGCATATCGCTATATATATATATATATATATATATATATATATATATATATATATATATATATATATATATATATATATTTTTTTTTTATTTTTTTTATTTTTTTTGAGGTGTTATTTTTATAGGATGTATTTAAAATATGCCATTTTATTTAAAGGCCTACATTATGTTTCCCCACATTGCTGTTACTACCTGATTTTCACTGATGTTTTAAATCTTACACTTTACAATATTGTTGTATTTGTTAACATGAACTAACAATGAACATTACTTTATAATATTGGTTAAGATTTATTTCTACATAACCTAATGCATTTATTCAAATGTTAACAAATAGAACATCATTGTAAAGTGTTATACTTCATGTTTCCATGACTTATATTATTTGAGTAACTAGTTTATTTATGCTTCTAAAAAAAGTATGAAGGTGATTAAATTGGGTGAAAACTTGAAATGCTGACTTGTCACAGACATTACTTTATAAATTAATTAGATTTTAACTTAACAGCTTTATGTTGGGAAAAAAGTTCTTGGCTATTTGTCATCTACCAAACTATCAAGTGCTATTTTTTTTTTTGTGCTTTCTCTTTAAAAAAAATAAATAAAATAAAACCCACTCATCATGTCTGCAGTGGTTCTATGGATGTTTTGAGGTTATGACAATATTCACACATGTGGGGCCCATTTTCATGATTTCTCCTAGTGCCCCACAAACCCACGTGCTGGCCCTGTATAGTCATTCAGTCTCTTTTATGTGTACCTCATGGTGTACAGGATGGTGCCGTTCTTCATGATCCGGAAGAGTCTGTTGGGTGCCGTCATGTTGTGAGCCACGGATCTTTTGCCGTTCCTGAAGAAAGTGTCGGGGGTCCAGACTTTAGTCACCATCAGATTATTTAGTCGTAGGATTTCCACCGGACCATCATACTTTAACCGTCTGTCCACCCATGTCTGGCGGAAGAACACGTCCATTGTGTACTCCTGAAAGAAAACAGATATAGAGGTGATGTACACAGTCCAGACCAGCTACCCCATTCAAAAACAGCACAAAATTTAACCTGTACTCATGACATACAGTATATAGATAATTAAACAGCACACAGGCAACAGCAATCTCTCAGATCCAACAGAAGACAAAGCCATCACAGTCACAAAATAAATAAATAATAATAATAATAATAATAATAAAAAAAAACATTTCAAACCCTCCCAGTACAGATTTATTATTGTTTTGAATTTTGAATTTTATTTTATTTTCAATTCGTCCTTCCAATTTAGATCTGTTTTATTCCAACTCTATTTCTGTTAGTTTCAGTTTGGTTTGTCAGTATATTCAGTATTTTAGGGCTACCAAATTTAATGTGTTAACTGAACTGATTTAAATGTGTTTAATGCTGCTACATTTCCCAGAATGTTTAGTGTTATTACTATTCAGTGGCATTAGTATTTTTAATAAAGGCAGTTTATACATAATTTGTATTACAGTAGTTAGTTTTACAGTCTGAATTATTTGAATTATTTGGGGTCTTTCTCAGTAAGTATTGCCATAAGATATCCATCCATCCATCCATCCATTCATCCATCCATCCATCCATCCATCTCTCCTCTCTCTCTCTCTATCTAACCATCTGTCTATCTGTCTGTCTGTCTCCATTGTATACAGTGTGTGTGTGTATATATATATATATATATATATATATATATATATATATATACAGTATATATTGATATTATTTATCAAATTGTTATTTGGGGTCATTCTCAGACAATACTGGTATATGTGAATAATTGAATTACTATAAATAATAAAATACAAATTTCAGTCGATTCATGGCCATAGAAAATGTATTTTAGAGCATTTAAAAAATATATTATTATTTGTTATTTTTTCATTAATAACAACACTGACAGGTAGACAAATAAATGCTTCCTCTAATGGTTGCACGTTAACCCTTAAAGTAAAAAAAATACAAACTTATAAATACAAAATAAGATTTACTCTATTCACCCAAAATGAAAATGATGTCAGTATTTACTCATCAAACCGTATGCTTCCCGTAACTCAACACATGAAACACAAAAGAAGTTTTCCAGAACGTTCTGACTGAAAAAACGAAAATCTTCCTCTACTGTAGATCTCAAATCTCATTCATGCGTGCATACATCTAAATATGGCATGTCAAGATTTGGCAGCTTAAATGAAGCCAGATTTGATTGGTTCTTTTGTCAATAATGATTATTGATGTCAAACATGCTTTGATGTGTCCTGACGTGGCATATTTGAAAGTAAGTAAGCACTGATGACATTTGAGAGCTAAGACGGAGGGGAACTTTTGATTTCAAAAGACTTAAAATTGAGCAGAGAACATTTTATGGTGTATTTTGTCATCTTCGGAGCAGGACTTTCACTGTGAGGAAAGAGCAGTCAGTACATTCTGCAAAATATCTTCTTTTGTGATTCAAAAAGACAGAAAATTAAATGGGTTCAGAAAAATATGCCTGTCAACATTTTTGGATAAACTATTTCTTGAACATATTCAAATAAGTGTAGCAGTTGCCAATATGAGGCAGACACTAGAGAGTTGGTCACAGTTATGCACCTGAGTGAAGTGCTGAAGTCTAAGTTGTTCCCAGAGAATATTTCTTCCAAAACTGTTGACTCAATTACAAAATCAGTTTTGAAACTGTAACGCACAGTATCTGATTCACTCTGACTAAGCAGGTAAAAGTATATTTGTATATATATATATATATATATATATATATATATATATATATATATATACAAATATGACAAATATGACACCTTACATAACATCTGCTCCTGTACACTAACTGTAACATCCAAAATATACATGCATGTACACACACTCTCAAAATCACCACAATCACACAATTACAAATATCTCATAGCACTCACCATCTCTACATCGGACACTGGGCCAAAACTCGTGACGTAAATATCTGTCTTTACTTCCGTCACTGGACCTGAATGGACACAAAAACTGTTAGCATCTCAACACTGTTTCAGCATTAAACTATAACCATACACTTCTTATGAACACCTTTCCATTTTACAGAATTTACTGTGTTTTTTGCTTTACTTGCAAGTCAACATAAAACACCATTCTCATTTTCCTTCTCTAATGAGACGGTTTCAGAGTCATACTGGAAATTCAATGAGAACAAAAATGCATAGAGGGTCAGTCAGAAACTGATTCAATTGTAATTAGTGGCCGTTTCATACCAGAATAAATTGGAATAATGTGTGCTGATTAATCATGCACAATAAAGACCCTAAAATGTTTATTTCGTGTTGACTTCAACGTTAACTTGATTGAAACTATTTATCATTACGTTTTCTTGTAGAGAGAAACAAACATGAAATCAAAACTCTAAATCACACGATTAATCATTGAAGCGTCTCATTGGATGAACTCCTAATGTTTTTGAGACTCTCTGATGGATGCTGGAGTAAATCCCTTGGGAGTGAGGTGCCTTTAGTCCAACTCAGAGAAAAGGAATTATCTGTCATTTAAAATACATTTAAAACATATTTCACAGCTGACAACCATGAATCCAGACAAGCAAAATCTCACTCAGTACAGTTCACAGCACCATCACAAGAGACACCTCTTGAATATATCAGTTGTCTCTTCTAGACAGCAAAAAGCTGATTTTCCTTATGAGAAATAAACCCAGGTAACCTCAGACGTATCTCCTCTAGGGTTTCAGAAAAGATCTCAACAATGTCTCAAACGATCAGATTTGCCAGAACAAACAGAGATTTCAATACTGAATGAACTCAAACATTTCACATCATCTTAGAACTCTTCCAAGACCAAATTATCTGCCCTATGCTATCTGCATTAATTGTATAGCTCTGTACTCACACTGTCTATTTTTATTTCATATGTTTTAAGAGAAACATATGAGAGTTAAAGGGTTATTTCACCCAAAAATGTAAATTCTCTCGTCATTTACTCACCCTCATGCCATCCCAGATGTGTATGACTTTCTTCTACTGGACAAAGACTGAGATTTTCAGAAGAATATTTCAGCTCTGTTGGTCCATACAGTGCAAGTGAATGGTGACCAGAAATTTGAAGCTTCTAAAAGCACATACAGTTAGAATAAAAGTAATTCATACAACTTCAGTGGTTTAATCCATGTCTTCAGAATTTATATGATAGGCGTGGTTGAGAAACACATCAATATTTAAGTTATTTAAGTTTATTATTTTTCTTTTACTATATAAATCTCCTCCTTGCCCAGTTCGTGGCAATATGCATGAACAATGCAAATCAGCAAAAACAAAAGAAGAAGAATGTGAAAGTGAAAGTTGAGATTTAGAGTAAAAAAGGACTTAAATATTGATCTGTTTTGCATCCACACTCAATAAATATTTTAGCCTATTTTCAAGATGTATCCATTTCAATTGAATAACAAATTTCCATTTAATTAAATTATCTAATATTTAAAAAAATAAAATGTACAAATCTTACAAAATGCAAGTTTTATTAATTACATTTTCTCCAAGACTATTAAATTCAATTAGATGGAAATTTGTTATTCAATTGAAATGGATACATCTTAAAAATAGGCTAAAATATTTTTTTTGAGAGCACACCTATCATATTCTTCTGAAGACATGGAATAAACAACTGGGGTTATATGGATTACTTAAATTCTGATTTATGTGCTATTTGGAGCTTTAAAGTTTTCATCACCATTTACTTGCATTGTATGGACCTGCAGAGCTGAAATATTCTTCTGAAAATCTTCATTTGGGTTCTGCAGAAAAAACAAAATCATACATATCTGGGATGGTATGAGAGTTAGTAAATGATGAGAGAATTTTCATTTTTGTGTGAACTATCGCTTTAATACTGAAACAAAACATATGTGAGAACTCCATTTAATGTCCTGAGCAATGAAAGAACATCCCCTGAGCAGTAAAACGATGCTTTGAGACCAATAAAATAGAGCCCTGCAACTAGTTAACAATCATTACAAATGTATACTTTTTAATTTTTGAAGAATCTTTATGCAGCTTTTCTTCTATACAAAGACAGTTCATAGTGACCATGGCTGCCAAACTCCAAAAACGAGCGAAAAAATAAAAGGAAGGAAGATGCTGTGTCTATCTAATGAAGCCATCCGATAACTCTGTGTAAAGAACACACTGAAATGTAAAGTGTTCTTCAAAGAAAAAAACAAAAAGATGTAAAATATGGAGAACAATTGTGGACTACTTTTATAGTGCTTTTGTCTCTTTGAATTAGGGCTGTACAAAAGAGAAACAAAATGAGATTTTTTCACTTAAATTCAAAATTCGAATTAAATTCAAATTATAAAGACATTATATCGGTTGTGTGCATAACTACTAGATATCAGTGATCAACAGACTTTTAAACTGATGTTGTCACTGAAGTCTAAATGAGGCACAGTGAATACGTGTAAACTAAAGAGCACCGTGTGATTGTTTATTGCTAAGAACATGGGCTACCTAAAAAAAAATGCCCTTCATTTTAAACTGATCAACTGATTTTTAGCCAGTTCATATTCTTAAATCTTAGGTAAAAAAGTAAAAGAAGAAAATAATTGCTTCAGTAGGTAGTTCTATGGTAGTGTTGCACGGCATACCAATGCCACAGTAGAGCATGGCACTCAAGCTTCAAAATAGCGGCAGTACAACAGTGTTTTTCACCAGTTACAGTAAAGTAGTAATATTCCCAGATAGTTGTGAAGCAGTAACTGTGTATATCTGGGTCCAGTTTTACAATTGAGGCCGTTCAAATAGGATGCTAGACGGAGCACAAAAGAAAAGCAACACTTGGACAAATTGAACTCCATTTAACTTGTTACAGCAAGCTTTTAAAACGCACTACTCAGGGGCCGTTCAGACCGGTTGTGTTCTTGTCCTAAAATAGCTAGACGCAGCGCAACGCATATAACAGATTGCATGTGTCTAAACATGCTTTTTAAAGTTGACCTTTTTTTTATTACACAGCATCCAAATACCTGTCATTCCTGAGCAAGATGCTGAAAAACAGCTGTACATGGCACAACGATCAAAGACTTCTGTCTAGAGCATGTTAACATAGAAAATAGAGAGATGGACACAAACACAAAAACAGTTCTGAGTTGACGGTCCCTTGTGCTGCGAGACACTGCTAAAACAGACTGATCTTACAGTGAATTCAGAAATAGTAGGTTGACTTTTCTTGAAGTTAACTCGGTTTGTGCTTATTGAAATTGGAACATGAGAACACTATCACTTTCCAGGTTTCAATGTGGAGTGAGAAGGTGATCTCCAATTCTGGTGCAACAATGCGCATCCAATCATATCCAAGAGAAGGTAAACATGTTTAAACCAATGCAAAAATGTCTGATGGGAGTTACAGCTTGGCAGTAACTCGGCATGATGGGGCAGTTGCCAGGTTGTGGAACATTCAGAAGTAACATGCAGACCTCTATGTGATCATTTTGGATAAGTAAGTAGGATGCAGTGACCAAAGACATTCACCTAAAGTCCTGTTCACACTGTTCTAGTCCGTTTTTTCAGTACGATTGGTCATTCCAAACAAGCTTTTGTAAGGTAACAATGGATTCTGATGACACTATTCACATCGGGTCCGACAAATCGCCTGCTGTCAATCGAAATTTTGTTTTATGGAGAGCATTCAGATTTTATTTCTTCAGACTATGATGAAAACTGACTGGTCAATGAAATAAGACCTTTTTGTAACTTTTCCAGAGTCGCAGCAGCTGCTCAATCCAGCACGTTGGAGGCGCGAATCAATTGGCAAATGCCGGGATTGGACATGCAGCTTATACACACTCCTGAAAATTAGATGCTTAAAATAAATAGTTGCAGTTCATGAACCCTTTGCACAGCAAACAAAGACCTTCCATCTCGTAAAATCATCACGGATTTGGTGTGAACAGGCCTTAAGTCATCGTCAGTGCTAAGCACACATCTAAAATTGGAATGCGCAGTTTTTGCATTCGAATGTGAATTTTTATCTTACATTCGACAAATATTCGAACTTTGAATATTCATTTTAGAGCCTTACTATGAATTGTTGTACATAAGAAAAGCTGCATAGAGATTCTTCATAATTTCTCTTTTTGTTACCCACAACAACATGAGAGTCGTTAAATTGGTTGCTGGAGCCAATCACATCTACCCTGGGCTGAGGGCCATCAACAGACAGAATTGATAAAATAATAATCATTATTTTCAACAAGTTTCCAGAACACTGACCAATGGTTGTCTGCCATAGGTCAACAAATAAATAGTCCCACGTCATGCCACTCAGTAACACTGACAGTGTTGCTGGGACAGAAGAAAGTATGTTAACATATAATTACACACTAAAGTCAAAAGTGCATCTTTTCAAATTCAAATTCTTATGGCTCAACAATCAAACCCATTTCAGACAACAACAACCAGGCCAATGACCAGAGGCAGCTAAGCCGTGATATCTATTATCTCTCAAGCACTATATTCTTTGGCAAGGGCGACTCATGCGATCCTACTAGAACTGTGAACCTACATCATCTAGATAAGAGCTGATGGAGCCCCTCCAGTGTGATCCAGCTCCGCTCGAGAGCTCTTGTCATGTGAAGGTGGGTGTGCTGTTCTGTACGGTGAGATGTGCTCTCTGCCTCTTCACTAAAGTTACATAAAAAACAGCGCTTCATTCCCAGAGCTCCAATCACATCCCAGAATTACGTATAGAAATCCACAGTGATTTGATTATATATTTCTTGGCTTAAAAAAAAAAAATGAAAGGATAAAAAGGGAAAGCGGAAGCTATGACGTTTGCAGCGAGTCTTGATGTCCCCCCCTTATAGTAACTTACATTAATAAATCATTAATAAACATTATATAATCATTTATAGATCAGCAGCTCATGTATAAGTTTCCTTCTATTTGTAATTATTTAAAAGCCCTTTGATGACGTAATAATGTTTTTTAATGCTATTAATGAACCATGAAAATGTTTTGTCAGGGAACCTAAAATGGGATACCATCTGGTAATAAATTAGTTTGAGATACGTATATGTATATAGTTCCGTAACTTGTATCTTGTGGACCCAAGTGCAAAGCCCGATCGCTTTTACCATTCCTGGTCCCACTCCGTTGTTTTCGCATTACGGGTGGGGTGGTGTTGGGGGGTTTGGTCGGCTGTCGCGGATCCCCTCCAAACTTGGGCCCTATTGGGCGGCAGCCCACCCTGCCCTACCTAGTTAAGCCACTATATATATATATATATATATACACATGTATATACAGAACATACAGTACATCATTTGCGTTGGTGTAGTCAGGAAGATTCAGTCAATTCAGTAAAAAAAAAAAAAAAAAAAAAAAATATATATATATATATATATGAGACTGAATCTACCTGACTACACTAACGCAAATCATTTTATGGGAACAATTGAACGCTTTTTACAGAGAAGTACATTTATTGCAGATCTAAAGCTTTTGGGTCATTTCAACTTTCTATGCACATTGGGGTTAGTTTTGAAGTTGCTCAAGGGCCGCAGCAGAATCATTTGGGCTACAGTAGACAAAACAGGAGCTAAAGCTTTCACTACTGACCACCAACTATAGCAGCGCATCATTTGCGGTAGCTGCGAATAGCAGGTTATATGCTTATGCGCACTCTCTTTAAAGATAGAAGAGCGTAGGAAATCAGCGCGGTTTACGCACACAAAGAGGACATCTGTTCCCTTCCTACTTAAAATGTGCATTAAGCGGCTTTCTCAGCCCGATTACATAACCAATCTCGCGTCAACGTTAAAAATGCACCAATCCAATAATAAGTGGAGAGCAGAGAAAGAGTGGGCAGCAAAAGGACATTTGGAGTTGGCTTACACCAACTCCCCTCAGAGGACACCAACCATCAGTAAACAACATGCGACCTTCCGAATAAAACTACATCAAAACACGAGAAAAGCTCGCTTTGAGCAAGAAGCAGCACATCTGTGGGTTAAATGGTTTAATGAAGTGCTTTTTTAAATGTTGGCACGTACCCCCAAATCCAGGTCGTAGTCTGTTGTCGTATCCATCCAGTAGTCGGTCAAGAATGCGTGTGAAATTTTCTGGATATAATTTCTCATCCTTTCTGATCTGTCCAGATATTCTCTTTATGCTAAAAACAACACAGAGCAAACTGAAGCATTTTAACATCTCTGTACAATGCGCACTCACATGAAAATTACTCGTATTCTGTTTTCAATATAGCATCAAGCGTTCAGAATTGAATGCATTTGCCGTTTGTAACCTCAAGACGTTTAAATTGAGAGTGTGAAAACTAGAGGTGCGATGCGTAACGCTCGGATCCAGTTGGAACTCACCAAGCCGTCACACAGAGAAAGTAGAGGAGAGTGGAAATAGAAGTGGGGTACATCGAAGTCACCATCTCCTTCTTGGCAGAAACCATGTTTACATGCCATTCTTTAAACCTTCTTCACATTTCCCTTCCCCAAAAGGTCCTGTCCCGAGGAGAGACCGAGAAAAACGAGCGGCAGCGCACAAGACGCGCTTCAACGTCACCCGCAATCTCTTTTTCACCGGTGAGGAAAGAAAGCCGTGCCAACGAAGCATCCAAATTCAGAGCTCTCTCCGCGCCCGAAGGATCGCCTACATCCAAACCCCGAACTCAGCGGTTAAGAGAAGCATATGGTGAAGCATTCTTTGGAATCGTGCGTCTCGCTGTGAAGAGCTGGTAAGAGCGGAGGACGCGCTGGGTTCCTACACACTGTATCCTCCGTGCCAAAACTGGGACATACGTCCGACCTGCAACACACACACACACACACACACACACACACACACACACACACACACACACACACACAGATACGAGAAGCACTTACAGAAGTCTGCTTGAACTATTTGCGCATCTTCCACGCAGAATGACTTTGGTTATGTAGAGGCAGCTTTGCGCATGGACTCACTTTATACATCTATTGTCATGTCTAACCTTGCCACGTGTAAAGTTTGACTTCGGGGGACGGGTGTTAATTGACGATGGCCCGAAAGCAACTAAAAAGGTGCAAATCTAAATTCTGGGCTTCATGGAACATAATACCGTATGTACAGTATTTCTGCATGAACAGCTCCTTAATGGTGCAGATGATAGTGATGATGATTCATTTACCATAAAGAAAGAAAGAAAGAAACGAATAATTATCTGCTTAGAAAACCGTTAGTGCCCATTCTCAATTCCAGAATTTACTGACAACCAGTCTTGGGTGTAATCGAATTAAAAAGTAATCTAATTACTTTTCAATCAAAATAATTTCAACACATTACACCTAGAAAATACCAGTTTTAAAATTAAAAGTAAAGTAATAAGTGATGTAATTGCTTTTCCAGCAAAGTATAATTTAAGTAATCTGATTACAATTTTAAAGAGTAATTTGTAGTGTGTAACTTTTTAATTGCTTTTCCAGCAAAGTATAATTTAAGTAATCTGATTACAATTTTAAAGAGTAATTTGTAGTGTGTTACTTTTTTGAGTAACTATCCAACACTGCGGAATGTGAAATATTTTCTGTTTTAATGATTTATCATGAATTATGAATAATATTGTTTAAATATAACATGATCACTTGAAAAATCAACATACTGCGTCCGAATGTTTATGTATCCTGAAATCAACCTCAATTTACCAAATTACTGACAAGTGCCATCCCCATTCAGGAGGGGTTAAATTGGGACTTTTGAGGAGGGGAAACCCGAACACCAATTTTACTCACCTGACATTTATGTTCATGGTTGTGGTTTGGGTTAGGGGGTAGGTTTAATAAAATATGCATTCCTTTTGATGGTAAACATAATTTACAACTACAAATAAAACTAGTTTTAGTGCCACCCTGTGGACATTTCACCTCAACAACACTTCCAGCTTTGGCCACTGGGGGCAGTGGTACAAATTTTGGTAATCACAGAACGATTTCAGCAGCATAATATTCAACCTCGAAGCGAGTTATATCATAATGCAAAAATTAGTTTCGGACTTGTTTTAAACAGGTTTTTCCCTCATTTGCAATTGGCCAATTCAAACAGATAGTCCTGCCCCAAACTCATGCTGTTTGTTGCTGGTTACAAGTCAGTGTTGCTGTGTCAGGCTTGGTAGGATGCTCAAACAAAAAGAACAATGTTTACAATTTGGGGGGAATCAATTTACTAATCTCAGCATATTAAACATTAACAAAAATGACTTGAGGTTTGAATTACATTATGTACATACATTGTATCTGAATTATATTAACCATCGTCCACCCTGCTTGCTAGGTATATTTCTCTATATTTGTTGAACTGTACAGGTAAATATAAAACAGCATATTGAAATGGGTCAATCTTTGTCGCAACATTCTGACACACACACACACACATCCCAACACACACACACACACATTCCAAGGTACAGTCACACTGTATAGGAAGTAGGACAAGCCACACGCAGCTCCAAAGATTCCTGTACACCTGGGACAGGACCAAGTCTTCAGAGTAGCATGTGTGTGCATGCCTGCAGGTTGGGGAATCGGACTTCCATCCTGGGAAGAACAGTATGTTTGGTTTTCCAGGTTTTCCTCTGCATAGGAGGTACTCTCTTGGGTCCAACATTTGATGGTAATGGTCACATGGAAAGCTAATTAACACTTATCATATTGTGTTTTAAAGCAGTCATATCCACTGCAAATGAAGCATGGGGAAAGACCATAATAATTTCAATCTAATAAGTTTTCCACCATCAGAACCAATATAAAGTGCCCTATTAATCTAGAGTAATACTTTAATGTTCGTATTAGAGGTTTTAGGGTTTTATTAATGACTAATAAGTTATTTACAAAGGCATTATAAATCAGTGATATGCATTGATGACAACAGGAATAAAAAGGATGACTTTCATGCAATACACTTATTCATACTTGTGTTATTCAAAAACTTAAAATTTCCTAATTCATGATTTGCTGCAAAAATAGACTACTATAGTGAAATTAAAAGGAGAGATTGTGTCATTTTGCTACAGTCTGCTTTATGCTTATATTCATGACTGTAATGTCTTGACTCACTTGTGTAGACACTTTCTTTGCCACATTGATGTCAAAAGAATGGTGCTACTCCGAGTACTTTTGTTGGCGCTGTGCCCGTAGAAGCACTTCATGGAAATCAATATCACGCTGTTGTGTCATGTGACTCTGTGTGCCAGAAGTTTAACCATTGAATGACAGTCTAGAGTGTTGTGAACTGTATTCATTCAGTTTAAATTAATTTAATTTATGCATTTCATATAGCAAAGACAAAATACAATGTCCACATGTGGACATGCAGACACACAAGTATACATATGTTTCTAAAGTTGGCAACTCCTTCTTCATTTATGTCCACTTTACAGTATGGCATTTTAATAGGCTTCTGATGTTAAATAAGTGTTATTATGCATTTATAACATGTAAGATAAAATGGCTCACTATTTGGCAGGTATTGCATAAAAGCTTTTATGAATGTTGTTATAAAACCCCTATATAAACTCTTAAATAATAATTAATATAAAGTGTTACCCTAAATACCAACATAATAATAAAAAAACAGACTCCAAAACTAAACTAAAATAAAAATGACCACACATGAATTTGATTTTTGTATTTTTTGTATACACAGTATTAAAAGTACCTGCCCCTCTAAGTACAACAGTGATACTTGAACCGTAAGTGAATTCAAGGGTTAAAGGAAAATGGAACCTCCAAATCTCGCTCATCATTGATTTTGCGAATGTGGTTACTTCCTGGTTTCAAAAGTGGGACAAGAACCCTGGCCTCCCACGCTACTGATGCACATGTGTCCGGCTGCATCACAGGAGAAGGTAAAAATGCAAAAATGTTCATGGGAAACGGCACTTGTCGGTAACTTGGCAGAATGGGAAAATAAATGAACATATCAGACTGTTGAAACAGTGAAATCAAAAATTAAAAGTTAATTGCAGCCACATATTTAATAAACTGTACCCCCCAACACAAACCCCAAACCTAAAGAGTGTATATAAACCTGTGCCACTAGCATCAACAAATGGAACTGCACAAAAAACGATTGTTTTCAAACAGGTTTCTCGAACACTTCCTCCATGTTTCATTAGTCATCTTGGACTTATATTGACACATGATGCAGCATTTTGCAAAAAAACTAAGTTTTCCATTATCAATGCCATTGAATAAATGGCAAATTATAGAATTCACAGGCATGATAAATGTATTTATGAGTGAAAGAGTCTGTTAATGGATGCTTCCCAAGATATAGGGAGTAGTATTCGACTGGCCATGTGATCTTAACATGGCAGTCCCTATGTTGTGACCCACTCCATGTCTGGGTTGAGTTTCAAGACTCGCATGCAACATTTAAACACTGTTTATTTGACCTAAAATATTCAATATGAAATTCAACCTTAACATTTATGTTAAGCTTTCTAGACACAATCATGCTCAATGTAAAATACAACAGCTTTTATTAGGCTAGAGTCTTCATCTTGTGTGAGTTTACATGAATTTAAATCGGTTTAGTTATTAACTTTTTCAAATTCCATTTCGTGTTCTTTTTATTAATCCTTTTTATTTTCTCTCCTTTTCTCCCCAATTTGGAATGCCCAATACCCAATGTGCTCTAAGTCCTCATGGTGGCGTAGTGAATCGCCTCACTCTGGGTGGCAGAGGACGAATCTCAGCTGCCACCGCATTTGAGGCATTCAATCCTAGCATCTTATCATGTGGCTTGCTGTGCGCGTTACCGCGGAGACATATTGCGTGTGGAGGCTTCATGCTATTATCCGAAGTCCACACACATCTCAACATGTGCCCCACCAAGAGCGAAAACCACATTAAAGCGACCACGAAGAGATTATCCCATGTGACTCCACCCTCCCTAGCAACTGGGCCAATTTGGGTGCTTAGGAGACCTGGCTAGAGTCACTCATCACACCCTGGATTCAAACTCACGACTGCAGAGTTGCACGCAATCCATGCATCTTATCACGTGGCTCATTGTGCAAGACACCACAGAGACTCGCAGCATGTGGCGACTCATACTACTCTCCACGATCCACGCACAAATCACCATGCACCACACTGAGAGCGAGAACCACTAATTGCAACCACGAAGAGGTTAACCCATGTGACTCTACCAGTCCTAGCAAATGGGCCAATTTGGTTGTTTAGGAGACCGGCTGAAGTTACTCAGCATGCCCTGGATTCAAACTTGTGACTCCTGGGGTGGTAGTCAGCATCAACACTCGCTGAGCTTCCCAGGCCCCTTTTTCATACTTTTTTAAAAACAATGTTGAGTACCAGTAACTACTTTTTTAGCTACAGTATTTAAGCCCAAAGTCACTGCGATTTTGATGCGAACGCTCAGCGTCTCCATACAGTCAAACGAGAGCCTGTGAAATTATTCTCAATTTGACTGTGAGCGCATTCACAGGCTTTCCGTGCATGCGCGCTACGACTACTATGAGATGCAGGACAATTTCTCTTCAGGAGTTTAAACCTATAAAGTAGTCTTTATAGTCCTTCAGACTCAAGTTATACAATTGCAGGTATTTCCTGCCACCTCACACATGCGCTCTTGACATGTATATCCACTGGTGTTGTTTTTACCTTTGTCTTCTGTTGTTTAGTGGCGATTACATCTTCTTCTAGCATTTCTTCATGACAACAATGGCTCAAATGTGAGTGTGTCCACATCAAAGACGCGTAGTTAGAAAAGTCGTGCTGTGTGCATTCAGTGTTCGCATACTCGGTTTATGACGAGATATGTGGACGCTGAACGTTAAAAGTATACTTTGGGCTTAATTCAGTTTAATATTACTGTTCCTGATTTTCACTGTTCTTTAAGAACTTCTTTTATTTTTCAAATTTTATACCCGTGTTGTAAAACCTTGATGCTCAAGGGGGACGAGGGGTCCTTTCAGAGGTATAACACATTATTTAATTTTAAAGGAAAAATTATTAAGACATTTATTCCTACAAACTACGTATATTTATTTTGAGTAACATGCATCAATGAATCATGCAGACCAGGAACAGCAGAAAACGTCATTGGTTAAAAGCTATTTCATGTTAGCTAATACCATTTTTGCAGCTTGTTGATTTCCTGATTCATAAAACTGACAGAAAAACACACTCAGATGGTGCTTAACTATAAATACAATAGTCAGTATGTTCTAGAAATTTCCATTTGACATCACATCCTGTGTCAAGTGATTTGATTTGCTTCCATTTCAGCAGGCAGATCGCAGATAGAGTGTAAACTGATGTGTATTAACATGCCGGGACATGATGGAATGCTGGGTGAACATTTAAAGAACAGTGTATATGAGGTGTTCGAGAGTGTGAGAGCTTTGAGAGTACCATGAGAAAAAGAGGAGAGAGAGAGGGCCCTTTTTACTGCTTGTTTTCAGAGGTCGTATGGAGGGACTGGCAAATGAAACTAATGACTCAGAACTGTGACTCAAACTGTCTGGTAATCAAATCCTATCCACAGAAAAGCACTTGATATGAGCAAACATACACTCACAGACTCACACACACACACACAAAACATGCTACATTTCCTTGTGATCACCATTGGCCCTGACAAATCCTCTGTTATTGTGCAGTGAATGTTTATAAAACCCATCCACTGCCCACAATATTTCACCCACACTGCACGCAATCTCTCATAACCACACTCAGCGTTTCAGAGCTTCACAGCTGTCCTGCTCGCATTTCAGATATCCTATCAAACACACTGTTCTCATTGTCCACTCACACCATGACACACATCAAGTCTAATCGGGCCGTCTAGTGCGTGTTGTGGGATTCGTAGTGTTCTGTTGTCTGGCTGCTGGCATACAGGACCGTAAAACCACTTTTATTGTGTATGTTTTTTGTTTTGTTTGAATGGGTCGCTGACAGAAGGGGGAAATTATGCTAAATGCAAAAAAATAACAACCAAAAACATAACCAAAAATAAAGCATAGCTTAGCTAGGATGGAAGACAAGATAGACCAGATTGAATTAAGACCAGCAAACCACCTAAGGCTGGTTTTAAGTCAGGGTCAGAAATTTAAGGGGGCTGAGAGCAGGGGCGTGGATTCCAGGAGGGATGTGGGAGGTATTTCCACATCCACACTTTGCTCATGAGAATGTATTCAGGTAGGGTTGCCACCCGTCCCGTAAAATACGGGATCATCAGGTTTTTAAATGTGAAAAGTTGCGTCCTGTATCAAATCAATCCAGATCCTTAATTGAACATTGATATAAGTTGGGAATGTTTCATACTGATGGTAAGGGGTCATCTGGAAAGTCCAAACATTGTGCTGAAACGTGCTAATACTGTAGAGGTTGTGGTAAGGGACTGTCTGAAAAGTCCACACATTGTGCTAAATCTGAAGATTTTTTTTTTTTTTTTTTTTTTTTTACTTTTTATTGAAAAACAGAAGGTTCAATATAAATGTTCAATAAGATGTACAAAATTACACAGATAAAACAGTATCACTGAGTCATAAAGACAAGAAGTTCAGGAGAAATAAAATAAAAATAATAAATAAAATAAATGAAATAAGTAAATAAAAAAAGTAAAAATACAAACCAACAAAGAAGTATATATACTGTAAATAAGATAAAGAAGATAAATAATTGAAGAAATAAAAATTGTAATATATTTTATAAGTCATGGGTCAGGAAATTTGACTTTCAACAATGTGCAACAATGGTGAATTATCATTATCTCATAAGCGTGTACACATATATAGTATACATGCTATTTGTTACTCAAGGTGGCACTGAAGATTCAGTGATTGACTTGATTTACATTTGACATTGCTAGCTGATGTAGAAACAACATGGAAGTAAACTACAGCAAGTGTAACATATGTTCTTCTGAAATTATGTAAGCTGTTTGTCTATTTAAACTCAATAAGTGCCTGAGAAAACACATATGTCTAATGTCTGTGTAACTTATGTGTAAATTAGCTCAGTATGTGAAAATAATGAATCCCGTTCTAGATTTGTCCTGATCTTTTTAATTCATGAAAATTAAAATGTAAAAATATATACAAATATATTTTATTTTATTATTTTCTAATTTTCTTGATTTTTGGGGGGAAAATATCACACTATCTGAGCATATTGTTCTATCTTTATGATAGATATAAGTGACGGGTCTCTAAAGACTCAAATATGTAAAAGTGTTTGGGAAAATTACCATGCATTTAAGGGTTAAATTTAAGAAATGCCCCTGGAAAGCAAATCGAGGGTGCAAATATTGGTCCTTAATGAAAAAGTTCATTTCTGATAATGGTTTAAACATTTTTATATTATTATTATTATTATTATGATTTCTGCCGGAAAATTGCCAACTTTTTAAAGGGAGGAAAAAAGGCTTCCCATATCTATTATTCTTATTCTTATTCTTATTTTATGCTAAAAGGCTCTACAGACAATCAAACACTGGTATTTTGGCACAAAATGATCTGTCACTTGGTAGACGCGAGCCAAACTAGTCAGATGCCAACATGGACAGGTTGCGTGACATGCTGTCATCCTTGAAAACCATGAACAGATCTACATAAAAAATGAAAAGAAAAAAACCTCAGACTGCTAAATATGGGTTTAATTGCAGCAAGGATAAACATGGTTTGTTTCCACCTCAATGTGTTTTGTATGTTGAATTTTTGACTTCCAAAAGCATGATATATATATATATATATATATATATATATATATTTATAAATCAGAGACAATTGTCAATTCTCTTATGCAGCCTACATCATGTTATCAATAATGGATATTATAAATTATGGCCATTTTTTTCCCTCACAATACTGTATTGATATTCTAACAGCAAAAATCAATATTATTAGTTACGTTTTTCACATTAATATTTTTTTGGCGGTAAAGTTATGGACCACCACTGAGAGCAAATACTACTCATGAACCAGCTAATCAAATGACCTGGTCCTATTTAACTCCAAATTCAAAAGAAACAAATAAGAAATGACATTTTCCTATTTTGAGAGCATTAAGATCTATTACATTGTTGGGAAAAAATTATCATTATGATATTCTCATTACCACAACATGAACAAATATATATTATTTACATTGTAAAGTATTTATACATTACAGTAGTACTTGCCTGTCTTTCATTGTCACTGATTTTTAATAATAATAATAATAATAATAAAAAAATATTGTACCACATTATTCTTATTCTGTTAAACAAAGCGCTAATGAATGAATCATTGAAAACAATGGGAAAAGTACAAATAAAACAGAGGAGGTCCGGGGCTGTAAAATGTACTTAAAGGAATATTCCGGGTTCAATACAAGTTAAGCGCAATCGACAACATTTGTTGCATAATGCCGATTACCAAAAAATAAATCGACTCGTTCCTCCTTTTCTTTAAAAAAAGCAAAAATGGAGGTTCCAGTGAGGCACTTACAATGGAAGTGTACGGGGGCAACTTTTAGAGGTTTAAAGGCAGAAATGTGAAGTTTATAATTTTACAAAAGCACTTGCATTAAATCTTCTGTTAAAACTTATGTATTACTTTAGCTTTAAAGCTGTCTAAATCGTTGTTGTTGTTGTTGTTGTTTTTTTAAGGTCTTTTTATATTGTCAAGGCAACTAAGTTGTAAAATTGGCTTTAAATGGACACAGATGCAGTTAGTAAGCGATTTATCTCATTTAAATCATGTTTACACACATGTTGTTTCTGTCTTGTGGTGATACTTTTGACAGATACTGTTGTTCATTATCAACCAAACAGTCAATTTTGAACAAGCTAACAATATAAGTGTATAACTTGTTTTTTGTAAGGATGTTCATACAGATCCTCCATATAGCTGGACTACAAGGGTTTTCATGTAATAATAAACACGCTGGAACAAAAGGACCGCTATTCCCTCCTGTCATCACGGGCATGTCGGTGCTCTACACTCCACTCCACCATTGAAGTAAAGCAGGTCAACACAAATTATGCAAAGCACAAAAGTGCAATAGAGAAACATGGTAAATAAGTGAAAGTTTGCAATATATAACAGTTTTTAACCACGATACGCTAATCAAAAAGGCTTCCACATTATCAAAATAATATTGAATGGTCAGGTCCTGCTGATTCCACCCCTAATGCAGTTCATGCTCATATTTACACATTTGAAACCATATTTATACTCCACTTGATGTCCAAAGTATAATCCGGATTCTGAAGCAAAACAAATTCTTATTAATTTCTCCACAACATCTCAAAGGTGATATAGTGGACTCTGCATCAACAATCTGTGAACTGGCCTCGGGCAAAGAGAGAGCAGCATGACAATATGCTCTGTTCAAACCCGGGAAAAATTATCTTGGAAGATAAAAACAAAACAAAAAAACAACCATGAGTAAGGCAGACATGACCCACGCTGTGTACAAGCAATGCACTTTGTCTTTCTGCCTCTGTTGTGTGAGCTTCAAAACTTATGCAGGTTTATCTGACGGGCGATGTTGCTACAGAGGGTTCTTGCCCTGTTTTCTCGACTCAGCAAAAGCCCCACAAAAGTGCTGGGGATACATCTGCTGTGGTTGGTGGGGGGTGGTGTCACCACGGCGATGACTGAGGAAGTGATGCGGGAGCTAACTGAGATAATTTTTCCATGAGGATGAAGCAATGGAAAAAGTATTATTTTTATTTCTGAAAAAAGGGAGGGCAAGCCGACCACACAAAATTAAGGAAGAGGCATAACCGCATACTGAAAGCTGTAGGAAATGACAAAATTATGATGCGTACCAGATGAGTTGTACGACTTGTATGAGAATGACAAGTATTAACATCTTATGCCTATATAACAAAATGGGCTGTTAATACAATAAAACAATTAATCATGAGTAGTGTGTTGTGTTTTTAAAGTAAATGGGTGATTTTGGTAAGAAGGCATGCGCTTGGTGAGATATGACGAAATTGTGCATCAATTGAATTGCAATTGTGTTGAAAGATGGACTGCAAGATTCATTACAAATTCTCCTTTTGTGTTCAACATAAGAATGTCATAGAGGTTTACAACAATAATTGGATAAATATGGCAGAACTGTAAATGTTGGGTAAACTATTCAGGTAACACTTTACAATAAGGTTCCATTTTTTTTACATTTCATTGCATTAGGTATAATGAACAAACAATTAATGTTAATTACTAAAAATACAATTGTTTATTGTTAGTTCATAGTGCATTAACTAATATTAACAAATGCATATTTTGATTTATGTATTAGTATATGTTGAAATTAACATTAACAATGAACAATACTTTAACAGCATATATTAATCTTTGTTAATTTTAAGATAGAGACCGCAATCTCCTCTGCCATTTTGAACAGGTTGTCCTCTCCAATGTGTAAAGTCCGGTAAGAGGTAAGTGCCTTGAGTTTGTGTAATTAATCAGTCTGTTGTGCTCTCAGCTGTAATTAGCCTCAATGCTGAAGTTGTTAGTTTAAAGCCGTTTAAAGCTATTTCCTAGCTTTAATAATGTAGTCGTAATCCGAGCAATCACGTAGTGCTGATGAATGAAAACACTGATTGACGCTGACTCACAAGTACACCAAATCAAAGTCAGTGTTGTGTAACCAACATGCAGGTCACCATATTGGACACCTTTAGACCTCATGTGACATTTATAATAAAATAAGTAAATAAAATATATTACTATAAATACTATTTTACAACCTTCTCTTATTATTTATTTTAAAAAAATATGTTACTCTATCAATATTTAATGAAACATAAATGTATTTTTTTCAATCTTGATGCATTTTGAGACTAACCCCCACTAGATTTCTAATTTTTTTTATCATCTCGGACAACCTTATTTTTCTCAGTGGCACATACAATACAGTAGATTCTCTTGCACAAGTTTGCATTCTCTCCAAAACAGCGACTCACACACAGAGTCAGTATGTGCAATTTCACACGTTAGGTAGTACAGTGTGCACTCAGACCAAGATAGATTTTACACTGTGAACTCTGGGGAACTAGTGGTGTAAATGGTTGTAAAAGCAACCCTACAGCATCAATTACACTGATGAAACTCATTAGGGGTCTTGATTCTCTTCACAGGAACCTCAGGAAAAGAGAGCACTGTGCTTTTGTGGGGTACAGAGACATGGATGTAAAACAGAGTGGGAGGGGTGCTTAAATATGTCACCTAATTAAAAAGAGTTGCTCGGAATCAAGCCATGGAGCTGTGTATTGTGCTGCAAGTTAACTGGATGAATTACAACAGAACTGTGAAGCCCTGCAAGACTAAATATTTCATCCACTAGAAAGAAAAAACATGTCAAACAAAATGTCAAAGATAACAGGGTCTGATCTAGAGCTATGATTCTTAATTTTCAACAATTAACTCTGATCACCTGCCTCAGGTCAGAGCTAGAAATGGACCCATCAGGCATTCACACGTCCCAGTTGGTGCATTAAAGCTGTAGTGATAAAGCTATACTGTCAGACATCGGAACTTAAGTTGATAACCCTCAGATCAACAGGAGGCTGCTTCACGCTGTTTTCTCTTGCAATATTCAGGCACTGTGTACCAATTCAACAACAGAAAATGGAAATAGACTGATATAGAAAACACAGAAAAAGGGAGAAAGAAGCCCTCAAGTGTACACAACAGCAAACTCCAGACTTATATATATTGCCCTTTCATCACCTCTGTTTATGTATGCTTTCACAACATTTCTCTTCTTTGCTTTGTTCCAAACCCAGTGAGTAGCCTCACTGTCTACTGTCTACATAGACGCCTGCCTCCAAAGGCAGCAGCAAAACCATCATGGAACCTCAAAATGAAGAATTTTTTTTTTCTTACTCTTTTTTTTCTTCTCTCCATTAAACAGGGGTACCATAAGATTTTTTGGCCCTGTGACAGCTTTCTGCTCTGGGCCCCTATAATATCTTAACCTGAAACAATAAACTTTACATTTGAAGTTTTGATCACATTTAATGAGTTGGGATTGTGCTGCTGATGGAAATGTTTCCTTTAATCCTTATAGCAGATAATTTTTTACTTTCATCAGGCTCAGATCATCTCTTGGAATATCTGAAGGCAAACAAAACCACAGGGTGGGGCACCTGATGGCCATGCCCCCCACTTTGATAAAGAAGCATAATATGTATTTGAAACATTTTTCGGCGCTGTATGTCACTTAGGCCCCATGATAAAATGGTCAGGGTAAGCATGCTCACCACAATTAGTAAGCTAATCAGCAGTGCTTTGGTCTGTCGCCTGTTGATTGGCTGTAATATTTTGCGCCGACACATCCAAGAGTTACTTGCAGTAGTTTAAATGAATAACTGTACTGCAAGCATTGACAACCTTAGGGGATTTTGCAAAGTTGTTTTGAGTGGAAAAAAGATAATTACTGTCTAAATGCTGCCCAAAATATATTTTAAAAGACATTTAAATCCAGAAAGTAAAGTTCCTGATGGCTGTCAATTGCTGGCTTATCTCTGATTTCAATCAAGAAAGAGAGGCGATTGATACGACTTCACTGCAAATTCACTCAGATTCTTAAGGAAAAATGCATGAAATTTGTCATGGTCGGCGAGCCAGCACCCATGCCTGCCATGGCCAACGAGCCAATGCCCACATCTGCCACGTCCGACGAGCCAACGCCCATGCCTGCCACGGCTGATGAGCTGGAAGCTTCGTCCGTCCCACGGTCAGCGATGTCAATCTCGTCCATCTCAGAGCCAGCGTTGCCAGCCTCGTCCGTCCCAGAGCCAGCATTGCCAGCCTTGTCCATCCCAGAGCCTGCGCTGCCAACTTCGGCCTCCCAGAGTAGGAGGAGAAAGACTTTTTTTCCAAGTCTTTGCCCATATACATGACCACAGAAGTCTTTTCCAAATCTCTGCCCATGTTCACAACTACAGAGATCGTTTCCGAGGCTCTGCCCATGTACACGACCAAGGAGGACGCTTTCAAATCCCTGCCCATGTACGCGACCTCAGAGGTCGCTCCCGAGACTCTGTTCATGTTCACGACCACTAATGTCTTTTGCCAGTCATCCAGGACTCTTAGTTTCTAGCCTCCCATGGCTCTGCCTTCCATGACTTTGCCTCAAGTCATGGCAGCCACGCCAGATTCAGCTCCAGGCCATGTCTCCACCACGCCAGAATCCGCTCCAGGCCATGTCGCCGCCACGCCAGAGTCCGCTCCAGGCCATGTCGCTGCCACGACAGAGTCTGCTCCAGGCCATGTAGCAGCCACACCAGAGTCAGCTCCTGGCCATGTTGCAGCCACGCCAGTGTCCACTTCAGGCCATGTTGAAGCCACACCAAAATCAGCTCCATCCAGGGGGATATGTCACATTTATGTGTTTTGCTCTTGGTTTCATATCTTTTATTTTCTAGTTTAGTTCCTGTTCTGGTCATGTGGTCACTAGTCATGTGATTTCTGTTTCTCTCCATGTTCATGTGTCTTGTTTTCATTGGTTTATTGTCTTGTTACTCATTATCAGTTTGTGGCACGGTGGAGGGCGGGACCGGGGCGTGATTACGCACGCCCGGTCCCGTATCAGGCTAATTAAGCCGTCAAGAGGGATAAAGGCCACTCGCAGACGGCGATCGAGAGAGAGAGCTCAATTACGGACATGTCCGTTATCTTATGTGTTTGTCTTTTGAGTTGTACATTAAACCTTTAGTTTATATGTCAAGCCGGTTTCTCGCCTCTTCCTTGCCCATGAACTTGAACTGTGTTGCATTGGTGCCGAAACCCGGGAAGGAAGAGGGAAACGCCGTAGCGGAGTTCTCGCCACTGCTCAGCGGAGCAGCCGCGGCCATCTGCCGGGGGACGGAGGAGCCCAGCCGCCTGGACGCGGAGGAACAGCCGCCGACCGCGAGGGGAGGAGGGGCTCCTGGCCGATCGCCTCGAGTGGTTAGAACCGCTGCCAGGGGCGGGGGAGTCCCCTACTAGCCGCTGGAACGCGGCGGGGTTGGAGACTGCCGACCGCGTGCGGGGAGGGGCTCGCCGCCGACCGCCTGGAGCGGGAGAACCGCTGCCAGGGGCGGGGGAGTCCCCTACTAGCCGCTGGAACGCGGCGGGGTTGGAGACTGCCGACCGCGTGCGGGGAGGGGCTCGCCGCCGACCGCCTGGAGCGGGAGAACCGCTGCCAGGGGTGGGGGGAGGCCCCTTCGACACCCCGGGAACGCGGCGGGGCGTTCTGTCCGCCAGGGGCTGAGGACTGCCTCCGATCTGCCCGGAGAGGCGCGGCTGTTGTCCTGTAGAGGGTGGAGAAGTGGCTGAGGAATGAGCTACGGCGTATCAGAGAACCGGCGAGTAAGTTTCTTTTTTTCTTTAATCTCTCTCTCCTCTTTCTCTCGCTACCGCTCTGCTTTGGCCTTTTCCCTCTTTTTTTAAATTATGGTGTTCGTGGGAGGGGAGGTGCCGCCCAGTGCAGGAACCCCCCCTGTTTTTAATTGTTGTTGTTTCCCTCTTTTTTAAATTATGGTGTTCGTGGGAGGGGAGGTACTGCCCAGTGCAGGAACCCCCCCCCCCCATTTTTAATTGTTGTTTCCCTCCCCTTGCCCCTCCCTCGTCCAGGTTGATGGGGATGACCCGTCGGCAGACCGTGCTGGAGGCGCCCCCTCCCCCAGGGGATGTACGTCAGGCCGGGGGTCCCCAGCCTGAAAGAACGGGGGAGGAATGTGGCACGGTGGAGGGCAGGACCGGGGCGTGATTACGCACGCCCGGTCCCGTATCAGGCTAATTAAACCGTCAAGAGGGATAAAGGCCACTCGCAGACGGTGATCGAGAGAGAGAGCTCAATTACGGACATGTCCGTTATCTTATGTGTTTGTCTTTTGAGTTGTACATTAAACCTTTAGTTTATATGTCAAGCCGGTTTCTCGCCTCTTCCTTGCCCATGAACTTGAACTGTGTCACACAGTTCTAGTTTGTCATTGGTTTTAGTTTATGAGTCTTGTTATCTTGTTTATAGTTCTGTCTGTTCATTGGTTGTGTTGGTACCCATGTATGTGTATTTAAGCCCTCATGTTTGCCATTGTCTCTTGTCAGGTATTGTGTTTATGTAACATTGTTTTTCCATGTTCAAGTTAAGTCAATTCAAGCCAAGACAAGTTTTAGTCAAGTCATGTTTACGTTTATGTTTTGTTTTCATAGTTTAATCAAGTCATGTCAAGTTTAATTTAATCAAGTTCATGGTTATATTTTGTTCCCCGTCTGTTGCTTACTTCAACGTTGTGTTGAAGAAGTGACACTAGGGGTCTCTCTTGAGCACCAAATATACGTCTAATCTATGAAAAAAGGCCAATGAGAAGGTGGCAGACAGAATTTGCATGTCCCGCCCCCGGATATAAAGGCAGGGAAATACGTCCGTTTCATTCAGAAAATGTATTCGTAACCGATGGTCATGTATGCAGAGAGCTGCGACTCACACACCTGTTCCTCTTCCTCTGAGCAATCTGCTGTTTGATCTACGGCGCACTTCAGTGGCTTTCTCCTCCTCTGCACGGCAGTGCAGTTTGCCCCTGGGCGCTTCAACAGCGCAACTAAGATTTGTTATTAAAAGAGTGATTTTCTCAGAAAGATTATTTTCCTCTAAAAGAGCAATACACAGTGAAGGCAATCAGGATGTGTCTTTTTAAAGATGCCTTTCCACCCCTGTGTAGTTCCTGGATGCGGTAGAGTGCTTTCTGCTTCAGATGGCCACAGGAGCTGTCTCGTGAGGCAGCATTTGTCAGTGGTTTGTGTTCTCACTGCGAGAACATGATCATGGCAATGTTGTGGTCGTGGCATTCCTTCAACCAAAGGAACGCCACTCCAGCCGCCCCCTGCATCATTCCTTCTTCCCACGGGATTGAGGATGATACGGCTGGTGATGGAGGCGATTTGGGGATGGCAGCAGGCGCAGCTTTGCCAGGTACGTCCCTGCAAACCGCCCGGCACGCTCGTTGACTTCCGTCCGGGCTTGAGGCGACAGCGGCTCACCTCGCAGCCTACCCTCTGGAGCCCCTCGAGCTGGATGAGCTTGCCACTGCATCGGAGAGCGGTCCAGCATCTGACGCTGATGACTCATCTGGGCTTCCGCCTTCGGGCCAGCACGCCCAGGCTGAGGCTGATGACAGTCCCTTTCTTCTGAGCTGACGACTGCATGGAGAGCACCCTTCTCCATTCGTCAAAAAGCCCCTCGCTCATTCGCTCCCACTACCCTTGATGGCAGAGCGGCCCACATGTACATGGAGATTCCCCAGGTGGATAGGTCAGTTGCGATCCACCTATGCCCCGAGAACGCTGCCACCTGGAGGGGTCGCCAAGCTCAGGGAGGACGAGGAACAAGTCACTGTAGTTGCTCCCTATTGGCCCACCTGGGCTTGGTTCTTGGACCTTGTACTCCTCGCGACAGCCCCTCCGTGGAAAATTCCCCTGAGGAAAGACCTTCTTTCTCATGGATGGCCATGCTCTGGCATCCACACCCAGACCTCTGGAACCTCCATTTCCGGAAAGGGAATGTTGTCTCCAAACAGAGGCTCTCCCACTGGGTGGTGGACGCCATTTCATTGGCCTATCGCATCCAGGCCATGCCCCGCCCCCCCCCTCCTTTGCGGGTCCGAGCACACTCAACAAGAAGTGTTGCGTCCTCATGGGCACTGGCCAGAGGCACCTCCCTGGCAGACATATGCAGAGCAGCGGGTTGGGAGAAACCTAATACCTTTGTGAGATTCTACAATCTCAGGGTAGAGTCAGTTACGTCCCGTGTTTTCTCAGGTCCGAGTCAGCAGAACTTGGCAACACGCTGATGGACTGGCCGGGTGCATCGCTTGCACCTCGCGCCTTTTCCCTCGGTTGAGGTAATACCGTGCGCTTTTTCTCCCAGGAGATCCCACTCACTCAGCTCCCTGGATGACTCCTCCCTAGCCCTCTGGGTCCGAAATTCGGTGGAGGAATTTGCCAACCCAATCCACTCCGGGTACTCAAATCTACCCTATACTGGAATAGGTGCTTCACAGGTCAGGGCTCCTACGTGGACTTCCCCCCTGTATGTATTTTACGTGGTACGGTCCCCTTACGAGCGGACCCGTGTCTCCCTTGGGCAGTTCCCACTGCCCCCCGGTCGCCGTGTCTGTAGTAACTCCTCCCCCCGAAGAGGCGGGATCTACCACCACGCCACTTCCCACATGTGACCTAAAAGCCCATGTGATGTATTCACCACTCTTACCTCCCCCTTTCTGGGCAAGTGTGGTCTCCGCAGGGTCTTTTCTCCCTGAAAGAATAGGAAACTGGGTAAGAGCCCCTTCCCCGGTGCGTGTAAGGGCCCCAGCCATTGACTCTATGCGAGAAACATAGAGAGAAAAGAGGCCCGGCTAGGCTCAGCCCGTTCCCAAGTTGGCAAGCGTCGCCTTGTTCCCCTGTCTAGGGTAACTATTAGGATTCCGACGACTTTATGGGGCATTGGGGAAGGGTACGTGCAGTCTGATACATCTGGTTGTTTTGGCAGATCAAGTACGTCCTGTGTCAGCAGTTCACATACATGGCTCAGCGCATGGCTTGATTTAAATTGGACCCAACATCTTTGACAAAAGTCGAAGTGAGCGACAGACAGGGAGCGTGTAGGTTACGGTTGTCCTCCCAGCCACGTCGCTGAGCTGAGCCACTTCTGTGGCCAGACCATTTCCGGCTCCTCAGAAAAATCCTGAATGAAACAGACGTATTTCCCCGCCTTTATACCCATATGTCCGGGGGCGGGACATGCAAATTCTGTCTGCCAACTTCTCATTGGCCTTTTTTCATAGATCAGAGGTATATTCGGCACTCAAGAGAGACCCCTAGTGTCGCTTCTTTGACACAACGTCTCATTCCCTCCATCAGGGAACCGAGGTTACATCTGTAACCTAGACGTTTTTGTTCACATTTTTAGTCAGGGTTTTTGGATATCACGTTTTGGAAATAAACTGCACTTTGTTTTATCAATTTACCATTGTCTCTTCGTCTGCCTGTCATTGCCTGCCAGCTTTGTTACAATATGAAGACATTATTTTATTTATTTATTTATTTGTGTGTGTGTGTGTTCTAAAGAAATGTGGGTGAGTAAATCAAATTAAATACAGTCTATAAAAAGTATTCCACCCCCATGAAAGTTGTGCTTTATTGTTTTACAACATTGAATAACAGTGATTTATTTATTTGCTTTTTAGATACTGATCAACTAAGACATTAATGTCAATGTTAAAACACTTTTTCACATAAGTGTAAATTCATTACCATTATTAAACACAATACTTGACTGCATTTTCTCCATTTCGAGTCATTATTCAGTAAGTGCACATTTGGCAGCAACTACAGCCTCGAGCCTTGGCATGTCCACTGCAAGACCTGATTTATGCCTATCAATAATCTTTTTGTGGAGTTGCTTTGGAGTGTTATTCTATCTTCATGGTGTATTTCCCAATATATTGACTCACCATTAAGTATTTATACTACAGTCACCTGAAACACCTTGAATGTACATACAGATCTCCATATTCCTAAGCACCAGTGATACTTATACATTTTTTGTGTTTAATATTTATTAATGTATACTTATTGGTGAGTTGTGGTTTGACTTTGACATTATTTTTTCTGTTAATTAGTAAATAAAAAGCCTATTCACTGTAATTATGTAAAGAGAAAATAACATGTACATTAACTCATATATTTGTTATGTCATTTCACAACTTCATGCAACATAACGAAGCCCCGGGGCAAACATTTAAATCAAGCTTGCCTGAAAATTTAGAAGGCAGCCTTGTCCAAAAGCATGCCAAGAAAGCTCACCAGAGGAGCAAAAGGGTAAGTTTACACAGTGTTTCATTTGTGTTTCACTACTGCTTTTTGAATATGTTTTTATATACTATATAATATATGTTTTTTACATATATTATTTTACTTAAAAGAAATAGGAAAAATTACAACTATTTGAATATATTCATACCATACAAGTCAATGGGGAACAAACTTTCAAGATCCAAAAAGGCTGCATACAGGTAATCCATAAAACTCCAGCTGTTTAATCTGTATTTGTAAAAAGGTTGGTTTTGGGTAAGAACAGGCCTAAATGTAACTCCTTTTTCACTGTACATCTTACCATTGAAATCTACATGGACAATCAGCAAAGCTAGGAAGTGTACTAGAGCTTGAAATCACAATCACCAAGGAGACAGCTGATGTCAATATTTATAGTGGAAAAATGGGTTTCATCTTGGTCTGTTCTCACCCAAAACTGACCGGATTTCTTCAGAAGACATGGATTATCCACTGGAGTCAGCTATATCATGTATATCGAGATATGTAAAGATCCCTTTGCATAGCTTGGGCTTGTCTATCAGTGGGGAAGGGCATCACATGAGACAGAGAATTTAAGAAAGCTCTTATGGCATTAAAAAAAATTATATGAAATTAATCTCAAGTTTGGCACATTATAAGCACTTAATATGCTTCTCATCTGACATGCACATCTGTGTTTCATGTGCATATCGTGCATGCTATCTCTGGAGGACATTAGTGTGAGCCAGTCCAGCAAGCTTCAGCACAGAGCGGGATCACTCGCGCTACTCAATCATTTTAGACTCAGGAAAAACCCTGAAAAATGCCTCCACAGACTCCCAAACAAGTCAAGAAAACGAAGAGGAGCTTGTTATTAAAAAAGGTGCAATGTCTGTGGTGTAGGTTCACAAAAGCCAACACAGAGCAGAAAAATGTAATCTGCAAACTATGTCACACAACGATAATCATTCATAATACAAGCAATCTGTTTTACCTCCTCAAATTTTCAAAAGAATATTAAGAAAGCCAAAATATCTGCTCCGCAGGCTGCTGTGAATGTTTCCTCATTTTGTAAGTCTTTGGATAAAAGTGTCTGCTAAAGGAATAACTGTATTGTAAATGCAATTGGTCATATTTATTTATTTATTGCAAGAATTGTTTCTATTTATGTTATATTTATTTTCTGCAAGAAGTGTTTACATAATTTTGGACATTTTCTGCATGTGTTTTATACATTATTTTCTTTGTTACATTGCTTTTGGAAGTTTCTTGAGGAAAGTTTATAATAATATTGGTCAACAACATATCAAACTGAAATGTGGCATAATGCTAAATATTGCATAATGATGAGAATGATTTAAAATCAATTTGTTTTATTATTATTATTTTTAACTTGGAAAATTGTCAAGTTCCAATAAAGAGAAAATTATGTAAGAGAAATAATTGTTTTTGGTTGAACTCTTAACAGTTGATTCACAAGCTCAGTAGATTTCAATGGAGCTCTGATGAAAAGGTGTATTGTTCCACCTGAGTAAATTTGTTTTTCTTTCAACCTGATGAATATTTGCTTCGCTTTTGGTGTGAATAGGCCATAACACATGATTCTGACAAAGCAGGTTTTGTGCAATGAGGGAATTGCTTCCATTTAAGGGGTCCTTCCTAGCCACCACAACATTGGACTAAACAATGTGATGCTATTGACATTTTTAGGAGAAAAAAGATGCAACTTTGTTAAAAATGTCCTGACTTTAGCAATAATCCTTGTTTTTTTTTACATCTGGAGTGGAATCACATGAGTGATGAAGAGGATGGGATGCTGGAAGGAAGGACGGTGTGACTGGTTAAGCCACCATTTCATAGTTCAGTTGTTGATTATCTATGTAGAAAAATGCAGAGGTGACTAGAGAATGATCTGAAGTACCTCAGCAACCAGAACACCCAAGTATATCCTGGTGACCTGTAATCTCGGAAAATCCGGCACTGCACAGGGGTCATGGAACATTTGGGATGTACTCCTGAGCATACTGTATGTCAAGAACATCATCTGTTACTCTGGAAGTGGAGGACTCCTTTGAAATGGTCATTTTCATCTTTATAAAAGTTTTACATTTTGATATTTATACTTATTTATATTTTAAAGTTAATACTTTAAAAAGGTGTGTGTGTGTCTGTGTGTCTGTGTGTGCGTGTGTGTGAGAGAGAAAGAGATAATGAGAGAGAGAGAATGAGTGTGAGAGAGAACACTTAAAACAATTCATATACAAATGTTTCACATAGGGCTGCACAATTAATCAAAATAAAATCGAAATCGCAATATGACCATGTGCGATTATTAAAACGCAAAGGGCAGTGATTTAATTAAATACATAAATAGTCTGCTCACCTAAAAGTGTATTTGCACTGCTCTGTATAGTCTATATTAAGTAAAAGCATTATTACAGTGTTTTTAGAGCTGTTCTGTGCTCCACAACTCCATTTCATGCTTAAGAGTAAGAGAAGTGCTCAGAGTTCAGTTTCGTTTGTTTAAGTGTGTTAAGCGCTTTATTTACACTAAAAGAGCGCTTCCTGCGTGAATCGTTTGTTTTATTATCATCTGCGGTAGCAGCATCTCAGTCTCCACCAGGCACAAATATCATAATAATAACATGGATTATAAAATGGAGTATAATTCAAACATCTTTATTAAATAATTGCTGAGCAGACAGCTTTAACAGTAGCACTTGTGGAGTCCAGACACATGCACTCTTCCTCCATTCTCCTGCCACTTGTTTGAGAGAGTGTGTCACACTTATTACACTCTGCGCTTACACATATATGTTGCAACGATGGATGATGAGGTGGGATTTGAAGTGAGGTCTTCTGCAAGGAGGACGTGCGACTCTAGTTGTGTGTGTGAACCGTAGAGCAGAGGGTGAGAGGCTTCCTCTGGACTTTGGTTCCCAAGTCTCCTTGAACTCTACATGGCAATTGAAGAGCCAGAGAGCCGGAGAAGAGAGAAGACCGAGAGAGAAGAGGAGACTGAGAGCTTGAGTTCTTCCTTGGCAGGAAACTTTTGAACTGAAATTGGCCGCACCCTAAAGGTGTCCTGAGCCAATCAGAAGTGGCTTTTCAGAGTCACATTGTCAACTGGTCAGTCCTTTTCAAAGTTGATTTGAAGTTGAGGACTCCTACAAACTTCCCATTCATACTAGTGAATGATAAATCATGAACTTTTATATGTTGAAAAAGAGACGTTGTCACATTCTCACATAAACAAGCAAGCATTTATATACTATATATGACTTTATGATTATACTTTCATGATCAAATCAAATCAAATCAAATCACTTTATTGTCACACTACTGTGTACACGAGTGCAACAGCAGGTGAAATTCTTGTGTGCAGTTCCGAGCAACATTGCAGTAATGACAGTGACAAGACATAAACCACTTTACAATAACAACCTATTTACACAAAACAATTTACATAACAAATGTACACATACTTACACAACAATTTACATAACAAATGTACACAATACACACAATGTAGAATACACATACACTAGATAAGGGTATAAATATATATATATATATATATATATATATATACATACACTAACTGAATTGGGAGAATATATTGACAGAATGAGGATTAATAAAGTGCAGTGCTGATTGTTGATCGTGAGAGATCATGTGTTCAAAAGTCTTATTGCTTGGGGGAAGAAGCTGTCATGTAGTCGGGTGGTGCGGGTCCTGATGCTGCGATACCGCCTGCCTGATGGAAGCAGTGAGAGCAGCCCATGACTCGGGTGGCTGGAGTCTCTGATAATCCTCCGAGCTTTATTCACACACCGTCTGTTATATATATCCTGGAGGGAGGAAAGCTCACCTCCGATGATGTTTCTGGCCGTTCGCACCACCCTTAGCAGGTCTTTGCGGTTGTGGGCGGTGCTATTGCCGTACCAGGCGGTGATGCAGCCAGTCAGGATGCTCTCTACAGTGCTGGTGTAGAACCGTGTGAGGATGTGGTGGTTCATTCCAAACTTCCTCAGCAGTCTCAGGAAGAAGAGGCGCTGGTGAGCCTTCTTCGCAACGGCCTCAGTGTGGACGGACCATGTGAGTTCCTCAGTAATGTGGACACCGAGGAACTTGAAGCTGCTGACTCTCTCCACCGGTGCTCCATTAATGGTGATGGGGCTGTGTTCTCTGTCTTTCTTCCTGAAGTCCACCACAAGCTCCTTGGTTTTACTGACGTTGAGGGAGAGGTTGTGCTCCTGACACCAGCGCGTCAGAGTGTGCACCTCCTCTCTGTAGGCTGTTTCATCATTGTCAGTGATCAGACCTACCACCGTCGTATCGTCAGCAAACTTAATGATGGCATTGGAGCTATGTGTCGCCACACAGTCATGTGTGTAAAGGGAATACAGGAGTGGGCTGAGAACACAGCCCTGCGGGGCTCCAGTTTTGAGGGTCAGTGATGAGGACATGTTACAGCCCATTCTAACCACCTGACGTCTGCCTGACAGGAAATCCAGGATCCAGCTGCACAGCGAGCTGTTTAAGCCCAGAACCCGGAGTTTCACATCAAGCTTGGAGGGCATTATGGTGTTGAATGCTGAGCAGTAGTCTACAAACAGCATTCTCACATATGTGTTCCTTTTTTCCAGGTGGGAGAGAGCAGTGTGTATTGTAGATGCAATAGCATCATCAGTGGAGCGGTTGTTGCGGTAGGCAAACTGCAATGGGTCCAAAGAGGTGGGCAGAACAGAGCAGATGTGATCTCTGATCAACCTCTCAAAGCATTTGCTGATGATGGGGGTGAGGGCAACAGGACGCCAGTCATTTAAGCAGGTGATTTTTGATTGCTTCGGTACAGGCACAATGGTTGATGTTTTGAAGTATGTGGGGACTACAGACAGAGATAGGGACAAGTTGAAAATGTCCGTAAAAACACCAGCCAGTTGGTTCGCGCATGCTCTGATGACGTGGCCTGGAATGCCGTCTGGACCCGCGGCTTTACGAACGTTCACCCGTCGGAAGGATCGGGTTACATCCGCAACAGAGACGGAGAGTGAACCAGCCTCTGTAGTATCGGCCGCGAGTGCTCTCTCCGTGAGGGCGGTGTTGTTGTTGTCCTCGAAACGAGCATAAAAAGTATTAAGCTCGTCCGGGAGAGAGGCAACGGTGTTCATGGCGGAGTTTTTATTCTGTTTATAGTCCGTGATGATGTTAATTCCCTGCCACATACTTCTGGAGTCAGTGGTGTTGAACTGTTCTTCAATTTTGTGCCTGTACTGGCGTTTGGCTGCACTGATGGAGTTACGGAGGGCATAACTGGCTTGTTTACGCTCCTCCGCGTTCCCGGAATTAAAAGCGGTGGTCCGTGCAGTAAGTGCCGCGCGAACATCGCCGTTAACCCAGGGTTTCTGGTTGGGGTAGATCCGTATATTTTTTGTCGGAACAACGTGCTCTACGCACTTCCTGATGAAACACATTACGCTATCAGCGTAAACCTCGATGTCGTCATCGGAGGCAGACCGGAACATCTCCCAGTCCGCGTGATCAAAACAGTCCTGTAGCGAGAGTCTGATTGGTCCGACCAGCACTGGATCATTCTAATGGTGGGTGATTCCCGTTTCAGTTTCTGCCTGTAAGCGGGCAGAAGCAGAACGGAGGAGTGGTCGGATTTGCCAAATGGTGGACGGGGGAGGGATTTGTAGCCATCCCGGAAAGGAGAATAGCAATGATCCAAAACCCGGTCCCCTCGTGTGTTAAAGCTGATGTGTTGGTGGTATTTTGGTGCTATTGTTTTAAAGTTGGCTTTGTTGAAGTCCCCGGCAACAATGAACGCGGCCTCAGGGTGCGCGGTTTCCTGCTCACTTATACTCCCATACAGTTCCCTGAGTGCCCGGTCTGTGTCGGCTTGTGGGGGGATGTACACAGCAGTGATAATGACCGCTGTGAATTCCCTCGGTAGCCAGAATGGTCGACACAGAAGCATGAGAAATTCCAGATCAGGAGAGCAGAAAGACCTGATAAAATGTACATTCCTCTGATCACACCATGATTTGTTGATCATAAAACATACACCACCACCTCTGCTTTTACCTGAGAGGTCTTTCGCTCTGTCCGCTCGGTGCACGGAGAAACCCGTGGGTTCGATGGCCGAGTCTGGAATCTCCACGGACATCCAGGTTTCCGTAAGACAGATAACACAGCAATCTCTTGTCTCTCGTTGGAAAGAGATCCGCGCTCTCAGCTCGCAGAGCTTGTTGTCCAGAGACTGAACATTTGCCAGTAGTATACTGGGTAGCGGGGGGCGATTTGCGCGACGTCTTACTCTGATGAGAACGCCGGCTCTTTTTCCCCTTTTCCGTCTGCGTTTCCGCGGCCGGGCAGCCCAAACAAAGGGCTCCGCTGGCGTGTTTGTAAACCGCGGGTCGGCGTTGAGGAATGTGAAGTCCGGTTTTCGGTGTGTGATTGCCGAACCAATGTCCAAAAGCGTTTGTCTGTCGTACACAATAAGGCAGACAACATCCAAGACAAAAAAACACAAAACTGTAAACAAAACAAACAATAAACTGCAGTGTTTTGACGGAGCCCGCGACGCAGCAGCCATACTCGACGCCATCTTGGGTATATACCATGATTATTATACATGTAAGTAACAAAACATGAAAATCCCTGCTTACAAATCTTACTGGTTAATTCATTTTTTTTACAACATGGATAATACATTACATGTCATGAGAAACCTGATTATCAGGGTATATTATCAGGTTAAGCCTTGAATAGTTGACATTCTTAATAAAATGAGGTGAAAAATACAAGATTAAAGATTGTTCTTATCGACAGTTATAAGTGGTTACACATCACTACACATATTTTAAAGGTGCATCAGGCAATAATTATTAATTTGTCAGTTATAAAAGTAATCACAGGTCAAAGGAATTTTCATAATTATCTAGCAGGGCTGGGTATTTTGTACATTTTGGGTCCAAATGCATTCTGTACCTTTGAGTCACAAGTACTGGGACTTTGTGTGAAATGTTCGTTCATTCCTTGTTAGCTGCTGATTGCTGAATAATGATCATGATGATCTCATGATCTGATGAGTCTAAGTGTAGCAAATAGGTTTATATAGAAGGACAGAGTGTGTTTTAAGCATTTCCCGGAGATTCCAGGGAGGGTATTCTGTCTTTTACTGCCCGTAAACTTAGCACTTAGGGTTTCTAGGCAGAGAAGTTATTTTGTTAGTTTTATTGAACAGATGTGAGACTTCTTGGTGCCTGTTCAAGCAGAATCTTTTATGACGTTGAGGAATTCCAGGGTTAAAAGTTTGGGTTCCCCGTCTGTCGCTCACTTCGACGTCGTGTCGAAGAAGCGACACTAGGGGTCTCTCTTGAGCCACGAAAGATACCTCTGATCTATGAAAAAAGGCCAATGAGAGTTGGCGAACAGTATTTGCATACTCCGCCTCCGGATACGGATATAAAGGCGAGAGAAATATGCTCGTTCATTCAGTAATTTTCTTCGGAGCCGATGGTCGTGTGTATGCAGTCAGCTGCGAGTAACACAACTGATCCTGCTTCTGATCCTCTGACGCTCTGCTTTGCTGTTGGATTTACGGCGCACTACAGCGGCTTTTCTCTTCACTGCCGGCGTGCAGTTTGCCCCTGGGCGCTTCGACAGCGCAGAGTTAAAAGAGTTGAAAGAGTGATTCTCTCCATAAAAGAGTTTATTTCTCTGAAAGAGCATTACACAGCGGCGTTGAACGTCCTTTTCAGGACGCGTCTTTATAAAGATGTAATTTCCGCCCCTGTGTAGTTTCTGGATGCGGTGATTTCTCCCCACCTCTCTCGGTCATAAAACACTGTCTTGCATGCCTGGGCTGCGATCGCACGCAAGCAATGTTTTATGAATGGTTTATGTTCTCAGTGCGAGAACATAGCCATGGCAACATTGCGGTCGTGTGGCTTTCTTTTGTAATGAGAGAAAGCCGTTTCAGCCACCCCCGCGCCTCGCCTCCTTCCTACGGGATTGACGCAGGCGCCGCGGGCGATGAACACGATTTGGGGAAAATGACGGGCTCTGTTCGCCGGGTAAATCCCCTCGAACTTCCCGCCTCCCCGGCACGCTTGTTTGCTTCCGTCTGAGCTCGGGATGAGTATTCTCTCCAATGGTTCATCTTCTCAGTGTGAGAACATGGCCGTTATAGCATTGCGGTCGCACGGCTTTCTTTTGTAATGAGAGAAAGCCACTTCAGCCGCCCCCCGCGCTCCGCCTTCTTCCTACGGGATCGGCGCAGGCGCCGCGGGCAATGAAGGCGATTTGGGGAATATGACGGGCTCTGTTCGCCGGGTAAACCCCCTCGAACCGCCCGCCTCCCCGGCACGCTTGCTTGCCTCAGAATTGGATGACATCACCGCTGCATCGGAGAGCGTTACAGCGGCATCGGATGCTGATCGTTCGCCTGGGCCGCCACCTTCGGGTCTGCCGCCCAGCCTGAGCCTGACGCACGGAGATCCGCTATGCTTTCCCGGGCTACTTGATCGGTTCCGCGGGCAGGTGCGCCGCTCACAGCCATGCCCCCCCCCGTTCCTTTCTTCCCGGACGTGCACGACGAGTTGAGCTAAGCCAAGGCTTCTTCGCTCCTCCGCTCTCACTACCCTCGCGGTGGAACGGTCCCAGACCGCTTCCACTCTGCACGCCACGGCCCTTCCTGCAACCAATGCCAGGCCAAGGCACTTCAAAACTTGCACCTTGGGTAGTCCTGTTCTTGATGTGCTGCAGGAACTGCGCTGGATGACCAACCGCGCCCCCGGGCCACGGAGGTCAGAAGTGCTGGCACTCGAACAGGCGATGGCCACCCCTTGTGGTCCAGAAACGCACCTGTGGACTGGACCTGGTCGAAATGCGGGAGGCGGACAAGGCACACCTTCTCCCACACCCCTGTCTCCCAGCTCCGTCCATTCGGCGCCACCGTTGACAACTCTGCCCAGCAGTCCTCAGCGGTGAGGCAGACGGAGGCCACTACACATCCTGCCCCGCCGCAAGCCTGCCGCCATGGGCCATGCCCCGTCTGCTCGCCGACGGGCATCCTCCTGCGGCTGTGAAACACCCTGCTCCGCCTCAACCCAGGCCCAGCTCTCAGCCCCAGCGTCGAGCACGCTGCAGGAAATGGATGCCCCCGTCTCACGGACCCCCTCGAGGACCCGGAAGGCTCCCAGGCTGTCCGTAGACGTTCAACCCAGGGACCAAGATGTTAGCTCCGGAGGCTGGTAAGACCGCTCCGTCCCCGGTGGAGGGCTGGGAGGAGAATCTTTTCTTGTTGAATTAATTTTCACATTCTCATATTCTCTGTAATGAGCTATTTCCTTTTGTCTCTGGGTCACCTGGCCCGCAAATGCCGTTCTCACGGCACTTTGCCCCCAGATATCAACAGTCCTGGCTTCCTGGACACGGACCACCTGTCTTCAGCCCCACGACTGTCCCCCGGCCGGCCGGTTCCGACGAGTCTAGAGGACACCTACCCAGGACCTCCTCCTCAGTCGCTAACCCGCCCCCTGCCGGGTGTGCGGAGCAAGGTAAGTGCTTTGAGTCTTGTCTCAGCACCTCAGCCGCGGGTCGCCCCGTCGCCGCCCAACGCTGCCCTACCTGCTCCGCCCCGCTGCGAAGCCCCGCCGGGTACGTCAAAATTAATCGTCCCTTTGGTGCCCCTAGCGCAGAGGTTGGACACGTGGCTTTCACTTCCCAACCCGTCTCGCTGGCTGGCCCGGACCATCCGACTCGGTTACGCAATTCAGTTTGCCAGGCCCCCGCCCCCCTTCATGGGCGTCCGCTTTTCCGCAGTACACGGCGAACATGCCCACTCCCTGCGCGCGGAAATCGCGACTCTTCTGGCCAAAGACGCGATAGAGCCTGTCCCTCCAACCGAGATGAAGAAGGGTCTCTACAGCCCTTACTTCTTCGTACCCAAGAAAAGCAGCGGCTTACGACCAGTCTTGGACCTGCGAGTTCTCAACCGAGTGTGGCACAAACTCCCGTTCAAAATGCTCACGCTTAACCTGCGTCCGGCATCTAGATTGGTTCACAGCGGTAGACCTGAAGGACGCGTACTTCCATCCTGCCCCGACACCGCCCCTACCTGCGGTTTGCGTTCGGGGGCCAGGTGTATCAGTACAAAGTCCTCCCCTTCGGCTTATCTCTGTCCTCTCGCGAGAGTTACTATGCACCCACAGAGACCAGGTGCTCAGGCACCTCAGCCGTCTGGGGCTTCAGGTCAACTGGGAAAAGAGCCAGCTCACTCCAGTTCAGAGCGTCTCTTTTCTCAGGATGGAGTTAGACTCGGTCACAATGTCGGCACGTCTCACCAATGAGCGTGCCCAGTCAGTGTTGAACTGCCTCGCCGCCTTTAGGCCAGGCACAGCGGTCCCCTTAAAACTTTTCCAGAGGCTCCTGGGGCATATGGCATCCTCCGTGGCGGTCGCGCCGCTGGGGTCGATGCATATGAGACCGCTCCAACACTGGCTCTAGACCCGAGTCCCAAGACGAGCATGGCGCCACGGCACGCACCGGGTAACAATCACCCCCGCCTGCCGTCAGACATTCAACCCCTGGACAGACCCCTGTTTCTTACGGGTTGGAGTGCCCCTACAGAAGGTGTCCAGACGCGTCCTGGTCACGACCGACGCCTCCAGATTGAGTTGGAGCACCTTTTGCAACGGGCACGCAGCCTCAGGCCTTTGGAAAGGGGCCCAGCTGCGTTGGCACATCAACTGCCTCGAGTTGTTGACCGTCCTTTTGGCCCTGCGGAAGTTTCTCCCGTTAATTCGGGACGAACATATCCTAGTCAGGTCGGACAGCACCACTGCGGTCGCGTACATAAATCGCCAAGGCGGCGTACGCTCCCGTCATATGTCACAACTCGCCCGTCGTCTCCTCCTTTGGAGCCAGCACCGACTCAAGTCGCTGCGTGCCACTCACATCCCCGGCAACCTCAATGTGATAGCGGACGCGCTGTCATGACAACGCTTGCCTGGCAGAGAGTGGAGGCTTCACCCCCACTCGGTTCAGCTGATTTGGGAACGGTTCGGCAAGGCCCAGGTAGACCCCTCTGCCTCCCGAGAGACCTCCCACTGCCCGCTCTGGTACGCCCGTTCAGAGGCTCCCCTCGGGGCAGATGCACTGGCACACAGCTGGCCGGCTGGGCTGCGCAAGTACGCATTCCCCCAGTGAGCCTTCTTGCACAGGTGCTGTGCAAGGTCAGGGAGGACGAGGAGCAAGTCACTCTCGTGGCTCCTTACTGTCCCACTCAGGCCTGGTTCTTGGACCTTGTACTTCTCGCGACAGCCCCTCCCTGGCGAATTCCCCTGAGGAAGGACCTTCTTTCTCAGGGATGGGGCACGCTCTGGCATCCGCACCCAGACCTTTGGAACCTCCATGTCTGGCCCCCGAACGGGATGCAGAAGATCTAGCTGGTCTACCAACCACGGTCGTAGCCACGATCAACCAAGCCAGAGCCCCTTCTACCAGGCAACTCTACGCCCTGAAGGGCGTCTGTTCGTGAATCGGTGTTCTTCCCGGGCAGAAGACCCACAGAGGTGCGCAGTTAGGTCTGTGCTCCTGTTCCTACAGGAGAGGTTGGAGGGGAGGCTGTCCCCATCCACCTTGAAGGTGTATGTTGCCACTATTGCAGCTCACCACGACCCAGTAGACAGCAAGTCTCTGGGTAAGCACGACTTAATCGTCAGGTTCCCAAGAGGTGCCCGGAGGTTAAACCCCTCCCGGCCAAACCTGTTCCCCTCCTGGGATCTCTCGGTGGTCCTCGCCGGTCTTCAGAGATCCCCCCCTCTGAGTCGCTAGAATCAGTTGGCTCAGGGCCCTCTCCTGAAAAGACGGCCCTGCTGATCGCGCTCACTTCCATCAAGAGGGTCGGGGACCTGCAAGCGTTCCCTACTAACGACACTTGCCTGGAGCTCGGTCCGGCAGATACTCATGTGATCCTAAGACCTTGACTGGGCTATGTGCCCATGGTTCCTACCACGCCCTCTGGAGATCAGGTAGTGAACCTACAAGCGCTGCCCCGGGAGGAGGCAGACCCAGCCCCTCTCACTGTCGTGTCCGGTACGTGCCTTGCGTGCCTACCTGGAACGCACCCAGAGCTTCAGGCGCTCTGAGCAGCTCTTTGTCTGCTTTGGAGGACAGCAGAAAGGGAATGCTGTCTCCATACAGAGGTGTCTCACTGGGTGGTGGATGCCATTCAGTTGGCCTATCACACCCAGGCCATGCCCCCCTTATGGTTTCAAGCCCACTCCACTGGGAGCGTGGCATCCTTATGGGCACTGGCTAGGGGCACCTCCCTAGCAGACATTTGCAGAGCTGCGGGCTGGGCAGCACCTAACACCCTTATGATCTCAGGGTTGAGTCAGTCTCGTCCCGTGTTCTCTCAGGTCCGAGCCCGTAGAACTCGGTACACGTCGACGATCTGACCGGGTGAACCGCTTGTTCCAGCGCCGTTTCCCTCTGCCAAGGCAAAACAGTGCGCTTTTGTCCCAGAGGACCTAGGTCCCTGGTTGATTCCTCCCTAGCCCTTCGGGCCCGCAGCAGTTCAGCGGAGGAACGTGCTGGTCCAGTCCACTACGGGTACCTCCGGCTACCCCTACTGGAATAGGTGCTCCACAGATCAGGCCTCCTACGGGACTCCTTCTGTGTGTATTTCCGCGGTACGGTCACCTTGCGAGCTGACCCGCGTCTCCCTTAGGCAGTCCTTCGCTGCCCTCCGGTCGCCGTGTTGTAGCAACTCCCCCCTCCTCGAGGCTGGATCTACCACCGCGCCATTTCCTCCCACATGCCCAAAGTGGCCATGTGGTGTATTTTTCCACCTATACCTCCCCTGCTGGGCGGGTGTGGCCTCCGCAGGGTCTTTTCCCCCTAAAAGAATAGGACTTCGGAATAAGACCCCCTTCCCTCGATGCGGTAAGGGCCCCGGCTGCTCTTGCTCTATGCCGAGAAAACATAGAGAGAAAAGAGGCCCAGCCAGGCTTGGCCCGTTCCCTAGTTGGGAGCGTCACCTTGTTCCCCCCTAGGGTAACCAAAAGGGTGCTGACGCTTTTTCGGGGCATTGGGGAAGAGTACGTGCAGCCTGAACACAGTTGGTCGCTTGTGCACGTGCAAAATACCTGCCCGCTTCTGTGTCAGCAGTACACGTACACGGCTCAGCGCATGGCGAGTTTTGAAGTGGACCCCTAGTGTCGCTTCTTCGACACGACGTCGAAGTGAGCGACAGACGGGGAACGTCTCGGTTACGTATGTAACCTCCGTTCCCTGATGGAGGGAACGAGACGTCGTGTCTTCCCGGCCACGTCGCTGAGCCGAGCCGCTGAGATGCCCGGAACACTCCCGGCTCCTCAGAAAAATCCTGAATGAACGAGCGTATTTCTCTCGCCTTTATATCCGTATCCGGATGCGGAGTATGCAAATACTGTTCGCCAACTCTCATTGGCCTTTTTTCATAGATCAGAGGTATCTTTCGGCGCTCAAGAGAGACCCCTAGTGTCGCTTCTTCGACACGACGTCTCGTTCCCTCCATCAGGGAACGGAGGTTACATACGTAACCGAGACGTTTTCTAGATTCAAGTCATATTGCCAGCAATTGTTTTCTCTTCTGCACATAATATCCTACAATGAAAGTTTGGAAGAACAAGCTGATCGACCCAACCCACCTTCGCAAGCACGACTTGAGCAGGACGTTTCACAGTGGTAAGTTTTAATTTTTAATCTTTCTTACAAGCACACTGTTGATTATTGTGAACTTAACAAACTTCAAGTAATAGACACATACCCGAGCTATGGACGGAAAACAGAGGCTTACCGACGTTTGGATATTACCAGGTGTATTAAAGAGTTAATGAACAAGTTAGCCATGTACTATCGATAGTGGCCGTAACATTACAGCTTGTAATTATATAATTATATAAGACTTTTGAGATCGATCATTTTGCTACACAGTTTTAGGTTAAAGCCGGCCCACAGCTGAATAGTAAACCCTTACCAAAAAAATTATATTAAATATCAAGTTAGCCAAGCACTACCTTGGATTGCAGATGTAAATTTACCAATTGTAAAACTAAATCCATCTTCACACTTGATCAATATTCATGATAGTAAAAACAAAAAACAATCTACATAATTCTAAACAATTGTAGGTAAAAGTGGACCTGCAGCTGATTAGCAAATCTATTTCAACACAATAACATTAGCTAGCAGGTTAGTAGAGGCATACAGCTGTACACTGTGTGTACACCGTAGCTACAAAACAAAACTCCGCTTTTGAACTCTCATAGCAGATAAATCCACAAATAATCAAACATACTTACGGGTTGTGTTCCTGAAGCACCAGATTGTCCCAACAAAGTGGGATCTGCAGTTTTTCAGGAGTAACCATCTTGAAAATCTGGAATTGGTTGTAGTTGTACCTCTGAGGAATAGTGGTAAAATACATTTTAACCACTAATACTGCATCTGCCAAATTAATAAATTATACTTCAATTCGTCTGCCTTTGGAAGTCCAAACAAAGAGGTTTTGCCTTCGCAGTGAAGAAAACAGCAACTTATCGACATGCTGACAACACTAACACAACACATCCTTGCCTCAGCTATAACTATGTTTGTTTGAGGGCGGTCCAAAGTAGCCCTTAGGTGGGCATTATGCAAATGTGTCACACAGACGTAGATACTTTATGGACGAATTGGTAGGACTACAAACAGTAGTTCTTGAGCAGTGTTGTCTGTTGGAGAAATTAACTCCCTTTTGCATGGACTTTGTGCTTTGGAACTTTGCAGAACTTTTACATGCACAAAGAGCTATGTTACACACTAAAGGAAAGATAAAATCCCAAAAAGCATAGTAGTCTTTAACAATTACATAGTTTACACATTTTAAACCATGACTTGCACTGCACACAAATAACTAATATTGGCATTAGCCAGAGGGGAACTGGCCCTCACAGTGAGCCTGGTTTCTAGCAAGGTTATTTTTCTCCATTAATCAACATCTTATGGAGTTTTGTGTTCCTTGCCACAGTCACATTCAACTTGCTCAATGGGGTTCAAAATACAATTATTATTCTATAATTTATTTTTATACAGAATTGTCACATATTGCCTGTTGTTTTTGTTTTTGTGCTTTTATCTTCAAATTATTTTTTAGTTCCTGTTTCCTGTTAGTTTTTGTAGTCCTTTGTAGTTTAATTTTATGATTGGTGTTCCCCTGATTGTTTCCACAGGTGTTCCTCGTTCCCTTGTTTGTTCCCTTGTATATTCAAGCCCTTGTTTCCCCCAGTTTGTTTGTTAGTTCTCACATGTGTTGTTATGTTCTGTGCCTGGTTTCATGCATTTTATTATATTCTGAGTTAACTTGTTTATCTTTTGTTTCATTAAAGCTGCACTTGGATCCTCATTCTTTGCCTGCCTCATCACAAGAATTTACAATCATATTTAATCAAACTACAACAACAATGATTCTAGGAATTTATAGATGTTACAGTTTAATTTTCTGCTAAAGCATGATTTACTGTAAAGCTGCTTTGAAACAATTTGTGTTGTGAAAAGCGCTATACAAATAAAAATGACTTGACATTTAAAATCTGTGCAGTGCACGGTCATATATAGACATTTATTAACAAGAGAGTGGTAGTTTCTGGATATTTAAATGCTCATGCTACTGGAAAGTGCAGAGATTTAAATGTGTGTGCTCTGGAAAGTGCATGGATTTACGTTAAGTGAGTAAATGTGTCTGGTCGTTTGTGGTAGTTTATTGCTGTGGTGTGCGGACTGTAAAACAGCAATGCACATAGATTGGTCAATTTCTGGCATTGTCAGGATACAAGACACGCCAGAGTACATATCCGAAAATGGTCGGAATCATCTCGTTTACGGAATTGTGCGCTGGTGTGAACGGTCCGTAAACATGCCTTTCATGCAGTGAAGTAATTCCATTGCTAATATTAAGAAGTTAGCATTTAAAAAAAATGTTATATCTGGCAAGTGATTAAATGTCGAAAACAATCATTTTTAGTCATGCTGTAAGATTGTTTTAAACAGAATTTCCAATCAAAATTACTTACAAAACCTTTTTAAAATACCCTTATTTTTAAACCCCACACATATTAGCTGACAAAACTCTTACAGTGGATGATAAAGTTTTCAAAGGGAACAGGGTATAGGGATTATCACTTCAGAATGTAGCATACCCAATAGTTTTTAAAGTTATACAGCTAAACTCGCTCTGTGCTTACTAAAATTAGAACCACTGCCCCCAGTGGCCAAAGCTGGAAATGTTGTTGAATGTGTGGGTTCCAGTTACTAATAAATTAATACAGTGAAGAGGAATGCATTAACTCTAACCCCAAACTCATACACTAAACCTTACTGTCAGTGGAGTAAAAACCATGTCTCAATCTCCCATCTGACATTTTTGCTTCAGTTCAAGTGTGTTTACTTTCTTCTATGGTGCAAAAATAGCATGTTGTATCTGCAGCCTCAGAGACACAAGTTCTTGTCCTGCGTTGAAAGCAGGAAGCAATCAAGTTTGCATAATCAGTGTCAAGCGTGATTTTATGTTTCATTCCGGTTTGTAACAACATGAGGATGAATAAATGCTGAGACTATTTTCAAATGAGGGCAAAATATGTTTTTTAAAATGCTGGCTCTGTAGGCAGCTCACTAGGTTTTAGAACAGAGCACTTGTCTCTCTCTCTCTCTCCTGCTGTCTCTCTCTGGCCTGGGGTGAGAGCGTTAGCAGTGTGTAAACGGCCAGTGTTCGACTACGCCTCATTGCCGCCCATGTTAAAGCAATAAATACCTGCCACCTACACAGCCCCTGCAACATGCGCCAGATCATTCAGTGTGTTCAGCTCTCTGGGCACATCAGTCAGTGTAAATCCTGTGAAACAGCTCAACTCTGACCACATCCACAGACTTCACTTCACTTGGATTTTATCCTGCTTAGTTCCCCCTCTTACATGCAGAAATTCAAGTTTCTGTAGATTTGACTCTGGCCTTATGCTCAGGTAGACAGAAAAGAGCAAAAAGAATTGGTGATTTGTGATCTGAGCTGAGAGAATATCAGGAGAGAATCTCCTTATGCAGTCTAGTGTTGGGCAAGAATATGGCAGAGTTTGTGATGAGGAAACCAAGGCCAGGAGTCTCATGTGTGTTTGAATCAATATTAAAGGAATATTCAGGATCTAAAAAACTTCTCAACGTCAGCATGAAAGGGTATTCACAACCCATTTTACATTTGCAGTGTGATGTTTACATTCGAAAGAGGATATTTAATGAGAAAAAAATGGAGGATGGGATTTAATTTTATCCATTGGAAATTTCTTGCATTGTGAAAAATGATTGTGCCATAATAATGAGAGCATTAATATCTACACATGATTGATTACAGCTGCGTGAGGAAATATGAACCAGGGAGGAACCTGCAAGCTAATTTTAAACCCATTTAAAACCTCTTATTTTTGTAAGGGAACCACTGGGTCATTTACATTAGGTAAACATTAATCCTGCCAAGTAATCGAGTACTCGACTTCTTCTCTGGGGTGCATTTCCCAAAAGCATTTCTATCCAAGTTCCTTAATTACCAGCATAGTTCTGTGATTTGGTGTTTCCCAAAACCATAGTTCCAACGAACATTTGCAAATGGCATCGTAAAGTTGTGTAGTTGGAATTACAGTTCTCCACCGCAGTTCCTTATGTTTGTGGTGTGCATATCTTTCATTTATTAAGATCCTGTTTAAATACACTTATGAAAACTGCTTATTTTAAGGGTTTCCTGTATCTGTTTGTTTTCCATACACCATTTAACGGATTAAGAGAAAACAACATAACACAAGCCCTACATCAGAGAACGCAGCTAATGCTGCCATGTATACGCATTATCAGCATTCTTAAAGATTTTTAAAGAGTGTGCATGTTCATGTGTGCTCTAGTGCACAGGTCATGATGGAAAGTTAAGTAAAAAAAATATAGCAGCAGCTGTGGGACATCTGGAAATAAAGCAAAGCAATGGAAAACCAAAAAAATTGCAAAGTTGTCTTCAGATGCCATGTTCAGGAAATGATGTTGGTGTGAAGAAAGCTGCTTACTTACCGAGCCGCATGTATACTGGGGTAAAGAGAACACAGATTACACAGTGTATATAATCGCGGACCACACTAACATATTTTAAGCACCTTTCTCGCAATAAACGGCGTTCTAGTGTCCATGTAAACAAACTATGATTTTGCTATCCAATTCTATCTCTGCAGAAATTATTACTCCACTCCTGCGTTAGGTCATTAACGACAGCTTTATATTCACTTTCAAAAATCAAGTTTCCTCAAAATTGCAGTAAACTTGATGCAAACTTGCTGCAAATTCAAACATACTCTTCATTGTTGCCATAGGTTTGAGGCAGGTTCACCACTACCTGTGAAGGGCTGAAAACTTCTGGCAAAAATTTGTGGTGAATACAAGCTCATTTGCATGGGAAAATAACGAGTGGCAAATTTGCAGTAAGTTTGCAGCAACTCGAGATTTTTTGTTGTTGAACCAATGTGATTGAAACTATGGATGTGCAACATAGTTGCAAGGATATCAGAAAACAGTCATGACAAGCTACTTCATTTCTTGAGTGACATCAAATCTTTTAAAGATACATAGTTTCATTTAAGGCACATAGTATGAAGTAAAACTGATAAAGAGACTGTTTAGACCCTAGACGGACTACTTTTTAAAAAAGCGAATGGGAGAAATTGAAACTGAAATTGAAATCCAATATGGCGGATGGGTAACACTTTATAATAATTACACGGTATAAAATATTTGTAAAGCATTAGCTTATAGTCAATTGATCATTTATAGATAATTGTTCCTACATTATTAATAAATTAATAAGCCACGTATAAATAGTTTGTTATTTCTTTATATACCACAGTTAGTTCCGGTCCTTGAATCTGATTGGACGAGAGACGTTCTACGAGTACTGATGGTGTGACAGCATCAGCACTCTGACGCTTCACTGTGTGTATCACTCCACTAGTGTCCGTGTTGTTCTAAACTAAAGTGTAAGCGTAGTGCATATGTGTTAGGAGTAACTGTCTTTTACATATAATTACAATTACATATGTTAGCCAGCAGGTGGTGGCAAAAGATCATTTTTGTGTGTAATATGAGCCAGTTGGGGACTTAAAGTGAATCCGATTACAGTCATTGTTTACACAGAACAGCGCTCTGTGAGTTTCCACATTGGATACATACTGTTTAAAATGGCGGAGGACATCGCTGTTTCTATAGTGAATGACATTTGTGCACTGGCTACCCCGAAATAGAGAGGAATACCCCGCTAGGACATCTATATTCCACTGAGAAAGCTGACCTTCAGAAAGCTGACAGCATCTCTGATTGGGTGTGGCAACAGGTTATCGCACATGCTCCATCTCTCTCTCTCTCTCTCTCTCTCTCTCTCTTTCTCTCTCTCTCTCTCTCTCACTCACACACACACACATACACACACACACACACACACACACACATCCATCTATCCTTGTTTATCCAATGACTTGTTAAAGAAACAGCACAAGCTGTGATACTATTTCTGAAGTGAACATTTTGAATTACTATCGAAGGCTTGCACGCTTCATTTGTTTTGAACCAGCAACGGCAGATTCTGATCGGTCATGTAATAAAGTAGTCCCATGCACAAATGCGTTTTTATGACCATACTTTTTTTTAAATGTACTTGTTCATTGAACTGTTGTATGTAAGCAATATCACACTCGCAATCATGCTATATGGCCTTACATCAGCACTGCTGCAATTACCTACGGCACTCAACCTGTGGCCAAATCACAGCAGTGCTGTTGTAGGGCCATATCACACTCTTGCTCGTGTGATATTGCTTAAATATTCACTGTATCAAATGATTCATTATTGTTTAATATGTTCATTTATAGGCAGTTTGATAACAAGCCGACACAGACCGGGCACTTAGGGAACTGTATGGCAGTATAAGTGAGCAGGAAACCGCGCACCCTGAGGCCGCGTTCATTGTTACCGGGGACTTCAACAAAGCCAACTTCAAAACAATAGCACCAAAATACCACCAACACATCAGCTTTAACACAAGAGGGGACCGGGTTTTGGATCATTGCTATTCTCCTTTCCGGGATGGCTACAAATCCCTCCCCCGCCCACCATTTGGCAAATCTGACCACTCTTCCGTTCTGCTTCTGCCCGCTTACAGGCAGAAACTGAAACGGGAATCACCCGCCCTCAGAATGATCCAGTGCTGGTCGGACCAATCAGACTCTATGCTACAAGACTGTTTTGATCACGCGGACTGGGAGATGTTCCGGTCTGCCTCCGATGACGACATCGAGGTTTACGCTGATAGCGTAACGTGTTTCATCAGGAAGTGCGTAGAGGACGTTGTTCCGACAAAAACTATACGGATCTACCCCAACCAGAAACCCTGGGTTAACGGCGATGTTCGCGCGGCACTTACTGCGCGGACCACCGCTTTTAATTCCGGGAATGCGGAGGAGCGTAAACAAGCCAGTTATGCCCTCCGTAAATCCATCAGCACAGCCAAACGCCAGTACAGGCACAAAATTGAAGGTCAGTTCAACACCACTGACTCCAGAAGTATGTGGCAGGGAATTAACATCATCACGGACTATAAACAGAATAAAAACTCCGCCATGAACACCGTTGCCTCTCTCCCGGACGAGCTTAATACATTTTATGCTCGTTTCGAGGATAACAACAACACCGCCCTCGCGGAGAGAGCACTCGCGGCTACAGATGATGGTTCACTCTCCGTCTCTGTTGCGGATGTAACCCGATCCTTTCGACGGGTGAACATACGCAAAGCCGCGGGTCCAGACGGCATTCCGGGCCGCGTCATCAGAGCATGCGCGAACCAACTGGCTGGTGTTTTTACGGACATTTTCAACCTGTCCCTCTCCCTGTCTGTAGTCCCCACATGCTTCAAAACATCAACCATTGTGCCTGTACCGAAGCAAGCCAAAATCACTTGTTTAAATGACTGGCGTCCTGTTGCCCTCACCCCCATCATCAGCAAATGCTTTGAGAGGTTAATCAGAGATCACATCTGCTCTGTTCTGCCCACCTCTTTGGACCCATTGCAGTTTGCCTACCGTAACAACCGCTCCACTGATGATGCTATTGCATCTACAATACACACTGCTCTCTCCCACCTGGAAAAAAGGAACACATATGTGAGAATGCTGTTTGTAGACTACAGTTCAGCATTTAACACCATAGTGCCCTCCAAGCTTGATGTGAAACTCCGGGCTCTGGGCTTAAACAGCTCGCTGTGCAGCTGGATCCTGGATTTCCTGTCAGGCAGACGCCAGGTGGTTAGAATGGGCAGCAACATCTCCTCATCACTGACCCTCAACACTGGAGCCCCGCAGGGCTGTGTTCTCAGCCCACTCCTGTATTCCCTTTACACACATGACTGTGTGGCGACACATAGCTCCAATGCCATCATTAAGTTTGCTGACGATACGACGGTTGTAGGTCTGATCACTGACAATGATGAAACAGCCTACAGAGAGGAGGTGCACACTCTGACACGCTGGTGTCAGGAGCACAAACTCTCCCTCAACGTCAGTAAAACCAAGGAGCTTGTGGTGGACTTCAGGAAGAAAGTCAGAGAACACAGCCCCATCACCATTAATGGAGCACCGGTGGAGAGAGTCAGCAGTTTCAAGTTCCTCGGTGTCCACATTACTGAGGAACTCACATGGTCCGTCCACACTGAGGCCGTTGTGAAGAAGGCTCACCAGCGCCTCTTCTTCCTGAGACGGCTGAGGAAGTTTGGAATGAACCACCACATCCTCACACGGTTCTACACTAGTACTGTTGAGAGCATCTTGACTGGCTGCATCACCGCCTGGTACGGCAATAGCACCGCCCACAACCGCAAAGACCTGCAAAGGGTGGTGCGAACGGCCAGAAACATCATCGGAGGTGAGCTTCCCTCCCTCCAGGATATATATAACAGACGGTGTGTGAAAAAAGCTCGGAGGATCATCAGAGACTCCAGCCACCCGAGTCATGGGCTGCTCTCACTGCTTCCATCAGGCAGGCGGTATCGCAGCATCAGGACCCGCACCACCCGACTACATGACAGCTTCTTCCCACAAGCAATAAGACTTTTGAACACTTGATCCCTCACGATCAACAATCAGCACTGCACTTTATAAATCCTCATTCTGTCAATATATTCTCGCTCCCAATTCAGTCAGTGTATATATATATATTTATACCCTTATCTAGTGTATGTGTATTCTACATTGTGTGTATTGTGTACATTTGTTATGTAAATTGTTGTGTAGGTATGTGTACATTTGTTATGTAAATTGTTTTGTGTAAATATGTTGTTTATTGTAAAGTGGTTTATGTCCCGTCACTGTCATTACTGCTATGTTGCTCGGAACTGCACACAAGAATTTCACCTGCTGTTGCACTCGTGTACACAGTAGTGTGACAATAAAGTGATTTGATTTGATTTGATTTGATTTGAATAGTTTTTATTCTTAGTTAACAACTTGTTAATCATACATAACTGATGCACTTTAGTTGATGCAAACCAGTGGTAAAGAAGTGTTTAAAAGAGTTCTGCAAATTGCTCAAACGGCACTTTAGCATGTTCAATCCTATTAATCTTTTTGAGCAGACTTGTTCTCATTATAATTGGATTGCCAATTAACATTACTGTTTAACAGTTTCACCAGTGGACCTACTAAAAATATTTCATTAAATTGTATTTGATTCCAGGTGGAATGAAAAAATTCTGTCTCTACAGTCTGCACGTGTGCTCTGGAAACACCCAACACATCGGCAAAATCACATAACGGTCACATGACAGTGATGAAATTGCAAAAAAAAAAAAGAACAGAACTAGGAGAGAGCATGTAATGTTTTATTATTGACTTTAAATTATATTTAGCAAATTCAGTGCCTAATAAACTTCCATTAGTGTAAATTTCCTTATTATTGTAATGCAGAAAACTACTGAAGTCAACGACCGACGTTGTCACACCATACATGCTAATTTTCTCAGCACTTGATTGAAGGGAACAATCACTGTCATTTGTGGTTACTGGATAGGGCGCAATTTTCCAGAGATTACAGTAGCGGATTTGTACAACTTGTAAAAATGATTGTAGTAAAAATATACAAGCACATTATTTAATGTACAAATGTCTGCTGTATGACAAAAACATCCTAAGATTTGAATGCTGATCAATGAAGAATTCAGCTTACAAGATTCCTGCTTTACAGGTGAAAAAGCAAAATCCCCTTTTTGATCAATTAACTCGAAAGTGCCCAAATGCATAAGCACGACCAGCTATGAGCCATGATACACAATAAGTAGTCAGATGTTCATTGTTCATTGCAAACAGGAACTAAATTTTATCTTTTCAGCACTTTATTACTTCACACAATTACATAATTTCAACGTAAATCAATTTTTTAAGTACATGTATTTATTTATTAAGTTAGTAGCCATGTAATAAGCGGGAAAATGTACAGTCAGCCGGTTGATATTGCAAAATAAACCCTAGCCGGTTGATATTGCACTAACAACCGGCTGACTGTATATTATCCCTTTCTTACGTCACTAATCTTGCTGGTATCTTTACATGGATATCATTTGATAGTTACCGAGTTTATTGGATTTACAGTACAAGCTGAAATATTACTTTGAATAGACAAGGTTGGTAAGTGATTCTATTACATCAGTCTATAACACCACATGTATTTGTGTGTGTGTGTGTGTGTGTGTGTTATGTTCACACTTTCAAAATAGCATGATAGTTTAATATTTTAAAAATGTATCCACTGTTTTGTACTTTTGCCCTATAGGCTTCTACTGGACGTATTGCTTAAGACACATTATCCTTTGTTTTTACAAAATGAGGAATGAGTTGAAGTTATTGTCTGTGGCTTAAGTTGTATTTATCACAGATTATGCCATTAATGCTATCAACTCTTACACATCTAAATGTCAACTTTCATATTTGGGCTTTAATGCATGTGTGTGTGTGTGAACTCACACACCTGGCATAATGTCCCCTGAGGCCAGATGTTTGTGTATTAAGGCCATACACATTGTGCTTACTGTAAACCACTGAATCACGCAGAGTGATGGAAAATCCACAGCCCAGTCGTCAGGACAGACACGCGACCGCTGATCTCAGGTGTATGACCTGCGCTTTACGCCACACTGGCATTAAAAAAACAGTACAGAGATATGTAAAGGTGTAACCATACGGACACAGGAAAAGCTTCCACATGGATGTCCAAATCGCTTGTTTGATTTGAACAGTTTGAGTAATTTTTCTTTTCTTTTTATCAATTAAAACTAAGTTGTTTTGTTCTGTATGCAGATTGAGAAGCACAGACAGCTGCACATAATTGTAAAAATGCTTTTTTAAACGCTCCGTTTCCTTTATTGCTTGCTGATTTGTGGGGCAATTTGCTATGCAGTAGATTTGAGAATTGACACACATGATGTATGAGGAAGCACGATGCTTCTCTGCTCCGTGTCACTATAAAGATGCTTTAGTCTCAGTGGAGAAAGGGGGAAATAAAAATAGGAAACATGTTAGTAACTACATTATCAGGAGGGCCGGAAATCAACACTCGTTCATCAGTGTCCTTATGGAAGCTAAGTGTTATATATCATTAAGTTATATTATCATTAAGTGCCAATACAATACAATTTACAGTAGCTGAAACAAAAATTCTGAGATGAATAATGAAGAGTACTATGTATGAAACCCTGTGTAATATATTAATAAACTAATAAAGCAAATGAATACAAAATAATGTCAGTGATAGAAACAACAGATAAACCATAAAACAATAAATTATATATATAAAAGAAGACAATATAATTATATTATTTAACCCTCTGGTGCTTGGTGTCCACCTTTAAAAGCCATGGTTGAATTTGATACTTACCCATGATTCAACAGTACATGACTGTCCTCTTTAAATGTAATTTTGTATTTTTTTTAATGATTTCAGACATGAATTGAGAATGGCTGATAAAAGTGGCGATGACCTCTGTAATATTTTCCATTATCTTTTATTGCAGTGGACAGATGTGTACCTCTCGCAAAATACAGTATTTTGGGGTAAAAAGAAAGAAAAAATGGTAACACTTTACAATATGTCCCTTTATTAAGGGTTTATAAAGAGTTCATTACTGTGAGACTAATCATTAAATTTTTAATGTAGTATAAATCATTGATATGCAGTTATAACCACATGAATACAAAGGGTGAGTTTCATACATTTCTTGCAGAATAGTGAGCAAATTAACTTGCATGTTATAAATGCTTAATAAATACACTTATTTTACTTCAAAAGAAACATAAAATTACCTTATTCATGATTTGTCATAATGCAGCAAAAATAATAATTACAAAACAAAAATTACAGTGACATTAAAAGGAGAGGTTTTAATAAGTGTTATTAAGCATTTATAACATATTAGGTAAACTGGCTCACTATTTACCAAGTAATGCATGACAGCCTCCAATTTGTGTTATGCTGTTATAAAGGCATATCAATGATTTAGAATGCATTTGTAAACACATTATTAGTCATTAGTGTACCCCTTTATAAACCCTTAACAGAAAGGGAACATTAATTTAAAGTATTACCAAAGAAACATTAAAATATGTTTGTTTTCCAGTTGTGATTTAATAATTCATTCTTCAGAGGTTTAAATATAATTCCTTTGAAAACTGACATCAAACATTATTAAACAGGAAACACTCAATGAGATTCTCTGTCAATGTAAACAGCTTCCACTGTCAGATGGCTGTGTCCTCACACCTGCACAAATCCTCCCGAGTCCTGAGACTTTGAAAAATTGTTGTAGTTTCAGAGGCAAAAAATAAACGTTCATTTACAGCACCGTGCAGCCCACTGACCAAATCTCTCATTACAAAGAGGGAGCGATTAGGAAATTCACCCGCGGGTAACTGAAGCAGAGCACATTCACCGAGAGGAAGCAGTTGGATTTGAAATTAGCCTGCATTAGGAACCTGTGTTAACAACAGCACACAATATTGTACAACTGTACTGGCCAAACCAAGAACCACAGAGAAAAACACTCTCAGCCCTTACATACCATACGTACCAAACCAAGGGGCAATTCCACTGTTCTAACATGGCACCATGTCCAAATAAATGTAATACCATTAAGTAGGACCATGACCAGAACTTTTTTGTTACTAAGGGAAATAAATTAAATTTACCATAAACACGTATCATTGTATTTGCATTGTACTTCAAAGAATACCGTGACCGGGAGGACACAACGTCTCATTCCCTCCATCAGGGAACGGAGGTTACATACGTAACTGAGACGTTTCCCGTCTGTCGCTCACTTCGACGTCCCATCGAAGAAGCGACACTAGGGGTCCACTTTAAATCACGCCATGAGCTGAGCCGTGTACGTGTACTGCTGACACAGGAGCGGGCAGGTACTTCACGTGCACAAGCGACCAACTGTGTTTCATACTGCGTGTACCCTTCCCCAATGGCCCAAAAAAGTCGTCAGAATCCTTTTGGTTACCCTAGAGGGGACCAAGGTGAAGCTTGCCAACCTGGGAATGGGCCAAGCCTGCTCTATGTTTCTCGGCATAGAGCAAGAGCATCCGGGGCCCTTACCGCATTGCTGGGAAGGGGGTCTTACCCGGTTTCCTATTCTTTCAGGGGGAAAAGACCCTGCAGAGGCCACACCTGCCAGAAAAGGGGAGGTAAAGGTGGCGAAATACATCACATGGCCTCTTCGGTCACATGAGTGAAAAATGGCATGGTGGTAGGTCCAGCCTCAAGGAGGGGGGAGTTGCTACAACACAGCGACCGGAGGGCAGCGAAGTACTGCCTTAAGGAGACGCGGATCAGCTCGTAAGGTGACCGTACTGCAGAAATACGCACAGGAGGAGTCCGTGTAGGAGGCCTGACCTGTGGAGCACCTATTCCAGTACAGGGTAGCCTGGAGTACCCGTAGTGGACTGGGTTGACAAGTTCTTCCGCTGAACTGCGGACCCAAGAGGGCTAGGGAGGAATCGACCAGGGACCCGGGGGGGTGGAATCTCCTGGGAAGGAAGGCGTGCTGTTTTACCTCGGCTGAGGGAAAGGGCGCTGAAGCGATTCACCTGGTCAGACCGTCGGCGTTTACTGAGTTCTACTGAGACTGACTCAACCCTGAGATTGTAAAATCTCGCAAAGGTGTTAGGTGTTGCCCAACCTGCTGCCCTACAAATGTCTGCTAGGGAGGCACCCCTAGCCAGTGCCCACGATGATGCCGTACTCCTTGTAGAGTGTGCTCGAACCCGTAGGGGGGGTGGCACGGCCTGGGTGTGATAGGCCAGCAGGATGGCATCCACCACCCAGTGGGACAGCCTCTGTTTGGAGACAGCGTTCCCTTTCCACTGTCCCCCAAAGCAGACAAAGAGCTGCTCAGAGCACCTGAGGCTCTGAATGTGGTCCAGGTAGGCACGCAAGGCATGCACCGGACACAACAGTGAGGGGGCTGGGTCTGCCTCCTCCCTGAGCAGCGCTTGCAGGTTCACTACCTGATCTCTGAAGGGCGTGGTAGGAACCTTGGGCACATAGCCCGGTCGGGGTCTTAGGATCACATATGTGTCTGCTGGACCAAACTCCAGGCAAGTGTTGTTAACAGAGAACGCTTGCAGGTCCCCGACCCTCTTGATGGAGGCGAGCGCGATCAGCAGGGCCGTCTTTAGGGAGAGGGCCCTGAGTCCAGCTGATTCTAGCATCTCGAAGGGGGATCTCTGAAGACCAGCGAGGACCACAGAGAGATCCCAGGAGGGGAACAGGTTTGGCTGGAAGGGATTTAACCTCCGGGCACCTCTTAGAAACTTGAATTAAGTCGTGCCTACCCAGAGACTTGCCGTCTACTGGGTCGTGGTGAGCTGCGATAGTGGCAACATACACCTTCAAGGTGGAAGGGGACAGCCTCCCCTCCAACCTCTCCTGTAGGAACAGGAGCACTGACCTAACTGCACACCTCTGTGGGTCTTCTGCTTGGGAAGAACACCAATTCACGAACAGGCACCATTTCAGGGCATAGAGTTGCCTGGTAGTGGGGGCTCTGGCTTGGTTGATCGTGGCTACGACCATGGGTGGTATACCAGCTAGATCTTCCAAGTCCCATCCAGGGGCCAGACGTGGAGGTTCCAAAGGTATGGGTGTGGATGCCAGAGCGTGCCCCGTCCCTGAGAAAGAAGGTCCTTCCTCAGGGGAATTCGCAAATGAGTGGCTGTCGCTAGGAGTACGAGGTCCGAGAACCAGGCCCGGGTGGGCCAGTAAGGAGCCACAAGAGTGACTTGTTCCTCGTCCTCCCTGACCTTGCACAGCACCTGTGCAAGAAGGCTCACTGGGGGAAATGCATACTTGCGCAGCCCCACCGGCCAGCTGTGTGCCAGTCATCTGCCCCAAGGGGAGCCTCTAAGCAGGCATATCAGAGCGGGTAGTGGGAGGTCTCTCGGGAGGCAAACAGGTCTACCTGGGCCTTGCCGAAACGTTCCCAGATCAGCTGAACCGAGTGGGGGTGAAGCCTCCACTCTCAGCCAGGCAAGCGTTGTCGTGACAGCGCTTCCGCTATCACATTGAGGTTGCCGGCGACTTGAGTCGCTGCTGGCTCCAAAGGAGGAGACGACGGGCGAGTCGTGACATGTGGTGAGAGCGTAGGCCACCTTGGCGATTTATTTACGCTACCGCAGTGGTGCTGTCTGACCTGACCAGGACATGTTTGTCTCAAACTAACTGGAGAAACTTCTGCAGGGCAAAAAAGACAGTCAAACACTCGAGGCAGTTGATGTGCCAACACAGCTGGGCCCCTTTCCAATGCCCCAACCTGATCTGGAGGCGTCGGTGGTGACCAAGACGCATCAGGACACCTGCTGTAAGGGTACTCCTGCCCGTAAGAAAAAGAGGTCTGTCCAGGGTTTGAGTGTTTGGTGGCAGGCGGGGGTGATTGTCACACGGTGCGTGCCGCGGCGCCATGCTCGTCTCGGGACTCGATTCTGAAGCCAGTGCTGAAGTGGTCTCATATGCATCAACCCCAGCGGCACGTCCACCGCGGAGGACGCCATATGCCCAAGGAGCCTCTGGAAAAGTTTTAAGTGGACCGTTGTGCCTGGCCTGAAGGCAGCGAGGCACCTCAACACTGACTGCACACACTTGTTGGTGAGACGTGCTGACATTGCGACCAAGTCTAACTCCATACCGAGAAAAGAGATGCTCTGGACTGGAGTAAGCTTGCTCTTTTCCCAGTTCACCTGAAGCCCCAAACGGCTGAGGTGCCTGAGCACCTGGTCTCTGTGAGTGCATAGTAACTCTCGCGATTGGGCCAGGATGAGCCAGTCGTCAAGGTAATTGAATATGCAGATGCCGGCTTCTCGGAGCGGGGCAAGAGCTGCCTCTGCGAATTTCGTGAAGACGCGAGGGGACAGAGACATGCCGAAAGGGAGGACTTTGTACTGATACGCCTGGCCATCGAACGCGAACCGCAGAAAGGGGCGGTGTCAAGGCAGAATAGAGACGTGGAAGTACGCGTCCTTCAGGTCCACCGCTGCGAACCAATCTAGATGCTGAACGCAGGTTAAGATGTGTTTCTGCGTGAGCATTTTGAACGGGAGTTTGTGCAACGCTTGGTTGAGAACTCACAGGTCCAAGTTTGGCCATAAGCCACCGCCTTTCTTGGGTACGATGAAGTAAGGGCTGTAGAAACCCTTCTTCATCTCAGTTGGAGGGACAGGCTCTATCACATCTTTGAGTAAAAGAGTGGCGATTTCCACGCGCAGGGACTGGGCATGTTCGCCATCTACTGCGGAAAAGCGGATGCCCATGAAGGGGGGCGGGGGCCTGGCAAACTGGTTGGGGCATCGCAGCGGGGCAGAGCAGGTAGGGCAGCGTCAGGATGCGAAGAAGCATCCCGAGGCTTGGGTGCTGAGAAAAGACTCAAAGCACTTACCTTGCTCCGCACACCCGGCAGGGGGGTGGGTTAGCGACTGAGGAGGTGGTCCAGGGTAGGCGTCCTCTAGACTCGTCGGAACCGGCCGGCCGAGGAACAGTCGTGGGGCTGGAGACGGGTGGTCTGTGTCCAGGAGGCAGGGACTGTTGAGATCTGGTGGCAGAGTGCCGTGAGAACGGCATTTGCGGGCCAGGTGACCCAGAGACAAACTAAATAGCTCTTTTATTGAGAATGTGGGTACTGCAGCCCCGTCTAGGGGGGCGGCAAATGAAAATTGAACAAAAGATTCTCATCCTGGCCCTCCACCGGGGGACGGAGTGGTCTTACCATCTCCAGAGCTAACATCTTGGTTCCTGGGTCGTCCGTCTCAGGAGCGTCTAGGAGCCTTATGAGTCCTCGAGGGGGTCCGGGAGATGGGGGGGCGTCTGCTTCCTGCTGTGTGCTCGACGCTGGGGCTGAGAGCTGGGCCCGGGTTGAGGCGAAGCAGGTTTCTTGGCCGCAGGGGGACACCCTCAGCGAGCAGACAGGGCAGGGCCCATGGCGGCAGGTTGCGGCGGGGCAGGATTTGAGAGATGGCCTCCGTCTGCTTTTTCACCATGGAGAACTGCTGGGCGAAGTCCTCGACGGTGTTGCCGAAGAGGCCAAACTGGGAGAGTGGGGCATTGAGGAAGCGAACTTTGTCAGCCTCACGTATCTCGACCAGGTTGAGCCACAGATGACATTCCTGGACCACAAGGGTGGCCACTGCCTGCCCGAGTGCCTGCGCCGTGACCTTCATGGCCTTGAGGGCGAGGTCGGTCGCTGACTGCAGTTCCTGCAGCACATCAGGGCCAGGGCTACCCTCGTGCAGATCCCTGAGTGTCTTGGCCTGTTGGACTTGCAGGATGGCCATGGCGTGCAAGGCGGAAGCGGCCTGTCCCGTGGCGCTGTAGGCTTTGGAGGTGAACGAGGATGTCGTCCTACAGGCCTTGGAAGGGAGTATAGGATGACCCTGCCAGGTGGTAGGGTTTCCGGGGCATAGATGGAGCGCAACAGCCCTATCCACCTGGGGAGTCGTATACCCATGGGCCGCTCCGCCATCGAGGGTAGCGAGAGCGGACGAGCAGGGCTTGTGATGAGTGGAGAGGGGGGCTCTCCACGAAGACGCCAGCTCGTCATGCATCTCTGGGAAAAACGGGACCTTGGGGCGAGGCTGTGAGCGGCGCCCAGACTCCAGGAACCAGTCATCCAACCGTGATGGGTGTGGGGAGGACGGAGGGTTCCAATCCAGCCCCACACTGACAGCGGCCCGGGCAAGCATGTCGGACATCTGCGCGTCAGCCCACAGGAGGTATCAGCGTCAGACGCCGCGCTCTCCAATGCAGCGGCAAGCTCATCCACCTTGAGCTCCAGAGGATAGGCAGATTGGTCGTGAGGTGAGCCGCTGTTGCCTCGAGCACGGACGGGAGTCAACGAGCGTCCCGGGGGGCAGGTGGTCCAAGGGGGCGTACCCAGCGGAGCTGCACCCGCTGCCCTCCCCAAATCGCCTCCATCGCCAGCCACATCGTCCTCAATCCCGTGGGAAGATGGAGCATGAACCATCCACAAACGCTCCCTCGGTGTGATCGGTGCCCAAAGAGCACTCTACCGCATCCAGGAACTACACAGGGGCGGAATGGCATCTTTAAAAATACGCGTCCTAAAAAGGACGTTCAACGCCACAGTTGAACTGTTCTCTTTTAGAGAAATAAACTCTTTTACAGAGGAAATTATCTTTATAATAAACTCTTTTCAATGCTCTGCGCTGTCAAAGTGCCCAGGGGCAAACTGCACGCCGTGCAGAAAAGGAGAAAGCCGCTGAAGTGCGCCGTAGATCCAACAGCAGAACAGAGCATCAGAGGATAGAAGCAGGAAAACTGGTGTGTCATCCTAGCTGGCTACATACACGACCATCGGCTTTGAAGAAAATTTCTGAATGAACGTGTGTATTTCCCTCACCTTTATACCCATATGTCCGGGGGCGGGGTATGCAAATACTGTTCGCCAACTCTCATTGGCCTTTTTTCATAGATCAGAGGCATATTCAGCGCTCAAGAGAGACCCCTAGTGTCGCTTCTTCGACACGACGTTGAAGTGAGCGACAGATGGGGAATAGCTCTTTTAATGGTTTGACCTCATTTGGAGAGCGCAGTGTTGATGTGAGACAGGTGTTATTTGCTCATGCGACAGTAAGTGATGCCAGATTCACGTGAGTCACAAGAGAGAACCGGAAGAGATCTCCAGCGCACATCTGATCATATCTGTACCACTTAAAGCAAGAAGCGGTCTTTATAATTTTAAGTCAGGAGGATCTTTTGTTTATTTTTTTATATATTGAAAATTGTAATCCAGCTAGTAATCCCAATTTTTACCAAATGTAACTAATCTGAATACGTTGAGTTTTTATGTAACTTTAAAGTACATAAAGTACTGAGTAAGTATATGGATCAATGTATGGGAGAGATTTGGCATGTGTGTGCACCATTTCTTTCTCTTTTTGCAAACATTTTTTTGTAAGTATGAACCTAATCTTCACATCATGCTTGTCTATAGTCTCGTACTTCAAGCCTGCAACAGTATGAAACACAACTTTTGAGATTGATGGTAAAAAAAACTGTTTTCAATATTATTATTATTGATTCATTTGATTTGATTAATGTTATAAAGAGGAGGACATTCTGCAGATGTTAGTGGTGCCACTCTCATGCTCGTGTATCGCTTGCTGTTGCTTGTGGGTGTCTTTTTGAATCCCCTATTGGGACACACACATCCAATGCTGTCCTACTCTTCAGTCAGTCTGCTGGTACCCTTTACCATGCAATCTTCATTCAGGATAATGCAGTATAAATAGGAGCACCATAAATAAGCTTTACTTCTCCCATGGTGATCACCAGAGATGTACTCATGGATGGCCAGGTTCCCAAACAGCTGCTCAAATTCCCCAAAAGGCCACAAGTGCACAAATACAAAATGGGAACGAGAGAGAGAGAGAGAGAGAGAGAGAGAGAGAGAGAGAGACATAAGGATAACAAAATCACAAATCATATCTCACAAGAATTGTTTGTATTTAATTTATTATCTGATGTAGACTGTTTTAAATTTGTTGTATATGATGTTGTAATTAGTTTATAATCAACATACACACAGGTATTAAATCACTATTGTCTGATTGGCTGTCAAGTCAAGTAATTTTTCTTTGTATAACTCTTTTCACAAAACATATAATTTCAAAGCAGCTTACAGAAAATTATACTAAAACAAAAAAATTAAACTGTAATATCTAAAGCCTCAGAGTCATCATTGTGTAATTGTACATTTTGTATTAAAATAAATGATTAAAAATAGAAATAATAAATACAAATAATTGTATTTAGAACCCCAGTGAGCAAGCTGAAGGCAACTGTGGCAAGGAACACAAAACTTGATGTTATTTAATGGAGAAAAATAACCTTGGGAGAAACCAGGCTCAATGTGGGGGCCAGTTCCCTTCTGACTAACATCATGAATATAATGCCAATATTACTAATGTATAGTGTAAGTCATGATTTAAAAATTGGAAACTAAGTAAGTGTTAAGGGCTAGTGCTTAAACAAAGATTTTGGATGAAATGTAAGATTAATTACTAATGCCTTTGAAGACCATCCAAGAATAACTGCAGAAGTTTACATATGCATTGCCCTTTGTTAGTTGGCTGATGAAGGCTTCTGTTGGCAATTAATTGAGAGTCTATGTATTCCATTTCAAGAGTGTTGTCAGAATCAGAATGAGCTTTATTGCCAAGTATGCTTTCACAGGATTTTGCAAGGAATTTGTCTTGGTGACAGAAGCTTCCAGTGCACAAACAATACAGCAACAAAACAGAGATAATAATAAAAACTATAGAATAAAAGTGAATATAAAATAAAATATATATCAAAACACACAATAGGACAACCTGTTCCTGTGCCTGACGGTTCTGGTGCTCAGTGCTCTGTAGCACCTGCCAGAAGGCAACAGTAGGGGCAACCAATAATCCTCTCAGCAGTCCAAACTGTCCTTTGCAGTCTGGATTTCTGATTTGGATAAAAGCGTCTGCCAAATGCATAAATGTAAATGTACTGAAGTGCAGAGGACAGACTCAGTGACTGCTGAGTAGAACTGTATCAGCAGCACCTTTGGCAGATTGAACTTCCTCAACTGGTGAAGGAAGTATAACCTCTGCTGGGCCTTTTCAATGTGGGTCTCCCACATTGAAATGGTAGGGCCCAGGAACCTTAATGACTCCACTGCTGCCACAGTGCTGTTTAGAATAGTGAGTGGGGTCAATGTTGGGGTGTTCCTCCACCATCTCCACTGTTTTGAGCGTGTTCAGCTCCAGGTTATTTTGACGACACCAGTGAGCCAGCTGTTCAACCTCCCTTCTGGGTTTCTTATACTTCATCCTCTGAAGTCCATTGTAAATGACTGAAGTGATGTCTGGCTAGCACTGACTAGTTTGTCATCATCACTCCAATACCAAGCAGGAACGGAGCTGGATATGAGCTCTGGAACTTTGGGATATGAATCTTGAGATTGAAACAAGGAAACAAATAGAATTATATTAACATAGAAGCCATTCAATTTATTGCATTGTTGTAGATTATGAGAAATGTTTCAAAGAAGTGTTTCTGGTTCCGGCCAACCCGGTATCACGCCGAGGCGTGAAATAGACACGCCGGTCCACTCGCGGATGCGTGTCTATTTCACGCTTTGCCTCCTCCAGGCGTGTACATGACACGCGCGCGTCTACGTAGAATACCGGCAGGGGGCAATCGTTTCCTCAACGCCAACAACTGTCCGCGCACCAAAGAGGAAGCGATATATCGCGTTCTCCAGTTCCGGTTAGCAGGATATATATTTTTGTACATAAATACACTTTTTAAATATATATATATATTTATTTATTTATTTACATCAGCACAAGATACTCGACAGCCCACACACACACACACACACACACACATATAACAACGTTAGGCTACAGCAACGTTAGGATTTCTTCATGAAAGCAGCACTATAATGAACCTTTATTTGTCACATATGGTCACAAGTGAAAGTAACCGGCGAAATTGGCCGGCATCCTGCCCGCACGAACGTGCAACGCGACGACAACGGTATCGCTTCCTCTTTGGTGCGCGGAGAGTTGTTGGCGTTGAGGAAACGATTGCCCCCTGCCGGTATTCTACGTAGACGCGCGCGTGTCATGTACACGCCTGGAGGAGGCAAAGCGTGACACCGACACGCATCCGCGAGTGGACCGGCGTGTCTATTTCACGCCTCGGCGTGATATCGGGTTGTTCCGGCAGACCTAACTAAATCAGCCTTTTTTTGAGTTGATGGATAAATTAGGTGTATGCCTGGCAAAATCGATTAGTCTGGGTGAGTGTGTCTGCGACCCGAACAGTATTAGGGAGACTATTCCATAGTTTTGGAGCCAAATAGGAAAATGGTCTGTCTGCTTTTGTGGATTTTTATATTCCAGGAACAATTAACAGGCCAGAATTTTGTGATCATAATGAACATGAAGGTGTATAGCATACTAGAATGTCACTTAAGTACTGTGCAGCAAGACCATTCAAAGCTTTGTATGTAGTTAACAGAATTTTTTAATTAATACGAAATTGAACAGGTAGCCAATGTAATGACAATAAAATTGGGCTAATATGATCATATTTCTTGGTTCTAGTCAGCACTCTGGAAGCTGCATTTGAAACAATTGAAGTTTATTTATCAAACTTGCAGGACATCCTCCCAGTAATGCATTACAACAATATAGTCTTGAGATCACGAACGTATTAATTAGTTTTTTCGGCATCAGCAACTGATATCATGAGTCGTAATCTTAGCAAAATTTCTGAGGTGGAAGAATGCTGTTCCACAAACATTGAAAATTTGATTTACAAAGGACAGATTGGTATCAAATATAACACCTTTCTTCGCTGTTGAAGACGATGTAATAGTGCATCCTTTGAAAGTCAAATAATATATTAGTGGCTTATTTTTAGAGGTTTTTGGTCCAATAATTAGTACCTCTGTTTTTTTGGCATTGAGTAGAAGGACATTTCTGGCCAGCCAATCTTTGATTTCATTGATACCCTCTGCTAATTTGGAGACTTTCAATCGGGTTTAGAAGAAATATATAGTTGGGTATCATCACATGATAACATCTCCCACGGGAAGCATATATAAGGAGAAAAACAGAGGCCCTAAAACTGATCCCTGTGGATCTCCATCCTTAACTTTTGTTTGATTTGACAATTCCATATTTACACATACAAAGTGGTAGCAGTCTGATAAATAGGACTTGAACCATGCTAATGCAAGTCCACCAATGCCAACATAATTCTCCAGCCCATTGTCAAGAGAATGTCATTGATGCATGTTACTAAAGTCTTTTTTATGTTTTATATTTTTGCATATTGATATTATGCTTGAAATACACTATAATCAGAGCTATGCAATCATATTCATATATTTGCATTTATGTACTTAGTTTTATATTAAATTATGTCATCACTGTATAACTATCATTATATTCACGGTTGATGCCTTATGTATCTAATGTTCCCATGAGACCTAAATGCATGTGTGAGACCATATGTGTATATTTTTTCCTCTAATATATGAGTCTGTTACCCTTTTGGTTACCCTTTGGACCTCATGAGGCTTCAGAGCTGCTAATGTTCTAAGAAATGTGCAGACATAATACAGACATAGACCTTGTACACACCAGGATATGTTTTGAGGCACCTGTCCTCATATTTCACTGAGATAAGTAAATGTATGAGTCGTTTCCATAAATAAATGTACGAGTGGGGCTACAGTCTATCTTTTCACTCAAAGCGTAATTTTGACACTTTTATAAGTCATAATTCCCTGACCTGACATTTAGGGTTATTACATGATTATGCAGAACTTTCTGTACCTAAAAAGTAAATGCCTGCTGGAACAGTCTCAAGAGGGTATAAAGACCTTAACGAATATATGGGTGTCAGACTAACACTCCTGCTCTCTAGCTCTCTACATCTGATCACCATCTTTGAGGCCTCATCTCATCTGAACTCATCTCTGTACTTTAACTTTTTTCCATTTACTTACTTAGTTCATTAGACAAAGACGCGACTTTGTGTTGTTAGGTTTATACTGGGACTTAGTCCTTGGATATATCCTTAAGATATATCTACTTAACATTTATAATCAAACATTTATGTTCTGTATTATTGCATTTATTCTCAGTATTCATTATTTCATTTTTATAATTTATAAATTTTTACAAATTAAAGTTGTTATTCCTTCTACAAATCATCTGATTTATTGAAGTCATTTCCATCTGCTGGATCTCACTGCATCAGTCGTGATCAATGGTGTCGAAAGCAGCAATAAGAACTTAAAGCTCTAAAAGAGAAATGTAGCCACGATCAAAGCATTTGTAACTTTGATAAGTGCAGTCTATGCACTGTAATGGGGCCTAAATCCTGACTGAAGTTGTTCATATATACATTTTCTCTGTAGAAATTAACATAGTTGAGAGGACACTACCTTTTCTAGTATTTTTGACATAAATGGGAGATTTGAAATCAGTCTATAATTAGCCAATTTGCCAGTATCAAGCTGTGGCTTCTTAATAAGGGTTTTGATAACTGCCATTTTCAAGTTTCTTGGGATATGTCCTAAGAATAGCGAGGAGATAATAATAGTAAGAAGAGGGTCTGAGATTACAGGGAATACCTCGTTTAACAATTTTGTTGGTATTGGATCTAACATACGTGTTGTGGCTTTTGATTTTTTTATAAGTTTTGTTAGCTTTTCATGACCTATTACAGCAAATAATTTAATTTGCCCATGAGGAAAATTATGAGATACTGTTTTCTGAGATGCTGTGACAGTTGCTGAGACTGATATTTTATGTTATTACATCAAGTAGATTTTATGTGAGACAATTCTGGAAGATTATTAGTGAAGCTATCTTTAGTTGTTGAAAGAATAGATCTACCTGAATGATAGAATGGTGTAGCTTGAGAGACATTTGCTGATCGCAGCTAACAGGAAACAAGGTAATCATTTGAGATATCATTGCTCTGTGGTAGTATCAACATCAACTCCGTATGACAGAATTAAATCTACTGTACGATTATGGCGATGTGTTGGTCCTGTCACATTTTGTCTGACTGCAAAAGAATATCGATAAATGCTAATCCCAACGTGTAATTTTCATTATCTATGTGAATGTAGAAGTCACCAACAATTAAAGCTCTATCTACAGTAACTACTAGATCTGATTGAAAATTTGCAAATTAACGAAGGAAATCAGAATAAGGCCCGGATGATTTATATACTGCAGCAAGGTCAAATATGACAGAGATTTTTATTTGATTCTGACAGTGTCACATTAAGCATTATACACAAAAGACTTAAACTTACATCCTGTCCTCTGAGTAACACCAAAATCTTCACTGTAAATTGTAGCAACACCTCCTCATCGTTCCTTCAGGTGAGGCTCATGTTTATAACAATAACCTGAGGGAGTAGATTCATTTCAGATATATTATAGTATATTCATCCGGTTTAAGCCAGGTTTCATTCAAACACTGCTTATCCAAATTATGATCTGTAATAATTTAATTTACAATTAGTGCTTTGATTGAAAGACATGTTTAGTAACCCTACTTTACACAATCATATTTTTTTGTTTGTTTGTTTAACCTTAATCATATTTTTTCTAAATGATTTAGTGGTTTGTGTATTCCCCCCTCAGGATCATGGGTAGTGTACTTTCCCCCAGGATTTCCGCTATTTAACAAGATAAAAAAAATTAAATAATTTGAAATAATGTGGACTGATAGATTCAACAGAAGCATACCATTGATTAACAACCTTGAAGCTTCTCATAAGTTATCTGTAAAATCAATTACGCTACAGAAAAAAATCAAATAAAAATTTGATTTTTATTTCAGAAACCAGAATGCACTAGTACAGTCTGGACTGGAAACTGGATTTTGATTGATCGATATTCAACTCGATTGTATTAGTGAAATATTTATGAATAATGGCCTCCTTAGAAACACTGCAAAACTGACCATTCATCTGGAAATTGTTTGCGCCATCATAGCCATACTCTTGTTCTGTCTCGTGTTCTGAATCTCTAAGCTAATAAAATCATTTAAACTGAAATCGATATTTCACGTCCATTTATTTGGTAAGTAGCAGTGCAATAAGCGGGATAATATCCAGTCAGCCGGTCATTAATGCAAACTAAACCCCTTCAGGGTGATACAAGCCCTGATCATGCTGTCAGAGTTTATATGTAAGGGACAATGTACAGTAAGCTGGTCATTATCACAAAATAAATTCAGACAGGGCGATCAGGACATGTATCAGGTTGACTTTGCGATAAAAACTGTTTGACTGTACATTTTCCTTTCATTAGATTTTCACAAATCCATGACTATCTCTCAGTTTCTACCTATATTTGTTAGAACATTCAGTATGTGTTTTCAGATAACACTTCAGTCCCTTTTAGAGCGACAGTTCCTGTTCAAAGCTTTCGTCAAAAGACTCTCACCTCAAACAAAACACTTAAGTGAGCAATACACTCATTGTTTCACTGGACAAGCTGAAATGATTACAACAAGTGTTGCCTGTTTGAAATGACAACTTATTTTACATTGTCCCTGCAGGCATACAAAGCAATAAAAACATGCATCAATGAGAGAAAGCTGTTTTATTTCTGTTCATTTCCAAATGAAAAGAGAATTGAGTAAGATTGGGAACACTCATGCAAAAACAGCCTGCCAAAGCAGATTTCTCCTCCCTTATGATTATGGCTCTAAAAAAGTGAAACAGATTATTCAAATGGAGCCTGAAGAGCATTCGACTTGTGCAAAAAGACAATGTTTACACTGAATGGATCTCATTCACTAATATTTGCAAACAAGTGTTTTCAATGCGTGCGCAGAAAAACTGTGGGAAAGCCTCTCAAGCTAAATTTCTAACATGATCTCACTAGTATTCATTTGTATTTTTAGTTACGGCCCTGCCCTGTCGGGCTAATCAGACAAGGAGAGCGATGAATGCAGCTGGATTCAGCAGTTAGGGAGAGAGAGAGCCACACGCAGCTGCTGTTTAAGTTAAAACAAAGCAAAATAGTACTTTGACTGTTAAGCTGGTTACCACCTCCTCATTTCCCATTTTTAATCCTTTTACAGTCACTTACAGTAGTTATTGAATTTTAATAATGTATATACAACATAAAATCCAACCTTGAGCCTTTTTTGTGTGGTTTGAATTGTTTTAGAATATGTGTGATCTCATTGATGAATCATGATTTCTGCATGAAAGCATTTGGACATGCAATGATGTGTACATACATACCTTAAGTAAATGAGACTGAATAATCGCTGAAGTCACTTCATAAAGATCTCACTTCATAAATATTAATTAACACAAACACAGAACAATAAGACATTCACACACACATGCATTTAACACAAACATACATGCATGTTGGACACAAGCATGTTTAGCAGTTTTCAATGTATGCAATTAATCTTAAGCAGGAGGCATAAAAGCATTTTATTTTTGTTGTTGTTGTTGCTTGGAAACTCCTCAGAAAAACAGGAAAAAGTTTTATTTGCAAATTAAAGAGGAAAAGGCAAAAGCATTTCATCCATTAAGAACTCGAGTAGAAGGTAGAAGAGTTATTGTGAGTGTGTTTGATTTGATAAATTACATCAGTGCCTTTTCTTGAAGGGTTTATGTCAAAAGGTTTAAGACAATGAAGAAAATATGGAAAATAAAACAAAAATATCTTATGGTGACAGACAAAATACCTATTCACACTAAGTTACACAACAATGTGATGCTAATTGTGGACACAAATAAACCCAGTCTCATGACAAATAATAACAGTTGTACAAGATGGTGAAATTGTAAGAAATCTCAAGTTGACTCATACAAAAATGTACTACTTTTACTCCAACAAAGAAAAAAATATTAACCAATGAACAATGCCACTACAGTTTTTCCTAAGCTTCACTATGATGCTGAGCTGAAGAGCACTTTGGGAACGAGAATACCCACGCTGCCGCATTTTGGCTGTCCGGACCCCCTACGGTTGTGTAGTGTGCTCACAAGAGTGTGAGAGGGCTCAGACATGGGCTTGAGATGTCGACTCAAGGACATAAGAGCCCGGAGTGGCATGAACATCCAAGCTGTAGAATCTAAAGAATGTGTGCGGAGAGGACCAGCCGAAGCTTGACCGCATGCCTCATAGGGCAGGGCAATAGCGTCCATCTCCCAATGCGACATAGTCTGCTTGGTGGCGGGCGCCCCCCTGTTGCGGCCCCCATGGCAAACAAATAGTTTCCCTGACTTATGCCACTGGCTAGTGAAACCAGATGAGCTAAGACGATATCCCTGTGCTGACCTGTCAGTTCTTGGAATTGCATTATTATCAGCCAGTCATCTATGTACTTCAGAATGTGGATACCACGGAGTCGCAAAGGAGCCGGTGTTGTATCCATGCATTTTGTGAATGTGCGGGGTAATAGGGCTAGGCCGAATGGAATAACCCGATACTCGAAGTCTTCGCCCCCGAAAGCGAACCTCAGGAACTTCCTGTGCTGTGGCAGTATTTCTACATGAAAATACGTGTCCATGAGATCTACCGTGACCAGCCAAAACGTGATGTTGGGCTTGTGACACGACTGTCTTGATAGTTAGCATCTCAAACTTGAACACCTTTACTGAGTAGTTCAAGCCTTGAGGATCTAAGATCGGACGCAACCCCCCCACCCTTCTAGGGGTCCAGGAAGTACTTGCTGTAATAGCCTGACTCTTTCTCTGGAAGGGGAACACGTTCTATGGCCCCTTTGACCAAGAGATTTTGCAGTTCTTTCCACAGTAGGCATGCCTGCTCAGGTTTCACGGTAGTGGGGACCACGCCGTTGAAAACCTGGAGGGTGGCGAGCGAATGGAATTCTGTAGCCTTATTCTACTTTTCTTAGGACCCATATAGAAATACCGGGCAGAAGTTTCCACGCTGCCAGGATCTCTGGGTATTAATTTTGACACTTCTTGTTGAGGGGATGTTGAGTGTTCCATGTTCCTGGAATAAGGCAGGAAGCAGCGGTACACACAACTTTTTGTTGGAAGCCTCTGCCTCCCGAAACACCAGACGTGGCAGGAAAGGAGAGGATACGTGGGGGTACCGGGAGGGGCGAAGTGAATGATACACGTGCCCCATCCCGAGGGGAGCTACCTCCACAGGGCTTAGGCACAAGACTTTCAGGGCTTTTTCCTTCTAGATATTACTTCCCTGAGGTCTTGCTTTGGGGGCTGTCGGGGGCGACGAGCCTGTACCCAGTCTCTGCGAGGGGGAGCACGACTCGCCATGCTCTGCTTCTGAGCCTCCCTTCTAGAAGGACCGGGGCAGGACTGGGTGGCCGACGGCCACGCCCCCTGAGTGCGGCGAGGAAAAAACCCAAATGCTTCCTCGTGGCTCTTTGCCTCCTGAAACCTGGCGATAACTATATTCATCGTGTCTCCGTATAGGCCAGAAGGAAAAACTGGGGCATCAAGGAGGAAAGCTTTATCTTTGTCCTTGATGCCCGATAGGTTGAGCCATAGGTGTCTTTCCGTGCTGACCAAAGCAGACATAGAATGGCATGGGCTGTCTGTTTGGACACATGGAGAGAAAGGTCTGTGGCTCGACGAAGTTCAGTGAGCGCTTCTTCATCGAGCGTGGAACTTGCACTCAGCTCCTTCAGCAGATCAGCCTGGTATGCCTGTAACACCCCCATGGTGTGCAGAGCAGCACCAGCCTGACCCACTGCTTGATAAGCCCTCCCCACTAAGATAAGTCCTCCCGACTAAGATGGAGGTAATTCTGCAAGGCTTTGTGTGGAGAGAGGGTTTTTTAAGTGACGATGCCGAACCCGGCGAGAGATAACCCGCAAGTGTCTCTTCGATCGGCGGCATCACCGAATACCCCCATGTCTCAGCACCCACAATAGTCGAATATATCGATGTCGAGGGTACGTGGACACGGGAAGTATAAGGCTTCCTCCATGAGCGAGAGAGCTCGTCATGGAGGTCATTAAAGAAGGGAAGGGACTAATGAGGCGTTCCCTTTCCCCGGCCACCAGACAGAAATTTGTCCTCCAACTTGGAGCGTTTGGGGGTCTCTTGTTGGCGTGGCCAGTCTAACTGAAGGCTGGCCACTGCACGAGTAACCACCTCAACTTTTGCAACTACATATTATCTCTCTCTCTTATCAAACAACCATACTAAAGAATGCCTGTGACACAAACCGTACTAGTCAGGGAAGGGTCCAGACCGGTCTTTGTATCAACTTTCTTCTTCATAGGCATGGGTTCTGCAACCTACGTGTGCCGGAGAAATATTTGTTGTCTGTTTTAGAAATAGCCTATTGATGTCCCTCACATCTGCATGCAACATTACTTAGGCTGTGTGTCTAAGAATTAAGCTGTTTTATTTAGCTATTAGCTATTAAAATATCCATCATGAGGTGTAGTGAAGCTCCAAACCCAGCGCGACACACTGGACCACGCAGAGCGGCTGCATTTACGTTATACTCAAGCACAGACCAGTATGTGAAATACATTGGCTTTTAAAAAATTTCATAAAAAGATTGCCGATACATTGTCCAGGTTATTACATAACTCAGATGTTTGAAGAGCTGATTGCTGTGTAAGTAGGCATTATGTATAATGAAGTAGGATGACCAGTCCCAAATTGGAAGCTGTTTTTGTCTCATTTTACTTATTTTTCCATGGCTGGGTTTCCCGAGACACTAATGGCGGTTTTCCACTGTGGATAGTACCTGGTACCTGGTACTTTTTTTAGTACCACCTTGGTTGAGGTTCCAAGCGAGCCGAGCCGATACTAAATGTGATGTCAAAATCCTGCAGATCACTGATTGGTCAGCATAGTATATCAGCTGTTGGCCGCACACGGCTACCACCAGACCTAACAACAGTGTAGGGAAAAGTTAAAACAACTTAAAAGTGACTACAGAACCATCAAGGAAAAGTGGAAGTGGTTCGACCAATTGGACGCTATCTAGATCGCCGAGCAATAGGAGGGAGAGTGCCGGCTGGAGTCCACGATGGAGGATGGTACGTTAACTCTATATTCTGCATGAAAGCTTGACTTTAGTTAGTTGACCAGCAACTGGGCAGCTGGCATCTAAAACAACCAGGCTAATTTAACTGTTACACTTGTGTAAAATCACCATGCAACAACTGCTTTATGCAGTACAATGAGCTAGTAGCTAACAGCTTGCAGTCATGTTATTGTTTTGGTCATCTTGTGTCATTTTTAAGATGATGTTTCTGCAGTAGAGGCGGCACAACTATGACGACCAGCCTAAAATCCCACCCACGTTGAGATGGCACTAAACTGCAGTGGAAATGCAAGATCGGAAATGTAAAGCGAGTAGAGTTGAGGCAAGTCGAACCGTAACGTGCAGTGGAAAATTGCCATAAGTAGTATGTAAAAGTTTTACATATTACTAAAGTAGTACTAATCTCCATAGTGCGTTTCCCAAAAAGCATCGCTAACAAAGTAGTAATGTAAAAACTTTAACAAACCACTCTAAACCGCTCTAAAGTCATAAGTGCAACTGTATTTGTAAATGTATCTGTCTCGCATGTTTCACAGTTTATCAGAGAATAAGGAATGATGTATTGATATATTTGGCTCATTGTGAAGCCATAGCCAGTAACAAGGCTTTGGGTGTGCCAAGGGAAAACTGTGTGCGATTGAAATCTGATTTTTTCAAATAGGTCTCAGTCCGGATGCTCTGGCTGCTCAATTCGGATTTCAAATGGTCTTTTGCGTCACTCTTAACGTGACACAATGATGATGTCAACAATCGGTGACTGCAGCATGGAACAACACAATATTTACCAGTATCCTAGAGCAATTCAAAATGCTTTTATGCTTCAAAGACTTTGATCATGCATTTACTTCCATAGCACACCTGCATTCCCCATACTTAAAGAGACCAACATTATCAGGACACGTAAATTGCCTGAAAATTACTGTTGCTTGGAAACTCCTCAGAGGAACAGGAAGAACTCAGTTAAGTAAATGCAAAAGCATCTCATCGTTTAAGGGGTAAATTGGAGGGTTTTTATATTTTCTGAGTCAATGCTAGTGTGTTTGATTTGATGAAATACTATAGTGCTTTACTTTGAAGGTTTTAGGTCACTGGATTAATGTTATTGGAGAAAATGTGGGAAATGTATCAACATATATTTTACCCTTGATAAGAGTCAATGGTGGTTACAGACTAAAAGACTGTTTTCAGCAAAAGTGATACAACAAAACACCTGGGCCGTAGTTAGCACAAGTACTGGGCTGGCAGCGAGTTTTGCCACAAACACATCTGCCGCAGGGCTAGGAGGAAATCAAACAGGGAACACATTTGTGAACACTGCTGGGAATCAACAACACACATCTTCAGCTTGAGGGAGGTGAAAGGTGCTAGGCGCAAGCGGTATACCCGCCCGGTTAGTCCAGACTTATCCGTTTGGTCCTGCTAAGACATGGGACGAGACCGGCTCAACCTGGAGATTGTAAAATCTTGTGAAAGTGTTGGGTGTAGACCAGCCCGCTGCTCTGCAAATGTCAGCGAAGGAGGCGCCACTGATCAGAGCCCAGGAAACCGCCATGCTCCTAGTGGAATGGGCTCATAGCCCTGTCGGGGGTGGCACGTGCTGAGCCTGGTAGGCAACGGCTATGGCATCGATGATCCAGTGGGCGATCCTCTGTTTAGAGACAGCCCTTCCTTTCCGCTGTCCACCAGAGCAGACAAAGAGCTGCTCAGAGATCCTAAAGCTCTGTGTGTGATCCAAGTAGAAGCAACACAACGCTAAGGCTGGGTTTGCCTCCTCCTGTTCGGGGTTTCAGGATCACGTGAGAGTAGCCTGGACCAAAATCCAGGCACGTTTCACTGACAGAGAACGCTTGCAGGTCCCCAACCCTCTTGTTGGAGGTGAGCGCTGTCAGGAGGGCAGTCTTCACGGAGAGTGCCTTAAGCTCTACTGACTCAAGGGGCTCGAAGGGAGCCCCATGCAGGCCTTGTAGGACTACGGAGAGTTCCCATTAGTGAACAAGGCGAGGTCTGGAGGGTTTCAACCTCCTAGCACCTCTTTAGAACCTGATACTCAGGTTGTGCTTTCCTAAGGACTTGCCGTCCACTGTGTCATGGTGTGCAGCTATAGCCGCTATGTACACATTCAAGGTGGAGGGGGATAGCCATCCCTCCAACCTCTCCTGCAGAAAGGAAAGCACTGAGCTGACTGCGTATCTCTGGGGGTCTTCGTGTTGGTAAGAACACCACTTAGTGAACAGATGCCACTTCAAGACATACAGGCGCCTCATAGAGGGGGCCCTAGCCTGTGTGATAGTGTCTTCCATGGTAAGTGGTAGGCCACTGAGGTCTTCCACGTACCTTCCAAGGGCCAGACATAGAGGTTCTAGAGGTCTGGTCACGGGTGCCAGACAGTGCCCCGTCCCTGAGAAAGAAGGTCCTTCCTCAGGGGAATTTGCCAGTGAGGGGCTGACGCCAGGAGCATGAGGTCCAAGAACCAAGTCTGTGTGGGCCAGTAGGGAGCCACTAAGGTGACCTGTTCCTCATCCTCCCTGAACTTGCACAGGGTCTGTGCAAGTAGGCTCACGAACGTATACTTGCGTAGTCCAGGTTGCCAGCTGTGTGCCAGCACGTCTATGCCGAGGGGGGCCTCTGTCAGGGCATACCAGAGCGGGCAATGGGAGGATTCTGGGGAGGCCTTGCGGGTGACCTGACATGACAGCGCGTCCGCTGTTGAGCTCGCCCAGGATGTGAGTGGCTCGCAGTGATTTGAGGTGCTGCAGAGTCCAGAGGAGGAGACAACAGGTGAGTTGTGACATGTGAGGGAACGTAACCTGACTTGGCAGTTGATGTAAGCGACCATAGCCATGTTGTCTGTTCGAACCAACACATGCTTGCCCTGGATCAATGGCCGAAACCTCCGCAGGGCGAGCAGTATTGCCAGCAACTCGAGGCAGTTGCTGAGCGCTGCTCCTGTAGCAATCCCGGGGCAGAAATACCCTTGTGCAGTTCTTTCAGTGTCTTGGCTTGGTGGACCTGCAGGAGAGTCATGGCATGCAGGGCGGAAGCACCATAGGCTCTAGCCGTCAGGGAAGACGTGAGCCTACAGGCCATGGATGGGAGCTTCGGGAGCCCGCTGGTGTGGCTTATGAAAGCGAGCCGCGACTGCAACATTACCATAGTCATTGCCTCGCAATGAGGACATGATGCATCCACGAAGGATGGCCCGCCTTGGGCAGTGCCCAGGCATGAAAGACAGTGATCATGGCCGTCAGAAGGCGAGAGGTATCGACCGCAACCAGGAATAACACACAACTGGAAGGGAATCTTTAAAAAGACACGTCTTAAAAAAGACGTTCCGATGTGTGCTGCTCTTTTAGGAATATATTCTCTTTTACAAGGGAAAAATTCTCTTTTAGAATATACTCTCTTTTAGATCTGCTGAAGTGCCCAGTGACAATCTCTGCAGTGCACCAGTGCAAAGAGGGAAGAAAGCTGCCTTAATGCACCGTAAGAAGCCAGCAGAGGTGAGGGATGGAAATTGATTGTTCAGCTTGTACTGTTCAGCTCCAAAGAGAAAATCTAATGAGCAGTATACAAGTCCCCACCTTTTATACCCGTATGTCGGGGGGAGGGGCATGCAAATATCACTCGCCAATTCTTGTTGCCTTTATCAAAGATCAGTGGTGTTTCTGGGCTCTCAAGAGTGACCCCTAGTGTCACTACATCATCAAGTGGTGACAGATAGGAAACTTACAGTTCTTAGAAAATCTGTTTTTTACACTGACCCTTAACACATAGTTTAATAATTTTAAACCATGACTTGCACTATACATAAGTAATATTGGCATTATATTCATAATGTTAGTCAGAGCGGAATTGGCTCCCACAGTGAGCCTGGTTTCTCCCAAGGTTATTTTTCTCCATTAACCATCATCTTATGGAGTTTTGTGTTCCTTGCCACAGTCGCCTTCGGCTTGCTCACTGGGTTTCTAAATACAAATACTATATAATTACTTATTTTTAAACACAATTCACAATCTAATTTTTTAAAACTATACAATGATGGCTTCAAGACATTAACTGAAAAGAAACTATAATATGTATAATTTTCTGTAAAGCTGCTTTGAAACGATGTGTGTTGTGAAAGGCGCTATACAAATCAAAATAACTTGACTTGTCATTAATTTTCCCTTTGTTAATGGTTTATAAAGGGGTTCATTAATTACTAATTTGTCATTTACAAATGCATTATAAACGATTTGCCTTTATAACAACATGAATTAAAAGGGAGACTTCCAAATTGTGACCATTTTTAAATGCTGAATAAATACACTTGTTCATTTTTCTGTTAATCGAAAACATAAAAATTCATAACACAATGCATCAAAAATAGACTATTATATTTGTGAGATTTCAAAGTGGGATTATGTCATTTTGTTACAGTCCACTTTGTGTTTATATTCATTCTTGTTATGTCTTGACTCACTTGTGTTGTCACTGTCCTTGTCAGACTGATGTTAAAAGAATGTTGATAAACCAAGTACTGTCCCATTTTACCCAGACCAAGTAACCTAAATCCAACTGCAAAAACACTTATCAGCTATTTATGCTCATTCACAGCACATATCATAAAATTAAGTTGTATGGCCATTAAACCAGGTTGAACTTCATGTACATTAGGGTTGTCACAGTGACATATTCATGTCTTATACTATACCAGCTAAAGTATCATGATACCACTCATTTAGTGTCTTATAGCGGGCCACTGAGTATTCTGTTCTTGTGTTAATCCATAACAGTTTACACAAATACAATGTATGAAGAAAAATTATTAGAAAAGATTACATTTATTGTAAAGTGATCATAAATCGATATACATAACATATTTGATTACACTTTACGCTAAGATTGTGTTTGTTAACATTAATTAATGTATCAGCAGCCTGGTCTCACTAACATTACGTGTCTATGGCAACATATTTGCTAAGCAAAATTGCATGCCTTATTACATGTTTCACTGCAGTTTCCCAGTGAAATATTCAGCGGGGGTGTCAAAAGTGAGTGAAATGGTGTCATAATCAGACGATGTTTTTCAAGTGAATATTAGATGGAGTTTTTAATATGCACTACCTAATCTAAAATTTTAACTTAAAACTAATCAATATTGTTCTAAAAGCTAAATCAGAGGTAAACAAAACAGACATTCTTATCCTTAATCTTCTATAACCGATAGTGTCCTAAAAGCAAAAGTGACATGAAAAGCACATTTTCTGAAGCAACCACATCATTACATGTCGCTTTTATGACACTCTCTTCTCATGTGTCAGCTTGCATGCTTGACGGGTTTCAAACTGCAGACCTCTAAGTCCAAAGTTCAACAATCTATGACTTAAGCTACAGTGCAAGCTAATCACTTTGTAATAAGTGTGTAAATGTAGGTAGGTCTATAATACATGAATTAAAATGTATCTTTTTTCAAATGATGCATTAGATTAAAATAGTTTAAATATCATTGCATAGCAGTTCTAGTAATAGAGACAAAAATAAGTGTTTACAGTATAAAGTCATAATCAGCTGTTGTGCTCATGATTTGTGTGAAAATTAATAAAACACACAGTTGTTGTAGTGCCTCTAGTGTTAATTTCACCAGGAAACTGCAGCAAAATGTAGAATGTGGTATGTAAAGTCAGTTTACAAAAATGGTAAACGTTCATTCTATGAGACTAGGTTGTGCATTAGGTATCAGGAAATAACAATGAACAAAAAAATGTCACATAATTTCTTAATCTTAGTTAATGTTAGTTTATGAAAATGAAATTGTTAAAATGTAATTCATAATGTATTAATTTGTAACATGTAACACTGCCATATAGGTTACAGGTATATGTTTAAATACTGTAAGTGGAATTATAGTGTTTATTGTTCCTCTATCCCTGTTTGCTTTTTTTCCCAACTGATGTGTTTCGCTCTGTAGTGTAAACTCAGTCATTGCAAGGACACTGTGCTAACTGGATGACGTCATCTTTTGGCGCTTCCCGGAAGTGTTGAAGTGATGTTGCAAAAGACTGTGATAAAAATGGTAGTTAAAACTATAGGTTGATAGGGTCACTTCTCTCAAGTGAAACGTGAACCTTTCTAGTAAGCGTGCTGTTTACTGCTTTTGGATTACACTTCATCTGAGGCTATTCGCTCTGGTTGAGATAGTCAGAACCACTTTACTTACTGTAGGTTTTCCCAACAAAACACAAAGGACTATATGGAATATTGCTCTATGGTGAGATTGTTTCATTAAGACTGTAGCATTGTGGCTTTATAAAAGACTCTATTGATAGAGGTTTTAACTCTCAGAGAGAGAGAGAGAAGAAAGAATGTGAATGTTTTTTTTGGTGTGTGTATATATTGTCTGCTGAAGCTTATGTTGTTTAATACACCTTTATTGCTGCACTTGCACAGCTGTGTTGCACAGCTTTTATCATGTCAAGGTTCCGAACTGTATTGTGTACCAAAGCATCTTAGGACTGAGTGTTACATAGTGGTGGCGCAAATGGGGATCTTGGTGTATGTTGTATATAGTTTAATGAAATTTTGTATAGGCATTTGTCACAGTGTGAAGGTGTAGTATTATGGAGTCTCTGAGTATGGCTGGTTCTGTAAAGGAAGATACCAGTATTGTAAGCTCTAATGTTAACCCTGAAAAAAATGAAAGGCTGTCTAATGTTGAGATTGTGTTTGTAACAAGACACAACCCAACTGAATAAATTACATCTTTGTTAATTATGATTTATATAAATGATTTATATTCAGGAGTACGATGAGGCTGAATCTGATGCTGAATGTTAATGATGAGTTGCTACTGTCTATGCAGACTGAATTGTGAGGAGTGATTAGTTGTCCCTACAAAGTCAAGTGCAAACTTTAGAATCCAATTTCAGCAATTCCTGACTAGTCAAATAAATCGAGAAACTACTCTAAGAGAGGTAGTTCAGGTTTATATAGCTGGTCTCCAAGATTTTGTTTATCAGTCTTTCTAGAAGCTGAAGAGAGCAGCTGTAGATTGATTTCTTAGACGAGAATGAAAATAGGTAAACTCAAACAATAAAAACAAACATACATACCAGTACACCATCCATGGAATGTTTAAATGCAGTTTCCCCAGGCAGCACTTTCCCGTTTATGAAGGAGAACCTGTGGAAAAAAATTGGGACAGACCATTATAATTACAAGCCTCAAAGATTTATCATGGCTGATGGAACGATTCACCAGTCACATATGTAGAAACCTGTACAGTATGACTGGCATGAAATTAGGTACATGACACCTATGTCATGGAGGACCAACATCTTACCTTTCCCCTTATCTTGGGATTGAACTTCATCCATATCACATCAGTCATTCTAGATATTGCAAAGAACCTGTATGGTTTAAAGTCAGATCAAGATGTGTTCCATCATTTCAAACTAAATCCACTATCTCAGTTCCAACAGCTCATTTCCACTCACCAACATGTAGGATTATCCATGAACGAAGCCATCAAATGAACACAATACCACATTCCACAGATCAGAGAGATCCCTCTTCGAGCCATTAGAGAGTCATTCAAATGAGTCCATGGTGCCTAAATTGCTGAAAGAGACTGTCTCTCCCATGCCTGCTTAATCTCAAACTAGGATTTGTAATGACAGAGCTGACCAATAAAGACGACCCTTCTTTGCTCCACAAACTTAAACCCTCAGCATGACCTACTGAACTTCCACACAGAGCTAAAGCAGGTTCTCTTTGAAATGTTTCCTTTTAAAGACCCTCTGCACAATTCTAATACTTGGACATTTCATCTTAATCCAATAACATTTCACACAAAGTAACAATACTGCAGAGTTAACCCTATAAAACACACAAGATGCATTTGGACCCAAAGTATACACCATACCTAGCCATGCTAGATAATTCTGAAAATGACACTATGACCTGTGATTACTTTTATAACTGACAAATTAATGATTATAGCCTGATGTAACTTTTAACATATGTTTAGTGAATTTTAATCGATGATATAATCTTTAATCTTGAATGATTCATCTCATTCTACTAAGAATGGTAATTATTCAACTTGATTATATACCCTGATGTTGTAAAACCAATGAATTAACCAGTAAGATTTGTAACCAGAGATTTTCATGTTTTGTTACTTACACATGTAATATCCTTGAAAGCATGTCACATTTAGTATGTAAATACTTGCTTGTTACGTAGAGAAGGTTGATGACAACACATGTCATGTCTCTTGCACTGTTTTCAAGATATACAAATTCATGATTAAAGTTTACTATTTTGAGTGGGAAGAATGTAAGTATTCTCCACACAAAGGATTGTAAATCAACTTTGAAAGTGACAGACAGTTGACCATGTGACTTTAGAAAGCCACTTCTGATTGGCTCAGGACACCTTTCGGGTGCAGCCAATTTCAGTTTGAATGTTTCCAAAACAGGAAAAACGCTTATTCCTCTTCTGCTCTTAGAATCCTCTCTTGGAACACTCTCTTGGAACTCAGCTTAGTGGTGCTCTCTTGCACTTCACTTCCTCTGCAGCTCCACATCCTCCGTTCCATGTAGAGTAGCTCAGGAAGCTCAGGACTCGAAGTCCAGAGGAAGCCTCTCTCTCACTGTTCTCGGGTTCATACACCCAACTGGAGTCATCCATCAAAACAGCAGATATCCCGATCTAACAGAGTTCCAAAAAATTGACAGAATGAACTTGACAAACAGCCAAAGAACCAAGCAACACAAAGAATGCAATCCAAGGAAACGCAACAACACGCAAGTACATCTCCATACTTTTGCTCAAAGTGCTTGTGTATTAGTTAAATACTTTGGCTAATCCAATTACAAATCAATTTAAGCACAAAGAATGATAAATGGTTCTTAAGGCATTGTCAACAGACTGCATAAGTTTAATTTTATCTGTATTGATCATTTACTTAACATTCTGTCACTACTCACCAACCTGTTTAATGTTGTGTTAGATTAGTTTTATGTTTAGAATAGCAGTAAAGATTGTCTGAATTCGAAGATAATTTGACTGTGGTATATTTTGATAAATACTATCATCGTTTTTAAAAGATTTTGCTTCATAGCAATTGTTGTGTATTACTATCTTAATCAGTATATATGTGTGTGACAAATCTTAAACAATGTATGCCTGCTAACAAATGATGAATGATGTGTGTAACTAACTAGAAAATATATGTTAAAACAAAAAACACTAAATGTGAAGTGTGATAAACTATAGCTACATTTCTGACACAGGAAACGAGGGGAACCTAGAAACAGGTCTACGTTGGAAATTCTTTAGGCAAGGGAAGTTTGAAACTGTCTCTACATTGGAAATTATTTAGGCAGGGAACTAATATGAACCAACCAATAGAAGGCAAAACCAGTAATCCCACTCTGGCAAAAACTAACCAACGGGATGATTGAAACTTATCTCTTAAAATATTGGAGATGCCCCTGTGGCAAAAATAAGCCAATCAAAAGAGTAAAAACAAAATGAGAACAAAGGGACACACCCTGGGTCAGAAAAGTAGAAAAAGAGGGGACACAGGAGAAACAGGGTCTTTTTGAGCAGAGCTTACGGTTGAAGCAGACTAGATCCCCAGCTGGCTGAATGATTTTTGTACTTATTCTTTCTTGTTAATAAATTACATTTTTACCTTTAAACTTTGACTTCGTCTCCTCAAAAAAGAACATGACACTACTAAATATGTGTGATATTATTTTCAATGAACCATGAGCATAATATTACTCCAATAAGTAAATTAATCATAATTACCGTACTAAAGCTAATTCCTTACAGTAGAAATTGTGAGCGGATACTACAAGATGTTGTATTACGATTTTAATGGTGGAGAATTTTATTCAGACAAATAATCAAAATATTTGTAATTTATCTTGCTTATAATGGTTGTTGAACATGACTACTTCCATTATAAATTTCCTTACATAATGATGTAGAATAAGGACAGTTTAAATTAATTCCTAGCTCACAGATATTGTTCCTACATATATAATGGTGGAGAATTGCTGCACTTTAATCTGTACCATGTACATCTACATCAACTGAAATTTCCAACATATTAGAAATCTAAAGTTAAAGAGTTATTTGTCGTTTTATACACAGTCATTCTTTTCTTTGAATTTAGAAACAGAACACTAGTCTAAAGTTTGCGTCTGTGATGATATAGTATGCGCCGATTTGTTGTCATGACAACGAGAAAGAACAAGCTTGTATTTACCTCCCCTTTATAAGTTAAAGACTGAACGCCACCTTCAGTGCTCATGAAAAGAGCACAGAAATTGAACTGGATTATCTGATGTCACTAAACCAGACACACTTTATGGAATAAAGTTCCAGTTTAAAACTCCACGAAAGTAGTTTGAAAATTTCCCCTGCCAGGACAAAGAAATCTCCTCGCATTGTGGTAAGGAAAAGAAACAAGCCATGTTCCTCATAATTTGTGTAATATGTGACGTAATTTGAAAGCGAAGAGCGTGAAATCTTGCTGACCAATCGGCTATCATCATTGCCACTATTGCCATTGAGAAAGAGATCCTTATGGATTTAAAAACATGAGATGTTCTGCATGACTGTGTGATTGATTAACTCATTAAACAGGAAAGGAGGACTGATTTTCACTCCTAGCAAATTGGTAAGTGATTTTTGCATTGTTATAGCAACACCAGGAGCTTTCTAAGTGTAAATTAGGCTGCTTGAGCATTCAGTGTTGGTTCAAGTTTTGAAAAGTAGTGCTGCGTTCCATTCAACTCGGAAAGTCGGATTTTACAACTTCCTACTAGGAAAAATGCAACGATCTTTAAGTCAGAATTACAACTTGTAGGCTTGTGCAGAAATTCTCAGCCGAGATACAGGGGCATGATGTCACAAACATGTCGACACTCACGGAGATATACAAAATAAGTGATAAACATTCACTTTATTAAGCAATATTGATAAATTAGTTTGTTTGGCTCAGCGGTTAAGGCTTTGGGTTACTGACCGTAAGGGCTTTCAAGCCCCAGCACTGCCTAGATACCACTGTTGGGCCCTTGAGCAAGGCCCTTGGCCCTATCTGCTCCGGGGTGCTGTTTCATGGCTGACCCTGCGCTCTGACCCCAGCTTAGTTGGGATATGCAAAAACAACTGCATTTCATTGGCTCTGTACATGTACACTGCACTATGACTATAAAGTTGAATCTTAATGAGAGTCAAATCCCTGCTAAGCCAACGGGAGCATTGCAGTTCTGAATATCGGAGAATGGGATACATTTATGGTCGGAGATATCAAGTAGGATTATTCCACATCCAACTTGAATGGAACGCAACATAACCGTGTAACCTGACATAATGAAATTTATTGCAAGAACATTTAAATCGCAAATATTATTATATAGATTTTTCCAGATATTATAGACCTTCTTGGTGGATTCATATGAAAAATTATTATTTTTGATGTTCGTTTCACAAAACAGTCATGTTGCAGCTTTCTTGAGCATTACGTGTCATTTCATGTTCTGGCATTCGTGCGTGGATGTGTTTTTAAAATACCAGTTGGTATTATTAGTTGACTGCCACATAATGTATGATAGGCATACCGTTTTATTCATTGTGAAACTGTGTTTTCTTAATGGCATGAATCGCACTGTAGGCCTATACTTAAAATGCACGGCCCGTGGCTGCTTGAAAGGTTTCTAATGTTGGCTACATTTTAATAAATCATTAAAATGTGTCCACTTTACATTAAGGTACATTTTCACGTTTTCACATTTCAAGTTTTTTTTTAAGCATTTATAAAATGTGAGGTAAATGGCTCACCATTTAGCAGGTATTGCATGAAAATCACCCTTTTTAGGATGCATTTGAAAATGAATTATTAATCATTAATGAACCCATTAATAAACCCTTAACAAAAGGAACATTAAAAATTGTTTCCGAATGAACCAATTTTACTTTGGATTGCTTCTTCAGCACTGGTAGATTTTTGTCACTTGTTTTGACTATAAAACTCTGCCAGTACAGTAAGACAAAATACACATGTTAAAAATACATTCTCTGAAAAACCTAAATATCGTATGCAGTGTTGTTTATTAAACAAGATCAAACCAATTTATCTTGTTTTAAGGATTTTTTTTATTTTTACAGGAAAACAATACAAAAATTATTATCAAGAATATGATTTTTGCCCTAATATCAAAGGTCTTACTAGAAAAAAAAGAAATTATGATCCAACATGAATTTTCTTGATAAAAAGATACTCTAAATTTACTTCTCTGTCTGCTCGTATGAATGAAACACATAAGAAAATGTTTCACCTCTGTTCAAATGCTCTTTGGATCGCATCATTTACATGTATAAATGTTTTCCATCTGAAAGGACCAAATATTAAATGAAAAAATGACAATAAAAAATGCAAAGTAATCTCTTTGGTAATCAAAATACTTTTTGAACTTAACTGTATTCTAATGACCAATTATTAAAATTGTAAATGTAGTGGAATACAGTGTAAAATGGCAGGCAAAAGAAGACCACACTCTTCTGTCCAGAATGGAACCCTTTGAAAAGAAAGGATTGCCATTTGAAGGTTCTGTCTTTTCTGAGCACTGAAGTAAAGCAATTATTGTTAATTTACACTTTAAAATTCATTCCATTATTATTTTTTTATGACTCAAATTTTTTATTAATCTCACTCCACTTTAATATTAGAGTTATTTAGATAAAGCATTCTTTTAATATAACATTTTTAGGTTATTGTTTATTCTAAATCCTCTTTTGTTTATTGTCCTTTTGATCTGTAATTCAAACAGAGTCTTTAAATTACTTTCTCCTACTTGGCTCTCCTAGGTGTCTTTCCTACCTGGTTATCCTGAGTGGTTTACTCAATTTAAAGTTCCAATATTCTAACTGAAATAATTTAAATGACTTTCTCCTGCCTGGCTATATCCAGGGTGGTTTCTCCTATATTAAATCTCCAGTATAGATCTGTTCTAATGAAATTCAAACTGAAATTCTTTAAATGGCTTCCTCCTATATTAAAGCTCTAGTAATTAAATTATTTTAGAGGAATACAGAATAAATCAACATTAATAACAATTTATTTGCCAGGTAGGATTTAAAATGTAAGTTACAAAATCAATCAAAGCCAATTTTACATTTACATTTATGCATTTGGCAGACGCTTTTATCCAAAGCGACTTACAGTGCACTTATTACAGGGACAATTCCCCCAGAGCAACCTGGAGTTAAGTGCCTTGCTCAAGGACACAATGGTGGTGGCCATGGGGTTCGAACCAGCGACATTCTGATTAGCAGCCCTGTGCTCTAGCCACTACGCCACCACCACTCATAAAATTGCAATTACCTGATTGAAACTACACACAGTAAACTGTGTGGGATCGTCTGACTACAGAGAACCCCAAGCTCTGGGCCAGCTTTCCTTAAATATCCAGACAGAATATACATTGTGTACCAAATGGTATTATCCTTTGAACAATAATAATTTGGGGGTGAATGGGTTCTTGGCTTCCTTGGGTTTAACCTTTTTAACATACAGGAAAGGAGGGGGATAGACCCAGAATTATTCAGTATTTGGCAAAGAACTTATAACTTGTTGTAATTAAGTTTTACAAACCTGGGAAAAAGAACATTATACCAGTCGCACAGAGAACTCTTAAATTATATCAAACATGCCTAGTTACATTATTTGTTTTCATGGTTTTTCTTTGTTACATTTTCTCCATATATATTTTGTGTGTCTGTGTGCCTTGTGGGGGAGACAAGGGGGAGAGAGAACAGCTGGAGTTTGTGGGGCAGAATGTGGATGGCAAGATGTCTAAGGTGGACAATGTTTATTAAGCTGGGTTTTTCGCATAGTGATGTCTTTTGTTTTCACAGGTTTAGGTCTAATTTGTGAGAGAGTTTGAGTGTTGTTTTTTCTGGAAGTTTCATTGTTCCATGTGGGCATGTGCTGGGTTGGCACCTAGCCACAGAAAATTTACTTATATTTTGTATTTTAAATACGTAATCCCGTTACATGTAGGCTATTCCATTACTCCCCAACACTGGTAGCGTAAGAATGTGATAAGCAAAATATGAAACACATAAGGTCGCCACACAAAGGAGAGGCATCAAATCAACCAATCTGTCTGTCTCTTTTACCTGCTGTCTGGCCAGCAGGACCAGATGAGCACTGATGATTACCAACCGGCAATGTGGTGCAAAGGACACCTCCAGTGTGTGTGTTTAAGTGTGAACAATAGGTCTGGCCAGTGTGACATGCCCCTTTCAGTCCCAAAGGCAGCTTAATGCAGTCTTTGTGTGTTCAGGACGCCCAGGCTGTGTCCCAGCTATACACCACACTTTGAAAAGTGATTGTGTCTGCATCTCCTAAACTTATCCTCTAAATGTCACAGTTTAAAACATTAGCAGTGTCAATGTATTTTTTAAAGATTGCTTGAATCTGCTTAAAATGCAAAGTTTTCTTGCAAAGTTTTTTAGAAATGTATTATTTTCTCTAGAAACTGAGAAAGTTTGGCTGAGGCATATAAAAGTAATCGTACCCTTTGTTGTAAATAACTGATAGATTTTAGTTTACCCCACAGCCATGGGCTATGATTTGATACTTGCTTGTCAGTTGCAGGTGTAATCAGCAGATTAATCTGTTTCATGCAAATTAAAGCATCAATATTTTGGTTTCAATTATCCTGGCAGTTTCCTAATTAAATGAACACTAGAGGTGCTTCAACACCAGTGTAAATGACCGGGGACGTGAAGAGCACGTGTGTCGACAAATGACTTCAGAAATTGTGTTTTTAATCTCATATTCATTTATTTGTTTCTCTACTTATTTACTGCTTGTTGCTTTGAAAATTACTTAAACATTAATCTTAAAATTAATCTCTTTGGGAGAAAATTGTACTTGGTTTTAGCGCCACACAGTGAACATTTCACCTCAAAACTGCCTTGATACTTGTAATGAACCAAGTAATATCATTTTGCAAAAAAGTTGCCTCATTCATGGAATTTTCATGAGGTCAGGCTAGAAATAGTTCACCCAATAATTTACATTATGCTCTTAGTCCTCGTAGTGGTGTACTGACTCAATCCGGGTGGCGGAGGACAAATCTCAGTTGCCTCTGCATCTGAGACCATCAATCCAAGCATCTTATAACATGGCTTGTTGAGTGCATTACCGTGGAGACCTAGCACATGTGAAGGCTTCACGATATTCTCTGCGGTATCCATGCACTACTCACCATGCGCACCACCGAGAGCGAACCACATCATAGCGACCACGAGGAGGTTAACCCAACATGACTCTACCCACCCTAGCAACCGGGCCAATTGGTTACTTAGGAAGCCTGACTGGAGTCAAGGAGTTTTTTAGTAAATTTGTAAATTATTAAACAAATTAAGGTTTATAAGAACTACAGTCAGGTAACCACTCAACTGACCATGCTCACTTTCACAAAGACACACTTTCAATGGTCCCCTGCAGCCCAGTCCTCATCCAATTCCCAAATTGAGTTACTCTTCTGCTCCAATTTTGGTGAGACTGGATCCTCCTGAAAGGCAGTTCATTGTGGAAGTGCATGCATCTGATGTTGGTGTCAGGGTGGCTCTCTCCCAGCAATAACCTGATGATGAGAAATTACATCTATGTGCCTTTTTCTTTCACTGTCTGTCCCCAGTAGAACAGAACTATGATATTGGGAACAGAGAGTTGTTGGTGATTAAGTTGGGACTGGAGGAGTGGAGTCACTGTTTGGAGGTAGTGGCTGTTCCATTCCTGGTCTGGAAAGACTACAGGAACTTTAAACACATCAGTGTAGCCAAAAAGCTTAACTCTCGACAGGCTCCATGGGCATTGTTCTTTTGGTGCTTCAACTCTCTCCTATTGTCCGTGTTCTAAAAACCTTAAACCAGTACCCTTTCATTTCAGTTCATTGCCGGTTATGATGGTTCTCCTCCTTACACAATTCTATTCTCAGATTGTGAGGTAGAAGCTGTTGTCTGGAGGAGGGCCAGACTGGCACTCCTTTGGTCCGAGGGGTGCACCAAGGCATGTCGTCATCGGATTTAGGCATCTTGATACATTTGTGGACAGGTTACATTTGCTATCTCACTGTAGATTTGCTATTGTTTAATCAATGTGACCACACGTTATCTGCTGCACCTGTTTCTTTTCTCCACTGTTCGATTTAACTCTATATTTATTATCATATACATATAACTATATGATTTGTATATGTAAATTACCTCTGTTATGATTAGCTATCCTATTTGCATGCAAATGGTTACTTAGGATCTGTTATTGGGACCAATACGCATTTTTAAAGAAGAAGCCATTTTTGAATCTTAGTTTCAACTAATGGTCTTGATGGGCTAGGAAGGGAGCTTTGCTTTGGGAAGAGTAGAGTATGTCTACGTAGTAAAATGCACTTTATTTTTTAAAAGATATGCTTTATTTAACATCCCCTGAAATGCTACTGATGTCTGTCTGATCTTATGTCTACAACAAGACTACTGCAATCAGTACATCAAATTAAGGTATTTTACAGAGGAAACAAGACTCAAATTCAGATGCTTGACGGTCCCAGGAGGAGAGAGGGATCAACTTCAGGGTGTTGCTTCTGCTGCTCTCCAGGGTTTGAACACACGACAAGTCGGACAGATTTACGTTAAGCCTAATTAAATAACATGCTATTTTTAAATCAATATTAAAACCACATATGGGAGTGTGATTGCCTGCTGTTCAGAGCCACTATATTACTATAGACAACTTACAATCTTAATATTAATCAAATAAAAAAAAACCTTGTTTAATGAATTTACAACATTAACTAGATTTACACTTTCTGAAAAATGTAAGTGGTGCTTACTGTGGTAAATCTCACTGCCACAATGTCCCACCTAGTGCCTCAGTACACTGTCTCAAGTCAAAAGAGCTCACCCCCATGTTTTTCTTTTACTTAGTAAATGGCTTACTTTTTTAATGTACATGCATGTTACTCTCAAACTGACATGGTTCACAGCATACTAGCAGCCATATAGCAACACCCTTGCAAACACCCAAGCACCGTTGTAGTGAATTTTGTATGCACCCTTCACATTTTCTACAGAAATGAAAAAATGATAATCATTATTATTATTATTTGGTCATTTCTTTATTAAGAACATTTACTTTTGTTTTTAATTGATTTCTGAAAACCTTTTTTCCTTCATTCAGCAGTTGCAGCACAAATTTAAACGGTCCAAATCCATTTCACTTACCCCAGGACACGTCCACTTGATTGAGTCCTTTTCAACATACAGTCATTTAGTATGTCAAGGTGAATAAGAACAGTCTTTGTTAGTCTCATTTGTGTCCGAGCGCTGAAATTGAGCATAATGACATAATAAGCTTCAATGGCAATTAATCTACCTGCAGTGTGTTATTAAGCGTTTCCTTCTTACAGCCATTCTTCAGCACTCAGTTTCTTGCTAAGGTGCAATTTACCTCGGGAGGTCAAAAAGAAAATTATTTCCTATTATTTTCTATCATAATTTTTTCTAATAGAACTATTATTTTGCCTCACTACAAGAAAACATAGGATAAAGGATAAAGCAAAAATACAAAATCCCCTATAAAAATAACAAGATCAGTTTGATGCTGTGAGTCACATTAACCTCACTATTATCTATCCATATTTTGGAAGGAGAATAATAACAGATGCCCAAAATAAAAGAGGCACAGTTGTTTGTTAATCCATCCAGTGAGGTAAGACTTTACTCTCTTTGCCTTCAGTATTATAGATTTTTTTTTTTTACTTTTATGGTTTATTTGCGTTATTCGTGTGGCATTATGTATAATTCATGCCTAAATGTGAAATTATTAATTTGAATTGCATATGTTATTATTGGTATTATATAAATGGTAACAATTGGTACATTAGTTTTTGCATTAGTTATCATGAACTAACAAAGATCTAAATTTTATTATAGCATTTATTAATCTTGGTTAATGTAATTATATGAAAATACAATTGTTCATTGTAAGTTAATAAGAATTCACTAATGTTAACATATGCGTTTCTTTATTAAATGCATTAGTATATGTTGAAATTAACTTTAACCAAGATTAATAAAATGCCCTAATTAATTATTTATTTTACAATGCAGCAAAAATTCACTATTATAGCGAGATTAAATGGAGGGATCATGTCATTTTGCTACAGTCACAATGTGTTTATATTGATTACTGTAATGTCTTGACTCCCTTGTGTTGTCACTTTCCTTCCTCACATTTACATTAAAAGAATTGTGCAAATCTGAGTGCTGTCCCAATTTACCTAGACCTAGTTATCTAAAGTCCTAGTATTGTATATCATACAATAAACCCTGATGAACAATAATCTATACTGAACTTTATGTGCAGATTAATGATGTGAGGTAAAATAGGTCACTATTTGGCAAGCATTCCATGAAAGTCACCATTTTCCCCATATCACTCATTTCTAATGCATTTGTAAATTACTTATGAGTCATTAATGAATGGCTAATGTTAAATAGAACAGTAATGGAAAGTTTTACCATGAGATTACTGGGGTCTTTTAAACGGGAGCAGAACTTGTCAAAACTAATCAAAAGTCTCAATTATCTCTCCATTTAATCTCATTGCTGTCTAGGAGAATAATATCATTTAATGATATCAACCAACAACAAAAAAAAAGCACACAGGTTGCATTACTGTCCAATGGGGATAGTTTACCAAAAAATGTAATGTGCATTTGTGCAGATATTTGGGGCATTTACAGACAGAGGGTGTCATGCAGACTGCAGTAAATAGTTGGTATGATCAGGATTTCAGCTGGAGAGACAGGTTGCATGACCAAGATCTGGCACAGACTCTAAGTGCAGATATTCTGGTTGGACACGATGGGGTTGGACAAATACTCCAAATAAAATTGAAAGTAGGAGACCAAAGAGACAGTGAAATGTGGTGTTTGCCTCTGTGATGTTTAAAGTTATTGTAAAACAATGACGTTGATTAGGCTTGAAGGGCACAGCACCACTTATGTGCATCCTGAGCTCAGTGATGTGCTAATTTAAATGAAGTGCTTCAAAAGTGCGTACAAATATGCATAAGATTATTGTAGGTATGCAACATGTAGTTCACAACATTAAACAGTTTTTTCTTCTGCATCAGTTTATTAAAGCAATCCATTGTCTGTCAGGCACCCCAACATAAAGAATCATCAACAGACTCTAAATACTCTCCACCTTATAAATAAACCTTAGGGCTATGAATAATAATGGGACCATTGCTTACAGCATGCAATTTAAAGTCTGATAATGACTGAAATGGACATTTATTGTTGAATGCAGTGAATTTGTACAGAAGCAATGCTTTAAATAACGAGGATGATTTAAGACAGAACTTTTCAATGTTTACTTGCTTATAGTAACTACACGCAAATGCATCGCACCCTTCAGCACACTTAAATATTACAAAAATTGGCATCTTTAATTCATCACTTTAAAATCCCAACATCTAAAAAATACTTACTAGTTTATTAGTTTGTTGTTGGATGACTAGTGGAGCATCCTGTCCCAAGAATGTGTTTCTATGACTTCTGTCTGCTTGTTTTACATCCGTCGTCTTCAATCAGTCATTTAAATGCTGCCAAACAGAAGATTTAAGTCTTTTTTTGATGGATATGAGTCTGGAACAAATTCCTCTGTTATATTTTGGAATCTGTGTGTTTAAGCTTCAGTTACATGTGAATTGAAAGTTCATATTATGTTTGCTACACTTGGCCATTATAGCACCACACGGCCACCATCCGAAACCACAGCTACACACATATGCGCAAGAGTTTTCACATTTAGACTTAAAGAATCTTACGAAAACAATAATTGTAAAAACCGGTTAACCTCAATTTTTTTCTCAGATGGTAATCTAATTGTCAAACACTCACACCACAGCATCCCTACATTGAATATACTTTATTTATTTTTTTATCTCAAAATAAATTTTCAGCATTGACAAAAATATATAAACAAGGACAGATGCATGATTGGGGGAGAAAAATCATTGACAGCATTGGGAGGGGAATTGTATCCTCTGGATCCCTCAATTATACGCCAGTGTTGTAAAGTTAACTTGAAATAACAATTGATGCTATTTACTTTCTTAATACATACATGCTTCTCATCTAATTGTGCACAATTTATCAGCCGTAGTTTTGTTTAGTTTTTTACGTTTTTGATTGTACATAATTTTTTTTATGTAAAAACTTGCTTTGCCTCTGAAATTTCCATGGTCAATTGCCAACATCCCCTAGGCCATGTCAAAATTATCACATTGGAAGTCAGCTAGTTGTTTTTCAAGAGTTCCTGTACACTAAGACTGGCCACATTATGCAAATTCACCATAAAGCCCCATCTACAATCAGACATTTTTGTTTCGGCTTTAGCATATTTACCTTTATTTGTGGTATGACTGGAAGCGTCAGCAGCGTGGGAGTCCAGGGTTTGGATGCCACATTTAAACCAGGAAATAATCGTGTTTGCATAATCAGTGACGAGTGCGATTCAGAGGTTGCATTTTTCCCTCTAACATTACATTTTTACTCCACTGATTGCTAGGGATAGGTTTGGGCTTTGGGTTAGGGGGTTCGGTTTATAAAAGTGGCCTTCATCTTGACTGTATTATAGCCTGTACAGCTGAAAACAAACTGTTTTGAATATGTTACAATGTTAAAAATGTAATTGCCCTAAAACATTAATTTTCTATTTGCAAAATATACTGGTTTCTTTTGATTTTGGAGTAAAATAGGAATAGGACATTTTATTGACAGATTTCATGAGAATAAGCCAATAAAGATACAATTTAAAAGTAATTGTTACCATTAGGATACATCAAAATGCTCTTGAGAGTAAATTTGACCTTCACATTCAAGTCTGGCTCTATTCTCTTATGGAACGCCCACTTTTTATAATGCAATCAACTCCCGATGATGATATACCACATCAGACCTAATTAGACCTCATCCAACCCATAAAGACCAAATTAGACCTCACCAGAACTCCTAGAGACCACATCAGTCCACATCAGTCCACAAACCCCATAGAAACCACACCAGATCTCATCAAATCAAATCAGACCCCCTAAATACCACATCAAACATGATTAGACAACATCAGACCACTTTAGACCTCTAAAGACCAAATTAGACATCACCAGACCTGCTAGAGACCACATCAGTCCCCATTAGACCACATTAGTCTTAATCAGACCTCATATAAGCATATTTAGATCTCATCAAACCAAATCAGACCCCCTAAAGAACACTTCAAAATTGATTAGACCACTGAAGTCCTCATCAAACCCCTAGAGACCACACTAGACCCCATTATAACTGACCAGACCCCAGCAAAGCTCATCAGACCCCTAGAGACCAAATAAGACAACATTAGTCATCATCAGACCACACTGGACCTCATCAGACCCCATTAAATCTTCATCAGACCCCCTTGAGACCACATCAGACCCTAATTGACCTCATTAGACCACATTAGACTTCATCAGACCCCTTGAGACCACATTAGACCTGACAAACACAAACAAATCTCATCAGACCCCTAGAGACCAAATAAGACAAAAACAGACACTATTAGACCACATCAGACCACATTAGACATCATTAATTCCCTGGAGACCCCATCAGACCACATTAGACTACATAAGACCACCAAGAAACAACATCAGATCTTATGAGACCAAATTAGACCTCACCAGACCTCCTAGAGACCACATTAGCCTTAATCAGACCCCATATAAGCATATTTAGATCTCATCAAACCAAATCAGACCCCCTAAAGACCACATCAAACCTGATTAGACCTCAACAGACCACTGAAGTCCTCATCAAACCCCTAGAGACCACACTAGACCCCATAATAACTGACCAGACCCCAGCAAAGCTCATCAGACCCCTAGAGACCAAATAAGACAACATTAGTCATCATCAGACCACACTGGACCTCATCAGACCCCATTAAAATGTCATCAGACCCCCTTGAGACCACATCAGACCCTAATTGACCCCATCAAACCACATTAGACTACCAATAAACAACATCAGAACTTATGAGACCCCATAAAACCTCATAAGACCCCTAGAGTCCACATCAGTCTCTCTCAGACCACATCTGACCCACTAGAGACCACATCAAACCCGATTAGACCACACCAGAATATATTTCACCTAATCAGAAAAACTAGGGACCACATTAGACAAGACCCCATCAAAGCTCATTAGACCCCAAGAGACCTTATCAGACCCACTAGAAACCACATCAGACCCCATTAGACCTTATCAGGCCACATTAGACCTTATTTGACCCCTTTTACATTTGGGTGAACTATTCCTTTAAGCCGTGACTGTCAATGTGGAAATGCTTCAGAGTAGCTGTGTGAAAGAACAAGATTACAGTGTAATTGTAATAATTTTAGCCGCTATTACAATGGAACTCAGTCAATGAGACAGGATAGATTCACAGGGATAATAACAGCAGAATCAATATGAACACTCAAAGGGCTCAGTGTACACTTCGATCAGGTGACGTAAAGTGGCACTAGTTAATAAGTTATTGATAAAGGGTCATCTAAAAACACAATAACACAAATACAGGTGCTTTGTCTCTCAATGTGGTTTGAGAAACAATCGGAATAACAAAAAAAGCCTGACACAACAGACTTTCATATTTCTGAAGAGTAAAAATCTCCAGACTCTCAGTTAATCTGCCATTAATGACTGTGTTTCTCCTGGGAGAGTCTTTCTATTTGAAAATTAAGAAAACCTCACAAGGATTTTCTCAAAGCTATCCCTCGACCCTCTGTGAAAACAAAAATGGAGGGGGGGGGGGGGGAGTAGAAACTGAATTAAAGACATTGGGAAGAAACTTCAGGAACCCTTGCAGGCCCATTTTCTGTTAATAGGCCCACTAGAGCATCTGCTCACAGAAAATTCACTGAATTGGTTTACAACAAGACTTTTTGGTTTTCAAGTGGTGCTTTTTGGTTTGTGGTGCAAGCATCACAAATACTATTTATTTAAATTAGTGTTTGTGGGTTAGCTTTGAGGCTATCTATGCCGATTTTACCTGCTCTATCATTTTGAGTCGGATTGACCCAGAATAATTTTACATTTAATGCACAGGAGTAAAAAGGAATGCTTTCTAAATTATAGAATTATTTTGTTTCTATGTCAAGATAAAAACAATAAAATGATGACTGTCATAAAAACCTTGTTATTGAGAAAATTAACTCTAAAAACATCCTGGTTACTTTCGTAACCTCCATTCCCTGATGGAGGGAATGAGACATTGTGTCGATGTAGTGACACTAGGGGTCATTCTTGGGAGCCCCAAACACCTCTGATCTTTGAGAAAAGGCCAATAGGAATTGGCGAGTGGAATTTGCATGCAACTCACCTTTACATACGGGTATAAAAGGAGCTGGCTCGCAAACACTCATTCAGGTTTTGTGCTGAGGAGCCGAGACAAGGTTCTGCCCATTAAAACAAGTAGTTCAGTGTTGTGGCAGGAGGGACACAACGTCTCATTCCCTCAATTAGGGAACGAAGGTAACCAAAGTTAACCAGGATGTTCACTCACTCAACATTGTGTTGATGTAGTGACACTAGAGGTCCCTATACAAAATGCCAAAACTAGCTGAACTGTGTTACATGGACTGGCAGTGCGAGACAGGCAAGCTGTTGTGTGCCTTGTAGCCACCCTATGAGCGTCATACGGTCCCCTGTACCTTGGGGACAAGTCGACTGCCCAAAAAATGGGGACAGGCTGGCCCAGCCGTGGCTTCTTCTCTTTTTTTCTCCCCAAAAAATAAATGGAAATTACGTTCAGCTGGGGGCCATTAGTGTCCATGTCTGGGAGGTGTCTCTTCCCAAAGGGAAGACACAGCGGAGACCACACCCTACCGAGGTAATTGTGTGGTAATACATCAAGTCCAACCAAGCTTTATCAGTAGTGTCACACGTGGAGAAGTCCCCGTAGTAGGTCCTACCTAGAGGGGAGGAGCTCTACAAACATGGCAACCGGTGGCAGAGGGAACTGCCCATGGAAGATGCGGGTTTACCAATGGGTAAACCGTCTTGCGGAAGATACATCACACAGGGTTACATACAAGCAACCAGTGCATGTGGAGCACCTGCCCCAGTACAGGGCCTATTTATTACACATTCTTGAGTTTCTTCGGCATCGAGTTTCTCTGCCAACTCACCTACCACAGGGCTAAGAAGGAAGGACATCCTGGGTCCACGACTTTGTGAACATGGCTGGGGGGGGGGGGGTAAAAGCACACATCTCCGCCTCCAGGGGGAAGGCACTATGCACAAGCGGTACACACAGCCAGTTTCCCCACAAATTTACCTGTTTGTACCTGACAATACATGCGATGAAACCGGCTTAACCTGGAGATTGCAGAACCTCGCAAAGATGTTGGGTGTTACCTAGCCTGGTCCTCTACAGATGTCTGCTAAAATGGCACATTGGTCAGAGCCCAGGAGAGTGTGCTCATAGCCCCAAGGGGGGTGGCACATCCTGTGCATGATATGCCAAAGCAATGGTGTCAATGACCCAGTAGGCAATCCATTGTTTGGAAATAGCGCTCCCTTTCCACTGTCCTTCAAAGCAGAAAAAAGAGCTGTTCAGAGCGTCTATAGCTCTGTGTGCAATCCAAATAGATGCATAAAGCACGCACCGGACACAGCAACGGCAAGGCTGGGACTGCCTCCTCCTGGGGCAGTGCTTGCAGGTTCACCTCCTGATCCCTAAATGGGGTCATGGGAACCTTGGGAACATGGACCGGTCAGGGTCTCAGGACCACATGAGAGTATTCCGGACCGAACTCCAGAAACGTGTCACTAACAGAGAGCGTCTGCAGGTCCCCTACCCCCTTAATGGACGTGAGTGCAGTCAGGAAGGCGGTCTTCAAAGAGACCACCATTAGCTCAGCTAAATCTCCACGTTTGGCTCTTGGACGGGGCGCAAAATACCTAAGAGGCCTACTTGAGCCTCTTAGGTATTTCGCGCCCCATCCAAGGGCCAAACGTGGAGATTCCAGAGGTCTGGTTGCAGGTGCCAGATGGTGCCCTTTCCCTGAGAGAGGCGATCTCTCCTCAGGGGAATTTGCTGGGGGGAGGAGCTGTCACGAGGAGCGTGAGGTCCAAGAACCAAGTCTGATTGGGCCAGTAGGTTGCTACTAGGACAACCTGCTCCTCATCCTCCCTGACCTTGTACATGTGCAAGTAGGCTCACTGTGCCAAGAGGAGCCTCGGTCAGGGCATACCAGAGCTGGCACCTGCGCTTGACAGAATCAACTCCAAATCAGCTGGACCACCTGGGGGTGGAGTCTCCACTCTCCCCTGAGTGTGACCTGCCACGCCAACATGTCCGCCATTTTGTTGAGGTTGCCAGGGATATGAATGGCTCGCAAAAATTTCAGTCGCTGCTGACTCCATAGGAGGAGATGACAGGCGAGCTGTGACATGCAACGTTAGCGTGGCACCATGGCATCATGCCCATCTTGGGACTTGGGTCTGAAGCCAGTGCTGAAGCGGTCTCATATGCATCAACCCGAGCAGCGTGACTGCCGCCGAGAATGCCATAAGCCCCAGGAACCTCTGAAATTGCTTCAGTGGAACCACCATTCTCCGCCAGAGCAACATCAGGCAGTTCAGCACCGACTGTGCTCGCTCGTGAGGCTCGTCATCATAGAGACTGAGTCTAACTCCATCCCGAGAAAAGAGATGCTCTGAACCGGGGAGAGCTTACTCTTTTCCCAATTGACCTAGCTGGAGGGACAGGCTCTATTGCTCCCTTCCAGAAAAGGACCGCAATCTCCACACGCAGGCCAGCGATGTTCTTGTCCTTCACTTAGGTGAAACGGATGCCATTAAATCCGGGCGGACGCCTGAAAAACTGAATCGCATAGCCGAGACTGACGGTCCTGTTCAGCCACTGCGACAGGTTGGAGAGCATAAGCCAAGCCTCCAAGCTCTGGGCGAGGGGGACCAAGGGGAAAATCACGTCGGACGTACTGACAGGTGGTGGGGTGGAGCCTGAGGCACCACGTTGAGGGGGCTCGAACCCCAACATTGTGGCCATGCTGGTCTGGGGACATCGGAGCACTTACCTCCCTCCGGATACCCACCATCAGACCGGTCAGGGGAGGAGGAAAATTGTCCTCATAGTCTGTCACAACCACCCTGGTGTGGGTGTGTTTGTGCCACAGTTGTGCGAAGGTGGGAGCCCAGTCGAGTCCTCTGCGTCAGTCTGAACCAGCCCGCTCTCTGATGCTACTATTGAGAGCTCATCTGCTTGGCAAGCTCCGAATGAGATGAGCTGGCAGCCTCATCCAATAAGTTGACAGGGGCAAACGAGCGTGTTGGGGAATGGGAGGTCCATGGGGGGATGTCTGGCAGAGTGGCTCCCCCGCTCAACCAAAACTTGAGTGTCAAGTGTCTTTAAAAGAGATACCCCGGCGTTACATCTTAAATGAACTTATATTTAATGCATTAGAACTTTATTAAAGATCAAATAATATGGAAGCAGATCATGTAAATAACTACAAACTCAGAAACTGGCATTTCTCTGTGCGGTCAGTGCCTCTTCTATGAGTTGTGCACATGTCTCGATCTAAGGGGGAGAGATTGAAACTGCACCCGGCTGAGGCACTCTCTGGCACGGGGTGCTCGTCCCTCGAGCGTGCACACTTAATGCAGCTAGATTATAACGTGATGGCTCACAACTTATTGAATCATAATATGTGTGTCACTGTGCACTTCTTATAGTGAAGAAAATTGACAATACACAGCTTTATTAATAAGATAGAGTTTGTTTTTTTGTGAGTTAAAGATTTATTGAAGTGAACAGAAAGAGGTAGTTTTCGCCCAATATATGTTTTTGATTTGTTGATTTGTTTTTGCTTGTTTTTCAAAATAAATATCTAAAACTCCTTTAAAAAAAATACATATTATACACATAAACACAATAATTTTTTATCTGAGAATATTGAATATAATATTTAAAATAAAAAAAGATGCATTCACCTGAGAAGCTGCATATAGAATACTTGCTTTTAGAGAATAGATCTTGAATATAAGTATTTTTGTCTTAAGTATAACCAAGTGTAAAAATACACACACACACACACACACACACACACACACACACACACACACACACACACATACATACATACATACATATATATATATATATATATATATATATATACAAAATGCACTTATATTTAAGATACATTCTCTTAAAGCAAGACTTAATATCTTATATGTTGCTTCTCAAGAATATTTAGATTGTTTTAAGAATTTGTAGTAAATTTTAAATGGAAAACAAGACAAAAATTCTTGAAAACTTAATAAAAAATATTTTGTTCCCCCTTTAATTCAGTGAATGTCATTTAGAGGTATTTTTAAATGACTATTTTGTCCTCTTTATTTGTAGTAAGCATGTTCAATACAACCTTTTAAGTCGGGGCACAAGCTGAATAATCGGTTAAGAGCCAATAATTAATCATTGCAATAGTCGCAGAATAGTTTAATAATTGTTCTAATAATCGTTAGATTAAGCGATTATGAAAATAATAGTTAGTTGCAACCCTAATGTCATATCAATGTGGGCTCACAAAGCATACTTTAAATACATACGTGGTCACGGCACCACTGTATCCGGTCCTGCTTGACCTGCTCAAATGGGATTTGAAGTGGCATGGGAGGCGGGCACGCTAACGATGAGGCTAAAGGCTACAGCCCCTAGCATCTGTCACCAGTGCACATCCTGAGGCCAGGGGAGTGAGGTTTACACATACCACACAGCTATCACCTACCAGTTGGCTCCCATTACAACAGCACCTATAAATACTCGGTATAATACTCTGAAATTAGCTGTAAAATTATCTAAAATACAGTCTGATCTAATGAAAATTCTGTGACTGTGGCAAATTGTAGATAAATTAGATTACATTTATTACATGTATTATGGCAGTTCTCCTATGCAGTTCTCCTATATGTTCTCCTAAACAAATTCGATTTTAAAGGTGCAATCCATAATATTTTGAAGTATGTCAAAGTATGGCTTACACTGACACATAGTGGCATGGATGCTGCATCAATCATAATCAGTAGATTTATAAGGTTGACTGAATATGACTGAACTCTTCAGCTCACATGAGTGGTCATGATTTTATACATATGTTTTAAATTACTATTAATTTCTTTAGAAGTAAAACTTTTCAAATGAGGAAGAATATTGAGTTTTAAATCAACCAACCCTAAACCTAATCGATATTGCCATAAAAATGTGTGACAATGTGTCACAAATGTGAGATAAAAAAATCAAATTTGGCGCAACAGTGACCTGCCCACTTATTCAGCATCTGGGTTCCGGAAGTATTTTTTCCATACATTTTTTTGGGGCTTCCTCCATTAAAGTGTTATAAGCCACAAACAAAACCAACCAGCTTCGAGGTGAATCACAACATCACAAAATTTGTTTTGAGGCAAAAAATTATTCGAAAATCGGACAAAAAGCCAAAGGTAGAAGGATATGTACTTTCCAAATTTCACTAGGGTACAAACTACGAGCCCATAAAGCATTGTGAATTATGTAATTTAATAAAAAACAATTGGAATATGTCAAACTATTGATTGTAGGTTTCAGATTATAAGTACATTAACAATATATTTTACTTTTATTGCTAAATATTCTGATATGTACAATTAGATAAGTAGTTTAAGGGTAAAGGTAGGCCAACTCGATTACATCTCTCATAGTGTGTCATGGGAGTGTGTGGTCACTCTGAGGCAAATTCTGAATGCTTCATTGGTTGTGGCTCTCTGAATGGTGAAATGTTCACTGCTGTATAATGGGTAATGTAGTTGTTTACCAAGAATTCCACTATCAAACACACCATTTAAACAATGAAGTTCAAATAATGCAGACAAATGGCTTCAACAAGAAGCATCTACCATTGATAAACAACGTCGGAGTTCAAGGTATGTCTGTCTTGAAATGTTTAGAAGTTATCATTGAAAATCTATTCTTCTATGGAAAAAATGCATGGGATTTTTACTTCCAGAACCAGACTGTAGCAATCTATTTCTGAAGCAAACACAAAATTTGCTTCTATGACCCTTTCGGCTCATTTGTCGACGTGCATGCTCAAGTGTAACACACAATTTGATTGCATTTGAATAAGCTTTTAAATGTAGTTGATTTATTTAATGCAATCAATAAAATATATCACTTTTAAGTCATGCACTAGTTAACGTGTTAAGATGTAATGAGATAGCATTGTGTGAGGATCAGTGCAAATCTGATTATTTGTATTATTTCACAATTTCAGCCATTTCACTAGTGATCTGTATGAAAGTGAATACAATTCTTTGTTATTGTAGTGCCTCTGCTGTTTTTCAAAATGAAACTGCTGCGATGTACAACGAGCCACGTAAAAATAATTTTGCAAAAATCTAGGAATATTAATGTGATTTTAAGAGACCAGGGCTTCATTTCCCAAGAGCATTGAAAGCTTAAGTTAATCGTGGAGACCTTTGGCACAAATGGTTTCTATGATCTACTTAGGCTTAAAATGGTTTTGGGAAGCGCAGCTCAGGTTGGTTTTTGAAGGGTCAAATTTATTGCACCTCAAAATCCAATGAAGGCTGATCTAGGGTCAGTTTTGCCTTTTATATACAGAATGCTCTAACAGAATGGGACTGTTCCAGGAATAGCTTTGTTGATGACGTTTGCCATTCTGGATATCCATTTGGACCCAGCCCATCAGGGAATAGAGAGAATTCTCAGCAGAGATCAAACAATGCCAGTACAACTTCACCACTCACAACTACAGAGGGAGCCACTAATGACAATTCACAGCCATCTGCTATCTCCTGGGCTGCCGAATCCCTGCATTTAGTACCATCTAAAATTCATGACAGATTTGTTATAATCCGAGGAAGAGTTACGCAGCAGCATTCTCTAAACACAACTGACAGCACACTGTACAAGACACTTTAAAGACTGCATCAACAGGCAGTGTGCTAAATACAGCACACATGACTCCCTTTCTCTTCCAGCCTACATACAGATGTATTTGTGAGTTTAGACCCTTTTTTCCACTTTGATCTCCGTGATTCTGGGCCAACCCTCCATCTATGTGATAGTGAACACCGTGACTGCCTCTGCCAGCCCATGCATGTGTTTCTGGGAGCGACTCTGACCCCTGGATGTTAAAATCGCTGGTGTGTGCATGGATGTGTGGGCCGATCTTGCTGCTTTGAGATGCATAGGGTCATACATGCATGTGTGGGTGGTAGTATATATTTGTCTTTCTGTTTTTCTGCCTACTGTACTTGCTATGCATATATATATATATATATATATATATATATATATATATATATATATATATATATATATTGTTTTTAATTAAAAAGTCTCTGAAATCCACAAAATAAGTAGTGTTTTTTTAAGCATCAATACTAATTATTCTGGATTGACATGGAAATGACTTTTTTATAACCTGTTTGAGGAAATGAGGAGACTTACATAACACATAGAGCACACTCAAATATCTGCCAATGCCACCTTGTAGACTCAACTCAGGGAGGGAAAATATGGCATTCTGATTGGATGGCAATGTTGAAACATCTGGTGTTATAGAAGGGTATTTTTGAGGACACAAGGATGACATGGCCAGATGCTTGAAGGCACTGCTGGAGACTTGGACAGGGGGACAATGACAAATATCTGCTGTAGGGAGCTCGCCAAAACTCTGAATAGATAACATATACAGTAAGTTCAAGCTTAGAGTTCCACATATTTGTGACACTCAATTAATAATTTGATAAACTATACTGAAACTATACAATTTCGAGACTGATACAAATGTAGCATCTATTAAAAAACTGAAGGGATTTAAACAATACTTTTAAGATTTTTGCCTGACAGATGATAAAATGAGCAAAAAAGGAAACCGAGCTATATGTAGGGACCAGAATATCAAAGAGACTTTGGGGTGGGTGTTTTTTTAATTAACCTACTAAGCAACCACCTAGAAACCACTGAGAATACCTTTGCAAATACTTGACAATAACCAAGAACACACAGAAAATGCATAGTAACAAACTAAGGGTGTTTTCACACCTGGCTCGTTTGTTTTGGAACCTGGCGCATTTGTCCCTTGGTTTGATTTAGGCATATATGAACACGGCAATCGCAGTCGGATCTGCGGGTAGGTATGACATAAAACAGAGAGACACACTGCAATGTAAAAACAAAACAAAGTCACGTGCTCTCACAAGACAACAAAACAATCAAATAGCATGAGCGCACGGGCGACAAAAACAAAACAGCTCGTAACCCGGGTGCATAGCACAATGTGAGGCACACCCGTGTTGGTGAGAGAGAGACATAAATTATTGACACGAGTGCCTGCGGCCAAGATGACATAAGTGTGATGCATTCACATCAATAACAGACAGACATGGCACATGATTGTCCAGATCCCAACACAGACCAAAACAGGAAGTCAGGACCCAGACACCACACTCCAGACATAAAACAAGACAGACCGAAGAGCGCACTGCAGGGAATACAAACAAAACCGTGCGTTCAGACAGACAATGAAACACAAGACAGACATGGGATGATGATGCCATGGTCCTGACAGACAAAAACCTAGTCTGATAGTGTGACAGGACCGTGACAGTAAAAATAAATAATTTATTAATACAAAAAAAAAAAGGGCAAAAATCAAACAAAAACTCTCACAAAGGGGAAAAACTATACATTCAAACAACCCTGAAGGGGAAAAATACAAAGTAAATATATAATCCAGGCTGGGACAAATTAATGGGGGACCGGATACCAGGACCGACCAGAGCGAACAGGAACAAGGTAGAGGAACATGACCAACAAGGATTGTGACCATACACACATACAAGATAGACTGGAAAACAAGCACAAGACACACAAGATGACCTAGCACTGGACAGCACACACAAGGAGGCCTTGTAAAAAAATAGGGAGAGAAATCAAATGGGTTAACAGGGGACAAATATGGTAAATTAACTAATAGTAATGCAAACAAGGAGGCGGGGTATGATGTAAAGCAGAGAGACACGTGGCAATGCAGAAACAAAACAAAGCCATGTGCTTTCACAAGGCCACAAAACACCCAAATGGCATAAGCATACATCGCTAAGACAATAATACATTATACGCCCATGCCAACTGACAAACAAGACGAGAGAATACGTAGCAACAGCAAACAAAGCGTATTCTCACATTAAACAAAACCTGAGCAGAAACAGGCGACAAAACAAGACAGCTCGTGACCTAGGGGCGCAGCGCAATGGGAGCATGACGCAAGGTGCACCTATGTTTGGCAGAGACAGACATAAATTATTGCTGCAAGAGCATGCTGCCAATATTACATAAGCATGATGCACCCACGTCAGTAACAGACATGGAGCAAGAGTGTCCGGATACTGACACAGACCGAAACCAAACCCAAACTGACAGAGTGATAGGACCATGACAGTGTTACATCAAAAGCAGCAGTGTTTGTTTTGCTAATGGCTAACAAAATGAGTCACGGTTTAACATGGAACCATATGCCCATAAATTCCTGTAGCAATATATAGAGAGAAAATAAATGCCATCTTCTTAATTCTAGTGAAAATTTGTGATATTTTGAGGATGTCATAGTACTATAAATAGAACAAAACTGAGCAGAGTTTTTTTCTTTTAAGAAAACTTAATATAGACAAATTTTAAGTAAATACTAACTACTACTAGCTGAGCTGTTGTCAATCCGTCTTTATGGATAACAGACCGGCCGTTATAAGCAACCACAGAACATAAACAATGCACTTAGACCAATGAGGGGACAGGTTACTCGCATGTGTCTTGCGTGAACACATATCAGCGGCTTTCTCCTCATCACGCCAGTGCAGCTTTGCCCCTGGGCGCTTCGACAGTGCTTCTGAAAAAGTGTATTTTCTTAAAAGAGTTTAATTACTCTAAAAGAGCACACACAGCAGGCGTTTTAAAAGATGCCCTTCCGCCTCTGTGAATTTCCTGGATGCGGTCGATATCTCTCCGCTCCTAACGGTCATAGACGCTGCCTCGTGTGTCTGGGCCATGATCACACTGAGGCGGCACTTGTGGATGGTTCTTGTTCTCACTGCCAGAACTTAATCATGGCAACATCCAAAAAACATCCTTCCAAAAAAGGAACGCCACTCCAGCCGCCTCCCGCATCGCTCCTTCTTCCCACGGGATTGAGGACGACCCGTCTGGCGATGGAGGCTTTTTGGGGATGGCAGTGGGCTTGGTTTCGCCGGGTAAATCCCCACTAACCTCCCGCCACCTGGCACGCTCATTGACTTCCGTCCGGGCTCGAGATGAGAGCGGCTCGCCTAATGGCAAATCTGACTACTCCTTCGGACCTGCCGAGCTGGAAGAGGAATTCGCCAGTGCATTGGGGAGCGTCCCGGCGTCTGACGCGGAAGACTCGACAGGGCTGCCGCCTTTGGGTCTGCCCGCCCAGTCTCAGGCTGATGCCCAGATGGCCAACATGCTTTCCCAGGCCGCCGTGGGGTTGGACTGGAACCCTCCATCCTCCCCGCAGTTCTCATGGCTATACGATTCTTTCCTCGGGTCCGGGCACCGCTCACAGCCATGCTAACCTCCCCCACCCCAGAGGTGCACGATGAGCAGACGAGGTCGTGGAGGGCACATTTTAATGCCTGTAACCGACCTTCTCGCTCATCTGCTCTCACTACCCTCGATGGCGGGGTGGCCCAGAGGTACTCGGAGGTCCCCCAGGTGGACAGAGCTGTTGCGATCCACCTGTTCCTGGAAAACTGCACCTCTTGGTGGTATTGCCTGGTACTCCCCTCCAAGGCCTGTAGGATGACATTGTCACTGACCGCCAAAGCCTACAGTGCCACTGGACAGGCCACTTCCACCCTGCATGGCATGGCCCTCCTGCAAGTCCACCAGGTCAAGGCACTTAAATATCTGCACTTGGGAAGTCCTGACCCCGACGTGCTGCAAGAACGGTGCTCTGCAACTGACCTCACCCTCCAGGCCACAAAGGTCACAGCGTGGGCACTCGGGCAGGCGATGGCCACCCTCATGGTCCAGGAACGTCACCTGTGGCTGAACCTGGTCGAGATGCGGGAGGTCAACAAAGTCCGCTTTCTCAACTCTGCTGTCTCCCAGCTCGGCCTATTCGGTGACACAGTCGACAACTTCGCCCAGCAGTTTTCACTGGTGAAGAAACAGACAGAGCAACAGCTACTTCGGGGCAAGCACGTCTTGATCTGTTCAGACAGAAAACCAATGATAGCATACATAAATCACCAAGGCGGCATGCGCTCTTGTCCCATGTCGCAACACGCCCACTATCTCCTCTTCTGGAGTCAGCAGCGACTCGACAGAGATCACTGCGCGGCACTCATATCCCAGGCTCACAATGATACAGTGGACGGTAAGTCCTTAGGAAAGCACAACCTGATCATCAGGTTCCTTAGAAGTGCTGGGAGGCTGAACTCTTCCCAGGCTATGCCTGTTCCCCTCAAGGGATCTCTCCATGGTTCTTTCTGGCCTCCAGAGACTTCAAGCTGCTAGAATCAGTTGAACTCAGAGCCCTCTCCTTGAAGATGGCCCTCCTGATCGCGCTCACTTCCATCAAGAGGGTCGGGAACCTTGTCTGGATTTCGGTCCAGCAGATGCCCACGTCGTCCTAAGACCTCGACCTGGCTATGTGCCCAAGGTTCCTATGACCCCCTTCAGGGACCAGGTAGTGAACCAGCATGCCCTGCCCCGGGAGGAGGAAGACCCAGCCTTTTCGTTGCTGGGTCTGGTGCATGCTTTGCATACCTATGTGGATCAAATGCAGATCTTTAGTTGTTCTGAGCAGCTCTTTGTCTGCTTTGGTGGAAAGCGGAAAGGGAACGCTGTCTCCAAACAGAGGCTAGCCCACTGGGTCGTCGATGCCATCGCTCTGGCCTATCAGACCCAGGCCATGCCAGCCCCCTTGCGTGTTCGAGCACACTCAACGAGAATTGTGGCATCCTTGTGGGCACTGGCCAATGGCACCTCCCTAGCATACATCTGCAGAGTGGCGGGCTGGGCAACAACCAATACCTTTACGAGATTCTACAATCTCAGGGTTGAGTCAGTTTCATCCCATATTCTCTCAGATCCGAGCATGTAGAATTTGGGAATATGGAACGTCTGACCGGGTGTTCCACTTGCACATAGCGCCCTTTTCTCCCAGCAGAGTCTGCCAAACTAGAGCTCCCTGGATGTCCTTCCTCCCTAGCCCTCTGGTCCACGAATTCAGTGGAGGAATTCCCGACCAGTCCCACTACGGGTACTAATTACTCTGTACTGGAATAGATGCTCCACTGGGTTGGCCTTCACAGATTAATCCCCCTGTGTGTATTTTGCATGGTTCGGTCCATTCCCTTGGGCAGTACCCTCTGCCCCCAAGTCACTGTGTTTATATTAACTTCTCCCTCGCTAGGTAGGATCAACCACTGCGCCACTTCCACATGAGGCCTGAAAACCCATGTTACGTATTCGCCACATTTAACCAGCCCCAGCCTGGGCAGGATGTGGTATCTGCGGGGTCTTTTCCCTCTGAAAGTATAGGAATTGGAAAAGAACACCTTCCTCGATGCGTGTTATAGCATTAAATGGCCCCAGCCGCTTTAACTCTATACAAGAAACATAGAGTGAGCAACAGACAGGGAATGTCTAGGTTACTGTTGTAACCTCCATCAGGGAATGAGGCCTTGTGTCCCCCCGGCCACAATGCTGTACCAAGCCACGGTAACAGCCAATCCTTTTTCTCGGCTCCTCTGTGCAAAACCTGAAAAGTCAGATGCAAGATTCCCTCCTTTTATACCCATATGTCCGGGGGAGGGACATGCAAATTCTGTCATGCGATTCCAATTTGTCATTGGCCTTTTCTCAAGTTCAGAGGTAACGAGGCCTTCAAGAAAGACCCCTAGTGTCGCATCATTTGACACAGCGTCTCGTTCCCTCCATCAATGAATGGGGTTACAACAGTAACCTAGACATTAGGCTTTTGACTTCAATCTACTAGCATGATGCCACAGCACTGTTGAGTGTGTTTTTTTTTTATATCTGTAAACAGGTTGTCTCTATATGCACACTGAGTTGCAACTGATGGAATGGGCAAGACAGACAGACCGACTAAGCTGATCCACCAAGCAGAATGTTCATTTCAATTGAATTTTTGCTGACCAATCATATTTTAAATTTCAGTAAGGGGTGGGACATTTCCAGCACCTAATGCTTATGCACAAGCATCCAGTAACCATAATTTGCTCTGTTAATTTTTTCCCAATGTTTATTTACGTTTAGCAGGGAAAAATGTACAGTGCAAATTATGATTACTCCAGTTACTAACTTATGCAATGAAACTTTGTGAAAATACTGCATGTCATTGCACCCGTGCTAGTTTTTGATGCTCTTCGCAGATGCAAGACAACTAGGTCCTGTAATTATCTCAAATGGGTTTGTGTTGCCTTTTACAGCAGTGTTGCATTTTTATTGTGATATAAAACCATTTCTATTTAGATTTCTAAGTAGGAAAACAATTTCACTATACACAGAAAAGGGTCATTAATGACACCTATTAATTTTAATACAGTTAACATCAAGTTACCATTCTTAGTAGTGTACACCATGCCAGCAAGAAACCTACCCTGATATACATGTTGTAAGTTCATGTGGAACTATTATAAATAAATAAAAAAACATTTATTTTGAAAAAAATACATATTTCTTACAAATTGTACATATGTGCTGTATCTAAATATAAATATATTTGAATTTTACAGACCTGGTGCAGATACTACTCTACTACACCACTGACTCAGACCACATCAGCAACCACTTAGCATGCCCCGGCAACAACCTAGAACAACCTGTAAACACATAGCAACAGGCAAAAAAAAAAAAACAAAAAAAAACACCTTCTTTGCAACCACATAGCAGTGCTAATCATCCACACCAAATGTGGAGATGGTTTTACTTTTGCCTTGGCAAGCACCACTCATTTTCTTCAGATAATAAAAATGAGGTTTCTAAGAAGTACAATTGTATTATAATGATAAATCGAAGGCAACCCTCATTTCAAGCAATATTTTAACTTAAATTAAATATGCATATTTTCTTTATGTTCAATTTGCTCCATCTGTTCATAAGTATCATACCATTAGGAGACAGGAGGGGTTTTCTAACACTTTTGAGTCTCAGAGCTTGTTTCCATCATTACCTTTGGGCCAATCTGGCTTTCCACAAATGGAACAGAAAATGCTTCATTTTTCAGACAGAATTCTGAAAACACAATGCAAGTCAGCTGAGATTTCACTTAGTGCCAATTAAAACTGAAAAAAAGACAATGTGTGAGTCATGTGTAGGAAGAAGGACTGTCTGTACTAAAACAAGCACCCTTAAACTACCAGATGAGAATAAGACATACAGTATGGTTAGATTGTACAGGTGTTAACAACTATATTTAGACTTAATTTCTGTTTATTATATGGAAAATATACCTTTAGCTCAGGCCAGTAACTAACCACCTGGCAAACACTCAGAACACCCTAGCAACCACATAGTAACACACTTAACAACCACTGACACATCAGCATCCACAGTAACACCCCAACATCCACATATCAGCCTTACAACCACATAGCTACATGCTAACAGCCATTTAGAACACCTTAGCATCCACATAGCAACACCCCAGCAACCACCCAGAACAACCTAGCAACCGCATGGCAACACCCTAACAACTACCCAAAACATGTAAATGTCTAGTTATGTTTGTTTTTGTGGTCAGAATGTAGACAACTTTTATTTAGACTTGAGGTCTGTTTTATCTTACAGAAAATATTCCTTTAAATCACACTCTTGTAAACATGAGAGTAACGCAGTTTTGCGTGCTAACAATTCCCTGACAGTGTGACATTGTGCTGAGAAAATGACAACTCGAGAAACTTGGCTAATGTTGCGTAAAACTAAGCTGAGGTCCTCAGAAAAGCAGGTGATCTCAAGGGTGAACATCCAACGACAGATTGTGAGCCCCTCCACTGCTTTAAACAGGACTAAATGGAAATGTTTAAATCAATATCTTTATAGGAATAATTCAGACAAAAACACGTGGTATAGATTACTTTAATAGCAGGGTTGGGGAGTAAAGAAATACATGTAACAGGAATACGTATTTAAAATACAATATTTAAGTAACTGTATTCAAGTACAGTTACAGTTTAAATAATTGGTATTTAGAATACAGTTACATTCAAAAAGTATTTACATTACTGAACAGATTACTTTGCATATTATTGTCATTTGTTTCATTTAATATTTAGTCCTTTCAGATGGAAAACATTTTATACATATAAATGATGTGATACAAAGTGCATTTGAACAGCGGTGAAACACTTTCTTATGATGTTACATTCATACGAGCAGACAGAGAAGTACGTTTGAAGTAAGTTTGGAGCAGAAGAAATAGAAATAAACCTTGTGTAAATTGTCAGCTTTACGCTAAGCTAAAATGCTATTTATAGCCATTTTATATGCATATGTTATCAGACACGATCATATTTTTTAATCAAGAAAATTCACGTTGGATCATAATTTCTTTTTTTCTAGTAAGACCTTTGATATTAGGGCAAAAATCTAAATAATACTTAAAAAAAAGATCAATTAGATTAATCTTGTTTTAGAATCAATACTGCATAAGATATTTGTGTTTTTCAGAGAATGTATTTTTAACATGTGTATTTTGTCTTACTGTATTGGCAGAGTTTTTATAGTCAAAACAAGTAAAAAAATCTACCAGTGCTGAAGAAGTAATACAAAGTATTTAGAATACATTACTGACCTTGAGTAATCTAACGGAATAAGTTACAAAATACATTTTACAGCATGTATTCTGTAATCTGTAGTGGAATACATTTAAAAAGTAACCCTGTTTAATAGTACTTTTTTCTTTCTTCCTTTTTTTAAAGAAGCGGTCAATATGTATGGAAAAGTGCTGCCTGAAGATTCGTAAAAGTAAATATGACAGCATTTTCACTTTTGCATGAACTATTTCTTTAAAATATGTGCCGTGAGGGTGCTAGTATGGGAGCGAAGCTCTATGAGACTTCAACAGCAGGGTGGGTATATTGAGGATGTGTCTAATGGAGTTGAACAGAGCAAGTGGGTGGTTGATGGTACTAAAATATTTTTTTCATAAATGGCAACTCATAACTGCACAAAATTATGACTGATAGATTAGAAATTTGGTTTTTAATAGAACCTGGACTTATGTAATGTACTACTGAAAAAGATTAAAAAAGAACTTTAGCTTTCAATTAAAGAGGTCAAATGCATAGAACATATGGGATCAGGAATAAAATGTCAAATCAATAAAATAAAATCCCTTTATTGTCACTCAACCATATACACAAGTGCAACAGTGGATGAAAGTATTGGGTACAGTGGTGAAAAAAAATCAGATTTACACAACACAATTTACATCTAATATACACATAATTACACACAACACAATATGCAAATAATAATATACAATGTACAGTAAACAATACACACAATATAGAATACACAGTATACAATAAAATGTGTTTATATAAAATATAGAGTATTTACCTGTTTCTCCCACTTGACGTTGTTCCTCCCCACAGAGAACTCGGTCCGCTGTGGCCAATCCCACCTGTGGTAGTGTGTCTTCGTGTCCCTGCTGTCCCAAAGGCAAAGATAGCAGGGAAACTTGGTAAAACCGTCTTGGAGACCCATCATGAATGCTACCATTTTGAAGCCTCCTCTGACCTCCCAGTCATACTCATTATGCTTCAAGGCATCCAGCAAGGTTTTGATACAGTATGTACCCAATTTGGCAGCTGGAACTAAACTGAACTGGTGGGCTTAAGGCTCCTGTATTTATACTACTATTTATATTACTTGAAATTTCTAGAATGTTCTAGAAGTCACTCCAAGTTTACTCATCACTGAATCTATCTGGAATGTTCTGGAAAATAGGTACATTTCAAAATATCACTGTCTGACGAAGACACCAGCTATGTCCTTTGCCTCAGACAGCTTAGGGAAGCAGTCTTGAAGGTACTTGAAGGCTGCTGATTCATTGTATTCATTTTAAAATATCATTGTCCTGGTCACAAAAGCAAATTTTGTGTGAAATTATAGCCATTTTCTATACTTTTGTGGCATAAGGAATTACCCAGAAACCAAAAAAAAAAAAAAAAATTATTGCATGGTGTAGTCAGTTGCCAGTGTGTTATTAAGAGAGAATATAAGTTATGACAGTCCATTGAAGGATAATAAGATTAATAAAGTGAAGTGCTGATTGATTGATTGTAAGAGATCAAGAGTTCAAAAGTCTTATTGCTTGTGGGAAGAAGCTGTCATGAAGTCGGCTGGTGCGGATCCTGATTCTGTGATGCCGCTTGCCTGATTGTAGCAGTGAGAGCAGCCCATGGCTCAGGTGGCTGGAGTCTCTGATGATCCACCAAGCTTTTTTCACACACCGTCTGTTATATATATCCTGAAGGGAGGGAATCTCACCCCCGATAATCTGTCTGGCAGTTCGCACCACCCTTTGCATGGCTTTGCGGTTGAAGGTAGTGCTGTTGCCGTACCAGGCGGTGATGCAGTCAGTCAGGATGCTCTCTACAGTACTGGTGTAGAACCATGTGAATATGTGGTGGTTCATTCCAAACTTCCTCAGCCATCTCAGGAAGAAGAGGCGCTGGTGAGCCTTCTTCACAACGGCCTCAGTGTGGACAGACCATATGAGTTCCTCAGTAATGTGGACACAGAGGAACTTGAAACTGCTGACTCTCTCCACCGGTGCTCCATTGATAGTGATGGGGCTGTGTTCTCTGTCTTTTTCCTGAAGTCCACCACAAGCTCCTTGGTCTTGCTGACATTGAGAGAGCAGTTGTGCTCCTGACACCAGCGTGTCACTTCCTCTCTGTATGCAGTTTCCTCATTGTCAGTGATCAGACCTACCACCGTCGTATCGTCAGCAAACTTAATGATGGCGTTGGAGCTATGTGTCGCCACACAGTCATGTGTGTAAAGGGAATACAGGAGTGGGCTGAGAACACAGCCCTGCGGGGCTCCAGTGTTGAGGGTCAGTGATGAGGAGATGTTGCTGCCCATTCTAACCACCTGGCGACTGCTTGACAGGAAATCCAGGATCCAGCTGCACAGCGAGCTGTTTAAGCCCAGAGCCCAGAGTTTCTCATCAAGCTCGTGGGCACTATGGTGTTAAATGCTGAGCTGTAGTCTACAAACAGCATTCTCACATATGTGTTCCTTTTTTCCAGGTGGGAGAGAGCAGTGTGTATTGTAGATGTAATGGCATCATCAGTGGAGCGGTTGTTACGTTAAGCAAACTGCAATGGGTCCAGTGAGGTGGGGCAGCACAGAGCAGATGTAATCTCTGATTAGTCTCTCAAAGCATTTGCTGATGATGGGGGGTCAGAGCAACATGACGCCAGTCATTTAGGAAAGTGATTTTGGATTGCTTTGGTACAGGCACAATGGGGGACGTTTTAAAGCATGTCGGGACTACAGACAAAGAGAGGGAAAGCTTGAAAAAATCTGTAAAAACACAAGCCAGTTGGTTTGCGCATGCTCTGTCGACGTGGCCCGGAATGCCATCTGGCAAAACGAGCTTAAAAAGTATTTAGCTCATCCAGGAGAGAGGCAGTGGTGTTCACGGTGGAGTTTTTATTACCTTTGATGTTGTGATGATATTAATTCCTTGCCACATGCTTCTAGAGTCTGTGGTGTTGAACTGTCCATCAATCTTGTCCCTGTACTGGCGTTTGGCTGCTCTGATAGTTCTGCGGAGGGCATAACTGGCTTGTTTATGCTCCTCCGGATTCCTAGAATTAAAAGTGGAGGTCCATGCATTAAGTGCCACACGATCATTGTTATTAATCCATTGTTTCTGGTTGGGGTAGATCTGTATTGTTTTGGTCGGTACAACATCCTCTATGCACTTCCTGATGAAACACGTTACACTATCTGCGTAGAGCTCGATGTCATCATCAGAGGCGGACCGGAACATCTCCCAGTCCGCGTGGTCAATACTGTCTTGTAGCATAGAATATCCTTATATACAAAGATCAGTGTCCAGATTAGAGAGAGAGAGAGAGAGAGAGAGAGTCAAATCAAAGTGACCAAGCTCAAATAAAATGAACAACTGATCTATCTAAACTGCTCTGATATAGATGCTGTAATAAGATCTTAGTTTGTGGGCAATGGAGGAGTCAGGAGACAATGAAGCAGGTTCAAGGTCAGTCTTTTTATTCTCGTTTTTCACACACCCTCGACGGTAACCGTTGAAAACCAAAGAAAACGTCCTTAAATAAATTAAAGCACTCCAAATAATAGAACTCTCTCGGAGCGTGGTTGTTGTGCAATCAGGTCACTCTCTTTTTTGTCTCCCTCTGCATCACTATAAAGAGAGACAGGTGTTAGGGATACTTGCGAACCAGGTGACGAGTCTCTTTTTTCTTCTTATTTTTTTTCCCCAATCACTAATTTTGAAAGATACATTTAAAATAAGGCAGAGGCTGTTTGTACTAAGTGTAGCTAAGCAATATGCTTAGCCTTTGTCAATTTTTTCTAATGCCTAATTTGCGTAAGCAAAAAAAATTGTGCATCATGCATTAGAATGAGAACACAACAACAATTGCTGGGCTTTAAAGATACAAGAACTAAATCAGTGTGGAACATTGTATCTCAAAAGGAGGACAATGTGGCCCCTCATGTGCTACTTTTAAAAGAAATAGTTCACTCAAAACTTTTAATTGTCTTATCATTTACTCTCATACCATCCCAGATGTGTGTGACTCCTAACATAAATTAAGATTTTTAGAAGAATATTTTAGCTCTGTAGATCCATACAATACAATGCCAAAATTTTGACGCTCCAAAAAGCACATAAAAGCAGCATAAAATTAATCCATATGACCCTAGTGGTTAAATCCATGTCTTCAGAACTGATATGATAGGTGTAGGTAAGAAAAAGATGAATATTTAAGTCTCCTCCTAAATTTTTGATCTTTTCATTTCTGTTCACATCATGTCTCCCTTTTATTTTTTGGAATCAGATTCATGTTGTGTTTATAGGTTTTGAAACTACTCATGAGTACTTTTAAATGAGCTACTCTTTTACTCATACTTGAGTCGTTTTTAGGACAGCAACTTCTAATCTACTCACAATACATTTTTTGGGAAGTATCAGTACTTCTACTTGAGAATGATTTTCAGAGCGCGGCTGCGTCTGAAACCAAAAGAAGCTGTCCTGTTGCCTCGCTGCCCTATCAGTCAATGAGTCAACAGACAGCGTTTGTGTACGAAGGCACCTTCAGAAACTGGTTTTGGACAGACTACTGAGGCAGCATAACATCACGTCCTTGCTAGTATTCCAGCAACTGATTAACGCGATTTAGTGTCCACTAAAGTCAACGTGTCTGATTAATTCATCCAACCGATCTAAAATGGTGTAATAATAACAAAATCAAGAGAGTTTTGGCGATAACCAAGTGTATATTTCATAACTACAATAATCATTTCTCACAAGAAATGAAATCAAAAGATGTAAAAAGTTGGAAAATAATTACATTTTACACAAATTGGCTATCATCTGCCTCTTCGGCCACCTTTTTTTTTCTTCTTCAGCTCAACCGCTGTGGATCTGTGCACACAGAATTGTGGGATTTCATAGGCAGTGAAGGATACATCTATGCTGCCTTCAAAAATGATCCGATGAAGGTATTTCAGTTGACAGGATGTGACACGAACTTTGGATTCGAACATGCCTTGATACCTTCCTACCTGTGGAGGCAGCATTTTCCTGGTTTTTGGATGCAGCCCATGTCACACAACAGCTGGTCAAGATGACATGCACTTACGGGGGAGTCAGGGGACCCTCCACCAGCTGAGCACTGCAACACAGATGAATTGTAATGCTAACTGAAAACTCTCTCCAGGTGTTTTAGAGCTCCTTGCAATAAACCACACTCACTGAGTAGCAGGCAGCACAAGATAAGAATGCATTTTTTAATGCAACTCCAAAGAAAGATTCTCGAGTGTTTTTCTAAGTTTAACTTGACAAGGTGTCCTAGAATTGGTATGTTCATGACATGACGCAACCAATGTGATTCACTCTTTGATGTAATTATTTAAATCAAAATATTTAACAATTATATTAAATTAGTTTTTTTTGTTTGTTTGTTTGTTTTTTGGAGGGGGGGGTGTTTTTGTGGTGGCTGCATAGAACTCTGCAGCCATCTACTGGTTATTATTGTCACAACATTATCTTCGAGTCTTTCTGTTTATATTTTGTTAACCAGATGGCAGCAATCTGCCTCCAATATATGCCACATTCTCATATTGTCTACATGTTTCAACTTATAGAAGTGTAGGATTTTACTGTACTTTTCATAAATGTGAATATTTGCATATGCAAATTAACAGTAAAATTGAGAATTGTACATGCAAATGAGATTTAAAAAAAAAAGCAAGAAATGCCTAATTTTATTGTTATTACTTCAGGGAAGAAGAAATGGTATCATTATCATCATCATCCCAAAAAAAAAGTTACACCTTTTTACACCACGTTTTTTTCTGGGCAAAAATGACCAGGAGTTCCAAAGGTAGGGCCCATTTTTGAAGACCATGTGAGGGTTAATTGTAAATCAGTCTCTTCTATCCTTGGTAACAGAAAATGTAAAAAAAAAAACTATTTTTACCACTTTCTCCCTTTTCAGGGTCCACAGTGAAATGCAAAATACCTGAAAATGTCATAACGGATTAGCCCACACTACTGACATATAAACATAATATACATGTTCCAATCAGAAATGACAGTACAGTTGATGTGCACTCTGTGAGTTATAAAACCCTTAATGTGAGAGTGTATTGCTTCACCACAGAGATAACTGCTCACATTGACCTGTATTGCTCAAAGTAGGCTATCGGCACCGCTAGGGAACCTGGATAACGATCTCCAGACTGCGTCAGAGAGGCTTTCACTGCCACCCCATCCCATCATCTGCCATAAAGACAGGGCAGGGCTGAGGGAGAAATCCAGGAGAGCTCATGCTTCACATTGAGCTTCCGAGTTGTGTAAGATTTTTCCCCATCTCAGACAATTAATTGTAACCATGGAAACCACAATGAAGCAGAGGATTTTTTTTTTTTAAGTTGCCATTTTTGGAGTGACTGGAGGTACCCAAATATCTTAAGAAATATTATTATCGAGAATATGGTATTGGGATGCAAGTTTGCCAGCTTAAACCAGCCTAAATTGTTAAACTGGATTTTCAGCCTGGCAAATGTGGTAAGACTGGTCTGGTTTGCTGGTTAAGGAGTATTTTTGGCAAGTTGTCAACTCAATGAGGTTATTTAATGGCCGATACAATATCTAGACAGAATTGTGGTTGATATAGTGTGTAAATGTAGATATAAAAATAATGAATTTTTAATGATAGACAATAAAATGAGGGCTTAACCAATACACACAAACGCATAATTCTCAACCGATGCGATAATCTCTAAATGGCCAAATATCGACCTATATATACAGTATCTCACAAAAGTGAGTACACCCCTCACATTTTTGTAAATATTTTATTATATCTTTTCATGTGACAACACTGAAGAAATGACACTTTGCTACAATGTACAACTTGTATAACAGTGTAAATTTGCTGTCCCCTCAAAATAACTCAACACACAGCCATTAATGTCTAAACCGCTGGCAACAAAAGTGAGTACCCCCCTAAGTGAAAATGTCCAAATTGGGCCCAATTAGCCATTTTCATGTGACTCATTAGTGTTACAAGGTCTCAGGTGTGAATGGGGAGCAGGTGTGTTAAATTTGGTGTCATCGCTCTCACACTCCCTCATACTGGTCACTGGAAGTTCAACATGGCACCTCATGGCAAATAACTTTCTGAGGATCTGAAAAAAAATAATTGTTGCTCTACATAAAGATGGCCTAGGCTATAAGAAGATTGCCAAGACCCTGACACTGAGCTGCAGCATGGTGGCCAAGACCATACATCGGTTTAACAGGACAGGATCCACTCAGAACAGGCCTCGCCATGGTCGACCAAAGAAGTTGAGTGCACGTGCTCAACAACATATCCAGAGGTTATTTTTGGGAAATAGACGTATGAGTGCTGCCAGCATTGCTGCAGAGGTTAAGGGGTGGGGGGTCAGCCTGTCAGTGCTCAGACCATATGCCACACACTGCATAAAATTGGTCTGCATGGCTGTCGTCCCAGAAGGAAGCCTCGTCTAAAGATGATGCACAAGAAAGCCCACAAACAGTTTTCTGAAGACAAGCAGACTAAGGACATGGATTACTGCAACCATGTCCTGTGGTCTGATGATATCAAGATAAACTTATTTGGTTCAGATGGTGTCAAGCGTGTGTGTTGGCAACCAGGTGAGGAGTACAAAGACAAGCGGGTCTTGCCTACAGTCAAGCATGGTGGTGGAAGTGTCATGGTCTGGGGCTGCATGAGTGCTGCTGGCACTGGGGAGCTACAGTTCATTGAGGGAACCATGAATGTCAACATGTACTGTGACATACTGAAGGAGAGCATGATCCCCTCCCTTCGGAGACTGGGCTGCAGGGCAGTATTCCAGCATGATAACGACCCCAAACACACCTCCAAGATGACCACTGCCTTGCTAAAGAAGCTGAGGGTGAAGGTGATGGACTGGCCAAGCATGTCTCCAGACCTAAACTCTATTGAGCATCTTGGGGCATCCTAAAACAAGGTCTCTAACATCCACCAGCTCTGTGATGTTGTCGTGGAGGAGAGGAAGAGGACTCCACACTGTAAAATGTAATGAGTTGAGTTTACTTGGAAACTGATTGCCGCAAAATTAACAAGCAAATTAGTTAATCATTTTTGAGTTGATAAAGCTTACTAAAATTCAGTAGAGGTAACTTGTGTGTTTGTATAGTTTGTATAGTACAAAACTTGAGTATTGCTAACTCAATTTGCCAAGTTAAATTAGCTCAGCCAACTTAGAGATTTGAGTTGAGCTTACTAACACCAAAGTACACTAAACTCAATTAAACCAGTTATCTCAACAAGTCTAGTTGTTCACATTACTAGAAAACCTTTTGGAAACTGATTGCCTTAAATTTCTCAAGCAAGCTTTACTCAAAACTGTGAATTGTTAATACAAAGACAGACATCAGATTGTTGGGACAACACTAGGCAATTTATTTATTAAGACTATTTTACTTCAAGTTATTACTCTTTTCAAATATGCCGTCACATCAACAACATTAAAATGGAAAAAAAAGTACATATACTGCACACTGGAAATAAAAAAAAATTAGAAAAGACTCGGTAAACAAGTTTCTTAGTTGTAAACAATTTTCCTAGTTTTCTTAAAATGTGTAAAGTCTGACCTATAATCAACCACTTTAAGGGTTAGTTCACCCAAAAATGAAAATGATCCCATAATTTACTCACCCTCAAGCCATCTTAGTTGTATATGACTTTCTTCTTTCAGTCAAACACAATCGGAGTTATATAAAAAAATATCCTGGCTCTTCCAAGCTTTATAATCGGAGTGAATGGTACCTTAGATTTTGAATCCCAAAAAAGCACATCCATCCATCAAAAAAGTAATCCATATGGCTCCAGGGGGTTAATAAAGGCCTTTTTGAAGGAAAGCAAAATATCCATATTTATAACTTTATAAACTATAATCACTGGCTTCCTCTATCCTCTGCGCTTCCGCGTTCGTCACTTCTCATCGGAACTTACGCTACGCCTACATCATATGCCGGAACTCGACTCTCTTGTGAGTGTGCGGATGGTGTTACCAGAAGCCAGTGATTATAGTTTATAAAGTTATAAATATGGATATTTTTCTTACAAAAATGCATCGCTTCACCACAGAAGGCCTTTATTAACACCCTGGATCCGTATGGATTACTTTTTTAATGGATGGATACACTTTTTTGGGCTTCAAAAGCTGGGGTACCATTCACTACCATTATAAAGCTTGGAAGAGCCATGATATTTTGTAATTTAACTCCGATTGTGTTTGGCTTAAAGAAGAAAGTCATATACACCTTCGTTGGCTTGAGGGTGAGTAAATTATGGGATCATTTTAATTTTTGGGTGAACTAACCCTTTAACATTAAGCAAACAGTCAGTTTCCAACAGGAATCAAAATACATAATTCAGTGGTGATATGCCATTTTTTATCTCAATTACACTGAAAAATGCTCCACCATACCACAATAATGCTACTGCATCAGACAGAAATTTCAGGGATTGTATTTTAGGTTTGAGAGACGTGTGCCCAAGTGACAAAATCACCCTTTGAACAAAATCAAAGGTGTTCTTCAGTGCTGGAGGATAATCTAAATTCAGGGCATAAATGAGCCCTCATGAGTCCAGACACATGGCTTGGGGAAGATTGTCCAGGTTATCCACTACAATGGTACCTTCCAAAATGATTGCAGTGGATGTGGCATCAAGGTGCAGGGAGTTTGGTACAGCTTGAGAGTCCTCAGGAATAACTGTCAGTATGCCGATTGAAATGCATGATTTCTCTTCATCATCTTCCTTTTCCTAAAAACAGGAGTGGCATATGAAAAACTCTCTTTCTTTCCTCCTTTTTTGGTCTTTCCCTTGTTCTTGTTTCCCTTTCTTCCTTCATCTTTAATTATCTAACCTTCTTTCTATCTTTATTATTCTTACATTGTTTCAGTGTCCTGTCTGTTTTTCCTTCCTTCATAACTTCACTAGCCAGATCAAATCAAATCAAATCAAATCACTTTATTGTCACACTACTGTGTACACGAGTGCAACAGCAGGTGAAATTCTTGTGTGCAGTTCCGAGCAACATAGCAGTAATGACAGTGCCGAGACATAAACCAATTTACAATAAACAACATATTACACAAAACAATTTACATAACAAACTTACACAACAATTTACATAACAAATGTACACATACCTACACAACAATTTACATAACAAATGTACACAATACACACAATGTAGAATACACACACTAAAGAAGGGTATAAAAATATATATATATATATATATATATATATATATATATATATATATATACACTGACTGAATTGGGAGCGAGAATATATTGACAGAATGAGGATTAATAAAGTGCAGTGCTGATTGTTGATCGTGAGGGATCATGTGTTCAAAAGTCTTATTGCTTGTGGGAAGAAGCTGTCATGTAGTCGGGTGGTGCGGGTCCTGATGCTGCGATACCGCCTGCCTGATGGAAGCAGTGAGAGCAGCCCATGACTCGGGTGACTGGAGTCTTTGATAATCCTCCGAGCTTTCTTCACACACCGTCTGTTATATATATCCTGGAGGGAGGGAAGCTCACCTCCGATGATGTTTCTGGCCGTTCGCACCACCCTTTGCAGGTCTTTGCGGTTGTGGGCGGTGCTATTGCCGTACCAGGTGGTGATGCAGCCAGTCAGGATGCTCTCAACAGTACTAGTGTAGAACCGTGTGAGGATGTGTTGGCTCATTCCAAACTTCCTCAGCCGTCTCAGGAAGAAGAGGTGCTGGTGAGCCTTCTTCACAACGGCCTCAGTGTGGGCGGACCATGTGAGTTCCTCAGTAATGTGGACACCGAGGAACTTGAAACTGCTGACTCTCTCCACCGGTGCTCCATTAATGGTGATGGGGCTGTGTTCTCTGTCTTTCTTCCTGAAGTCCACCACAAGCTCCTTGGTTTTACTGACGTTGAGGGAGAGTTTGTGCTCCTGACACCAGCGCGTCAGAGTGTGCACCTCCTCTCTGTAGGCTGTTTCATCATTGTCAGTGATAAGACCTACAACCGTCGTATCGTCAGCAAACTTAATGATGGCATTGGAGCTATGTGTCGCCACACAGTCATGTGTGTAAAGGGAATACAGGAGTGGGCTGAGAACACAGCCCTGCGGGGCTCCAGTGTTGAGGGTCAGTGATGAGGAGATGTTGCTGCCCATTCTAACCACCTGACGTCTGCCTGACAGGAAATCCAGGATCCAGCTACACAGCGAGCTGTTTAAGCCCAGAGCCCGGAGTTTCACATCAAGCTTGGAGGGCACTATGGTGTTAAATGCTGAACTGTAGTCTACAAACAGCATTCTCACATATGTGTTCCTTTTTTCCAGGTGGGAGAGAGCAGTGTGTATTGTAGATGCAATGGCATCATCAGTGGAGCGGTTGTTACGGTAGGCAAACTGCAATGGGTCCAAAGAGGTGGGCAGAACAGAGCAGATGTGATCTCTGATTAACCTCTCAAAACATTTGCTGATGATGGGGGTCAGAGCAACAGGACGCCAGTCATTTAAACAAGTGATTTTGGCTTGCTTCGGTACAGGCACAATGGTTGATGTTTTGAAGCATGTGGGGACTACAGACAGGGAGAGGGACAGGTTGAAAATGTCCGTAAAAACACCAGCCAGTTGGTTCGCGCATGCTCTGATGACGCGGCCCGGAATGCCGTCTGGACCCGCGGCTTTGCGTATGTTCACCCGTCGAAAGGATCGGGTTACATCCGCAACAGAGACGGAGAGTGAACCATCATCTGTAGTATCGGCCGCGAGTGCTCTCTCCGCGAGGGCGGTGTTGTTGTTATCCTCGAAACGAGCATAAAATGTATTAAGCTCGTCCGGGAGAGAGGCAACGGTGTTCATGGCGGAGTTTTTATTCTGTTTATAGTCCGTGATGATGTTAATTCCCTTCCACATACTTCTGGAGTCAGTGGTGTTGAACTGACCTTCAATTTTGTGCCTGTACTGGCGTTTGGCTGTGCTGATGGATTTACGGAGGGCATAACTGGCTTGTTTACGCTCCTCCGCGTTCCCGGAATTAAAAGCGGTGGTCCGCGCAGTAAGTGCCGCGCGAACATCGCCGTTAACCCAAGGTTTCTGGTTGGGGTAGATCCGTATGTTTTTCGTCGGAACAACGTCCTCTACGCACTTCCTGATGAAACACGTTACGCTATCAGCGTAAACCTCGATGTCGTCATCGGAGGCAGACCGGAACATCTCCCAGTCCGCGTGATCAAAACAGTCTTGTAGCGCAGAGTCTGATTGGTCCGACCAGCACTGGATCATTCTGAGGGCGGGTGAATCCCGTTTCAGTTTCTGCCTGTAAGCGGGCAGAAGCAGAACGGAAGAGTGGTCAGATTTGCCAAATGGTGGGCGGGGGAGGGATTTGTAGCCATCCCGGAAAGGAGAATAGCAATGATCCAAAACCCGGTCCCCTCGTGTGTTAAAGCTGATGTGTTGGTGGTATTTTGGTGCTATTGTTTTGAAGTTGGCTTTATTGAAGTCCCCGGTAACAATGAACGTGGCCTCAGGGTGCGCGGTTTCCTGCTGACCTATACTGCCATACAGTTCCCTAAGTGCCCGGTCTGTGTTGGCTTGTGGGGGGATGTACACAGCAGTGATAATGACCGCTGTGAATTCCCTCGGTAGCCAGAATGGTCGACACAGAAGCATGAGAAATTCCAGATCAGGAGAGCAGAAAGACCTGATAAAATGTACATTCCTCTGATCACACCATGATTTGTTGATCATAAAACATACACCTCCACCTCTGCTTTTACCTGAGAGGTCTTTCGCTCTGTCCGGTCGGTGCACGGAGAAACCCGTGGGTTCGATGGCCGAGTCTGGAATCTCCGCGGACAACCAGGTTTCCGTAAGACAGATAACACAGCAATCTCTTGTCTCTCGTTGGAAAGAGATCCGCGCTCTCAGCTCGCAGAGCTTGTTGTCCAGAGACTGATCTCAAGATTGGTATAAGAACTATTTGCCTTACATTGAATGACAAGAACATCACAGGGAAAACTACTTACAGAACATGTCTTGTAAAAATCTGCGGGGTCCTCTCCAAGAAGAAGTGGAAGTCCATGGAGAACAGCTGTTGTTCTTCCATTGATATTGGATTTATGTAAAATCATGAAAAAAATTATATATATATATATATATATATGTTATATATAGATATATAGAACTCATAGCACAACACAACAGAGAGCAAACAACAGCAAAAGCAATGGATCTTTTACCAAAATACATCATAAAAATACAAATAAATTGGTGCGAGGCTGAGAAGCTTAAAAAAAAAAAAGAAGGACAAAGTGAAATTGGGCAATAACTTTGGAAAGTAAGAATTGAACATCAATCCTAGAAATTGGATTATTAAGTCAAGTTTTGTACAATTTTCACTACTACAAAAATGATACATTAAAAAAATGCATGGTAACAGTTTAGAGTGAATAACATGTAATACAACTTGAGTTAGAACATGCAGGGCAATGTCAGACTTGAACTGCCTTTGATTAAGTGTTCTATGCTCTCTACATATATGGGCATTAAATGTTGAGTAGACATTACTCTCAAAATTGCAATCTTTGTATGGGCACTGCACCATTTCATATTTTTTAGGTGCTGAATGAGACAAGAAAATGGATTCTCTGCAGGGCTCAAAATTGCAATGTAGGCAGTGAAATATCAATGGGGTGTCATCACATGTCTGGCTACCATGTACTTGATGTGACTGATTTTTTTGTTAAGTGCACCCCAAGTGAATTAAATGATTTAAATGAACATGGAAATCTGTGTGGATACATGGAATTGGAGTACTTCTCGTGTAGCTTCCATGTTTTATTTGTTAGTGTTTCAAAAGTTTAGCCCCCTTATCACAAGAAAACAAGCAGAACATACACTTCCACTCCTTGGGTGTAGGTCCTCAAAATAAGCATACACCAACTGAAAAGTAAAATGATATATTATTTATTTGTTAATCAAGATATAATTGTGCAATCGTGAAACATGAACAGCACGATGAACATGTGCAGACAGAATGTTAGAACGTTCTTGGCGTGCACGCAGCATGTTACATATCATTAAAAATTAAACATACAAAACCATAATTGAACAAAAATATCAACTGCATAAAAAAAGTTATATCTAGTAAGCCAATGCTCTCAACTGACAGTTAGCCAGTAATACTCTTGAATAAAACTCATATTTGCATTTCCCTTTCTCCCTACAATGAGCAAAATACATTATTTCGATTTGGGTTTATACAAAGATAAAATGCACTGTGAGTAGTGTATAATTAGGTAACCAACATACCTAATGTCGTTACCACACGTCACAGTCGCACACGATGCGAGAGAAGTGAAGTTCATCATCTCCCCACGCATACTGATTTTCATATTTTTGTCCTGGAATTAAATCTTCGAAACCCAATAAATATGAATATGAAGCTGATTATAAATATGATGAACTTATCATATTTAAGTATTTGTAGAAATGTCTCGGGTTACATGTGTAAACCTTGTTCCCTGAAAAAAGTGGAGCGAGATGCTGTGCTTGCTAAAAGCGCTATGGAACGATCTTGCATTGTGACCAGCTGTGAATATGTGTGTGACACGTCAATGAATATTGACTGGAAATGTATAGCCTCGGTTGGTGAGATCATTGAATGCACCTGTAGCCGGGCTATAAATAGAGGTGTCACCAGCGTGTTCATCAGATACTTTTTTCTGAGGAGCAGTCCTGGGACATCCCAGTGCGGCAAAGAAGTGCAGCATCTCGTTCAGCTTTTTTTAGGGAACAAGGGTTACACATGTAACCCGAGATGTTCCCTTTACAAAAAGCTTCACTATGATGCTGCGCTTGCTAAAAGTGCTATGGGAACAAAATACCCACACCGCCGCACTGGGGCTGTCCGGACCCCTACAGTTGTGAAGTGTGCTCACAAGAACACGAGAGGTCTCAGACATGAGCTTGAGATGTCGAGAGCCCGGAGTAGCATGAACATCTAAACCACAAAATTGATGAATGTGTGAGGAGAGGACCAGCCTGCTGCATCACAGACTTGCTTATACATGAGCTTCAGATGTCGACTCAGGGCCGTAAGAGCCTGGAGTAGCATGAACATCAAACCATAGAGCCTGAAGAATGTGTGCGGAGAGGACCAGCCTGCCGCATCACAAACTTGTTCAGGCATGAAAGATTTAAGCCATAAGATCTGAGAATGTGTGCGGAGAGGACCAGCCTGCCGAATCACAAACTTGCTTAGACATGAGCTTAGATGTCGACCCAAGGGCATAAGAGCCCGGGGCAGCATGAACATCTAGTAACATGACCATAAAACCAGATGAATATGTGCGGAGAGGACCAGCCTGTCACATCACAAACTTGCTGCAGAGGGACCCCTCTGGTGGAGTGAGCCCTGTCACCTACTGGCGAAGCTTGACCGCATGTGTCATAGGACAGGGCAATAGCATCCCTCACCCAATGCGACATAGTCTGTCTGGTAGCGGCCGCCCCCCTGTTGCGGCCCTCATAGCAGACAAATAATTGCCCTGACTTACGCCACTGGCTAGTGCGGTGGACATAAGTCTGAAGGGCACGGACTGGGCAGAGTCCGTGAAGTCTTTCTTGCTCCGGCATTAAAAACGGTGGGGAGCAGAAGGCTTCCAGAGTGACAGGATGTAGTGTCGACAAAGGCACCTTAGGGAGGTAGTCAGGATGCGGATGCAGAATAGCTTTGGCCATACCTGGGGCAAATTCTAAACAGGCCAGCAAAACAGACAGAGCCTGTAGACCCTTGCTGGCGAACCTTGCCAAGACTCCTGGGAGCAGAAAAACCGGGGAAAAAACGCATACAGACGCATTCAGGGTCATTTATGTGCCTTTAAGTCCAGACCCAAGGGGGCTGGGTGACAAAGGGAGAAGTAGAGGAGACATTGCGCTATCATAGAGGCGAAGAGGTCCTCTTCTGCCCTGTGAAATCTCACCCAGATTTGTTCACTACCTCAGAGTAAATCTGCTCTCACACACACGGGCATCCGGGGACAAAACTGTCCTGAGTGACAGGAGCTGCCCTGGGCCCCAAGGAGGATCCAACGTGCCAGAAATTCAGCTGACATGAATGTGGATCCCCCGATGGTTTACGTATGAGGCTACCGCTGTATTGTCCACCCGCACCAAGACATGGAGGCCTCAGTAGGAAGTATTTCAGGGCCAGAAATACGGCCATCAGCTCGAGACAGTTACTCTGACAACCGAACTGACGTCCCTCCTATCCCTTTAAGTCGGACGACCACTTAAGGCCGCTACCAAGCCCGTCAAGGAGGCGTCTGTCGTTAGCAGCCTGCGAGGACAAAACGCACCTAGAGTGGGACCCAAGGTAAGAACCGGGGTCTGAACCACATAGAAAGGGAACGAAGCACGTGGCGCGTAACCCTTATTTGCCTTAGGGGACCGGCCCTCGGATAAAACCCCCTGGCTTCTAGCCACAGCTGAAGCGGTCTCATGTGCAGAAGGTCCGAAGGACATCAACGCTATGAGACCTAGTATTCAATGATACTGACAAGCAGTGCAACCTCGACCTAGCCTGACTTTGCTCAGGGTGTTCTGAATGGAAACAATTCGTGCAGGAGACGATTGTGCCTGCATCGTGACCGAATTCCATATAATCCCCAGATGAGTCAAGACGATATCCCTGTGCTGAACTGCTTGGAACTGCACTAGGATCAGCCAGTCGTCTATATAATTCAGAATGCGGATGCCCTGGAGTCGCAGAGGAGCCAGTGATGCATCCATGCATTTCCTGAATGTGCGGGTTAATAGGGCTAGGCCAAATGGAAGAACCCGATACTAGAAGGCTTCGCCCCCGAAAGCGAACCTCAGGAACTTCCTGTGCTGTGGCTCTATATGAAGATATGCATCCATGAGATCGATGGTGACCAGCCAAACGTGATGTTGGGCTTGTGACACGATCGTCTTGATAGTCAGCATCTAAGACTTGAACACCCTGACCGAGCGGTTCAAGCCTCGAAGATCTAGAATCGGACGCAACCCCCCACCCTTCCTGGGAACCAGGAAGTGTCTGCTGTAATAGCCTGACTCTTTCTCTGGAAGGGGAACATGTTCTATGGCCCCTTTTGACCAAGAGATTTTGCAGTTCTTTCCACAGTATACATGTCTGTCCCAGTTTCACAGTAGAGGGAACCACGCCATTGAAACGCGGAGAACGGTGAGCAAACTGTTTCTAGAACCCACATAGAAATACCTGGCAGAAGTTTCCACGCTGCTAGGTTCTCTGAGATGGGTATTAATTCTGACACTTCCTGTTGAGGGGATGTCGAGTGTTCCGCGTCCTGGAACAAGGCAGGAAGCAACGGTACACCCAACTCTTTGTTGGAAGCCTCTATCACACGAAACACCAAAGGCGGCGGGAATGAAGAGGTTTCGTGAGGGTATCAGGAGGACTGAAGTGGATGACACACACGGCCCGTCCCGAGGGGAACTACCCCCACAAGGCTGGGTATAAGACCGTCAGGGTTTCTTTCTCTTAACGATCACGCCCCTGAGGTTTTGCATTGGGGGCTGCTTAGAGTGACGAACTGGACCCCAGTCTTTACGAGGAGGAGCACGATTCGCCACGTTTTGTTTTAGAGCCTCAAGTCTAGGGAGGCCCACACTAAGGTCCTTCAACATATTTAGACTAGTGCACTTGTAACACTGCCATAGTGTGCAGGGCAACACCAGCCTGACCTGCTGCCTGATAAGCTTTCCCCACAAGCATGGAGGTGGCCCTGCACAGCTTTGTGGGGAGAGTAGGTCTCATTAGCGATGATGCCGAGCCAGGTGAGAGAAAACCCGCAGGTATCTCTTCTACCGGCGGCATCACCGAATACACCTGAGCTTCAGCACCCACGATAGTTGAATACACCAACATCGAGGGCACGAAGACATGGGAAGTATAAATTTCCTCCATAAAGAAAATACTTATTATGGAGGTCATAGAAGAAAGGAAGAGACTGATATAGAGTTCCCTTCCCTCTTTTATTTATTTAATTATTTTGGCCACCAGACAGAAATGTGTCTTCTAGTTTGGAACGTTTGGGGGAGGGTCTCTTGTTCGCGTGGCCAGTTTAGCTGTAGTCTGGCCACAGCCTGCGTAATCACCTTGAGTAATTTCCCAGCCGCTTTATTATTGTGCGTGAAATGTACAGAGTTTCAGCGCCCCGCCCCCCTCGTGAGAGGAAGAGGCGCCGAAGCGCGCTTCAAGATCACGGGAAGGACCAGCTGGGTCTGGGGAGAGAGCGAGGGGCAGGTACGAACCCGTCTCTTGCTCCTCAGCCAGATCCATGCGAGAGCCCCATGAATTAAATGTGGGCGCTGACTCCCGGAAGTAAGCGAGGCGAGCGCGAAGCATTTTGCCTGAAAGCAGATCACAATGCTCGCATTTGTCTCTTAATTCCACAGCCGCTTTATTATTATGAACAGGATTTACAGAGGTTCAGTGCCCTCGTGAACCGAAGAGGCACCGAGGCGTGCTTCAGGCTTACGAGGATCAGCTGGATCTGGGGAGAGAGCAAGTGAAAGGGATGAACCCGTCTCTCGCTCCTCAGCCAGATCCATACGAGAGCCCCACAAATGAAGTGTGGGTGCTGACTCCCGGAAGTAAGCAAGGCGAGCACAAAGCATTTCGACTGTAAATAGATCGCAAGGCTTGCACCTGCCCCGGCCCAATGCAAGAGCAGCATGCTCGTCCCCAAACACACAAAACAAAATCTGGTGTGTTCGTTTCAGCCATAGAGCGTAAACATGGGAACACACACTGCTTGTTTTGTTTATCAATCTTTTTTTCTTTTTTTTTCTCTTCTTTTTCTTTTTCAGAGGAAATAGGAAGGAGAAAAGGTTCACTGCGCACTGCCTAACAGAATCTAACTCCTAACAGAGGAAAGAAAGTTTGACAGGCTTGTGAGACACACAGCATAGTATGCTCTGAAGAAAAGAGATCTGACGAACACGCTGGTGATGCCTCTATTTATAGCCCGGCCACAGGTGCATCCAATGATCTCACCAACCGAGGCAATAAATTTCCGGTCAGTATTCATTGACGTGTTACACATATTCACAGCTGGTCACAATGCAAGATCGTTTCCATAGTACTTTTAGCAAGCGCAGCATCATAGTGAAGCTTTTTGTAACAGCAGCTCATAAAATACAAATTTGATTGGATTGTAGTAGCAGCAGCTCAAAAGAATTTGAATCATTAACAGCCCTTTTGTGTACATCTGTTATGTTCTTTCTGCCAAGTTTTTCCTATGGATATTTGTTACAGTGTGAACCAGCTTTTAGTCCAACTCACTCGATGCTCTTCTGTACGGTTTATACAAGTTGTATAGTTTAACTGTTGCATTCAGCCGATTGTTGACATAACACAGTTTAATCAAGTAAAATCGACAAATTTGCCAGAATTAGTTAATTTTACACACAATTTTACAGCAAATTTACACTGTTATAAAAGCTGTACACTTACTACATTACATTGTAGCAAAGTGTCATTTCTTCAGTGTTGTCACATGAAAAGATATAATCAAATATTTACAAAAATGTGAGGGGTGCACTCACTTTTGTGAGATACTGTATATAATTGTAATTCTTTGTTTGTTGTTTTTGCACTTATCAGCTGTTTAGGTACAAAAATGGCCAATTTCCTACTACATGGCAATATCTGAATAATTGCATCAATATATAAGAAGCAAGACACTGTACTGAAGTAAACATGACAATTAACTCCGACCATCTACAAGCTGTTTTAAGAGTCATGTTAGGGGTTGAAGAGCACCTTGAAGGGATGGAGGTTCCCCACAAATATTAGTTCCCATGATAAATGGCCTATATACTCCAGAAAATGGTGTCTATCTCAAATGTCTCTTAGTGGCTCGGCTTACGTGCAGAGCTAAAATTTAACTTCACTGCACCAGGGGGCCTTTCATATCTTTACATAGACGCAAGGCAGTAAAATTAAACTGAGCAATTTAGGTTGCCACCAGAAAATCCTCAAGCAGTGCAGGTCGAAATATTACACCACAGGAAAGATAATTTCACTGTTATTGAACTATGATGAATGTGTGTCATTTTAACACAGATACAGATTCAGTTCACACTGATCAGAAGATGCTGTTAATGGAGTATGTTAAAAAAAAAAAAAACTTTGTAAAAATGTTGTTTATTACACTAAAATTGAAAGATAATTTGACATCAGAGTGAATCTCAGAAACATGCTCAGGTCAATGCAAAATCAAAATCTATTCTCAATGCTGTAGCCTGCTATATACAGTTGTTTTACTTTTGAGTGTTTTTTGTAATTCACATTATTTTCAATGGTGAATTCTCATTATAATCTCATTACTGTATCTAATACAGTATTCTAACTGTATAACTGTAAAAAAAAATACTGTAATACAATGTTTTGTTGTTGTTTTTAAACCAAATCAGTTGGGTTATCAGGATGGGTGGGCATTTTGTGGTTCAAAAATCACTTAACCAAATAATTTGCATAAAACAATACTTTTTAATTTCTTTTCAATGCTATAAACTTTAGAAGCTTTGACAAATCTAATTAAAAAGTGTTAGGCTAGTTCTTCCTTAGAGGTGCTCATTGAAGCAGTTTGGTAACTTCTAAAACTTGAAGGACACATATGTCTGGTTCATTGTCACAATCTGCACTTTTTATAAAGAATACACAGACAGTTTTCTGTGTATTCAGCCATTCATTGTTAAACATGAGCCCTATCAGTAAATGAGTCCACAGACAATGTTGCTGATGATAATTCCTGTTTAGCTTGTTGCTTATTTTTATTTTTATTTTTTTGCATGTACACAGATAACAGCATCATCTGCATACATTTGACAAATAACAAGGATTGAAATCTCATTATTACTATTATTATTTATATTAAGATAAATTACCACAACACATCACAGGAACATTGTAGAGTGGAGGAGGGCGGGGCCAGGCTGGAACAATGCACGCCCGGTCCCCAATCAGCGAGAGGGATAAAGGCAGCCGGTAACGACGGTTCGAGAGAGAGAGAGAGAGAGAATTACAGGCAGCTGCTCTGTGTATTTATGTTTGTGTGTTTTTTGTTAGTAAAATATGATTCGGATGCTTTATTCTGCCTTCCTCGCAGTCTCTCTTCGGTCAGGAGATTAATTCACCAGTGGGAAGAAATACATGGACACAGAATGTCACAAGCAGTTCTTCAATTTATTAAAAGCAAGCAAGGGGTTTATATGGTTCTTGTCACACAAGGCTGGTTACCCCCACCTCAAACTTTCTCAATCCTCCATATATGGGGTTGTTTCCTCTCGCTTACAGATGTGCATTCTTATCAAGACAGTACCGAAAACATAAAAAGAAGATAAGCAAGCATCAAGGTCACATTGTTACATCTGAGGCCTATTTCTCACATTATTATTTATATTGTCAAACCGGTTCTCACCTCCTCCTTTCCCTTAGCCCGCATTACATTGGTGCCGAAACCCGGGAAGGAGGAAGGATGCCCGTGACGGAGTCTTCAACATTGCCGTCCACCCAGGGGAGCGCCGCTGCCATCTTCTGGGGGACGGAGTAGCCCGACCGTCAGGACATGTGGAACGGCCGCCGTCAGCGAGGCGAGGCGAGTGGGGACTGGACTCCCCGAACGCCTGGAGCGATGGAGCTGCTATGTGAAAGCCTCTCAGTTTCTGCCATTCTCTTTTTAGTATACATTACACAGAATTGTGGTTTGCAGATCTTAAAGGGATAGTTCACAAAAAAAGGAAAATTCTTTCATCATTTACTCACCCTCAAGGCGTAGATTTGGCTTGAACATTGGAGGGAGTTACAGTGTGAAGAATTTACATGTTTCCATTGATCATGGTATAAATACTGGGGGGATTGTACTTGCTTGTTTATATTATTGTGTGTGTGTATGGGTTACCTCCCCCAACCGGAAGTAAACAATTATAGTGAAAAGGGCTTTAATAAGGTGAGATTGAGTAAATGAGAGAATTTAAATTTTTGGGTGAACTATCACATTAAGCGCTGCTGCACGAAGCGAGCAGTACAGAGGGAAAATTACCTCGACACTGAAAGCACATCCATGGCCATGTACTAAAGTTTGAGTGCTCGAGATTTAGCAATAGCAAATAAGAGCCATTGTACATGTTCTTTGTTGCAATTATCATAATAGACGTTTTTAGCAGATTTCCCAAGCACCAGACATTAAACTTAATGATCAAAACTGCTTTTGTTTTGCCATCTGTCTAATCATTTAGGGTGGGCAGATGAACCTTCAGGGTGGGCAATGCCAAATCTAGCCCACCTGTAGACACGGCCCTGATCTAAATCAGCATAAATAAATGCAGTACAACAAATTTTGCCATGATATGAAGACTTTTTTAATGCAAAAAATAATGTCAAACTGTAAAAAAAAAAATGAATGGTACAAAAATATAAAACTACAATTTCTTTATTTTACCCAGTTCTTCACAGGTTTTGTGAGATTCACCCATTAGTGTATTCATTCTTAAATCTGCTACAGTCTGGTTATCAATGTTTAAATCTTTGAACAACATTCTATCAAATACACAAATCATTAATATTCTATAAAAAAACAGAATGGAATACTCTAAAAGAATTAATCAAGTCTGATTTTTTCACATCGAGGTCCTGATCACCCCATCAGGCCGTCTGACTGTACATTATCCCTTACTTACTGCAGATTTTGGAGTTTTGGAGCTTATTTGCACATATTTCCAGAGGTTGTTCTTAAGAGTAGGGTGACAGACTGACAGCTCAATTTGGTGTCAATGCTCCTGAGACCCCCCATTAAACCTTGGTTGAGGTGACATCATAACTCTCCCATGATCCCCAAATAGGCTGCAATGAGCATAGAGGACAAACCAGATCTAATGAATCAGCCTGCTAGCAGGGTTGCCAGATTGGGCGGTTTCCCGCACAATTGGGCGGTTTTGCAATATATTTTGCGGGTAAAAATGGGTTTGGGCGGGTGGATAAAAACTGGGCTGGTTTCGGATCAGTTCGGCAGGTTTTTGTAGCCGAAACACCGGCACTTCAGATCCTTCTTTCTGCGACCCTATTCAGCAGGCAGCAGTCTCACTCACTCACACACACGTCACACACACACGTCACACACACACTCACTACAGCTCTGGCTGACGTGCACGTGCCCCCTAAACTCACAACAGACACTCCCTCCCACTACCTTCAGCTCACGTCACGCACACCGGCACCGCCCTCCCCTAGTTCGCGGGGTTTTCAAACATGACTGACACTGCCAGTGCCAATATGCCAAAGTGGGCAAAATATAGAAAAAGTTACAGGAAAGAGTGGGAAAGAGATCCAGATCCCTTAAAGTCATGGATTGCACCGGGTGCAGAAGAAGGAAAGGCAGACTGTAAATACTGCAACGCTGATATCCGTGCTCATTTAAAAGATCTCAAAGATCATGCAGCCACCAAGAAGCATAAGGCAAGGTGCCAGCCAACGGTCAAACCATTTACAGTTAGCAGAGTGGGTGAGTCCAGTAACCCTGACAGCAATGTCCAGAAACGACTGAAGATCGAGAACTGCGGATAGCAACGTACATTGCGTGCCACACGGCCATTAATGCTGTTGATGAACTATCTGATATACTGAAAGACGAGACAGGTGCATTCCAAATGCACAGAACAAAATGCACTGCTGTCATTAAGTCATTGCTAGCACCTCATTTTAGACAGGAGCTAAAAGAGGACATCGTTGACTCACCGTTCTCGCTATATTTGGACGAGACAACGGACATTACAGTGAGCAAATTGCTCTGTATATGCATAAAATATCGCTCCAAAAAACACAACCGGTTTATTAGCACTTACTTGGGTTTGGTGGAGCTCTCAGATGCTGATGCTAATGGAGTTGTGGAGGCAGTCATTCGATTTTTGCAGGAGTGTGCACTGGACATTGCTAATATGGTGGGGATAGCAACAGATGGGGCCAGTGTAATGGTCGGCAGGCATCATTCGGTGTACACGTTACTGAAACAGAGGCAACCGAATTTACAACTTATAAGATGCGTGTGCCACTCCCTGGATATAATTGCCCACAAAGCGATAAAACAGCTGCCCAGATATATAACAAAATATAGCCTATGTAGGCTAAAGCTTGAAATGTCCACTTTTAAACAAAAAATTCAAATCGAAAGCAAATACAGTACGTCTGACCATGAATTTCTCTCTAAAGGCGCATCCGCTTTACAGCGGAGATGGAGATATGTTTCCAGCCGACACTGATTTAGAAAACACAAGTTTATTAATAAACAATTAAAATGCCTCGGTATTTTTTCAGACACATTTATTAGTCTATAAATCACCTAAACCCTAAATCACCTCTATGTATGGTTCCAGAGGCTCTTCTCATTCAGCACTGTGGGAAAAATATAATTTCCGGGTTTGGCCTTAGAAAACCAGTAAAATCGAAATGTTTTCCATATTAATTTGTGAATATTTTAAAATGTTTAAAAAAGGGGCAAAAAGTCATAAACCAAAATCTGAAAATACGTCAATATTATTATTACTATTTTTTTTTTTTTTTTTTTTGCGCAGCATTTAGTGTAGGCTATAATGTACAGTTCAAATTACAATTTTGGTGTTCAACTTTGCATTTTAAAAATACAAAGAGCGTTCATTTTTCGTTTTTCAATTACGAGTTAAAAAAGGAAAAACGAATGGACGCAAATAGTACACGGACCAATGGGTAATTTTAAAGATTAATGATTATGTGTTTAAACGAGAAAAAAATAAATAAAAGCCAAAACAATTTTGGGCATTTTTTTGTGCATTCTCGCGGTTTTTGACGAGGTTTTGGGCTGGAAAACCTTGCTGGCATCTGGCAACCCTGCCTGCTAGCTTCTTCCAAACCTCACAGGGTGTCGTCTTTGTGCACAAAATAAGAAGGGAGTCCATCTGTTGTCCTTTTTTTTGGTCTTTCTTTGTATTTACCATAACCAGTGGTTGCTAACCCAAGCATAACTCTTACAATTGCTTGTTCTTACAGTTAGAGATTTGAACAAAACCCTTAACTTCTAGTGAAAGAATGGAAGTAACATAATTTAGAACGAAATCTGGCTAAAAAGTTGTTTTGAGTTTGTTGCGGTGGTTCAAAACAGCCCGCAAGAGCAAACCTTCAGGAAAACTTTTTACTGGTTTTGACACCAACATCTTTTTCCAGTAGATTTTTTTCACTCAGTCGGGATCAGTCAACATGAACACACTGGATTGCAGAGTTGACACCATTTTATGCACCCATCTCTAGCTACGTCTTAATGGCATATCTATAAGGGTTAATCCATGGCTAGGAGTGACTTATTCCATGGTCACTTGCCAGCATTGATTACATTTTTTGGATCAAACACTCTTTAAAAACTGTAATTCTGTTTTACTGTCTTTACTATGAACAATACAAATAAAAAACACTTTTAGGGATGTCTCGATACCAATACCGAGTTCTTGTACTGTTACTCGTAAAAATGATCTGATACCGAAAAACAATACCATCTGACATGCGAATGTCATTACGTAAACATTCAGCCCACAAATTAATTTATTTAAACACCATTTTGATAATAAAATTTAAATAAAATGTTGATATAGATGATATAGGGGAAAAACAAAATAGCAGGTATTTGACCGGTAAGTACCAAATATGAAGTATCGTACTCATACTCATTCTCAAAAAATTTGTAGGTCTTGCCAGTGCTGATGCCCACTCCTCTTGCATGGTGTGCTTGGGGTGGCAGCATGCCATAAACCCTTTAAATTGTTTGTGATGTGTCAAATTGGGGCCACGGCTGAGTGAGGCATGTCTGGCTATGATGTGTCAACACACAAATAAGGTTAAGGAACATGAAGAATGCAGATCTCATTCCCCTGCAGCTAAGGAACATGCCCCAAGCAGGCTTAAAAGGATATGAGCTCCACTCTTGAGGAGTTCAGGTCCAAGGATTGCTAGCTGAGGATTCTGACAAAGAAAATAACACCAATGTCATGTATATCTATGCTGGTCAGGACCTAGATGAAGACTCTGTATGAAATTCAGCCTATCATGGCACAGATGATCTCTATGAACATCCTGAGAGTGAAGCACCATCTGTATCATCAAATATGCAGGTAGAGTTTATGTACCCCAGTGCACTGTTTTCACAAGCTCTGACTCAGACCTGGACCAAAGCCGTTTCAAGGTACCACATATCAAGCAGGTGCAAACCCTGGAGATTCATGTCCTCCTCTGAGAAGCTGGATTTGGACCAATACCCTCTGATGGACCCCATAGTAGCTATGGTGCTTCCAGATAAATAAATGATTGGAAAGGTTCCTTGTTGTCTCCCTGGCTCTCACTATGTGGCAGATGATTGATTGAAAGATACTTTTCTTACATTAAACATGATGGCCCCATTGCTGAATGCAGCCACACTTCTTCAGTCATATCAGTTTGCTGTGATGGCCAGTGCAATTGGAGGGCCTTGGCCATGGTCATCTTTCCCATTCAAAAGTGCCAGCTACCCTCCAGAAGCCTTTCATGGAGCTGCCTATAACCCCTGGTCAGGCATGTGGTCCAGGGGTTTATTCTATCTTGGAACAGATGGCAAAACTCTGTAAGGACAGAGAAGTTCTCTAAACTTTCTTAAGACCTCCCATCTTGCGTTATCAGAAAATACCTCAGACCTCTTTTGCTGCTAGAACCTACTTTGGTCCATCGACTGAGTATACCGGGGTAAATCTCATGGTAGGCACCATCAAATGCTTCTCCCACAAACAAAGATCAGAGTGGGAGTGGTTAGTGAAGTCTCCATGTGTTTTAAAAACAATATTGCAAGGATACAGATTCCTACTCCAGTTCCTACGCTAACCACCTGTCTTCAGGGGCATCCTTATGACCCACCCAGAAAAACATCAAGCCCTTCTTATGGGGATTGTGTCCTTATTGGAATATAATTCAATTTGACCACTAGGGTAAGAAGAGCTTGTTTCAAACATCATGACATACCTTCATCTTTTTTAGAAGATCATTAGGTAACTTTGCTACAGTGCCAGAGACTAATAAGGTAATTAGCTGTGGCACCATCTATAACTGCTAGGCCTATAAAATGTACGGCTACTGCAGTGATGGCTGAACGCTCAGTGGCGTCACCCTCTTCATCACAAATACTACCAACTGACAGTCACCAGAGAATGCATGCTCGTTCTTGCGAAATTGCACTCTCAATGTTATCTGTCACAATGTCCCATAGGGAGAATATATTGGTGAGAACATTTTCAGACAGATGCCTCGCAGATAGGCTGGGGAGCCATCTGGAGGGGGAGAGCAGCATCCAGATGCTGGAAAACCCATATGGACCAGACTACATATCAATGCATTGAAAATCAGGGCAGTCCATTTAGCCCTGTGCCACTTTCTTCCATGGTTGAAAGGTAAACATGTTGTAGTCCATTCAGACAACACAACAGTGGTAGCCTATAAAAACTATCAGGGATGTCTAGGTTCCCTTTGTCTCCACTCTATGACTCGGTCTCTGCTTCTTTAGGCACAGCAGAATATGGCCTCACTGTGAGAAGCACATATTCCAGTACCACAAAACACAGTGGCCGATCTTCTGTCCAGTGGGTTGTCTCCCACAGGGAGAGTGGAGATTACATCCAAGAGTGGTGAGTCTCCTGTGGGAGAGGTTCGGCCGAACACAGGTAGACCTTTTTACTACCACAGAGAACACTCAGTGTCAGTTGTGTTTCTCAATTCACCCACGAGTGGCCAAGGGTACAACTTTATGCCTTCCCTCGTATTCCTCTGATTGCGGCTACTCTAGACAGAGTTCAGGAGGCAGGGCTCCAGCTGCTGCTGATTGCCCCGAGATACAAGAGTTATTTTTGTCAAATAAAGTGCTACACAACAGAGCATCACAGATATATATTGCTTATATAATACAATTATAACTGATTTATTATTATTATTATTATTATTATTATTATTATTATTATTATAGTGAATAATACATAGCTATTCAGTAGTGATATATTTCTGCCATATTTTCCCTTTTTAAATTAAGCTTTTATTTTGGCCAAAGTGAAGTCCTTTCAGTATGAATATTATTGACAATAGCTTCACACCTCCAGAAATGCAGGTCCCCACATGACCCAGTGTTTATATTAAACCTCAAAAGGATGTTATTTAATCAAATAAAGATTTAGTCTGTAGAGTGCTGTAGAGTGAATGCTCTGTTATAGAGCATGCATGATTCTCAGGATGATGGATTTTCAGTTTACGAGCATCCTGCTTCACACATTCATTGTGAAGCATGCTACACATGCACACTTTGTGGTTTAATACAAGGACATATACATTTTTTATTTGTGCACTGAATGTTTACGCAATGACATTCGTATGTCAGATGGCATCGTTTTTTGGTATTACAGCATTTCACAAGTATGCGTACGATTACTGTACATGAGCACAGTATAGGACCCGATATCGATATCAGGAAATTCCTAGTTCCTGGTAGTTGTGCACTATACTGTGCATGTTATGCCAAAAAAAAAATCTTAATAACCCTCATAAAATATAACATCTCTAAAACGCGTTTCATTTTTGCTGAAGTCACCAAACCCTCTTATTTTTAAACCCTCCGCCTCCAAACACCTGATTGCGACCAATTAATTTCCAATGGTTAAAATTAAGTACTGAATATAATTATTTTTTCACTCAGAAATATGTTAAATTATGGATATAAAATGGGTTGCAAATGCTGTTTAATATTGAATTCAAGTATCTTGATTAAGGGCATATTAGTGATTGCAAATGAATCACTCTTTGCAGGGTTTGAACCTACAACATTTCCGTTACCAATCCAAGACCCCATAAAATCAAACTTTGTTTTGTAACTTTTAGTCAGTATTTTTCTTTCAGAAAACAGACCAACAATTTTTTTTATGACAGCTTTGCACTACACAGATATTTGTCCAATCAAATGCTCCCTAGAATGAGAATGTCTCTCCCTCTAATCCAACAATGAACAAGCAAATCAAGAAGCAAATTGAGATGTGACGTGATTAAGACCTCATTTCCACCTGGTATTAAGATGCATTTTGGTGGTCCGATCACATGTGGTCAGCGCTAAATACAGGTCTAAATGGGATCTAAAATGTTTTGTAATCGGATCACAAAAACCACATACGAATGTGGTCAAAAACACATGTAAATGCATCACATTTACAGGGGTAAATGCTATTCCTTCCTGTATGCATACAGGCACCAGCGAAATGGCAACCCTCGCATCTCAATCAACCACTGTGCTAAAACGAGAATTAAAACTTTGCCAGTTACGAGCAGCTTTATAAGGAAATAACAGTCAATTCAGAAAATTTTTAAAAGTGTATATATATACAAGCTTATTTATGAGAAGCATGAACATCTGAAGCTCAGGTTAGTGCATTACATTTCAAGGTGTATATTGGAGAAATATCAAGCCGTTTTTGCGCACTTTCTTTGTCTTTTCTGTCTTTGTTGCAGTTTATTATCATGCAGTAACAAACTGGCATCGTGATTGGTGTATGTCGTCCCTCCCCTCCAAATCTGAACACATGTGGTCACTGGAGATGCAATTAAGTGACCAGGGGCCAGTTGCACCAGCTATATGTAAGTTAGAACATAGCCAAGTTGTGACATAAATGGGCACTAAGTCACAATTTAAGCACTAGTAAGTCTTTGAGCATTGCACCATTAAATTTAGGTAGGACGTAATCCTAAGTATAAACTAAATATTTACGGAGGCCTCCGACCAGGCATAACGGATGGAATAAAAAAGCAGTATGATATTTAATGACATTAACAAGCTCATGTTTTGTATGACAGGCATCAATAATTTCCACATACATTATGATGTTGACATTTACAAGAGAGAGAGAGAGAGAGAGAGAGAGAGAGAGAGAAATTACTTTTAAGCAGCTTTTCAGCATGAAACTGATCTAACAGTGCAGTTTTCAGGATGCATTGCCCAGTGTCAATTTTCAACTCATTCAAAATATATATATGTAGGATATTAAAATGAATAAATGTCTGTTTTTCCAGCCTGTTGTGTTAGTATTTATTTATCACCCCTTAATTATTTTAGGTACAGTTCCTATATATTGTTATTTACATATGGCATATATGCTAATTATCAAATCTTCTTTTATTATGTTTCATATTTTAATGCAGATATAATTTATTACAGCTGACAGTTACATAAACAAACAAGGTTTGAACATCAACCATAACAAGATCAAATTGAAATTCACAGATTTTTAACACTTCTGTGTATAAATATGAAGGCTGCTTATTGGATATTGGTTAGATATCATAATATGCGACTACACATCACTTTATGGAGAGCTTACAAGCTACTAGTTAAGTCTTACTTTCAGAACAGATGGTGCAACCATTAAGCACTGACTTAGTTACAAACTAACTAGTAGTTACTAAGCCCTTTGTGTGAACTTTACATCCTAACTTACGTGAGAGCAGCTGGTGCAACCCTACCCAGGTGTAAACAGTGATGTGTCTCACCTGACCACATGTGATTGGATCACCTAAATCACATTTTAATACCAGGTTTAAATGGGGCGGCTAGATGAATGATTTGGAACATCTGAGGTCATTGAGAGCTCACTACTCTTAAGACTTGAAAGGTTCCCAAAGATTTCAAATAAAGATTGGAACAAACTCAGTGATTTTGGAGATCTCTTATTTGAGCTCCAAGCTGCAAAATTGAAAGGAGAGCTCTCAGGTCTTGCTTGTTTGGACACTGCTTGGGGCATAGCCAGTTACATTGCCTTTCAATTTTCAAGAAAATGGATGACACTGGGTTATACATTCAAAAAACAGTATAGGGTTTCCTTTCCTCCATTTTTGGACTTGTAGATTTTGTTACAGAATGGGTAAAAATGTGCAATGACCCTAGTTTCCTTCTTTCTCTAGGAAGCCAGACATGAAAGGTCACTTCTTTGAGTTCATAGAGAAAATAGAGGAAAAATCATGCAAAAGTAGCACCACCACTCAAAAGCCAAGAATAATTTTGGTACCTGCCTGGTAACACTGTCAGCGTTGACGAGACTCGTCATGAGCTTCAACTCATCAGTATCTCCAGGCCCTACACTAATTTTCTCCATCAGAATCTTTAAGCAGAGAGCTCTGCATATTCTCAGATGCTTCTGTTTTAGCCATAGCTGTAGTGGCTTATCTGAGGATTTTAAACACAGACAAAAACTACAAGATAGGATTCATCTTTGGGAAAGCCAAACTAGCCCCCCATCCAGATTGGACAATTCCACGTATTGAGCTCTGTGCCGTAGTGCTGGCTGTGGATATGACTTACCTGATGATGTCAGAGATGGACATTAAATTCGATAAGACAGACTTCAAGGTAGTCCTCAGCTACTTCCATAATGAGAGGAATAGGTTCTATGTGTTCATGAATAATATAATTCAGCGAATAAGAAGTACTCACACTCATCAATGGCGTTATGTACCAAGTGATCAGAATCCATCTGACTATGCAACAAGTTCCGCTCCTGCAGCCGTCTTAGAGACATAATTTGGCTTACAGGTCCAGCATTCCTGTCTCAGCCTGACTCAAAACGCCTTGGTGCAGACAAATATGACCTTGTCGATCCCACAGAAGATGTTAATGTCCACCCAGTGGTAATGACACTTGCCACCTTTAACTCTCCACCTTGGTTCAGCATGCTTTGAACTTTTCTCATGTTGGAAAGCACATCTTCAGGCAGTTGCACACTTAATACACATTGCTCGCACTTTTACAAAGGTTTGTAAAGGCTGGGATTGTTGTGAAGCATCATACAAAGCAGATGTCTTAACACAAGCTTAGAATGTCTTAATTTGAGCCATGCAAAAAGATGCCACTGAATTTCAGTGCACTGGAGGTAGTAAATGTCTCTCAAAGAATAGTCCTCATGAGGATTGGAGGACGTATCTTTCAGGCAAACATTGTACAGGATGAAAATAATCCCATCGTCATCCCAAGACAACATCATGTTGCAGTTTTGATAGCAAGACACCCTCATAAGCAATCACAGCATCAAGGAAGACACTTTACTGAAGGCACCATCCATATGACTGGCTTTTGGATTGTGGGAGCCAAGAGATGCATGTCTTCCCTTATCTTCAAATGTGTTTTGTCGCAGGATGGAATGTGTGAAGTTCAGAAGATGGCTAACTTGCCTGTGGACAGAGTCAGCTCTGAACCTCCATTTACTTATGTGGGGGTTGATGTATTTGGGCCCTGGAGCAACTCTACATGCCACACAAGAGGAGGTCATGTCAATGATAAAACAAGGCCAGTGTTGTTCAACTGCTTAAGCATCAGGGAAGTCCATATTGAAGAGTCAGTCTATGGACACATCTTGCTTCATAAATCCCATGAGGCGTTTCATTGCTATTTGTGGTCCCGTAAAGCAGATGTGCTCCGATCGAGGAACAAATTTTTTAGGAGCATGTCGGGAACTGAACATTCCTTCCAACTTGGATGTGAACAGAGTGACAAAGTTTCTTGCAGAGCAAGAGTGTTCTTGGATCTTTATCCCACCCCATGCTTCACACATAGGTGGTAGTGGATGATCAGCTTGACTCGAAAGATTTTGGATACAATGTTGTTCGGACCTACCAGAATCACATAAGGTTCTCACAACATTTATGGCTGAAGCAACTGCAATAATACATTCTAGACCAAATATCTTCTTCAGTGTGGTGATTGGTGGAGGAGTATTTTTTCTGTCAGCTTGTGCAGGGAGCATAGGGGTGGCAGGACAGTTAGCATTGTGAATGAAAAATGCAAACATTGCAAATTGCACATTATCTACTGCTTATATTTTACTTAAATCAGAGTGGTTAAAGTAGTTTCTTTTACAGATGCCATGTAGATTCTTCATGTAGAATGTGTCATGTAGTAATTTGTTATACATTTTAATGTCATATCGGTTCATGTTTTACATATAGCCTGTTGACACGACAGCGTGCAACTCATATTTAAACGCTCCTCTAAACACTGGCACCAACTTCTTGGGAGGTGTATGAATGTTCGTGAACAGTATACCATTGCTGTATCTCTAATCAAAGAACGAAGAACTTCACTGGGAGTGTATTGGAGCTTTAATAGATAGACACAGCACAAATGGATTTTCACTAACGACCATATATAGCCTCACATTTTCACAACTTTGTTATTCAATCTGAGGTCAGTAACAGCACAGTATTTATCCTGCTTCATAAAGACCCAAACACTTTTATCCCACAGCTACCTTTGAACTGAGGGTTTTGTTGCCATGGAAATAGTGAAATTATCTTCTATTACATATATAAGTACTGTTCAGAAGCAGAGTTTTCCACAGAGCATGGATAAAGACAAAAGAACGTGACAAAACAATGTTTTCAAAAAGATCATGAAACCATCATCAAATCATCAAATGAAAGGCAAAGCATGAGCCACTGCAAAAAGGGCTAACTAGCTGCAGGCATAGTGGACGTAATCATCCTCCAAATAATTGTCTAAAGTCTTTCTGTAATCATCAGCTATCTGCAGCAGCCTCCCCCTGACAGACTCGTCCATGGGTAATGATTACAGCAAGTTCTCTGCAAGACTTTTTAAGGGTCACAGGTTCAATGAAAAGATCTAACTTGCTTGTTTGGATATTTTTCCATGATGCAAGCTGGCACTGTGTGTTTTTGAGACCAGGGGAGGTGGATCAGTGCTCAAAGAAGCACAGAATGAGGAGATAAACCCAGATCTGGAGGACAGTAATGCTAAAAAGCTGTGATGAAAAATTATCATAGGAGGAATTTTGAAATATTTCAGCCCATCTTTCCCTTCAGCATAAACTGAACCATGAGGGAGTGCAAGGACAATTTATACATATGTGTGTCGCAGAGTTTATATTTACACATCCACATCATAGAATGTTACATCACCAGCATCCTGGGAATGACATCAAAAATGGTTGTGATTCTGTTTGATCTTATTTGCATGTCCAGAATGGACTGTTGAAAAGGTACATATTTAAGTTGTCTTCAGGCAGGACATTTCCTCTCTAATCATCTGTGCTCCAATTGACTGTCATCCCCAGTAGACAATTATGATGCCAGCATTACTGATTACATCAAGATCTACAGTGTTTGAGGAAAGATCTACGTAACTATGGCAACAGATTACAGAGGTTTACAAGCAAACTTTAACTTCACATCCCTCTGTTCTCTACAGGATTTGATAGATTTGATATAATCGGCCAATTCTCACAAAATTGTGTTCAGGTCACTTTTCACCCCAAATTCAAAAGTAATGAATTAGAAATTATATTTGACTTAAAGGGATAGTTCACCCAAAAATTTAAATTCTCTTATCATTTACTCACCCTCATGCCATCACAGATTTGTATGAATTTCTTCTGCAGAACACAAATGAAGATTTTTAGAAGAATATTTCAGCTCTGTTGGTCCATACAATGCAAGTGAAATCTATGTCTTCAGAAGTGAGAAACAGATCCATATTGAAGTCAATCTTTTACTATAAATCTCCACGTTAACTTTCACATTCTTCTTTTGTTTTTGATGATTCACAATCTTTGTGCATATCACCACATACTGGGAAGGATTATTTATATAAAGAAATTACTTAAATATTGATCTGTTTCTCACCCACACCTAACATAGCAATTCAGAAGACATGGATTTAACCACTAGAGTCTTATGGATTACTTTAAAGCTGCCTTTATGTCCTTTTTGGAGCTAAAGGTTCAGGCCATTATTCACTTTCATTGTATGGACCTAAAGAGCTGAAATATTCTTCTACAAATCTTTGTTATTGTTCTGCTGAAGAAAGAAAGATTGGTGCTGGCCAATCACCAGTAAGCCACCACGTTCAGACCCTCTCTGTTGGCACATCAGAATCAGACATCAGTTGGGCTGTAGGTCTCAGCAGAGTTAACAAGATGTTCACATGACTGCGTAGCCACTTCTGACTACATTCTCCATCTGTCATCTCTTTCAGATCAAATCACCCTGCCCAGCACCCAGGGTTTTATTAATAACACTTTTATAAACTGACACAAAAGAAGCCTACAACATTGTTGTTTGCTAAGACAAGCATCACTCATACTACTGATCATGCTTCGGGTTAGTGATGAACAAACCCCTAACCACTAGGTACTGCATTTTGATGAATAAAACATTACATTGTGTAGCTTGTTGAGGAGAGGAGTCCTATTGCTTTTCTAAGTGATCAGGCTTACAATTTCTGTCTGGTGGTCAATAAAACATATTGATAAAACATAAACCATGGGCACATAAGAAACAGAATCTCTTTTCACAAGGGTTAGTAAGCAACCCCCTAGTGACTCCATTGCACTCTCTACCATTATGGCAGATAGTTTTGCAAGGGTAAACAGCAATAACATTTTCTTCAGTAAATGTAAAAATCTAGTTTAATGTTGAAGATTAAAATACATGGTTTTAAAAAAAAAAAAAACGTGCCAATCAACTCACTGAAAAAAAACAACCCCCTTTTACCACTTAAGAAATTATTTTATCATGTCAAAATCAGGTCAGGTCATTCTGAAAGGGTTTAATTAGCAATAATTAAATGTGAGGGAAAAAAAGAGTCTCCAGAAACAGCTGAATTCCAGCTACGGTTTGCGTTGGAGTACTTACTGCTCATGTTTATATTGTGAAAATGACCATCTAACTGCCAATTATCCTGCTTATAACAAGACTTCTTGCTTAATAAATAGGCATGAAATATTGATGTTGAAATTTTTTTTTTCCTGCTTAATGATCACACAATGATAGCAGTAGGATAGATGACTCGCAATACCTGGATAACCAGTGAAGTATCACTTTATATAATTTCTATATGTTAGAAATAGTTGACTATTTAAATATATTTAAACATTTAAAGGAATATTCCAGATTCAATACAAGTTAAGCTCAATCAACTGCATTTGTGGCATAATATTGATAACCACAAACAATAAAATCTGGCTACAGTGAGACACTTACAATAGAAGTGAATGGGGGACAATTTTTAAACATTCAAATACTCAATTTTTCCAAATTATCGCCTCAAGACAAACAATGTGCATGTAAACATGATTTCAGAGTGATAAAATCACTTACTAACTTTTTCTGTGTAAATTTATAACCAATTATACAACTTTGTTGCCATGACGATGTAATGTCAACAAACCCTAAAACAACTGTAGAAATTATTATTTAAACAACTGCTCAAATAATACACAAGTTTTAACAAAAGAATTAAAGAAACTGCTTTGACAAAATTATAAACTTCATATTTCTGCCTTTTAAACTCTCCAAATATTGGCCCCATTCACTTCCATTGTAAGTGCCTCACTGGAACCTCGATTGTTTGCTTTTTCTTTTAAAGAAAAGGAAGGATAAGTCAAAATGTATTTTTGTGGTAATCAGCATAAAGCCACAAATGCTGTCGATTGAGCTTAACTTGCATTGAACCCGGAATATTCCTTTAAATATTAAAATTCAAGCTGGTTTGTGTGATTTACTACTCTCAGTACAGAAGACCCCTGATGTATTTCAACCACTGGTGTAATTTTTGTGTCTTTCAAGTGGATCAGACAAAAGCATGTCTAAACCCAAGTGCAACCATCAGTCACACAAATGACTGCATGCTAACATTGGTAACTGTTTAACATTATCCAAATATGGAGCCAATTGTGCAGCGAATACCAAGAGAAGTGTGTGTGTGTTTGTGTGTGTGTGTGTGTGTGTGTGTGTGTGTGTGTGTGTGTGTGTGTGTGTTTGTGTGTGTGTGTGTGTGATTTTAGTGGTATGAAACACGATTCAATGTCAACATGGAATGACAATTAATGACATCTTGGTGGGCAACCATCACCAGGAATGCCTACTGTATGCCTACCAGTGACCAAACAGGACAGCGGCTGGCTACAAGTAGCAACACAGGCAGTGCGAATGGGCTTAAGACCAAACCACAGCAGGGGTCAGAGGGAATCAGAGGACACATGCCAGTTTGCCCTTCCACCCACAGTATGAAATACCTAATCTCGCTCAATCAACATTTTAACAAAAATGAAAATCATTTACGCACTCTCATGCCATCCCAGATGTGTATGACTTTCTTTCTTCTGCAGAACACAAATGAAGATTTTTAGAATAATATCTCAGCTCTGTTAGTCCTTACAATGCAAGTGAATGTTAACCAGAACTTTGAATGTCCAAATATCACATAAAGGCTGCATAAAGGTAATCCTTATGACTCCTGTGGTTAGTCAATGTTCTGAAATTATCCAATTGCTTTGGTTGAGAACAGACCAAAATATAACTCCTTTTTCACAATAAGGTTGATCATTATCCTTGGCGATCATTATTTTAAGCTTGATTACACTTCCTATAACACCATCTAGGTCACTGTGCATGCATCAAGCACTAGGAAGTATAATAGAGCTTGAAATCATCATCAAACATAGAGACTGCGATGGCAAGATGTTCAGTGAAAAAGCAGTTACATTTTGGTCTGTTCTCACCCCAAATCAACTGGATCACTTCAGAAGACATGGATTAAACCACTTGAGATTTAGGAGTTATTTTGTTGATGACTTTATGAGATATGTGGGCCATTGTGAGAACCAACAGAGCTGAAATATTCTTCTAAAAATCTTTGTTTGTGTTCTGCAGAAAGAAAGAAAAAAGTCATACACATCTGGGATAGAAGAATTAGGGTGTTAATGATGAGAGAATTTACATTTTTGGTTGAATTATCTCTTTAATTAAGTTGATGCCTAATTATTGCCTTAAAATCGTGATAGCTAAAAGTAGCAATGTTACAAACTTAACTACATTTTCAGCAGCGTAACAGAAGTTCAGCCATTTTCACAAAAGTGTTGATTTCCAGTAGTGAGCTCAATTTTCCATGCAATGAGTCGCACTGTAGCATCACAAAATGCTACATTTGTCGCATTGTATTGCAAATACAGCAATGAAGCAGAGGGAGTAATCAAACACACTCGCATAAACCATCCTTTCTCTCTCGTGTAGCACTGGGAAAACCAATAATTTGAGTTAATCGGTTCTTTCGGACAGTCTTCACTGATTCGCTTGAGCTCAGCATAGGGACATTGCCTTTCTTTTTGAAGCTAAATATTTTGTATATTGCTGCTGTTTATGACTATATTTTGATTCAGTTCTATAAAATATATTTTTTTTCTAGTTTCATTAGACTTTTTTACGTATAAATATATCTTCAATTTAACCCTATTTGTATAAACCTTACAAAAATGAACCATGAATGCAATAACACCAGCAACTGTAGTTTTGCCACAGCCCTTAAAAAAATTGAGAGTTCACTGCAAATTTGCAGCAAACTTGCCACAGACAATTTCCACATGCAAATGAGCTATGAGAAAATGCAGCAAATTGTCCATTGTTGCCAAAGGTTTGCTGTAGGTTTCACCAGTACCGGCAAGTTTGTGGATAGTTTAGATTTTGTAAGGGTGGTTTTGTTACAGATATGGTTACTGTAGTAAAACCATGGTTAATTTTTGTAAAGGAACATCAATTTTATTAAATATATAACTATCTGATCTTGTTGAATTCTGCAATAGTGGTGGTGATTTTGAATCTTTAGAATCCATTCACCAAAAAGATTCATTCACATTCGTCCGTTGACCATTTATTCAAATGACATCTTTACGTCTCAAATGACCATCTTTTACATTTTGAGTTAATTGCATGGAATCAAAAGCACCAATCCATTCACAACTAAAACTGACGTCTAATTATAATTTATTACAATTCTACTTAGAGACTTCAAGCATCATAAACATTTCCCCACAAATGACAACAAAGAATATCTATCGGTGAATTGTTGAGCATGACTTTTTTATCAAGCTATAAATATTTATATATATATATATATATATATATATGAGTTTCAATAATGTCCATATGTCATTGAAATGTTTGCTTATCACTCACTTTTATTCATAACTCATCCGGCACCTTTTCTGTTGAATGAGATTGACGAACTGAACAAACGACATGCAGCTCCTCCTCTCAGCAATTCATCATTCAGTAATGATGACTTATTAATTAATTTCATTGCTGAACAAGTTTACCAGAACATTCAGCTCATTCAGGAACGACATATGACCAACTAGTTCAGTGAAGGGTGTATTTAATCAGTGGGTCAAACCAATGAAATGCTCCTTTACAGCTCACTCTTGAATGATAGTGGCTTGTGCTAAAGTCAGTCTTTAAAAGCATGACAAAGGAAGGTAGTTTAACATGATAACCATTTTCACCACAAATGTTTTCATGTCTTATTCTTCCTATATTTTGTCAAATTCTGAGCTAAAATTTTGCTAAGACAGAGAAAAGTTTAAGTAATTTTTTACACATTCATAAATTGAGGATTATGTTTTTTGCATAACTATGAACTTGTGCATTTCACCCCTTTCTCTCCTTTTTGAATCTGATTGACCTACATGCCGAATTGAACAAACAAAATGCATCCTCTTGATTAATCAGTCTGTCAACAAATTTTAGTTGTTGAATGAGATCATTGACCGAGTCATTCATTTTGTTCGCAAACAAGTTGACCAGTACATTCAGTTTGTTCATGAGCGAGACATCACATCTTGTTCAGACTTATTGACTGGTTCAGTGAAAGGGCGTATTCGTCATATTCATAGCCCACACTTGAATGCTATTGGCTCATGCTTTAGTCGGTCTTTACAGGCATGAAAAGCTACCTCAGCAGTCCAGTGCTTCAAACTACAGTAGATCTCATTGGCTTCTATAGGGAGAGACATCAGTGAACAAGAAATATGAGACAGTGTATGGAGGTGAATGAGTGATATAGAAAGATAGATTTGTTCACAAACAATATATCACTATTCTACAATCAGAACCGTAAACAACTTCAATGTAGTTAGCTACTTTTTTTAATAGTTTGTAGTGTAGCTTTTTTAAAGAATAGCTTGACTGACTTAAGTTTAATTTAAACTCTCTAAGTCATTTTTTTTAAGTATGTTAAAGTGGTTTAAATTGGCTTACACTGACATAGTTATGAGTAGCTTGTAGCTTGGGAAGCTACAGTCTTCAACTAGCATAGTTTCTTCTTCCCTAAAAATAGTCTTGGCACCCTAAATTACATCTTTATTTGTAGCAAGCTATTTTTTGCATGTTTTTATTTTTTGTATTTTTTTTTTAAAGTTATCTTAAAGGAATAGTTCAGCCGGAAATGACAATTCTGTCATCTGTCATCATGATTGCAGCTGCAGGCTTGAATACTGAGGAAGGTCTCATTAGCTTTTTGCAGGTTAAATGACATGGGACAGTTTAGGAGGCGCCAATTGCAGAATGTATCAATCACACTCTAATTCCTACAGACACATTAGTTTGTGTCTGTGTAGAATTAGAGATATTTGGCAAATCCATATTCAGCCATATGGGATGGATTATGTCCATACAGGAGAAAGCAATGAGTCATTTTATGTGTTTGGAGGTTAACCTTCATGGTATATGATCACGGGTAATGGCAGGCACCTCCACAAACTGACACTGTATTTCCAGCACCTTTACCAAGCCGTTGGAACACAATAGTCGTCCCACCTGTGTTTTTGAGGGGTGTCACGAGTACAGTGGTCTGCTGTCTACAGGTATAATCTACTTTTCATTAAGAACCCTACTGGCCTGCTGATAGGACCAGGTGTGTGTGTGTGTGTGTGTGTGTGGTTATCTGTATATGCGTGTAAATGCAATCATATGGGAGGGTTTCAGACTGATGGCCCGTAAAGGTGGGGTTGCTGTACCCGGCAAGCAATCTGGGCGCATGGCTTTACCTGCTGTTATGAGCAATTTGTGCTCCCTGAAATCTAACGTCGAAATACATTGGCTAATATGATTTTAATCCTCTTTGACCTTAAAAACTCAGCAGGATTTCTGTTTTAATGAAGTAATATGTGAGATCCCATTGTTTCTGAGTCAGAGTCCATATGTAAGTATACTATGTCCAAAGGAATCTTAGATGTAGAATGCCTATATATGTGCACCCATACTTTTTAAATGCACTCCACTGCCCTTTCAGAAATGTACAGTGGTAAACATTGTAGGGTTTTTCCTATTTGCAGTACCTTTTTTTTGGTATCCACCTTTGTTTAGAACGTGGATGCGTGCCACGATTCATAACGGATGCCTGTTTTCCATTTCTATTCTCCAGTGGTTTCACTCGAAAAATGTGAGGTTTTGAGCATTACATTTGTAAAAATTGTCAAAAAAAGAAAGTTACACCATAGTGCCAATACTTTAGAGTTGCCATGACCACAAGGACAGTGCCTTACCTGAGTGGTTACATGACATGAAGCAATAGTCCGAGATTAGTTATGATGATATCAATAAATATTTTTAGTTGTTATGACAGCCAATGAAATTCATTTTAAAGGCCTGTTGACACCAAAAACAATAAGTTAATTATAATACCGTAATGTTTTAAAAATTGTTCAAACTTTAAGAGTTATGGCTTATGTTGGAAATATTGTCTTGTTTCCTTTGAAGTTGTTTGTGTCTGTTTTTCTTTTGGCTTCTTTGCAAAATGTAGAGCATAAGCAGACTGTGAACATAACTGTAGACACAGGAAGTTATCGTCTGTAGGTGTGGACACTAATATAGTTATCTTTATAGTTATCATTCTTGGTGTGAGCAAGCCTTAACTCCAAACAACACTTAAATGCTTGCGGTTCTCCCTCTGGATCGCTTCTTATTGAGACCAGAAACAGAAATCATCATGGCACCACCCAGTGATTGTTCAGGAAAACTGTGGTTATGTGAAAATGCTTGTGTGGTCACCATGATGGTCACGGCATGCTGTTTCCGAAAGTTACGATTCCCTAGGATCGGCAGCATTATGCCGACTCACTGACATGCCCTTTCTCCCATCTGACATATTTGGAACAGGTCCACATCAATTACTTATCCTTGCGCATGACTGTTAGCATGTTGCGTCAGCTGGATGGGAGATCACAGTTCAATCCTAATTCAAGTAATCAGGTTTGTATAAACAATCACTAGCGTGATAAGGAGTATGCATTTTTATCCCTAACATTGCATTTTGTCTCTACGAATGGTTAGCTTTAGATTTGGGTTTTGGTAGGGGGTTTAAATAAAATAAGCATTTCTCTTCACTGTTTTACAGCATGTTCAGCTGAAAACAATTATTTTTACAACTGGCTTCTGGCGGCCTCTCCTGGATATAAATGGATGTCACACTTGTTTATATGCTCTGAAACACTTCATGAGTGTTTTCATATTTGGTCAATGTATTTCAGCTAAAGACAAATCGGCACCCACTTGATGAATTTGAGATCAGGCTGGTGTTGTAGTATTTTTATTAAAATGTATACCAGACATTTTGTAATATGCTCTGGTCAAGCCAAGGCACTAAACCTAATACATTTTAACCTGATTGTACATTTTTTTAATTATGCTATTAGTTATTGTAGCAAAACAATGGTAAATGTTGTGGTTACTATGGTTCACTATGGTTACTGCAGTAAAGCCAAGGTTCATTTTCATAAGGGATAGAAAAAGGTATTGTGAGGGAACCCTAACTAATAGCCAAGTCAAGTCAAAGTCAGTTTTATTTGTATAGTGCTTTTCACAACAAATGTCATTTCAAAGCAGCTGTACAGGATATTATGTTATAACATTAAGTAAAGCTGTATTGTCTTTTATCTTTATGTCCTATGATAAAAATGTGATTTTAGATTGTGCTTTAATAAGTAAATCATATATGTTTTCAGATCCCCTAGTGAGCAAGCCAGAGGCTACGGCAATAACATTATATTATTTTGATTCGGATGATCTCTGGCGCTCCCTGCTGTCTAGGAAACCTCATTACATATTATGAGCTTCGCGACTTGCCGTAGTTTAAACATTAATCACATGGATGAGTTGTCAGGAAGAAGAAACAATAGAGATTCTAGGCCAGACGCGAGAATACGACCCACGGGCGACGAATGATGCAGCCGCGCGAGCGAGGCGTCCGCAGGTGACTCACCTGCGCGATCCGGTCGCATGCACGCGCTTACACGAGTCATGCAGAATAAAGCGCCCGCGTCCAAGAAGTGTGTAAAGAAGCAGCATCCGGATCAGCTATGGAAAAGTAGTTGAAATAAATACACCTGATCTGTGCATGTCATGGGGAACTGCTGGGCGCAATGTTTGGGACTCTTCAGAAGGGAAGCAAACAGAATCCAAAGAGGTGGAGGGTGAGTCATTCATATGGGATTGTTACATTATTTAATACGCATTATATAAAGTGGTATTTTGAACTTTGGCAGAGTTCCGCATGATTTGCCGGTTGTGGTATCAGGTGCATTGCACTGGAAACACCCATACAGCCGGTTAACAGCTGAGAATCTCTGGATATTTGTCTTGTAAGTGAACGAATACTAGTAATCAAACTATTGGTATGGTAAATGCGACTAGTCTTGTGATATTAGTCCTGTCAGTGATGGATTCGCAAACGAATCGTTTTGAAACAGTTCTTTTTTAATGATTCGATAGAAACGGTTCCCAAGGCGGTTGCAAATCAATCTACAGTTTGGGAGAATGTTTGTTATAATCTCTGTGCTAGTTTCGTGAATATGGTTATAAATAGCTGTGTTTGAATAAAACGTTATTTAATTGTAAGTAAAGTAGACGTGAAATTCCACGCCGGCACTTCTGAGAACACCTTTGAGCGATGCCTCGACATAGAATTGAGCTACTTCATTGAAACGGACTATTCGAACAAACCGACTCGTTCAAATGAACCGGACTTCTGAACGGCCTTCTTGTTTCCGAATAAGTAGTCTTTAAGCTCAAAGGGCTCCGCCCAGAGTCCTGTTGTGAATGCTCCCAGGGCCATTCTGGGGACTTTCGTGTTTAATTTATTTCTATTAATGTTGGGTCCAACTAGTAAAGTGCAAGTGTGTGTGTAAGAACTTGTCTTATAATATTGAACTTCATTCTGACAATTGTCCTCTTCTGTGTCTCAGATTTGGGTTGAGTATGTGTCAACAACACAAAGACTTTACAGACAATAGAGATTCAAAAAACATTAGAGGGCATAATGAGTCAAGTAACCTTCTGTACTAGTGAATACTAAAAACTTCAATGGTATTACTATTACCATGTTTTTTATTTTTATTTTGCATAGGTATGGAACTACCGTAGTATTATAAACATACTTTTTAAAGAACACCATGTAAATACCATGTTATGCAAATATGGTAATCATCCAGAACCATGGTATAATGTTGTAACCATCCAATATTTATCATGGTAATGCCACAATACTTTTTTGTATGGGTAGGGTGTATAATCTTTTAGGTCCCTTTTTCTTTAACAACGTATGCTGTTAAGGTTATATTGGATACTACTATTTTGTTTTAAAATATTGTAATACATTTTGTCAATGGGACATCCCATACAACCAGCCTTGTCTGATTATTCTTTGTATGCCACTAGGTCAAAGTACTTCAGAAGTAGCACAGCTGGGGAACACTATACCATAGAGGTACAGCCTTTGTAATATACAACTTATTCTATATAAATATAGAGCTGTTCAAGTTGTAGTCCAAACTCCTGGAAGACATTTAGCAATTTGGAGCCATAGGTTACCGAAGGAATTTTCTATGTTTTTTTTTTTTTAATAGGGATATTTGAATTATGAGTGAAATAAGATCTGTGGTGAAAATTAATTAAAGAAAATTTCACATTTTGTTCTAGAACATAAATTACACATAGTCATACCTCAAGCGTTAATTTTGACATTACTGTGAAAAAAAACTAAACCAAAAAATAACATTTCTCACATGTAATCACATGCTAATTAAGGACTACAACTACCATGAGCATGTGAGCTACATGCTTTATGAAATGGATGACTGTTGTAGTCCTTATTTAGTGTCGGGTTAGCAACATGCATTTTTAATAGACAACATAACATTAAATTCCACAATTGAGCTATGATCGTGTGTAATTTATGTCCTAAAGCATAACGCGAAAGTGTCTTCAAGTAATTTTCACCACTGATCTTATTTAACTCATAACTCAAAAATCCCTTTTGTAAAAACCCATAGGAAATTCACAAGTGAACCCATGGCGAATTAGCTCGAACAGCTCTATTGTCTTTGTCAAGAGTCTGCAGTTTTAGTGACTTTGCTCTTCTCTCCTTCCATTGCAGTTTGAGAACCTCGTGGAGAGTGATGAGGTGTGAACACACTTACAGAACAGCACTCAAGTTTTTACACAATTCCTCCTTTATCAAACGTTAAAACTGTCATCTTCTTTTCCAGGGTGAGAGCTCGCAAAGCTGCCCCAGGTATGTTATACTTAATCCTCACTTTTCTACTGGTATTTTAGAATTGGGTCACTTATTGCCTGAATGAGCTTGAAGTGTTATTTAGACTGACTTTCACATGCTTTGACTCCTATTTGGTTCATGGCATGGCAGGTGTGAACTACATTTGTGGCATGTACTGAAAGATTTTCTGCTCATAATTAGAGTTTTGGAGGACAGTTGCAATTCCAGCAGTGACATTATTTCTCAGCTGCCATTTTCTTTAGATTAGTGCTGTATTATAGCCTTAAATTATAAACCTACAAGCTGTTCATGAACCGTCCAATGGCCATTGTTTAGAAAACTTGTAAGAGCTGGTTGAAATCGGCATTTCCAATGTGACTGGCTCACAGACATTTACGCAGTTTCTGGGAGTGAGGGTGCAAGGGTTTATTATCAGTCTGCCGGTTAACAAATTTGTGTTTGCAAGCTACCAGATTGCTACAAAGAGATAAAAAGTGGTTTTGAATCCTTGAACAATACTCAATTTTATTTGAAACACTTAGTAGTAATAAAATGAGATGTCTTTGAGTGTAACTTTATATTCTGTTAAATCTCAGGGGGTACTCTTAATCAGTATCTTCCTGTCTAATTTAGTTGCTTCTAATGAGATTTCTAATATTGTTGCTTTGATGTATTTCAGTGTACAATTTATTCAAAAATGTACTGTTTAGTTTTGTCATGCAACTAAGTATTCCATTGTGGACTTGATTTTAGGGATGCACCAAAATGGAATTCCTGGGCCAATACCGATAATTTACAGCTCATTAAGCTGCAATAAGCTGTAAATTATCGGATATATATATATATATATATATATATATTATAAATACACTGACAGCCAAAAGTTTGGAATAATGTACAGATTTTTCTTTAATTCACCAAAGTGTCATTCAACTGATCACAAAGTATAGTCAGGACATTACTGATGTAAAACAGCAACATCACTATTTGAAAAGAGTAATTTTTGACAGCAGCATCTCTCCAACACCTTATCCTTGAGTAATCATGCTAAATTGATCATTTAGGACTAGAAAATCACTTGCCATTATATCAAACACCGTTGAAATATATTTGGTTAGTTATATTAAGCTTAACATTGTCTTTGTTGGTTTTTGAGTTGCCACAGTATGCAATAGACTGGCATGTCTTAAGGTCAATATTAGGTCAAAAATGGCCAACAGCTTTCTCTAGAAACTCACCCGTCAATCATTGTTTTGAGGAATGAAGGCTATACAGTGCTTGAAATTGCCTAAAAACTGAAGATTTCATATAAAGGTGTACAATACATTCTTCAAAGACAAGGGAAAACTGTCTCTAACAAGGACAGAAAGAGATGTAGAAGGTCAGATGTACAACTAAACAAGAGGATAAGTACATCAGAGTCTCTAGTTTGAGAAATAGACACCTCGCATGTCCTCAGCTGACAGCTTCATTGAATTCTTCCCACTCAACACCAGTTTCCTGTACAACAGTAATGAGAAGACTCTGGTGCAGGACTTATGGGAAGAATTACAAAGAAAAAGCCACTTTTGAAACTAAAAGGTTAAAGTGGGCAGAAAAGGTTAAAGTGGGCAGAGAAACAGACATTGGACAACAGATAATTGGAAAACAGTGTTATGGATCTTAACCCCATTGAGCTTTTGTGGGATCAGCTAGACTGTAAGGTGTGTGAGAAGTGCCCGACAAGACAGACACATCTATGGAAAGTTCTACAGGAAGTGTGGGGTGAAAGGTCACCTGAATATCTGGACAAACTGACAGCTAGAATGACAAGAATCTGCAAAGCTGTCAATGCTGCACTTGGAGGATTTTTTTTTTATGAGAAATCTATGAAGTAGTTTAAGAAGTTCTGAACCTTATTTTCAAATTGTAATAGTAATTTTTCACATTATTAATGTCCTGACTATACATTGTGATCAGTTGAATGCCACTTTGGTGAATAAAAGTACAAATGTCTTTCCATAAGAGCAAAATCTGTACATTACTCCAAACTTTTGGGTGTGTGTGTGTGTGTGTGTGTGTGTGTGTGTGTGTGTGTGTGTGTGTGTGTGTATATTTGTAAGTTATTTTTTAACCTGGAACTGCTAGCTAATTAATTAAAAGCTGCTCGTTTAAAAATGTGTTATTTAGAAGCTTGAAGTGCTGCCATTTAAAGTTTGCCAGATGCAACATGATCCAGAAATTAAAGATGTATGCTGATTTGAATAAGAAATACATGATAGTACACTTGCATAAACTGTATGGTGCCTATTTAAATGAGTATTCATGGTAATCGGCTTGAGTACTCTGATGTGACAGCAATGTTTGGTCATGAAAACCATGATGATAATGAAATGCTTGAGACTTTTCACTCAATTCAAAATTCAGTGACGTCCGCAACCAAACCAATAAACGATGCTGCAATGCTAGCATTTCTTCGACAGGTTTACTATAATCAAAAGAGAGTGCAATTAACCATGTTTTGAAAACCTGTCATTGCAAATGTTTGCTAAACAAGGTTTGTAATCATTTAATGTAAAACTTTGACTCATAAATGGATATTATTTAATAAAAGTCAATGTTTGTCATTGACTCTAAATCACCCCGGGTTCTGACTTCTCTGCGAAATCGAAGCTGAAGATTTCCACATGAGTTTCCAAGATAGATGTCTGCCATAAATTTGCATTACATTGCACTTTTCACAGTAGGAATTTGGAAATGCCCTTTGAATACATTCTGACGTAGGCCTCCATTGACCAATGATAATTACTTTCTACACCCTCAAAATGCTTAAGAATTCTTGAGCATCAAAAACCCTTCAGAGTTTTCTCGAGTCTGTCGCTTCAACCCCAATCACTGATGTTTGTCTCAGAGCTGTGCACCACATGACTTGAGCACACAGAGTTGGTGATAGGCTGTTGAAGGCTTTGAACTTTACTCTCTTTCCTGTCATTGGCCCAGACCTATCAGCGAGGAGGAGATTGGCCAATTGAAGGAGCATTGCTACGGTGCTATCTCAGACAAACAGGTGCTGATCGACGAAAAGCTGAATGCCGAGGTACTACAGGTCACATCTGTATCTCCATCAGCACTGTCAACATCATTGCTTTAGTTTATGCTAGATTCAGTTACAGACTGTACATAATTTATAATTGAAATACATCATTTGTGGTGGTTCAAAATTACCTAATATTTAATTAAACCTTCAATAGAGCACAACAGTGCCCGCCCACTTGAGCAGCCATCTGGGTTCCGGAAGTATTTTTCTTATTCTTTTCCATAGGGATTTCATTAAATCCTTCATAAAAGAGTTCTAAACCATTAACCAAACCAACCAGCTCCGAGGTAAATTACAACATTACAAATTTTGAATTAAAGCAAAATAGATTTGAAGAACAGACAATAAGACCAAGATACAAGACTGTATTTTATAAGAACAATTAATTGTTGCAAATTATTCAGATACAAACTAATATAAAAGTAGTTTGTAGTGTAGGGAGGCCAACTCAATTGCATCATTCACAGTGTGTCATGGAAAAGGGCGGACATTGCAGAGCTTGGTGGGCTTTATTTGCCAAGATTCTGTGATTGGTGGAGTATGAGTAGTGTAGTTCTTCAGCAGAATTTCTGGAATTGGACTGATGGCTTCAGAAGCACATACTTTCGATTTACAACCTTTGAGCTCATGGTAGGCTGTCTACAAATATTTTTTAAATATCATTAAAAATCAATTTGTCTACGGAGAAAATGAATGTGATTTTTACTTCCGGAACCGGACTGTTGCACTCGGTCTTATTTAGTCAACATGAAATTCCATTAGCAACCCATTTATCATCTTTAATTGAACATATTTCAGAGTGAATAGGATGTTCGAGGAAAAGAAAAGAAAACTATGGCTGAACTTGATTTTATCCATCGTTAAGATAATGAAAAGTGGGCGTTACCCAAATGGAGTCAGGTGGTTGAGAATAAGAGGTCTTGGTGATGTCATCCAAAAAGGAAAAGCATTTCAGAGGCCGAGCAAATTTTGACATTTTGATGAAAGGCAAACTTTTTCTTTAGAAGAATGTGCACTCATAAATCGTGCACAATAAGCTCTTCTATTATGATTTCATGTTGACTGAATTTCCAACAATGTTTAAATCAGCAGTATTTTAAAGTTACTGTTTATCTTGAGTTTTTATGGTTTTCTTTGATGTTTTCCATTGTTTTTCACCCTTTTATTTCTGTGTTTAGTTAACCCTCCCTTTCTTTTGTGATTTATGCCCAGTTAGTGGCAGAAGAGGAGAAGTTAAGGCTAGAAGAGGAGGCAATATTTGCAGCCCAGCGTGAGGCAGCGCGGCTCATTAAGGAGCGAAAGCTAAAGGAGGTGAGGCGTTTGCCCTGAGCACGCCCAGCCCTTCTTTTAACCCCACCCATTGTGGCTTCTGCCACCCCTTTCATCTATGACATGCCTTCAACTCTGTCAAAATCTCGATTTTAACACTAACAATTACAGTTAATAAAGTCAAGCACTATATAACATTTGCTTGCTATTTTTATTCAAACTAAATTAGATTAGTCTTTTATAGGTTGTATTTTAAATAGTTAAAAGGAATTGAAGGCTCTTGACATTTTTCCAACTGTTTATGTATGTCTGTTGAATGCTAATGCTATACTAATAAAAGTCAAAACAATTGTTTTTTATAGGGATGTCCCGATACAATACTGATGTCGGAATCAGGTCCGATACCATGCTCAAATACTTGTACTCGTAAAAATACACAAACCATCTGACGTTATGTCCTAGTGTGATTTATTAAACTGCAAAGGCTGCGATTTATTAAGACAAAGATATGGTTTGCATGTGCTGCGTGCTTCAAATGTGATAGCTTGTAAATGTGTGGAGCTGGTGTTGTGGGGTGGGGGGGCGAGCACTAATAAACTTTGTAGCATTAGGCACATACAGAATACATATTTATTCAATTAAATGGCAGCCTTTTGTGATTTAAAAATAATATTGGGTCGTGTAGCAACCTGCTTTTCCGGAGGTGAGAACCTACTGTCAAGAACACCGAAGCAGAAATTAAAAAACCCAAAATAAAAGCTTTCGCCAAAATAAAAGTTCAATTTAAATGCAGAAAAGTATGACATAAATATATCACTAATGAATAGTTATATAATATTCACTGTAATACTACTATTATTAATAATAAGAATACATCTATTGTAATTGTATTTTTATTTAAGTAATATCTCACATCTGTGAGGCTAAAAAATAGCTCCAATGTTGCATTTTGGATTGTGTTGTGAGGTTCTGTATAAAAGTACATTGAATGAATTCATTTATTTAGACACCGTTTTGATGATAAATTGAAATAAACCGTTGAATATCGAATTCAGGAGAAAAAAAAAAAACAGGTATAGTAATGGCAAGTACCGGATCTCGTACTCATTCTCAAAACAATATAAAAAATGGTATCGGGATCTCTCTATATTTTTTTCAAATGTTCATAATTACAAACAATGCAGTTAAAAGTCTTCTCCCCCTAAATCTATCAGACCAGATGAAACTAAATTTCTCTTATCTCCTAACTTCTATTGTCATATTTTCTCATATTTGTTTGTTTTATTGTTTTCTCCTTTATTTGCCCTCATGTCTCTGTTCAGTTTTAATGTGTTGTATTTTGCTTTATATCATATGTGTGTTACCATCTGCCGGTATTACATTGGATTTGTGGCATACAAAGTTAGAAATAATTTTTGCCATGTTATTTTTTGAAATGCTAAGAGGTGCAAAGTATTATAGAGCTTGTTGGGATATTAGTGGAAGGGAGCTTTTATTGTTAATTTGGTCTGTTTTCAGGGGAAGCCAAAGAGGACCAAACCCAGAGCAGAACCAGAGAGCAATGACCTTCATCACAAACCGTAAGTCTGATCTATCTAAATGTATAAGGTGACATTTAAGAAATAACATAGTAATTAGGGCTGTTTTAATTATTGATTAAGCTGTCGGTAATATCTTCATTCATTTTACTTTTATTAATAAATAAGATTAATCACATTTATTCAATGAGCAATAACTTCTACATTTATACCGTTGTACGAGTAAAAAGTGCTGATTTAAATTCAAACTCTTAATACTGCAGTCTCTCTACATTGCAGATGGTTTTGTAACTGTGTGTTTTCTCCAGTAAACCTCCGGATGGAGAGTTCGAGGTGTACCTGCAGACTGTGAAAGCTCAGTCTGAAGCGTTTCGCAGTAACAGTGAGTTCTCAAGACACTGCTGGTTCTCGTAATTCACCCAGAGGCCACATTTCACTTGTACACATACACACTGAAAATGCTGTAGATTACAATTTGAGATGTACGGACATATCGGCCAAATATCCGTTTTCAGCTGAAAAATACATCGGACAATTGGCCTGGAACAATTTTGCTGGAATTACCGTTTTAACACAACTAATTTGATTACTCGCCGTAAAGCTCGACACACAAAGGGATGTGACGATATTGTGAAAGCGGAAGCTGCTTCAGCTAATAATTGACAAGCTTCATCTTTCACAATTCAGTTAATGTGAGTTAAAGGGATAGGTCACCCAAAAATTGAAATACTTTACTCACTCTCATGCCATTCCAGATGTGTTTGACTTTCTTCTTCTGGTGAACACAAAGTAAGATTTTTATAAGAATATCTCACCCCTGTTGGTCCATACAATGCAAGTGAATGGTGATCAGAACTCAGAAGGTCCAAAAAGCACAAAGGCAGCATAAACATAATCCATACATCTTCAGTGGTTTAATCCATGTCTTCAGAAGTGATATAATAGGTTAAGGTGAGAACCAGATCAATATTAAGTCCTTTTTTCTATAAATCTCCACTTTCACTGCACAATCTTGTGTTTCTTGCAGATTCACATTCTTCTTGCATGTTGCCACCTACTGGTCGTGGCCGGTCAAAGGTGGAGATTTAGTAAACTGATCAATAATTAAGTCCTTTTATTTTTTTCTCATCCATACCTAACATATTGTTTCTGAAGTCACTTGACTCTTTTGAACCTTTTTAATGAATCGACCAAAAATAACTCCGGGTTTGAAACTGGGAGAACAGCCATTTCAAAATAAAAGTCCCAGATGCATTTTGAGCTTCTCTTTAATTAAAAGTCCCGCATTATGTACCATATCTTATTTTATTATTATGATTATTTTATGTATTTAATTCTGGTAATTACTGATTAGGATTGAAGAAGCACAATAAACTGCATCTGGGATTTCATTCAATTTGCAATCTTGTAGTCTCTGTGTCTGGCCAACCGGTCACAATAAAGAGAGGCTATGAGTATTTTTTTAAGTGTGTGTGTGTGTGTGTGTGTGTGTGTGTGTGTGTGTGTGTGTGAAATGTAAAAAAAAAAAAGCTCTTACACATTTGGGACGGCATAATGCCGAGTAAATGATGGGAGAATTTTCATTTTTGGGTGAACTTTCCCTTTAAGAAGATTCCAAAAAATTAATGATAAAAAAAAACAGACCAATTTAATGTGAGCCTGACAAGATGATATTCTCTGTGGCACTTTCAACATTTGATTTTTGTTTTGTGTGGCCATTCCAGCCTGACACAGAAACATTGGCTCAACCAATGCCGTAAGTTTGAGGCGGGACTATCTGTTATTTCTGAGTGTGTCTCTTGTGTGTTAAGGACTGAGCTCTGAGGCGAACGTTGTCACCCCAAACACAGAGGGCAGCTGGGACTTAACCAGTAAAACTGACGCCACCTCACTGGACCTAGAGTGGGAGGATGAGGAGGGTGAGTGACATCACACATCTACTTCCTGCATTCCGAAAATAATTTATGAGTAATTATATATTTCATCTGTTGCATCTAAGTTTGAATTGAACTTTTGCTGTTTAATCATTTTAAATGCCGCATCCAAGGGCTGCTGTCTAAGATTGACATTTAAAATGTGCTGACACATCTAAACCAATATTATTAAGCGATTTACAATAATTTGTAAAGTAACTAAACTTGAATAGCATGAACTGAAGGATCAAGCACAATAAGACCAGGAGCATTTTTTTTCCAAGTAAATGGTTTCAATTAATTTTGTCCTCTTCAATGTAATTAGTTAAGATATGAAATTCAACAGGAATGAATCAGATGGGTCCTGCATGGGAGCGTTCCAAAACAGAAGAGGACATTTTATGGGCGGCTCTTCGTCCTGGCGGGAATCAGTTGGGCAGCGGCCCCACCTCCACCTCTGAGGACTCCAACGCTCTGGAGTGGGAGAACGACTTCGTAAGTGCACATCCCGAGGACAGTGGTGACCACGGCGATGAGGACTTTGAGGGATTTGTTAATCCAGTACTGGACACACCCACTGAGGAGGCGGAGATTAAGTCTACCTCTGACCAACAAGAAAGATAGTCCTCATGAGACCACAGCGATGCATTACATAAATTCTGTGTAATATCACTGCTGAGCGGACCGGCCATAATGACAATACAGATGTCTACAATTTAACTCATAATTCTCAAAACACGAACATGATGATTGTCTCCGAAAAAATACAAGAAACTACCCACTTAAAGAAAAGTTTGATATGATTTGTATTTGTTCTTTGGGTGAATCTCTCGAAAACATGTCCAGGTCACATTCCATCTAAATATATATAATGTATATGTGTATACAGTACAGATTATCTTTTACATTGTGAATGCACATTATTGTAATGTATTGGAATTTTAGTTTTTTTTTTTTTTTATCTAATATCCCACTATTATCAATGGTGATTCTCATTAGATTCTTATTACTGTTTTCTCATACAGTACAATATAGTATTTTAAAGCTACACTATGTAACGTTTTGCCCTCTTGCGGTTGAAGCATAAAACTGCAAGTTTCTTGCGGAGGAACACTTTACGTCAGTTGTGATTCGGCATTGCTCTTGTGGCAGATGAATCTCATGGTTTTAGGACTATTTTCATGTTGATATGTTATTCGTTTAAACATTGGAAGTAAAGTTACAACAGAGTATCCAGTTCATTACTGTGCTATGAAATCGCTACATTATAAACGACTTGAGATGAGCGTACATTCATGGGGATCTGTTTAAAGGAACAAAAAATATAGCTCCAAAAATACTTTATTGGCTTACATTTGCTTGCAACGTTTAGACCATTAGGTCTCCGTCTGCCAAGAAATAAATAACAATAATAAATATTTCAACTTGTGTATTTCTGTGACTGAGGGGAAAAAATAAACAGCGGCACAAACACACTTTGGGAATCTCGAAACTGCAGCAATGATATAAAATGTCAAATCATGAAAATTTGTAAACAACGGAAACGTCACTTATACTTCTTAATACATTGGGATTAGAAAACATTCGGTTCATTGAAGCATAACAGCAGAAAACATCCCCATGCAGGTAAACAACTTCACCAAACCGTTACAAATCCATGAGGAGAGTGATTTCACAGCGCCGCTGAACAGCTGTTGCGATCGCTTCTCTGACATTCGAGCGAGTTGCGCCACAGCCGGTTTCTTTCTGAGCTCACGGACATGATGTAAACACTCAAGGACTAATGACATTCCTGCGATTTCATGCCAAATCTGTCCCAACAGCTCTAAATAAAAATCTCAATTGTAGACTTACCGTAGTGAATCAGGGTAAGGCAAAAAACATGATTTGGAAGATGGGATGTTGGTGAACTTGATCATTAATAAAAAAAAAAAATCTTTTTTTTTTTTTTTTTACACAATTGCATAGTACTGAAATGCAACTGACTTTATTTAAATCATCATGCATTAAAGGCAGTGAGACAAATACTATAATTTTGTATAAAAATCCTTTACAACATAATACATCATTGTTTACCCACATTATTGCAAATTAATTTTTTTTATTTTGTATTTATTTATTCTTTGCATTATGATTAAGAGAATGGGAGGGGGGCTAAATCGCATCATGCCATTTTCATTTTACAATAAAGCACAATTATTTTATAGTGATATTTTTGTCCTAAGGTGAAATACAGAGCCCCCAGAGGGCAGGAAGGAATTATTTTCTGAAATAGTTACGTGTTCTCTTGTTATATACTATATACACTGTATATACAGTATAAAATGACTTTTATGGTGGAAGCTATTGTACAAATTAACCATGTTGTTACTATATTAAATTATATTGATTAATACCATATTTTTTATTTTCCTGTTTTACTATGGTTTTAACATGAATATCATGGTTAAAATATGGTTAAAGTTGTAAATAATGTTTATTTTGGTTAGAGATGGATAAAGCTATTGCAAGGGAACGCAAAACTTGAAGAAAATAATAATAATAAAAAAAATCCCTCCCTGTCCTATCAAGGTGCTCTGTAGAAATATGTTCTTGACTGGTTTCGTGAGATTCACCCCATTAGAATTTTGCTGTCACAAATGTATGTAAATTCGTATTTATTTGAACTGATTTAATTGTATGTGTTTGCCTTGGGTCTGGCTTCTGAGTTTTAAAATTGTCTAAAAACTAGACACTTAAGAAGTCTTGCATTAATATTTCATGAGACATCAGCTTTTAAATTCAACTGTAATTCAGATACTGAATCAAGTGCAATTTTAGAAGCGTTTCCTAAAAGCATCTTAAGATCACTCTTATGAGCTCATATAACCATTGGAGCCTTTCATTCAGCCTAATCATGTAACGCTTGAAACCGTCCTGGAGTCTGGCCCTGGTCTGATGCGTAAGAGACATTGCTCTATGTAAGGGAAAGACTTGTTGCCTGAAGGGAAAAGCTAAACTTGAGAAGTTCCAACTAGTGCTGTTAATATTTAAAATGATCCCCGTTTATCTGCCTGCTAAATGTCTACGGGTCAAAGGGGTTCGGTATAGTTCTTGAGAACAGCCAGTGAGTGTTCTCTACACTTATTTGCAAATACATTCTTTGGACAAAATTGGCTGGAAAGAGGAAAAATACTTTAATGGAACACAAATCTCGATCTGCTACCTCTAGTTTGAATAATCCTGACGCTACTGAATTAATCCATTAACTGCTGTTTTATTTTCTCTGAAGTTATCAGTGGATGGATGGAGACTGGAGATCCTCTTAATAATGAATGTTAACTGATCATTTTTCAACTGCAATACAAACAGTTTAATTGGAAATCTGGATGATCGTAAAATTGACATCTACAGAACAATATATTTATCCAAATGCTTCTCTTCACAGGTGGTCTGGTATTTTCTTTAAAGGAATGTTCCAGGTTTATGCAAGTTAAGCTCTATCATCAGCATTTGTGACATAATGTTGAATACCACGTGTTTGTAAAAACAACACAAATTTTGTAGATACCGTAACGCACTTACAATGTTGGTGAATGGGACCACTCCATGATTGCTAAAATACCAATGTTACGTCATCATGAAAGCAAAGTTGTAATATTTGATATAGCATTTAACCAAATAAAGTTAGTAAGTGATTTTTTCATATCTTGTGGCTATATTTTTGAATCAGAGTATTTATTGACTGGGCTCATTAACTTTCATTATAAGTGCATCTCCATTACATGAGATTTTTGTTTAAAAAAATCAAATCAACGTTAAACCACAAATAGCTGTCAATTGTGCTTAACTTTTATTGAATCTGGACTATTCCTTTAATATTTGACTCTAGCAAAATAAATACAACTGCTTAAAGGAATAGTTCACCTAAATATGTCAATTATGCCATTATTTACTCACCCACATGTGTAAATGACGTTTAAAGAATGAGATATGTATTAAAATGTTTGCACAGGTATTTTACTTACAATGAAATTGAATAAGGACAGATGCATCCAAACACTAAAAATGACTGTGAAAGTATCAAAAAGGTAGTCCACAAGACTTACCCACGTTCAGTTAAAATCTTCTATTCTGCTGAGCTCTCAAATCTCATTTGCATTTCTGAATATTGCAAAAAGGTGCTGTTTTATGGAGCTTTACATTGTCTGGCCCCATTCACATTCATTGTAGAGAAGAAGAGAAGTATGAATATTTTAACATATTTTGTGTTCCACGGGAGGAGAAATTAATATTGATATTGAACATGAGGGTGTGAAAATAATGGCATTTTTTTCATTAATGGCTATACTACTGCTTGAAGTTGACCCCTATACTCTCTTCCAATAGGGCTTGACTCTATACAGTTTGTTTTAATGAATGCTGATCTGTATATAATGGATTTTGAAGTGGACACTAAAGGCCTTTAGGATTAGTTAGGACATTATGATCTCTTATTGAGTCTGACGTGACTGGGGTCTGAAATCTAGTTGTGAAAGGGCCTTCTGTTGAATATCATCGCACCCAAGAGACTTCTGAACAGCACAATGATTGTCTTATTTTACCAGCACACCTCAAAAGAGCATCTTGACAGACTTGTTCATGTCATCTGAATGTAAAGGATGTGTGATCGATGAATAGTTTTTTTTGGTATTTCTTTCTTTTTCTCAATTGAACATGTATTATGCCCCGTATGAAGAGTTTGGGAGAAATATATGTGTTTGCAAAGATAGATGAATATATGTCGGTCTCCACCATCGGAGTTAAACTACCATCTCTGTGTCTTATGGTGGCTCATCTTCACACTAGAAATCTGAATTGACCACATATCCAAATTTCTGCATGGATTCCATCTTATCCACCAATCCCAGTGGAAATTTGGGACTATCTACATGGTACCAGACCTTATGTTGTGTTATGGCAAGTGTGTATTTTCTGCTAATCAAATGACAGCTGTTCACATTTTTCAGGAAAGGGCTTGGCAGATCGCCTCCCAACACTTCAACAGAACTGAAATGCTGTTTGCACAGTTTGTTGAACATGTCAAGCTTTTAATATATTTTTTCAGTTGTGAGTGCTTCTGGAAAACCCATCAAATTTCAGATAAACTGAATGTAACTACAGTTTTCATAATTCCAATATCTTGTGTTAAATCTGACTGCATAATAAATAAATGAATATATAAAAAAAAGTCCTTTGCAAGCTGACAGTGCTGTTTGAATTTCATACACTGCCATCTCAGTGTAATACTGTGTATGCATGACCAGCCAAAAGTTTGGACACTTTTGAGTAAATGTATAAGAGTTTTTCTACTATCGGTCCAAATGGTTCTTGTTGCAGAACCGTGCCATTTTGTAATGCATTTTAGGGCTTGTTGTTGACACGGTCTTCTCTTTCCACTGTGGTGCTGCGAAACCAGGATAAGCATAAACAGACTGGACAAGTGACCAATCGTGAGTCGCCACATCACTAAAGTTGTTCCACCAGGATGTTTGAGTATGGTTAACTGACCGTGATGAAAAATCTGTGATAGGTATGGTTTGTAATCAAACCTACTGGAACCGATACTCCCCGTGCTCAGAAACGGCCGGCGCTATGGTGGAAAAAGACTTTATGTTTCTCATGAGCTTAAAGCCCTGTTCATCTAAAGACTTGTATTTCTTGAAATTAGTTTTCTAGACAAATAGCCTATAAGCTGAGTATATGTATGAATTGGATGAGTTGGATTTGATAGTGAAGGAAAAACAGCCATTAAGTATCCGTCACACATGGGAACTCCAGCAATAATGTTTAAATAGCGTTTCATGATGCACCTCATGAAGTTGGCTGAGTGTGCAGAACTGAAATCCAGGTGTATTCAAACCTTTGTTCTTATGTTTAATATTAAGTTGCTTTAATATGAACAGATGTATGTCCACAATATATCCTGTTCGCTGACTGTAACGGCACACATTAAACTGCAGGTGGCAGTGAGACTTTACAAATGAATCCAACCCACTGGTGCCAAAAACCCAAGAAATTCTTCAATGTATAGTAGGCCTATATGGTATACAGAGCAACTGAATATCATTAAATAAATTGAATTTCATTGTCAAAGCAGATTTCCTTAAAAACAAATGTGGAAAGAGTTTTGTTTAAATGAATTAAAGGCAGTTTATTCTGCATGGGTCAGTTGGGGACAGAGTGTTCAATGTGTTCTTTCTTACAACCACAATGATTTACAGATATCTTCTTTTTCTTTCTATAATAAGACAGAGAGATTTTAGCAGCAGCCTAGGAAAAAGAGCCTTGAGGTAAAAATAAATTGCTCTTTTCTTTTCTATCTGCCACTGCAGCAACATACACTCAAGAGGGAAACCAAAATGAAGATCTACAACAGTGTGTGAGAGAGAGAGAGAGAGAGAGAGAGAGACAGCACTGCCATTAATGCTTTCATTTGAACAGTAGCTTTATGATCTAATATTTGTAATGAAATTAAACCGTTGCAACATATTTTATGATCCATTATTTCCTCCGTTGTAAGCATACCACACTCTGATCAGTGCTTGAGAAAAGGAAATGTTCTGGTAGAGATAAAAATGTGTTACCCTTTCTAATTTCCTGCTGTTGAAAACGTAATTAATGATTTAAGAGTGGTGCGAAAAAACTAAGGAACTGGCCACCATATTCAAGAAATTAAGACCTTTTAGTTGACTTTAGTTTTTGGGGGGGCACTGTTGAAGACCACAAACTGTATACATGCAGTGTCCGTTCTTCTTAACTACTCCACAAGCAGAACTCTGATTGAGCATGTTTACCTCATCCTGTGTCTTAACTTGCAACTCAAAAACCTAACAATAAGAATGTATGGTGTCTTTCCCTCACAGAGTTGATTGCTCTCTCTCTCTCTCTCTCTCTCTCTCTCTCTCTCTCTCTCTCTCTCTCTCTCTCTCTGCCATGTTTAATGTTAAGATCTCTGCTATTGTTCTTCAAAATCTTCTTTATTACAGCTTTATTTTTGAATTAAGGAAATTCAAAATAAACAGTTTTTTTCTGGAACTTTAGTTGATTGTGTGAAGGAAACATAACATGATCTGACTGACCTCTTGCTAAAGAAGAGCTGAAATAACCTTTGGAAAACTTTGGAAAAAGAACAAAAATCAATAAACATTTTTGATGGGAATATCTTCGTCTCTCAGAATGTTGGAAAGCCAGTCCCTCTGTATCGACCTAGAGTTCTAGTGTCATTCTGTATGTCTTGCACCCTCCGAACCTCATTTACAACCTATCGCCTCGTTTCACTTCGCTGTGAGCAGGACAAGGACTTGGGACTGTTTGCTGCTGTAACCAACATTATGCCACAAATGATGTCTAGGAAGGAACGGTTCCCCCAAAATGAAAATTATGTCATCATTTACTCACGCTCAAGTTGTAACCTTGTAGGGGTTCATTAAACCACTGGACCCAATAGGCTTCATCAGAATCATTGAGGATTTAGGTTAAAGGATCTCTGTTCCATTTGCAGCAGTTGGGAGCACTCAAGAAAATGAACTTTCACTGTTGTCTGCTTTACTAAATCCTCCCTTGTTTATTTAACTCAAAATTTAACTTAGTTATTTCAGTGCTTTCAAGCTTTACTTAATCTATTTGTGCTGGGAAAACATGAATATGTTTGGTTTGGTTAACTGAAAATGGGCAGGGGATTTCTAATTCCCAGTGTGTTTTGCATTGCACTGAATAGGGAGAGTAAATGTTAAAATGTAATATTATATAATGTCACAGTGCAAGATGAATTTTAAGGGGAATACCTGTTAGTGTTTAATGTTTCGTTATGCTGAGATTTAGTCTTGAGATTTAGGTTGAGGAAAGGTACAATTTAACAATGATCTATATTGTTTATTGAGGAATTGCTATGCTAATCAAAGTATAGTGTTTCCCTTTAGCATTAGTGGTAGTGATTTTAATTCATTTCAGTGACTCGATTCTTCTGATTCCATTCACCAAAAAGATTTGTTTATTGATTCGTTCATTGATCATTTATTCAAGTTATGCCACCTGTAGATGGCGCCAAATGACTTTTAAGTAAGTGCACTGAACCAAAATCACAAGAGTCATTCACAACCAGAACAAGTCTAATAAAACTTTATTAAAATTTGCATCGACTGTCGACAGTTAAACAATGAGTTTGAGAATCATAAGCCTTTCCTGACAAATGACAACAAAGCATATCTATTATATTGTGAACTACTGAGTTTCAATATCGTTCATAATTTATCCGGCCTCTTTCCTTTTTGAACGAGACTGATGAAATGATCAAATGACTTTCCTCCTCCTCTCGTTCAACAGGTCAGCAGATCCTCGTTCATGATGACCAGGGGTGCTGTAAGGATTTTTGGGACCCCAGACAACTTTACACTTTGGGCACCTAATCTTTTCGCAACCCGTACAACATTGGTTTTTTTTTTGTAATTTCTTTAAAAGTTATCATTAATAATAAACGTGAACACATTCATGATTGCACATTCAATTTGAGACACTAAAAAACAAATTTGAGTTTGAAAAGATCATTAAAAGAACAGTGCATTAAATAACATTAACTATACAATGAATGAATGTAATTTTGTGCCACTCCATATATTCCTCAATTAAGGTGTTTTCTATCTTGTGAACTTCCTTTTGTAAAATTAGAATGCATGCAGTATATAACCCATGTATTCATTCAATGCATTTAACATTGGTATTATTTTTGTAATACATTAATTGATTGTAGAGTAATATAGAATATATGTCATATGGCAATATAGAATACATAAGGTTGTAGTTTTAAAAGATTATGAAGAAATGACGACTCATTGAGTAAAGTGGTGTATTCATTCAGTGGCACAAACCAATAAAATGCACCTTCATAGCAAGCACTCGAATGCTATTGGCTTACACTCACGCTATTGGCTCATAAGACAGTCTTAAAGGGAACAAGGGCAAGGAGGAGGTGAGAACCGGCTTGACAATATAAACAACATTTAATTAAATAAAAAGACTCACACACACACACACACACAAACAAACAAACACACAAAGGACAGCTGCCCATAAACGCTCTCTCTATCTCGCACCACCATCCGCAGTCAGCCTTTATCCCTCTCGGAGGCTTGATTAGCCTGATAAGGGACCGGGTGTGTAGAATCACTGTCAAAAACAAAAAACACAATAAAAATGTAAAAAAGAGGGAAAAGGCCAATGCAGAGTGACAGTGGGAAAGAGAGAGAGAGAGAGATAGAGAGAGAGGAGAGAGAGAGAGAGAGAAAAAAAAAAAAAAACACTTACTCGCCGATTCTCCAATACGCCGTAGTCTGGTCCTCGGCCACTCCTCCACCCTCTAGTGGACGACAGCCGTGCCTCCCCAGGTGGTTCGGATGCTGTCCTCTGGCACCTGGCGGACGAAACGCCCCGCCGCGTTTTTGGTGGACGGTAGAGTTCTTCCCCGCACCTGGCACGTAAACCGCTCCATGTGGTTGGTAGGGAACCCTCCTCACCTCGTGGTCGGCGGCGTGGAAAAGCAACCACAGGAGTCCCACGATTCAAACTAGAGCTTGTTGGCTTCAAGAGGGAGACATCATGAATGAGAAATACGAGTCAGCATATGGAGGTGATGAGAATGATTCATTCACTTCAAAGATTAGTTTAAAAAGACTTTATTCATTCTCAAACAAAACATCATTCTTTAGCATGCATTTAGCATGCTAGCAATCACTGTGAAAGCCTGCATATTATAGAAAGAGATTAATAAAAGTGAATTTAACATGTCTAATTTAGTTGAGTTTACTCAGTTCAATTAGGTTCCCACTACTTGAAGTATTTAAGTTGAAATAACAAGGTAGTATTAATAAAAATAAATAAATAAATAAACTTGTTTCAAACATGTGGAACCACTGGCCATGATTGAATCAAGTTCAGCCAAAGAGTTTTTTATTTTATTTTATTTTTAGGGTTATCGTTGTGTAACAGCTTACATTTCAGTCTGTTATAAATCTATCCTATGATGACAGAAGACTTGAAATAAAGTGTATGAGTCATACAGACTACTTTTATGGTCCTTGTGCACCCTTTATTGAAGCTTAAAAGCCCCAGTCCCTATTTGTTGTAATGCCTTAATACATTCATATATTTTGCTATCTTCTGATGGAGAGCGAGATCTACAAAATAGACAAATCTAACAACTACAATTCTTAAAAATTTATAATTTGTGTTCCACAGATGAAAGAAAGTCATGTAGGCTTGGAACACATGAGGGTGAGTAAATGATGACATTGTCTTCATTTTTGGACTAATGCTTTAAAAGTCCAAGTAATGTTTTAAATGAAAGAGAACAGGCAGTACAATGATGCAACAAGAACAGATGGAGTTAGCTTAATTACTGTACATAGAAACACATTGGACCAGGTGCTTATAAATATCCTTATATTAATAAAACCTGACAGATGTACTTGTATGCACTACATACATTGCATCACTCTTCTAATTGCATACACTCTTCTATTCCCAATATGAATAAACTACTAAATGAGCTAAAGACATGCAGACCACATGCCCTTGTTAAAGAGGTCAGATGCAAAGGGGAGAGTGTTGTGTCCATGTCTGAGCGCACAGGATTATTGAAGAGCGAAGAGAGTTCAAAGATAAGGGCCATGACATGGAAACTAAACATAGCACTAGACTGTTGAGAGTCAAGATCCCAATTTTATTTTCCCACTGAGACACATATGAATAAGAGAAAGCTATCACTCAGGGGATATAGGCAAGGAAAGAAGAGGAACATTCAGGGCCCATGCAGCAGAACCACAATGAGCATCAACAAGTAAAAAAAAAAGATGTATTATTTACATTTATTACACAGCTCTCTGGAATACTCAATTCTGATTGGTCAATCGTACCATAGTGGTCTGATATTTTGGAATAAATGACTGCACATCCAGGGATATCAACTCAAATCATTATTTCACTTCCTTGTATGTAGCCATGCAATAAGTGGCCACGCTAGAGTCAGGAGCTTATTTTCACAAAATAAACCCTTAAGGGTGAAATAAGAACACTCTCTCATGGTTTATGAATTGTAAGTGACTTACAGTTTAAATGAAGAAAAACACAAGCAATGTATAGTACAGGAAGCAACAATATTATCCGTGTCACATTACCAAATTCAATAAATATGTACAAAGTTCCTTTACTTTTGCTTTTGAACAGAGCTGCATTGTGTGAATGCTGCTACAATTTTTACTCGTCTAAAGTAATCAGAACAGCCAATCAAAACAGGTGCATCCCAACTCATGTAGGATAAGAGGTCTTCCACTCGGGGTTAAGGGGGCCTCCAATAACATGTTCCCAGGTGACCCATTATTCAGTCTGGCTTAGAAAAGTGATATTGTACATACTCTGTTCATCCATGAAGAACTGCACCATCATACTGTAGTCTTATACAATATACAGTACCAAACCTCAACACCTGGGGGCAGTGCAGTGTAAGTTTTAAAAAGATTTTCTTTTTTATTACAATCTCATTTAGCAGCTGGCCTGTGCGGGCACTTTTTCAGCTCAGCCTTGTTTGGGAGCTAAAACAGTCGAGACATTTCCATCAGGATTCATTTAGGCCTGATGTGTATCGTGCGTTTGCCCATAAAACACATCCCCTCGAAACCACAGCACTCTTGAAATGATCAAAACACTGCGAGTCATTTGGTGTTTATACAGTAGAATAACAATGCTCAATCACACAAGTGCTTCAGTGAACACAGTGCTAAGAATAGACTCCTCAACAAAGCAATGGGCATTCCATAATAAAAGGATGAGTGAATGAGTTCTGGGCCGTTTCTCTGGGAACTATATGGGTGGTCAGAGCCAAACGGACCCAGACAGTGCACGAAGGGAGGATCTTCTTACGCCATATCTCTGGAGGGTCTCCTGCGCCATTCTAATCCTTATCAGAGCATCAGATGTTTACAGTCTTATGTTTCATGCAGCCATTTGGCTTGCCTTTCATTTCTCTGCAAAAAAGATAAAGATTATGAACAGTGGGATTGAGAAAAACAGCAAGAGACAGTCTCAAACAATGCAACACAGGATATAAGCAAAATAATAATGAAGATAAAAGATTGTATACAGGCAAAAAATAGGCTAATTCAGTATTCAGTTCAATGCAATCAGTGCTATCAGTAAAATGAGCATTATGCTGCACTCCATTCAACATGAACAGTTGGAATTTGGAATTGTCCTACTTGTAAAAGTGCATTACAATGAAACTTGATGTTAGAATTTCAGCTTGGAAACTTTCTAGAAATTTGCAGAAATCCAGAACACTGGCTCAATCCTGTACTTTCATAGCAGTGGTTTAGCCAAGGTTGGGCCAGGGTGGGCTTGGGCTCACCCAAAATAGTCCCAGGCCCATCCAGAATATTTAGAACCCAAGCACTGAAAGCACATGTATCATTGATATGGCTATTATAGGTCACGGTCATGGCGCCACCAACTGTCAGCAGGAAGTATGGTACTTTTAACAGACTTTGAAATAGCTGTTTTGTGTTTACAATAATTGCTTCAAAATTCTTTAGAATAATGTCAAGTCACTGCTGATGTAAAAGAATATTACTTATAAAGGAATATTTGAAATCTTAAATACAGTTGCCATGGAAACACATTAATTGTTTTTAATCCTTTCTTCCTATATTTGGGTGTTTTTGAGGCACTTGGCATACTTAAAATGTCATGAAATTTTGCACACACATCAGAGTTGTTTGCCATTAGTTCAAGCATGAGCATGTAGGATGGGCTCTGTATTGCCCCCTTTATAATGGGCATATAAATTGGCCTCTGAAGCACCCCCATTTTCACCTACAGTAATCAAATCTGGTATATATAGTTCTCATCAAGCCAGATGACTTTCATAATTATAGTTAAAAGTAACTATATGGATAGTTTGAAAATTATAGTTATTAGTAACTATATGGATAGTTTGAAAATTATAGTTATTAGTAACTATATGGATAGTTTGAAAATTGCAGTCTCTGAACTTTTAAATTCTCCTCCTAGGGGATTCATGTCACTACATTTATACAACATTATGTCAAGACATTGAAGATGCTAAATTGTAAATTTTTTGATAAACTGAATGGTGTTGCCATGGCGAGGCATTAAATTAATGGTGAAAAATTGGAAACAGGAAGAGTCTCATATCTTCTGTGTGCAATGTGTGATTTAGATTTAAATAGAGTTTTATGTTTAGTCATGAGGGCTAATCACATGGATGTGACTATTTTGGGTCATGGTCATACCGCCACCACCTGGAAGCAGGAAGTGTGGTGCTTAGAACAGACTTTAAAATAGTCCTCTTATATTTACCCAAATTGCTTCAAAATTATAATGTCAGATGCCAAATGCATGTGTCAATCTTGTTTTCTGAAAAACACCAGGTGTAAAGGGACCCAAGGTGCTTGGGCCCATCATCGCTGCTTGCAGCTATATTAGAGATTATTCTTTGGCTTCTAATATATATTTCTAAAACAGTTTAAAAAATTTATAAATGCATTCTTATTTCTGGCCCACCCAAAAATTTCCTGGCTATGCCCTTGTGTCATAGTATGTACTGAATTTGATGAGGAACTTTCTTCTCAACTGTTGATGAAGTACATTCTGTAGGTATACATGTTTGCAGTGTTAACACTTTCCAAAATATACTACATTTTCTTGCTTCTATGCCATTTTGTTTGTCAGCTTTTCAAATATGATGGCTGGGAAGTATGCAGCGGACTGATGACAGTGCCCAGGGGGATGTAGTAATGGGAGAAACAAAGCTTTCCGAAACTTCTTATTAATTGAACTAATTCCTTCTTAAAATGATTAACTTTTTCAAAATGCTTAAAACACTGCACACTGAAGTCACCTGCTGGTCACATGTGTGTAAATGCACAGATACATTTACACAATGACAGCTACAATGACACAATGCTTTTAAAATTATTTACTGCCATGTATTTGCCAAATTGTTTCAAGGCAATCTACAATATCATGGAATAAACAGGATATCTGAATATTTACATAATATTTGTATTCTGTCAAATATATGTTTTTTTTTTTTTTTTTTCTTCATGATTATAGTTTTTAAATTGATTTTAAATAAAGTTTGTTTTCATACTAAAACAATACTTAGGCTTTTTTTAGGCTGTGCTCTGAAGCACTGGTTCAGAACAAAAGATTTCTAAAGGTATCAAAGCTTTGTGAAGCTGTGTTTCAAACAAGCCCATCACAGTAGATATGCCCACTGTTAAAGATAATTCAAATCTAAGCAAATAATATGTCGAGATATCAGAGATATAAAGTTAAAATATCCCACATCCAACTTTGAATGGAACATAGTATTCGTATTGCATCACTGCTACACTGAATGATGGATATTGTTATGTGCATAGGCGACTAACAACTAAGTGTTGCAGTCTAAATTCTTTGTGAAGACCCAATAATATCTGTTCACTATCAGGGTTCAGGCTTTATCCTGGGCTGATTTTTAGTTCCCACTTAACAATTAAGTCACATACACACGTCAGTCATGAAGTGTGTGATCTTTCTCTCTAAAATCACCTTGAGATTAGGACTGAGACCCAAATATTATTAAAGAGTGGATTGCCATTTGACGTGACAACCCAATTGACCTGTAAATGTATGGGTAAAATTTGAGTGACAAAAAATAAGGAACAAAAGTATATTCATCTAACCCAAGCCTGACAAAGACCTAATGGTCAAAATGTTGCAAGTGTAAGCCAATAAAGTCTTTTTGTTATAATAAATCAGTTTGCGGACACTTACCATTTTTCCTCAAATTTAAGTGATCTCTAGTCCTTCTGCACTTTGACTCTGAGGCAAAAACAAACAATTATTCTGAACAGTGAGTAGCCTATAATGTTTAGTTATGCATAAATTCATGAGCTTTCAGAAAAATATCTGTAGCTCAACTGGTAGAAAACAGCGCTAACAATGTCAAAACAATGTGTTTGATTCCCACAAAGCACACTTATTGATAAAATATATAGCTTCTCTGCACTGTCAGTAGCTTTGGATAAGAGTTTGCCAAATGCATATGGCATCCCCCAAGATTGGGTATTAGGCCCATTTTGTTTTTAAAATACAATTGCAAAAATGTGCAAAAAGAATGCATTCTTTATTTAATTTGCAGATGACACTGATATCTATTTAAATAAAAACTAAAAAAAGATGGGAATACGTTAATCTCACCCATAAAATCTGAAATCTTCGATATTGATCATTGGTTTAATGCTAATAACACTTTACAACCTTTGTCGTCTTCTAGGGCAAAAAAAAAACAAAAAAAACAATCTCTTTTCCTCCTCTTTCTCTCCACTCTTTTAATCAAACACACACACACACACACACACACACACACACACACACACACACACACACACACAATCCTGATAGCTATCTCTGCCCTCACTAATGCCACTTTATCCTTTAAAAGCAACAGGCGAAGGGCAGAGGCACAAACATCCTCTCCAGAATGATGAATTAATCACAGGGGATAACCTCTCACCCAGAGACAAAGAGAAATACAGCACCAGGGTTTAGACATCTTCTGATAACGCACAGACCTGATTGCAGCTGCCGTTAACAGACAGATGAGCTCTATCTCTGGACAATATCATGTAGGTGTCAAGCAGAGCTTTGCTTAACTAAATAAAAGGTTTGTGAATGCAGGTAAAATACACAAGAATATGTTTTTGTTCTCTCAAAGAATAATAATTCCACCTGAAATGTTTGTTCTTCCAGGTCAACCAAGTGAAGGCCAATTTAAACAAAAATAAATATATTTGATATTAATGCATCTTAAAACTGTTCAATAGTGTGATTCGTAATTGTTCTTAAACACAATAGCTGTTCTAAATCCTAGTAAGCTACCTTTTTTCCACTTCCTACACAGTAAGCCTAATGGGAATGGAACCTCATAAGCAACTGATTTGGAACGCTCTATGTCGCAGCACACAAATAGTGGTAATGTAGTGAAGCACACAAAGCAATGATTCCATTTGATTTCAAAAGAGTTTGAAATGTTTTTAAGCTAACAATATGCTACACTAATAAACATTAAAAAAAAAAAAAATACATTTCACACACCAATAAACTCATTCAGTTGTTATTAAATTGACAATTTTTTTGTTGAAACTTATCAGTCTTGAATGAAATACACCCTTACAAAAATGTCAAGTTCATGGCAAATTTGATGCAAATTCACCTCTGATAATATTCACATGCAAATGAGCTTTGTGGCAAATTTGTGGCAAATTGTCCATTGTTGTCAAAAGTTTGCTGAAAGGTCACCACTACCAGTGAAGAGCTGCAAACTTCTGGCAAACATTTGCAGAGAACCAAAATCGAATTTGCATGTGAAAATGAGTGCAAAATTTGTTGCAAATTTGTGGCAAGTTTAAATTTTTAATATACAAATAAGTATATTGATAATCAGAAATACATCCAATGCTGCCTTAAGGCATATTCACACCAAGCCCGTTTTTTGGTGCAAATGTTTGTTGCGAATTAGCTTTTGTATACAGTGGGTACAGTGCATGCCTATGCGTTATTCACAACAAGTTCAACAAATCTTCTGCCGACAATCTGAAGTTTTTTTTATGAAGAGCAGTCCGATTTCGTTATTTATTCATTTAATTATTGAACAGCGATTAAAACTGGCTGAACAACAAGAAACTAAAAGAGCTTTTTGTTATTTCTTTCAGAATCCCTGCTGCTGCACAATCTGGCGCTTTGGTGCTGCTAATCAACTGGCAAACACAGGTGCTGTGATTTTTTACTTGTCTCATGCACAAAACAGTACAGAAGTTGTAAAAACATTCTTTTGTTAGAAAATGTATGTAATGTGGTGATACCTGGTGATATTATATACTGTACAGTAATATACCTAGTGTTGTGTCTTAATGTACATTATTTAATTTGTAGAACATTGTGGCTGGTCTTTTATCCTGGCATTAAAAATAGCAGTAAGGTTTGGCAATTTGTTTGGCCTAGCTTGTAGTAAAATATTGCATAAAAATACTCATTACGTGGAATACTTTACTATGAGTGTAGACAAACAAATTGCCGAACCATACTGGTATTTTTATTGCAAGGAAAAAATAGCACAAAGTATATGTAACAGTGCTCTTTTTCTCACCATGCACAAGAAACCCTGAATTCAACACAGATCTGCAATAATTAAATAAAGAAAATTCCATACATGAGCCTTTCTTTCATCTAACTTTAATTAATAATGATATGGATCATATTTTCTATAATTGTTTTTCCTTAAAGGGGTCATGACATGAGGAATAACAATTTCCTTGATCTTTTGATATATATAAGAGGCCATTGCACCATAAAAACATACTGTAAGTTTCAGATCTGAAAACTTCCTCCTTAATAGAAAAATAGCATTTAGTATTTAACCCAGGCTGTTGAAACATCTCGTTTGGAATTTATGGAACTTGTGACGTCACAAGGAACAAAAACACCTACATATGCCTCCAGCAAGACATCAACACCTATTTTTCATCATTGCACCCTTGGCCCCTCCCACTGGTACTCAGTCGCATTCACTAGTCATGGGAGATTCATCCAAAGGACACCTTCATGTGCTTGTCTAGATTTAAGTATTTTCTACATAAACATGCACTAAACAAATGACTTTGACCTTATCTTGCATCTTGCACTGCTTTTCAAAGATGCATTGTCAAGCTATAACTCTAAAAAGGAGACTTCCATTCTGTTTCATTCAGCTGTGCTGTTTCTTGCTGTTTTGAAGGCATCCTGTACCATTTTTGCATCCATGTGTGCTATTTTTAATTGTTGGTCTTTCGTAAACCTGCACTCGATGGATGTCTGATAATTTCGATGCGTTTCCAGCAATGTGAGCTGCGTTTTAAGGGCAGTATAAGCACAACTTTTAAAAACGCGCCACACAAATGCTGTTCTGTCTGTCAATTAAGGTTATTATTGTTTTGGGATTTAAATTTAGATTTAATTTGTATCTCATTTTCAAATTTTAATTATTATTTAGTTTAGTTTCAGTTATTCTACCAACAGTGTTTGATAGTTTTAGTTTTTCAATTAATTCAATTAATTGTTATTTCTATTTCAGTTAACACATATGAGTAAATGACTTTGCAGGTGACAACTTTGTGTTATGTACTTTAAATGAAACTATTCCCTGTCCATAGGTCTGCATAGTGAATAGCTAGGCTGACATACAACATGGTAAAAAGAAACAAGACGGACTTATGTAACCCTTTATTTTTTGAACAGCAATGGATGATGTGATTAAACAAACTAATCTATGAAACACTGAAACATTGAGCACATAACTCTTGAAACTCATGGCCAGTAGATGGCATGTTTGTGATGCAACAGATTGAGCTATTTTGTAACATTAAAAACTAAACTGAAAACTGTGGTTGTGTTGGCGTAGAGGGCTAAGGCACATAACTTGTAATCAGAAGGTTGCTGGTTCATACTCACAGCCACCACCATTGTGTCCTTGAGCAATGCACTTAACTCCAGGTTGCTCCTGGGAATTGTCCCTGTAATAAGTGCACTGCAAGTCGCTTTGGATAAAAGCGTCTGCCAAATGCATAAATGTAAATGTAAAATATTTTATGATAATTTATATTTCGTTTTAGTTAGTTTTGAAGCAATGCATGATAGTTTCAGTTTAGTTTTAATTTGTCAGAAAATTTTAGTTTATTTTTAATTAAAAATGTTCTAGGTTATTTATTGGAATTTTGTTTCAGTTAACTATAATAATAATCTCGGTGTCAACAAACATGAAGGATGTGAGATCTCCGCCTTGACCTGTTGAAACACCCAACATCACCGTGGAATTTCTTACGTTTGCATAATCAGAATATTTCAGGGTGGATTGCATGTGTTTTCAGCTCATATCATCATGGATTGCTTGTGAACTACTCACAATATTATTCAAGCTTTACAGTATGATTACTGTAAAGTTTGATTATCCGACCTGCTCTGGTAGTGATAACAGGTGCTGTGTCACCATATGACTGTACAGAGTGCTCCATAGGTTTGAACTGAGTTGCGGTCTCGAGTTGGTTTCTCGAGTTGGTATCTTATTCTTGACAACTAGTGGGTCGGAGATAGTGTCTGTTCCTCCTTAGGACACTCCCATTGTCCAGTTCAACCTTGTATGAGCATTTATTGAGGGGGATCCAGATCTGTTGCTTTCAGCCAAATCCTATGTGGCTGTGTTGGTTGAACTCTCAATTGATCACCCTGTTTCAAAGTGTTGATGTCTTTTGCATGTCTATTATAGTAATTTACCTGTCATTTCTGATTTTGTTTCAGTCCCTGTCTCGTTTCCACTACTTTTGTTTGTAGCAGATTGTTGTGTATTTGGAACTTGCATCCAAACCCTGTGATGGAGTATTTCTATGATCTAGGATTGCCATGTATGGGTCTGTCCTGACCTTTTGGATCTCAGCATAAGGCGTTTTGCTGTCTTGATAGCGGATTCTACCTTACCATTACTTTGAGGATGATTGGGTGACAAGGTTTTGTGCTGAAACTCCCAGAGCCTACTAAACTGTTGAAATTCTGAACTATACTGTGGGCCATTTTCCAAAAACACAGTGTCCGGTATGCCTTGCCTAGTGTGCTTTCAGTTTGCAAATCACAGTTAAAGACTTTTTGTCTGATAGGTAATCAATCTCCCAGAAATTTGAAAAATAGTCCACAGCAATCAGATAATCGCGGTTATTGAATACAAACAGGTCTGTGCCCAACTTAGACCATGGTCGATCAGGCTTTTCATGTGGGCAGTGTGTTTCTCTTTGTTGTTTCCTTTCCAGTGATCTACACCGGTCACAGATACAATGTATCTCTTCAAACATCCTTCTATTCCAAAATGTGCAGAGTGAACTCGATTTATCATGTCACTTCTAAGTGTGTCTGGTATAACCACTCTTTCACATTTGAATACAATTCTATCCTGCATCCTTAGTTCATCCTTTATTGAGTAGCAGTGAGCTATCTCGCCTGGTACGTCTATTTTGTTTGTCGGCCAGCCCTCACTGATTGTCTGTGTCAATTTCTGGAGTGTGTTGTCTTTTTCTGTCTCACTTCTAATTGCTTTCAATCTGTCATCTGATATTGGGAGATAATGGATCATATTTACATTTTCGATCTCCCTGTCCACTAATCCTTCCAGTGCTTTTTCTTGCAAGTATGCCGACTCAATGCATCTGCCAACAACATCTCTTTTCCTGGAACATATGTTATGATAAAGTCATATTTCTGTAGCTGCAGTAACATCCCTTGTAGTCTCTTTGGTGCATGAAGCAATGACTTCCTGACAATGGTCTCATGGATTTTGGTCAGACTGCACAATCACTCTACGGCCATATGTGTATTGATTAAATTTCTCCATGCCATACACTATGGCCAGGCATTCTTTCTCAATTTGGGCATAGCCCCTTTCTGTCAATGATAGTGCACTGCTGCCATAAGCTACGGGTTCGCCACACTGTAGCATTGCAGTGCCCAGGCCTGTCTCCAATGCTTCACTTTGCAACGTTAACTCTTCTTTGAGGGTATAGTATCTTAGTACCGGTGCCTAGGCTATTGTTTCCTTTATGCTCTTAAAGGCTCATTCATGCATCTCAGTCCAGTCCCATAGACTGTCCTTGTGGGTAAGTTGTCTGAGTAGTTCACAATGACCTGAAAAATGTCTGTAAAATTTAGACAAATAATTCACCATGCCCAAAATAATTCACCTTTCTACCCCCTTCAAGTCAGTTGGTCTTGGCATCTCTTTTATAGCCCATAATTTCTCTAGGTCCCTCCGATGTGAGTAAATGTCTAATGTATGGCACTTCACTTTGTTTGAATCTCAATTCTGCTGCGTTCAACTTGATGTTTCTCTCTCTGCATCTGTTAAAAAACAATATAAAGTTTTTATCATGGTCTTTGCTCACCATATCCAAAGTTTCTCCCTCCCCTGTTATCGGCACATCATCTGTGATTACATATATGCTTTGAATTCCAACCAAAGCCTGGTTCAGCATTCTCTGGAAACCCTCAGGTGCTGGGCTAATACCCATTGGCATTCTTACCCACCTATAACTTCCATATGGTGTTGCAAAGGTAGTCAGGTAGCTTGATGCCTCATCTAATTGTACGTGCCAGAAACCATTCTTTACATCGCAGACAGTGAATACTCTTGCTTTTGACAGCTCAGGTAAAATGTCTTCAATTGTGGAGAGAGGGAAATGGCTCCTTTTTAAGGATCTGTTCAATGTTCTGGGGTCTCTGCAAATTCTCAATTTGCAACTAGGTTTCTTTACTATCACTAGACTGCTTATCCAGTTGGTGCTTTGCTCTACGGGTGTTGTTATACCTCGTTCTTGGAGGTTATTCAGCTCCTCTGTCAGTAGTCCCATCATCGTGACTGGTACTCTTCGCTTGTGCAGTTCTAATTCTTGTAGTGTCCTGGCAGACAAACATCCCCAGTAAAGACATCAATAAATTAATTTTTTATTTGTTCCATTGTCCACTGACAGTCTGCTGTGTCTAAGTCATGACATTTTCCACCATCAGAATGTTCTTAGACTGGACCATGATCAGTTTCATGGCCTGGACCGCTTTGCTCCCTAGTAGCGGTACAGCGGAATGTGCATCAACAACCATAAAAAATACTCCAATCTGTACAGTTTTTTTGTTACATGGATTTTTTAGTTTTATCCGGCATTTGCCTATTGGTTTTAGTACACTTTTGTTGTACATGACTTGTACAAGGACTTCATGTAAAAATCTGTTTTTTCCATTTTAACATCTGGGTTCACTTGGGATAATGTTACATGTTGCACCACAATCTAGCTGAAATTTGACCAGGTTGTTCCCAATCAGCATAGCAGCAAACAATTGACTTGGCTGCCCATCTATGCTCTTTGTGACTTTGTTTGCAGTCTCTGTTGTGATGCTTAAAATGTCCTCTTACAGTTCACTTTTTGTCTCTGTTACATGATTCACAACTTTTACATATCCTCGTAGAGAGTTTCACAGTGCAGCAAAATGATTGACTTTCTGGCATTTCCTACACATTTTCCCATAGGCTGGACATCTCCGTTTGTCTCTCTCATGTGTCTTTCCACAGAATTTACAAGTGGTTTCAGGTTTCATTTCATCATTCTTTGTTTTTTATTTGTTAGTGAGGGCTTCACAGCATGCACTTCTTACACTGATCTTCCCTCGATTCTTTTGCTGTTTTTTCTTGACAGCTCAGTAGCTCTACACATCTGAACACATTTCTATTGCATCAAATTGTTCTCTCTAAGTAATCTTTCTCTTAAATTTGGGTTATTTGTGCCGCACACTATTCTGTCACGTATTAAGGAGTCTTTTATGTCACCAAAATTGCACATGCCAGCAAGCACTTTCAGTTCAGTAACATACTTGTCAATTCCTTTGCCTGTCCCTTGGTTTCTCACAGTTTAACAGTTTAAATAAATTTAGGGTTGCAGTGCTGATCAAAAGCTCCAATTAGCTTTACAGTCCTGTCCTCTGTTGATGATCCTAGTAATGTTTCACATAACTCTAGTTTCAAAAAGTTTCAACTTTTTGTTTTCAGACGCCTCTGTCAATGTCTGATCTAGGTATAGTTGAAACTCCTCTTTCCACGCTTTCTATGTCTTTGATAAAATGCCCGAATCCAGCATCAATGTTGGTGGAGGTTTGAATCCGGGTGTGCCGTCCATCCTGTCTGATGAGGTGCGCACTAACAAGTGTCTTATCTTCAAAACTCTTCCATTGGCAAAAAAACTATTTTTGCGTTAATCCCACCGCTGCTAACATGTTGCACTTTTCTGGAGTGAGTGAATAAAAGACTCAGCATTTGTCAGTGTCTCTACTTTTATTGCACTGCATCACACACACAGTGTTACACTCAAATCTGTCCATGCTTCAACATGAGTAAGATAACAATCACATTGTTACAGATATTGTCAACATTCCTTATAAAGCATTAAAAACATGGAAATAACATAATGAAACAGTTACGCCAAATTAGTTAAATACAGTAAATGCCTAAATAACCTTTAAAAGATGAATATTATGCATTATAGCTGAATATATATGCATATCGCCACCTAATGTACAGGTGTGAAATATATATATATATATACAGTATATATATATATATATATATATTTCACACCTGTACATTAGGTGGCGAATATATATATATATATATATATATATATATTCTGTATCAGTGTGAACAGACCTTTCATCTGAAGTTCATCTTACAAATTCATCACTAATTTGGTGTGAAAAGGCTTTTAGACTTTAACTAAATTAGATTTCTTAGTGTTACACGTTTGTGTGTTTCATGTTTTCAGGTTTTGATTTTATGTCTTTTATTTTGAAAGTTCACTTCCTTGTTCCTGTTCCTTGTTTGTCATGTGATTTCCCTGTTTGTCATGGGACCCTCATGTTCCACCATGTTTATTAGTCTTGTGTTTTGATTGGTTCTTGTTTACAGTCTTGTTATCTGTTTATTAGTTCTGTTTTGTCATTGGCTGTCTTGTTATCAGTTCAGTCTTGTCATTGGTTGTTTTATTATGTTTCTCATGTTTGCCCTTTGTCAAGTATTGTTATTGTGATGTTGTACTCAAGTCAAGTCTCTTTTTGTTTTCACTTTGGATTCAATAAAATAACTGCACTTGGCTTCTAACGCATCATCATCACATCCTTGTTTCTGTCTTCCTGTCCTGCCTACCTCCATGTTACAATTAGAAGGCAGTATAAGATTGTTGTCTACTTTGTGGAACAGCCTTTACATTGCAAGCATGACCATTATGACTTAAAATACTGTCTTGGTAGACAGCTCACAAGGTATTGGAACAGAGCTAATATCTGTGTTGTCAAGCTTAACTAAATGGGATAAAGATTTTTTTCTCTCGCTAGAAGATAAATCGATTTGTAAAGAGTGAAATCTCAAGAAATATCAAAGCAGGAGCAATTAAGTCTTGTAAGTGTACAAAAGATCAGACACAAAGTCATTGTCAAAGTCATTGTTCATTCAGTGAATGATGGAAATTAAATATTAATGGATAAAAAAATAAATAAAAACAAATATATTCAAAAACAAATAATATATATATATATATATATATATATATATATATATATATATATATATATATATATATATATATATATATATATATATTGCAATTAATCGCATGTCCACAGATCATAATAAGGAAGATTCCTGAGAAATGCAAGCTTGTAGTACCACCTGTTTACTCACCTGTTTAACCAAGAGGGCAGTAAGTGAAATTTCAGCAGTTTATACAGTGAAGAAAACACTTCAGCAGATGACAGTGATCTAAGGGATCTCAAGATGTGTTTAAAGATTGAGTATTAAATATTCTACTATATTTAACTTGACACAGTGACCTAAACATTTTATGTTTATGATGCAACACACCCAGAGACGTCTAATATAGGTGTAATTTGTTGGGCCCTTAAACAAGCCATCATAATAAATCTCCAGCTGATTGACTAATTCACTTGTGAAATGGATTTCTATGAACTGTATGCCAGTGATTGATTTATGATCAATAATATGGTAGTAAACAATACATTGTATTCTAAAGCCGCTTTTTGTATGGTCTTATCAATGATTAACTCTTCTGCTACAGGAATGTAAAACATTTTAATTATCTGAATATATATATATATATATATATATATATATATATATATATATATATATATAATTTGTAAATATTTAAAGATAACTATGTATAATTATATATTGATATAAATATGTATAATCATTATATGTTGAGTTCCTGTCTGTCGCTCACTTTGACGTTGTGTCGAAGAAGCGACACTAGGGGTCTCTCTTGAGCGCAAAATATGCCTGTGATCTATGAAAAAAATACCCCGCCCCCAGACATATGGGTACAAAGGTGAGGGAAATACGCACGTCCATTCATTCATTCTTCGGAGCCGATAGTCGTGTATGCAGCCAGCTGCGAGTCACACACACCAGATTCCTGCTTCTGTTCCTCTGACGCTCTGTTTGCTGTTGGATCTACGGCACACTTCAGCAGCTATCTCCTTCTCTGCATGGCAGTGCAGATTGCCCCTGGGCGCTTCGACAGAGCAGAGATTTGAAAGAGTTACATTGAAAGAGTGATTTTCTCTGTAAAACAGTTTATTTCTCTGAAAGAGCATTACACAGCGGTGTTGAACGTCCTTTTCTGGACGCGTCTTTATAAAGATGCCATTTCCACCCCTGTGTAGTTTCTGGATGCGGTGATTTCTCCCCACGTCTCACGTCAAAAAAGCTGCCTCGCGTGCCTGGGCTGCGATCACACGCAGGCAGCGTTTTATGAATGGTTCATGTTCTCAATGCGAGAACATAGCCATGGCAACATTGCGGTCGTGGCTTTCTTTTGTTATGAGAGAAAGCCACTTCAGCCGCCCCCCCGCGCCTCGCCCACAGGCGGGTGATGAAGGCAATTTGGGGACAATGATGGGCTCTGTTTGCCGGGTAGACCCCCTCGAACCACCTGCCTCCCCGGCACGCTTGCTTGCTTCAGAATTGGATGACATCACCGCTGCATTGGAGAGCGTTACAGCGGCGTCTGATGCTGATGACTCGCCTGGGCTGCCACCTTCGGGTCTGCTCGCCCAGCCTGAGCCTGACGCACGGAGGTCCGCTATGCGTTCCCAGGCTACTTGATCGGTCCCGCGGGCATGCCCCCCCCCCCCCCCGGTTCCTTTCTTCTCGGATGTGCATGACGAGTTGAGCAAAGACGCGGCTTCTTCGCCCCTCCGCTCTCACTACCCTCGCAGTGGAACGGTTCCGCCCTGCACGCCACGCCCCTTCCTGCAACCAACGCCAGGCCAAGGCACTTCAAAACTTGCACTTGGGTAGTCCTGTTCTTGATGTGCTGCAGGAACTGCGCTGGATGACCAACCATGTCCCTGGGCCACGGAGGTCAGAAGCACCAGCACTCTAACAGGCAATGGCCACCCTTGTGGTCCAGAAACGCATCTATGGACTGGACCATGCCCGTCTGCTTGCCGAGGGCATCCTCCTGCGGCTATGAAACACCCTGCTCCGCCTCAAGCCGGGCCCAGCTCTCAGCCCCAGCATCGAGCACTCCACAGGAAGCAGACGCCCCCGTCTCACGGACCCCCTCGAGGACCCGGAATGCTCCCAGGTGCTCTGTAGATGCTCGACCCAGGGACCAAGACGTTAGCTCTGGAGATGGTAAGACCGCTCTGTCCCCGGTGGAGGGCCAGGAGGAGAATTTTTTGTTGAATTAGTTTTCACATTCTCATATTCTCAGTAACAGATCTGTTTCCTTTTGTCTTTGGGTCACCTGGCCCGACAATGCCGTTCTCACGGCACTCTGCCACCAGATCTCAACAGTCCCGGCATCCTGGCCGCGGACCACCTGCCTCCAGCCCTCACGACTGTTCCCCGGCCAGCCGGTTCCGTCGAGTCTAGAGGACGCCTACCCTGGGCCTCCTCCTCAGGCACGCACCGTGTGACGATCACCCCCGCCTGCCGCCAAACACTCAATCCCTGGACAGACCTCTGTTTTCTATGGGCAGGAGTACCCTCGCAGCAGGTGTCCCGACGCGTCTCCGTCATGACCGACGCCTCCAGATTGGGTTAGGGCGCCAATGTGCAATGGGCACGCAGTAACAGGCCATTGGAAAGGAGGCCTCGCTGCGCTGGCACATCAACTGCTTGGTGTTGTTGACTGTTTTCTTTGCCCTGCGGAAGTTTCTCCCGTCAGTTCGAGACAAACATATCCTGATCAGGTCAGACAGCACCACTGCGGTGGCGTACATAAATTGCCACATGTCACGACTCGTCCATCGTCTCCTCCTTTGGAGTGCGCACCACTCACATCCCCGGCAACCTCAATGTGATAGCAGATGCGCTGTCACAACAACGCTTCCCATGTGATGTATTTTTGCCACCTTTACCTCCCCTTTCGGGCAGGTGTGGCCTCCAAAGGGTCTTTTCCCCCTGAAAGAATAGGAATTCGGGTAAGACCCCCTTCCCACGACACGGTAAGGGCCCCGGCTGCTCTTGCTCTATGCCGAGAAACAGAGAGAAAAGAGGCCCAGCCAGGCTTGGCCCGTTCCCTAGTTGGCAAGCATCGACTTGTTCCCCTCTAGGGTAACCAAAAGGATTCCGACAACTTTTTTGGGGCATTGGGGAAGGGTACGTGCAGTCTGAAACACAGTTGGTCGCTTGTGCATGTGAAATACCTGCCTGCTCCTGTGTCAGCAGTACACGTACTCAGCGCATGGCATGATTTGAAGTGGACCCCTAGTGTCGCTTCTTCGACACGACGTCGAAGTGAGCGACAGACGGGGAATGTCTCGGTTATGTATGTAACCTCCGACGAGACGTTGTGTCCTCCCAGCCACGTCGCTGAGCCGAGCCACTGAGGTGGCTGGACACTCCCGGCTCCTCAGAAAAAATCTTGAATGAACGTGCGTATTATTTGCAACGGGGTATGCAAATACTGTTCGCCAACTCTCATTAGCCTTTTTTCATAGATCAGAGGCATATTCGGCGCTCAAGAGAGATCCCTAGTGTCGCTTTTTCGACACGACGTCTCGTTCCCTCCATTAGGGAACGGAGGTTACATACGTAACAGAGACATTATTGTTATATGAGGGGCTTTCTCAGCAAATATTTGTATATGTGATTAATTGCGATTAATGAATGAATGAATGAATGAATTATATATTAAGAAAGTCATGCTCACTTGACTCTTTTGAACCTTTTTAATGAATCAACCAAAAATAACTCTGGGTTTGAAATCAGGAGCTCTGGTTAGCAGTTTGAATCAGTCACTTTCTCAACTGGGAGAACAGATATTTCAGAATGCCTTAGCAAACAAATGGTAACACCCTAGCAACCAACCACAACCACCCCAGCTTGAGTTTTACACAGGAATGCACCAGTCCGATTTTCTTGAAAAATATCTAGTTATAATCTAGTTCACTTTTCTTTTTTCTCTTCTCTTTCTTCTCCTCTCCTCAAGCCTCACAAAAGCACATTTCCTTCTCATGGAATAATGTGTTTTGACAGGCAGGATTCTCTTCTCACTTCTAAAGCAGAGAACTCTCGTACTCACTGTTCTTTAGTCGTCACTGAAGAGGCTGTTTTTTGAGAGCGTCTCACAGAATGCAGCTGAAAGAAAAATGCCTGCAGGGGAGAGAAGAGACACGTGCAGAAGACAGGCAAAGACAGTGAGTTTAGACAAAGAGTGGACAAAATCAAGATGTCTCTGGATGTCATATTCATGCACTGCGTGCTCAATGTGCCACGGAACTCTTCAAAGCTATTTAAAAATACATATACTTAAATTTTTTATGTCAGGCTAGGTCATTAATCTGGAATATATTTGAAAACAGCATTTTTGTTTTTGAAATGATCTCAATCACACTGCCGTTTTCAAGTGTTTTCCAAAAGTTTCTCGTCCACACTGAAACATATAAAAGTGCTTAAGTATCATTACTGCGCATGAGAAATCACCATTGCATGTACGGTCTGAAACGCAATTGTCCTCGTGTTCCGTCGCTGGACACCAATTCAGTAAACTTCCCGTCGCCTTTGAAGGAATACAATGTGAATGTTGTACAAAGTATAATTTATCTTAAACAATGCTTTCAAAGGGAATATCAGGCAAAACAGCACAGCTACAACACAGGCCACCATCTTGATTGTTTTGATTAAATGGGTTATATGACGGTGTCACATTACAATACATATGTCATCATTTTCAGATATGTCTGTTTCGGATATATCCAGCCCACACTAAAACGTGAAGTTGCCATTTTCAAATTTGTCCACTTGGGGGAGCGCTTTCTAAAAGCTGAATTTTTCGCTGACAAAAACGCAGTCTCAGTGTGGACAGAAGGCCAAAATGTAGAGAAAAAGATGCGTTTTCAAATGAAAACGTATTAGTGTGGATGTGGCCTCAGAATGTAATTTTGAGTAACATTATCAGTTTACCTCATGCAGTTATTGAAAACAATTCTACTTAAATGGAAACTGATCGACCTGCAAATTGTTTTGATTAAATAATTTTGTGATTCTGAACTACAACACCATTCCTGTCTATTCCAACTTTGTAAGTTTTTATGTTTTATTTTTTTTTATTTTACTCCATTGTTTTAATTTTTATACTGCTTGTTTACTCCATTACTCAATACATGGTTCTTGTAGCTCAACTGGTAGAGCATGGCGATACCTTCATCATGAGTAATCATAGTACATGCTACAATAACAAAACTTGTTTATTCTGCCTGGTACATGGGGTGAGTGTAATGAATACATTTTATATGTAATGTGTATGTAATAAATGTAGAGCGTTATGTTGACATTTGTGGAGTTGCATTAGCATGGTTTAGGCCCTATTTAGCAGACCGCTACCACTTTGTCTGTGTAAACAAGGAACTGTCAAATCAAACAAAAGTTATGTATGGAGTGCTACTGGATCAGTTTTAGGGCATCTGCTGTTCTCCTTATATATGCTTCCCCTGGGAGATATCATCAGGAATCATAGTTTCCACTGTAATGCTGACAATATCCAACTTTATTATTCTTCAAAACCTGATGAAATTTCACAATTCTCCAAATTAGCAGAGACAATGAAATCAAAGATTGGATGGCCAGAAATTTCCTTCTACTCTATTCCGACAAAACTTAGGTACTAGTTATTGGACCAAACACCTCTAAAAATAAGCCGCTAAAATATAATTTGATTCTCGATGAATGTACTGTTACATCATCTTCAACAGCAAATAACTTAGGTGTTATATTTGATACCAATCTGTCCTTTGAAAATCTAATTTCAAATGTTTGTAGAACAGCATTCTTCCGCCTAAGAAATATTGCTAAATTAAGGCACATGCTCTCTGTTGCTGATGCCGAAAAACAAATTCATGCGTTCATGACCTCAAGACTAGATTATTGTAATGCATTACTGGGAGGATGTCCAGCAAGTTCAATAAATAAACTTCAATTGGTTCAAAATGCAGCAGCCAGAGTGCTGACTAGAACAAAGAAATATGATCATATTAGCCCCATTTTATCATCGTTACTTTGGCTAACTGTTAAATTTTGTATTAATTAAAAAATTCCGATAACTACATACAAAGCTTTGAATGGTCTATCTCCACAGTACTTAAGTGACTTTCTACTATATTCCATCACGTTCATTATGATCGCAAAACTCTGGCCTGTTAATAGTGCCTAGAATATCAAAATCCACAAAAGGAGGTCATTTCCCTATTTGGCCCCTAAACTGTGGAATAGTCTCCATAATACTGTTCAGGATGCAGACACACTCACTGAGTTTATGTCTGACTAAAGAATCATCTATTTCGCCAGGCATACACCTAATTTATCCTTCAACTCACAATTAAGCTGCTTTAGTTAGGTTTTCTGGAACATGAAACATTGATCATGATCTATAACTCTGCAAAAAAATTAATGGCATCTAAGCTAATATTATTATTTTTGTTTCCATGTATTAACCTCGAGATAGGAGTCACCAGATCTGGCAGAATCAGCTCCATTCCTGCTTGGTATCAGACTCATCAGCCGTTGCCAGCCAGACATCTCTTCAGTCTATTACGATGGACTTCAGAGGAATAACTGATGCAAACTCCAATCATAAGACATCTGTCCCCATCATCATATGCCATTGCCTGAACCTTGGACCTCACCGAAATTACCGGCCAGTTGAACTGCGAAGCACCTCACTGATCTCGGCCTGCATCACCTTGATCTAATGATGGACTACACTCTTAAAATTGAATACACAGACTATCAATAAATTGCCAACAAAAGCCCCTCATCAGCCAACTAACAAAGGACAATGCATCTATATGAACTTCAAAGACATTAATCTTACAGTTCTTACAAAATCTTTGTTTAGACACAGACTGTTAACATTTACTTAGTTTAATAATTTTAAACTATGACTTACACAACACATTAATAAGTAAAATAGGCATTATATTCATGCTGTTAGCCAGAGGGGAACTGGCCCCCACAGAACTGACTCCACATATTATGGAGCTTTGTGTTCCTTGGCACAGTCGCCTTTCGCTTGCTCACTGGTTTTTTAAACACAATTATTATTTAATTACTTATTTTTATACACACTTCATAATGTATTTAATAAAACTTCACAATGATCACCAAGACTTTATAGATATTGCAGTTTAATTTCTTTTGTTAATATTTTCTGTAAAGCTGCTTTGAAGCGATGAAAGTCACTATAAAAATAAAAATGACTTGAATAAAAACATAATATAAATTTTATATTTTACTTATTTTGCACTGCTTTTCGAATACATTTAATTTATTTAATAATATAATTATTTTATTTAATATTTTATTATAATTTTATTTGTTAATATGTAAGGGGTTTTAATGGGGTATTAATATGTAAATATTTTATTCATACTTATTTTGCACTTACAACAACTTTTTTAATAATTTTCAATGTTTTATCCATGTTTTCAGTGCTTTCACAATACAAATGTACAGTTTTTCTCATGCCTATAAAGAACACTAAATTTAATTGAAAATCACACCTCAGCTCTAGTAGTAATACAGTAGATTCATTCCCCTTCTGTCACTCACTCGACGTTGTGTGACACTAGGGGTCTCTCTTGAGAGACTCGGTTGCCTCTGAACTTGAGTGAACTTGGGGGTTACAACAGTAACCTAGACGTGTTTGTACATATAGCACAGGAGATAGTATTATCCACTAATGCACCAGAGAAATCATGAGTCTGCAGTTCCATCTTCTCTTTATGGTATTTAGATCTGTGTTTTTTCCCATAACAGGTAATATGAAGACAAATACATAAAGATTACTTGAGCAAACACTCATCTGTCCCCCATCATCTGAGAGCTGCACTTACTAGTTAATTTAGTTCTGAAACAGAGCGAGATCACATCAGAACTGAGTCTGCTGAGTGAATGTGCTGATGCATGGTTCTCTGCGTATCATTTTGAAGAAAAACAAAAGTCTTTGTTTATCCCTTCAATAGGAAAATGGCCCCTGTGCATTTGATAGGCAGTGGAATGCTGTTACTCTTGATGCTTTAAAAACACATCAGTGGAAGAGATCATGTTTTTAATATAGCTGTCAAAAATCAATGTTTGTTCTGTTATTATGAGAGTACAGAGCTGTATGACATCACTGCAACAAGTACAGCACCTCAATAAAGTGTAGCTAAATGACACAGAACCAATTTTGAGGAACTACTCCAATAGTAGAGGAGACTGTGGTTGGTTGGCTACAAGGGTTGGTTGGTGCAGTTAATACTGCAGGGTAATGCTATGCACTAACTATGTACTAATACAGATATAACAAAATCCAACATAAGACACATTCAACATACTACTATTCTAAAGACATGATTTTCTTTTTTTTTCAATTAAATCTTTCTTATTGACAAAATATAACAGAGAAAAAACACAACATATATACATTGAGTCAGCATTTAACATTTAACCCCCACTATTAACCCCCCCAAAAAAAAAAATAAATAAAATAATCATATATAATTAAAACTAATTATACACGACAGTCCCCCCAAAACACCAAATACCTGGCCCACTTCCTATAAAACAAACCCCCAGCACTCTGCTCGACATCTCCTCAAAAGCCACTACCCTCCCCATCTCTGCACACCACTTTGGAAATAAGGGAGCCCCATCTGAATTCCATCCCCTTAAAATATTCTGCCTGCCAATCATGATACAAGTCAGGACTCAGTTTTTTATGTGTTTATCCCCCAAATGTATGACCGCCCCCCTCCCAGAATACAGAGTCTGGGGCTAAATTAAATTTGAGTGCCAAATGTCACATATGAAACTCTGAACTTTCAACCAAACCTCGTGGCTCTTAACACACCCCCAAAAAACATGGATTGTGTCTCCATCTTCTGATTGGCATCTCCAGCAGGTGGGTGTGTCCAAGCCTATACAATCTAGGGGGGGTCCAATAGAATCTATGTAAATCTTGAATTAAATAAGGCAAACCCTTGCATCTCTAGATGCAGACTTGATGTTTTTAAGAATCCTAGCCCACACTCCCTCCTTTTAAATCTTTTTCCCATAATCTCTTAAGAGAACTTGAAGTTCTGTCCCCCAGACTCTGAAATAACAAGGAGTAATACACTGATGCCTCATGACCTTTTCCAAAAGCTGTAATCACCTCTTACAGAGTCTCTGCCACTTTAGTGGCATGTATGCTACTCATAAAAACAATAAAGAGCAGGTGTCGCAGCTATAAATACCTATAGAATTAAGATCTGGGAATAAAATGTTGAACCAAATTGTCAAAAGATCTCAACAATCCACTCTCATATAGGTCACCGAATGTAGTAACCCCCTCACAATCCAGTCTGACCAGCAGAAAGGGGAATTATTAATACATAATTTAGGGTTCAGCCATATGCTTGAGGCAACATTTAAATAAATATCTGAATTAAAAACTCTGGACACTTTTGTCCAAACCGAGTGCAAATGTGAGATAATGGGGTGTAACTTAACCTTTCTGGCTACTTTGAGCCAATTTAGAAAACTGACTTTGTATCCTGAGAATTTAGAAAATGAATTAATAATTATGTGGAGGCAAGGCATGTATCTAGTAGTGTCGGAGACAAATAATAAAATATCATCTGCCTAAAGCAAAAGCTTATGAGCCATGCCTCCCGCCACCACCCCTGGAAAATCATCCTCCATTCTTATCGCGGCTGCTAATGGTTCCAGGGCCAGACAGAGCATATCAGTCCCTATCCAGAGTAAAATAATCTGAAATTAATCATTTTGTTTGTACCACCACTACCGGGTGTCTGTAAAGTAACTTAATCCATCCAATAAAAGATTTCCTGAACCCTTATATTTCCAAAATCTTTAAAAGATATCCCATTTCTACCATATCAAACGCCTTTTTGGCATCAAGTGAGATGGCAACAACCAGAGTCTGATCATTCACCAATGACCACATGATATTGATAAAATGCCTAATGTTATCAGAAGAGCTGTGGCCCCAAATAAACCCCACCTGCTCTATCTGTATAAGAGATGTCATAACTTTAATTAATCAGTTAGCCAGAATTTTTGACAATATGTTTACGTGTAGCTGGGTCAGAGAAATTGGATGTTAACTCTAAGATATTTGTCCTTAAGAATCAGTCTGAGCCGGGCTTGCATCATGGTTGGTGGAAGCTTCCATTTTTTAATGATTCCATACAAACTCCACAAAAGTGGAGCCAATTCTGTAGCGTAAGATCTAAATAATTCAGCTGCAAAGCCATCTGGCCCCGGAGCCTTGCCTGTAGGCAAGGTTTTAATTACCTCGCCAAGCTCCTCCAAGATTATCTCAGAATCAAGAGAATTTTTTTTGCTTGATCGTCAGTTTAGGGACTTCTAATGGTTCCACAAAACTGAAAACATAGATCCCTGTCTGTCGCTCACTTCGATATTGTGTCGAAGAAGAAGAAATACGTCTGTTTCATTCAGAAATTTTCTTCGGAGCTGATGGTCGTGTATGCAGCGAGCTGCGAGTCAAACACCTGTTCCTCTTACCTCTGAGCGATCTACTGTTGGATCTACGGCGCACTTCAGCGGCCTTCTCCTTCTCTGCACGGCAGTGCAGTTTGCCCCTGGGCGCTTCGACAGCGAAAATTAAAAGAGTTGTTTGTTATAAGAGTGATTTCCTCTAAAAGAGTATTTTCCTCTAAAAGAGCAATACACAGTGGCGTTGAACGTCCTTTTCAGGACGCATCTTATAAAGCTGCCTTTCCGCCCCTGTGTAGTTCCTGGATGAGGTAGAGTGCTCTCCACTTCAGACGGCCACAGTTGCTGTCTCGTGTGTCTGGGCTGTGATCACATCGAGGCAGCGTTTGTGGATAGTTCATGTTCTCACTGCGAGAACATGATCATGGCAATGTTGCGATCGCGGCTTTCTTTCAACCAAAGGAACGCAACTCCAGCTGTGTCGCTCCTTCTTCCCACGGGATTGAGGACGACGCGGCTGGTGATGGAGGCGATCTGGGGATGGCTCGGTTTCACCGGGTACACCTCCGCGAACCACCCACTCCCCGGCACGCTTGTTGACTTCTGTCCGGGCTCGAGGCAACAGCGGCTCACCTAAAAACCAGCCTGTCTATCCTCTGGAGCCCCCTGAGCTGGATGAGCTCGCTGCTGCATTGGAGAGCGGTTCGGCATCTGACGTGGATGACTCGTCTGGGCTGCCACCCAGATGTCTGACATGCTTGCCCGGGCCGATGCCGGCGTGGGGTTGAACTGGAACCCTCTGTCCTCCCCACAGCCCTCGTGGCTTGATGATTGGTTCCTTGGGTCTGCGCGCTGCTCACAGCCATGCCCCCCCACCCAGTCCCTTTCTTCCTGGAGGTGCATGATGAGCTGACGACTGCATGGAGAGCACCCCTCTCCACTCGTCACAAAGCCCCTCGCTCTTCCGCACTCACTACCCTCACCAGCAGAGCGGCCCACGGGTACACGGCGATTCCCCAGGTGGATAGGGCAGTTTCGATCCACCTATGCCCCGAGAATGCCACCACCACCTGGCAGGGTCACCCTGTGCCATCACTGGCTGCCAAAGCCTACAGCGCCACCGGACAAGCCGCTTCCGCCCTGCATGCCATAGCCCTCCTGCAAGTCCACCAGGCCAAGGCACTATAGATCTGCACGTTGTTAGTCCTGATCCCGACGTGCTGCAAGAAATGTGCTCAGCGACCGAACTCTCCCTCAGGGCCACAAAAGCCACAGCACAGTCACTCGGGGAGGCGATGGCCACACTTGTGGTTCAGGAATGTCATCTGTGGCTGAATTTGGTCGAGATGCACGAAACGGACAAGACACGCTTCCTGCCTATCAGTTCGGCCTCTTAGGCGACACCGTCGAGGACTTCGCCCAGCAGTTCTCCGCGGTGAAAAAGCCGCAAACCTGCCGCCACGGGCCATGCTCCATCTACTCGCTGAGGGCGTCCTCCAGCGGCTAAGAAACGCGCATTTCTTATTTCATGTGCCAACCCACATTCTCAATAAAAGAGCTATTTTCTTTGTCTCTGGGTCACCTGGCCCGCAAATGCCATTCTCACAGCACTCTGCCGCCACACCTCAACAGTCCCGGCATGCTGGATGCAGACCCCCACCTTCAGCCCCACGACTGTTACCTGGCCGGCCGGATCTGACGAGTCTAGAGGACACCTCCCGGACCTCCTTCTCAGTCACTAACCCGGCCCCTGCCGGGTGTGCGGAGGGAGGTAAGTGCTTCGAGTCTTTTCTCAGCACCAGAGCCTCGGGACGCACCTTTGCCTCCTGACGCCGTACTACCTGCTCTGCCCTGCTGCTCCGCCAGGCCGGGTAAGTCAAAAATAATCATCCCGTTAGTGCCCCTAGCACGGAGCTTGGATGCATGGCTTTCATTTCCCTACCCATCACTCTGGTTGGCCAGGACAATCCGACTCGGTTACACAATTCAGTTTGCCATCATCAACGAGTCAGTGCTGGAATGCCGCCTTCAGGCCAGGCACTGCAGTCCTTTTAAAACTTTTCCAGAGGCTCTTGGGGCATACGGCGTCCTCCGTGGAGGTCACACCACTGGGATTGATGCATATGAAACCTCTTCTGCACTGGCTCCAGACTCGAGCCCCGAGACGAGCATGGCACCACGGGACTCAACGTGTGATGGTCACCCCCGCCTGCCGCCAAACATTCAAGCCCTGGACAGACCTCTGCTTTCTGCAGGCAGGAGTCCCCTTGCAGCAGGTGTCCCGATGCGTCCTGGTCACGACCAACGCCTCCAAATTGGGTTGTGGCACCAAGTGCAAGGGGCACGCAGCCACGGGCCATTGGAAAGTGGCCCTGCTGCGCTGGAACTTCAACTGCCTAGAGTTGTTGACTGTATTCTTTGCCCTGCAGAGGTTTCTCCCACTAGTTCAGGGCAAACACGTCTTGATCAGATCAGACTGCACCACCACGGCAGCGTACATAAATTGTCAAGGCGGTGTATGCTCCCGCCCGTCGTCTCCTCCTTTGGAGCCAGCAGCAACTCAAGTCGCTGCGCACAACTCACATCCCCGGCAACCTCAATGTGGTGGTGGCGCTATCACCACAACGCTTGTCCAGTGGAGAGTGGAGGCTTCACCCCCAGTCGGTCCAGCTGATTTGGGAACGGTTCGGCAAGGCTCAGGTAGACCTGTTCGCCTCCAAAGAGACCTCCCACTCCCCAGTCTGGTATGCCCACGGGGCTGCGCAATTACACATTTCCTCCAGTGAGCCTTCTTGCACAGGTGCTATGCAAGGTCGGGGAGGACGAGGAACAAGTCACTCTAGTGGCTCCCTATTGGCCCACCCTGGCTTGGTTCTCGGACCTCGTACTCCTCACAACAGCCCCTCCCTGGCAAATTCCCCTGAGAAAAGTCCTTCTTTCTCAGGGATGGGGCATGCTCTGGCATCCATGCCCAGACCTCTGGAACCTCTATAGCTGGCCCCTGGACTGGACGTGGAAGATCTAGCTGATCTACTACCTGCCATCATAGACATGATCAACCAAGCCAGAGCCCCTTCTACCAGGCAACTTTACACCCTAAAGTGGCGCTTGTTTGTGAATTGGTGTTCTTCTCGGGCCGAAGGCCCACAAAGGTGCGCAGTCAGGTCAGTGCTCTCATTTCTGCAGGAGAGGTTGAAGGAGAGGCTGGCCCCGTCCATCTTGAAGGTGTATGTAGCTGCTATCGCCGCCCACCACGGTGCAGTAGACGGCAAGTTTCTGGGTAAACACGACTTGATTATCAGGTTCCTAAGAGGCAACCAGAGCTTAAATCCCTCCAGGCCAAGCCTGTTCCCCTCCTGGGATCTCTCAATGGTCCTCTCGGGCCTTCAGAAACCCCCTTTCGAGCCGCTAGAATCAGTTGGACTCAGGACCCTCTCCCTAAAGATGGCCCTGCTGATCGCACTCACCTCCATCAAGAGGGTCGGGGACCTGCAAGCATTCTCTGTCAGTGACACTTGCCTGGAGTTTGGTCCGGTAGACACACATGTGATCCTAAGACCGCAGCCGGGCTACGTGCCCAAGGTTCCTACCACGCCCATCAGAGACCATGTAGTGAACCTGCAAGCGCTGCCCCGGGAGGAGGCAGACCCAGCCCCTTCATTGCTCTGTCCGGTACATGCTTTGCGTACCTACTTGTACTGCATGCAGAGCTTTAGACGTTTGGAAAGGGAACGCTGTCTCCAAACAGAGGCTCTCCCACTGGGTGGTGGACACCATTTCATTGGCCTATTGCACCCAGGACGTGCACACTCAACAAGGAGTGTTGCGTCCTCATGGGCACTGGCCAGAGGCACCTTCCTGGCAGACATATGCAGAGCAGCGGGTTGGGCAACACTTAATACCTTTGCGAGATTTTACAATCTCAGGGTAGAGTCAGTTTCGTCCCGTGTTTTCTCAGGTCCTACGTGGACTTCCTACGTGGACTTCCCCCCTGTGTGTATTTTCTGTGGTACGGTCCCCTTACGAGCGGACCCGCATCTCCCTTGGGCAGTTCTCACTGCCCCCTTGTCAACGTGTCTGTAGAAACTCATCCCTCCAAAGAGGCGGGATCAACCACCACGCCACTTCCCACATGTGACCTAAAAGCCCATGTGGTGTATTTCACCACTCTTACCTCCCCCTCCCTGGGCAGGTGTGGGCTCCGCAGGGTCTTTTCCCCCTGAAAGAATAGGAAACTGGATAAGACCTCCTTCCCCGATGCGTGTAAGGGCCCCAGCCGTTGACTTTATGCAAGAAACATGGAGAGAAAAAATAGGCCCGGCTAGGCTCGTCCCGTTCCCAGACTTGGCAGCGTCGCCTTGTTCCCCTGTCAAGGGTAAATAACCAAAAGGCTTTCGACGACTTTATGGGGCATTGTGGAAGGGTACGTGCAGCCTGATACAGCTGGTCGCTTTTGCACGTTAAATACCTGCCCGCTCCTGTGTCAGCTGTACACGTACACGGCTCAGCGCATGGCGTGATTTAAATTGGACCCCTAGTGTTGCTTCTTGACACAACGTCAAAGTGAGCGAATTCCTATTGTTTTCACATCCATCCATCCATCCATCTGGCTGGCTTTTAGTGTAATGTCTGTATAATCATCAAACTTCAAACTTTTAAAAGTTCAAACATTCAGACAAGGCTTTGGTAAGCCAACATAAAGTCATCAAAGTTTGTCTTAACCAGCTTCACTTAGCTAGTTATCACTATTTTAATACATATTTGTTCCTGTTAATTTCTCTATGTGAAACCAATTTACAAATATATATCTACATATATAAGTAAATATAATAAAGTATACATGTTGTATATAGGTAAAGATTTACAGTAGTTGGGGTATCTTCTATCTATCTATGTGTACCAAAGATATTAACAAAAAATAAAAAGTGTGCCAACCAACACCAGTCTCCCCTAATTATGAGCAAGAAAGATCTGGTCTGTAAAAATTTACATTTTCATGGCCTAAAAACACGATCTTTAACAACATATTATATTATAAATCTAATATTTATTGGCTAAAAAACATAGCCCAGAAATACCCTGCTTGGCTTAAAATCTCATGAGTTTTTTTTCACTAGAAAACAGAAACGATTGCATTACAAAAGGTAAGATCAGATCCTTCATGCATTATAGATTACCAGATGCCCCTGAAGGCTTTGTCTCACAGGAGAAAAAAAAATCCCAAAACTCTCTCTAAGATACCACCCTCATCAGCACAGACCCATTAAAACAGAAAAATGTAATCCTTCTTTCTTTTTTTCTTCTCTAGTTTTTACTCTGTATAATCCAGCTCCGAAATCTCCTGGAAAAGTGCTGTGGGAATGAGAAGACTTGACACTGCTGTTTTACTTTCCCAAGAAGAAAAGAGCAAAAATGAGAAACAAAATAGTTTTTTTTTGTTTCCACCGCCACCTCACACCCCCACCCCACTAATATAAGGCAAATTATGTAATGGGAGCACAACACAGCCCAGGGAAGTTCCATAAGAGACCAGCTACAACAGTCTCCAGAGAATCATTTGAACAACCTTCTCCTGTTTTTGCCCTTGGCCACTGATAATTATTCATGGAGTTTTACCTCTATTGCCCTGTGGGCTTTGAGACGAACTCTTATAAAGTTTTACTACTTTAGGGCACAGAACATCTTCATGTAGCGTTTTAGTTGACTATGAGCCTTCAGATTTACAATGTCATAAAAATTTTGCAATTATTGTACCTGTTAAAGGTACAATAGCTTGTCAACGGGGCAGTACCCTCAAATGTACATCTACTTCAGGGCCGGTACTAGGATAGGATCTTTGGTTGTACATTATGAATTGAGGGTGTGAAATATGTTCCCTCTATTCACCGTCTGACCTGGAAAACTCTAGGGGCCCCTTTAGACCTGGCCATGGCCCACTGTACTATTTACATGCAAACTGAAACATATTTGTACCCTGATTGTCCCTTAGGATACATATTAGTACCTTAAAGTGTAAAAAGGTACAGTAGGCGTGCCTTTGAGGGTACTGCCTAAGTGACCCAAGCTGTTGTACCCCCTAAAGGTGAAATTGTAGGATTTGTTTTCTCTGATATTGTAAGGGGACTTCACCTAAAATGTGTTCACAATGTTAATTATTTTGATGCATTATTTTTCTCCACACTTTGTTTGGGCCATTCACACTGAGAACAGTTCCCTTTACAAAAATCTTCACTTATGATGCTGCGCTGAGAAAAGAGCTTTGGGAACATCTTTAGGTGTGACCAGCTGTGAATATGTGTGCAATACGTCAATGAACATTGACCGGAATTTATAGCCTCTGCCGGTGTAATCATTGGATGCACCTGGGGCAGGGCTATAAATAGATATGTCACAGGAGCATTGTCAGATCTTTTGTCTTCAAATCACTCTGTGTGTGTGTGTGCTTTCACAAGCCTGTCAGAAACTTTCTTTACTCTGTTAGGAGTTAGAATTTGTTAGCAGTGCGCAGAAGACCTTTCTCTTTTTCTCTTCTTTCAAAAAAAGAGGGGCACATGCCCCACCACTCTCAGGGTCTATGTGGCTGCCATTTCGACTTGCCACGCCTTGATGGATGGGGTGCCGTTGGGGAGACATCCTCTACTCGCTCGCTTCATTCATGGAGCTAGGCGACTTAGGCCCAGGACCCCTTCATGGGACTTAGCAATAGTCCTTGAGGGTCTGGTTGAGACCCCCTTTGAACCTCTAGAGTCAGGGCAACAATTTGTTTGCCATGGGGCCGCAACAGGGGGGTGAGGGACACTATTGCCCTGGCCTACGAGGTGCGTGGTCAAGCTTCGCCAGTAGGTATCAGGCAACAATTCTACCAGAGGGCTCACCTCCTCTGAAGCCTTGGCTAGAAGTGTCCCTCTGCAGCATATTTGTGATGCGGGAGGCTGGTCCTCTCCGCACACTTTCATTAGTTTCTACAGTTTGGATATTCATGCAACTCCAGGCTCTTATGTCCTTGAGTCAACATCTCAAGCTCATGTCTGAGACCTCTCACACTCTTGTGAGCACACTACACAAGCATAGGGTGTCTGGACAGCCACAGTGTGGCAGTGTGGGTACTCTCGTTCCCAAAGCGTTTTTCTCAGTGCAGCATCATAAGCGAAGCTTTTTGTAAAGGGAACGTCTCGGGTTACTTAAATGTAACCCTTGTTCCCTGGATGCCCCAGGACTGCTCTTCAGACAAAATACCTGACGATGCTCCTGTGACATATCTATTTATAGCCCTACCCCAGGTGTGTCCAATGATTACACCGACAGAGGCTATAAATTCCGGTCAATGTTCATTGACGTGTTGCACACATATTCACTGCTGGTCACACCTAAAGATGTTCCCAAAGTGCTTTTCTCAACCCGAGATGTTTTGATTCCTTTTAAATTGTTTTCCTATGTTAACATTTCAAAACAGATGTCTTGGAATGTTGCGCCACATCTCAATGATTTTACAGCATCTCGTGCTGGAGTTCGGCATTTTTTAGATGTCGTGTCAAGTTAAAAAGAACTGTTAATAACAGGTCTCAACACCTGTGTTCTGTTCTATTAGTGGTATTATATCTAGCTTTTGTAACGCAAGGACATTTTTGAAGTTAACAGTCCCTTTCTTATGATCCAACATCTTTAAGTGATGACAAAGCTAGGCACATGAAACATTCAAGAATGAAGCATTATGGAGACCATATTTTATTTTAAAAATGCAATATTTATGTACAAAAATTTTATGAAATGTCAAATGGAGATTTATTGTTAATTAAATTAAATGAATAAAAATCTATTTTAAATGTATATATTTATAGTAATACAAATTTGAATCAAAATTGTGATAGTCAATAATAAAAAAAGTTATAGTTCATTTGAAAAATAATAATAAAACGATTTCGACCACACTCTTCTGTGTGCTAATACATTTTAATTTGTGCTAATTTAGTTCACTAGTACCAACACTAACACCTAAAAAAGTACACATGCAGCCCTGACAAGGCACAGGTCTATTTCAGTGAATTTAGAATCAGGTTAAACTGGATCGCTGGTTGAATTGAGAGTTCAGAAATACCATGTGCAAAAGTGCTGCAACTGTTCAGTGCCTTGAATTCTAAAAAAAATTGGCTACTACATGGCAAATATATTATGCATAGATAGATTCATATTATGAAGATCATAATGAAGACTTTTAGTTGACTATGAAGGTTCTATTTTAGTCTTCGCAATGAGCCAGAAAAAAACTATTTGTGCAAGTACTGCAGTCACTTGGGAGTCTGGACTGAACACATGAGTACATTTGAGTAGCTCTGAATTTAAATCTAAAGGCATATTACTAATGAATTTGTACCCATGCATGATGATTTATTCCAGCTTGTTCATGGGCATTTGTGCAGCATGTTCAAGAGTGTGATTCTCGCTCACACTAAATAACAGTATAAATCTCTCGGAGGAAAGATACTCATTACGTGATTGTGGTAATGGGCCGTTTTCCCGCTTCTCTTTTCTGGTGATGGAAGAACTGGAGGGAACTGGTACATAATTGGCCGTATCGCTTCGTTAGCCATTTTTTTAAATTAGCATATACAAGTCTTATTCATCAATTGTTCAGGCTCATTAGTGGTCTATCTCTGCTAATTGTTCAATGGCAGAAGGGGAAACTGTGTGAATTAGAGAGAGACAGAGGAATAGATATAGCCCCTGTGGGACTGCACTGCTGTCTCTCTGTATGAAAATGACAGACGGCGTGTTGTCCACCCTTTCCCCTCAATTCCCTTCTGGATGGCATCTCTGGCCTTATCATTGTATATGGGATGACTTAGAGTTTCAGAAGGAATTTCAAAATTGAAATTTTGACTGACTGTGCTCAGATTCTCCAAGATACCAATATCTCTCTCAAAAGTCATATTTAAATCTGACCTGTCAATCTGTACTTGGTTTTGGTGAAAACCAGTTACTATTCAAAACTTGTTGCTCTGCTAAAAGCAAGTTAAAATTTCTCCCAAAAAGATTTGAAGGTATAAAAAAGCACATCCCTACCCCTCAACCTTAAACCTAAACCTTAACTGATAGTGTCTCAAAGTGTGATATGAAAAACAGTAACCACATTGTTTTATTGTGCTTCAATGAGATTTTTGGCAGACGTATCGAATCAATTATTTTCTGGACTCCGGACTCCGATCAGTTCTGTGCAATTGATCGTGCATAAATAAGCTTGTAAATGCTGTTAGTCGTGTAATGCAAACATTAAAATGTATTGCCTTGCAAGTCATGTGCAAGGCAATATAAAAGTGTTTAGATGTCATTAGATAGCATTGAGTGAGGAACAGGACAAAAAGTATGTGTTTCTGAACTGATAATGTGTAATTTTATATGTGATTTGTGGGAAAGTAAATTAAAGTAATTGTTGCTGTAGCGCCTCCAGTGTACATTTCACAAGGAAACTGCTGCGATACTTTCAACAATGCTTATAAAAATAATTTAGCAAAAATGTAGGTTTAGTAACGTGCTTCTGTATGACCAAGTAGACTTTTGGCATGTCTAACCTAAAGTAATATTCCTGGTTCAGTACAAGTCAAGCTAAATAAACAGCGTTTATGGCATAATGTTGATTCCCACAAAAATGTATTTTGACCTGTCCCTCCTTTTCTAAAAACAACCAAAAATCAAGGTTACAGTGAGACATGTACAATGGAAGTGAATGAGGCCAATCGGTAACACTTCACAATAAGGTACCGTTTGTTAAGATTAGCTAACATGAGCTAACAATGAACAATACTTATTAAGTATTGAACAGCATTTATTAATCTTAGATCATGTTAATTTCAACATATAGTAATACATGTTTAAAATCAACCATTGTATTTGTTAACATTATTTAATGCACTATGAACAAACATGAACTTACAATGAACAATTGTATTTTTATTATATAACATTAACAAAGGTAAATAAATGATGTAAAAACATATTGTTAATTGTTTTTTCATGATGTTTAATTCTTTATCTAACAAATTTAACCTTATTGTGAAGTGTTACAGGCCAATCCGTAAACATTAAAACGCTTCAAATATATAGCCACTACACTGAAACAATGTGCGTATTAACATGATTTTAATGTGATAAAATCACTTGTTAATGTTAACTTGTTAATCACTTGTAAATGAGCTCAACTCTGTGTATTTAATTGTGAAATATAAGAATTTTACGAGATACATCTTACACAACATTGATACTATTTGTAACATACTATTTCTAATATAAGAACCCAACTGAGTCTCCTGAGCTATGAAAGAGCTCTAGTCAAAAAAATTGCATTTTCTCTTGGGATGGAGAAAGACAGAAAACTGATAGCAAGACGGCTGAGACAAAGGTTGCAGGATGCCGTTGCCATGGCGCACAGACCCATTCGTTATTTATAGATGCATCTCTGTTGATTGGAATCCTGCTCATATACTGTGTGTGTTACATTTGTGGTAAGAGCACTTCCAGGATTCACCATTCAAACCTTCAGCCAACCGCAGTTTGAGCTCCAATCATCTATGTGACTCCATCAAATGAGGCACAGTCACAGAATTGCCCATAAAAGGATAGGGAGACAGACAAAAGCGTGTGTGTGTGTGTGTGTGTGTGTGTGTGTGTGTGTGTTTGTGTGTGTGTGTGTGTGTGTGTGTTGTCTGACAACGTGAGCTGAATTTAAACATTCACTCATTAGCATAAGATACAGATTTAAGTGCTGAAAGGGAGCATGCATACACAATATTTATGGTGGTGTGGTCAGGCTGATCAGATAGACCAAATAGCAGACGCTGACTTCCAGTGTGGCAGGATAAAATCTATACAGCAAATGAAATGTTATTACTTGCTCTGTTATGGGGTTGGTCGGGGGTGGGGGGGCTTCCGCGAGTCCTACATTGGGATTAATTGTCAGGGTGAGAGATGTCTGTGTGATGTTGTGTTGCAGCGAATCTTCATAATGGATAAAAATGGCTCTGCGCCATTAGTAGATTGATCTTTCTTTTTATTTAAACCATTAAAATTGGTTGGAGGGAGATTAATTGATGAGGTTAATGTGTTTTTCTGTCACATGGTTTCATTTCTTCCTCCGCCTGTCATTGCACTTGGTAATGTAGATAATTTTAGAGTGTGTGCACATCAAGACATTAAGTGAGAATGTTGGCTTCATAATAGTGTTATAAAGCACAACATCTCACGACGTAATTGCAGTGTTCTTATTGTCACCTTGCTGCCCAAGAAAAAAATGCCCAGGGTTTTCTGCCTGGCCAAAAAAAAAAAAAATGTCATTGTTTGGATTTAAATAAATAGACACTCAAGATCCTATGACTGGATCATTATTGCAGTGATCAATATGTTCAGCTGGCAACAATTCTTTTGACCCTAACTGATGCAGTGTGTAGCTTCTAATTTCTTAAACAACCATGTCGGAAGACGTATCCCGTGTTTGCGGAAAATATGTTACTGTGTTTTAGAAGGGAAAAATTATGGGTAGCCTGGGTAGCTCAGCGAGTAAAGGTACTGACTACCAGCCCTGGAGTCTCGAGTTTGAATCCAGGGCATGCTGAGTGACTCCAGACTGGTTTCCTAAGCTAAATAGAGTCACATGGAGTAAACTCCTCGTGGTGAGTTGTGGATGCCGCGGGGAATAGCGTGAAGCCTCCACACGTGCTATGTCTCCGTGGTAATGTGTTCAACAAGCCACATGATAAGATGCGCAGATTGACGGTCAGACGCGGAGGCAACTGAGATTCGTCCTCCGTCACCCGGATTGAGGCGAGTCAATACGCCACCTTGAGGTCTTAGAGCGCATTGGGCATTCCATATTGGGGAGAAATTTACAGGATTGGGATGGGACTAAACAGCTGTGTGGCCACAAGAAAAACACTTAATTGTTAATGAAGCTAATCGAAAGAAAAACTACTTTAATTTGCTAGGGAGCATACACATTGGACTATGGAGCAATTGAAAAATGTAATGTGGTCTGATTCCAGATTGACCCTATTCAAAAGTGATGGGTGCGTCAGGGTAAGAAGGGAAGCGCATGCATATTCTGATTTATTTTAAATAAAAAATATATATGAAAAAAAGGCTTTGTTTCAGGTTCAGGTAATGCTGTTGCATTAATAACAAACTTTTTTATTACAAATAAATCTTTAATTCAAATTTTTAAGCTCATAAACACTTAATCTCTTCTCTTTTTATTAGTTTTTCCTTCCTGGCCCTTTGTTGAGCTTTCTCTGTTTCTTAAACTTTAAATGTTAGTTTCTTTGGGGGCCTGGGTAGCTCACCAAGCAAAGACACTAACTACCACCCCTGTAGTCACGAGTTTGAATCCAGGGCATGCTGAGTGACTCCAGTCAGGATTTCTAAGCAACCAATTGGCCTGGTTGCTAGGGTGGGCAGAGTCACGTTGTGTTACCTTCCTCATGGTCGCTATAAGGTGGTTCTCGCTCTCGGTGGGGCGTATGGTGAGTGGATTCTGCAGACATATACTAGATCTCCACTGTAATGCGCTCTACATGCCATGTGACAAGATGTGCAGACTGACTGTCTCAGAAGCGGAGGCAAGTGAGATTCATCCTCCACCACCCGGATTGAGGCAAGTCACTGCGCCACCACGAGAAATCAGAGCGCATTGGGAACTGGACATGCCATATTTGGGAGAAAAGGGACTTCGGGTCTCAGTACAATGCTGATATTGCATATGTCATGAGTTTGAATAGACCGTGACATACTGTATGTCAAGAAAACAGTATCTCCCCTGTTGTTTCCATCCAATCTCAGTAGCGGAGGAAGTTGTAAGATCAGGCACCAGGTGGTGTCTTCCTGCCCTGTGCCACAGAAAGCCATTAGTCATTGAACGCAGAGGGTGTCAAAGGAGTGAGTGTTTCTGCGAGTGATAGATCGAGTGTGTGTGGTCGAAGTGTTTGTGCGTCTCTCCCCCTAAAATCCAGCACAAAGGCCAGTGGCAGATCTTGTGCGTTTTCCCCCCCTTTTTTTTTTCTTTTTTTAATTGTGCCGCTGTAGCAGTCACCTCTCTGCCTCTATACCCCATCCTCTTGTCTCCCCGTCACTCACAGTGTAATTAGAGAGAGATCTTCCACAGCACCTCCCCACAGAGAGCTGTGACTGACAGGGGGACCCTTGAGCTGTCTCAGTGTTCCACTGTCAATAAATATAGTGTCGGGTCAGTGCACTGTGCCTGTGGCATTCACCAGTATAAAGAATTCTGTGATTTAACTTGTGATTGGTCTTAAAGGGTAAGAAATTACATTTTTATTAAATAGTTTTGAATTCCCTGGCAATGTTTGCATTACCTCGCAATTATTTTTGTGTTTCTCACTACTGCTTTTCATGATTTAACTATTGTATTATTAACCCTAGTTCAACTGTAGTAGAAAGCATAAAATAGTTTTCACCAAAAATATAATCAAGTTAACCACGGTTTCAATATTGTTAACCTGCAGTGAACATGTACAAAAAAGAATTGAGTGTGGTAAGAGTCGTGGTTGTAAAAAAACATGGCACATATAGCACAAATTAACCATGGAGTTACTATAATAAAATTAACTTTTGTATTTTTATTATTTATTCAATAATTATATTGCAAGGGAACACATACTTTGAAGAAACAGAAACCTTTTTTTATGAGGGATTGTTGTGAGAGAATGCAAAATGTAGTGCGAGGGAATGGAAAACTTATTGCAATTGAACACAAAAAGTACTGTGAGGGAATAAAAAGTTTTGCGAGAGAATGCAAAACTAACTGGGACTTATTCACAAAACAATTCTAAATGTAGGAGTTCATTGGGAATCATTTTCATGTAAAATATACCTTCTCCAGATTCACAAAGGCTGCGTACACCCCGGATTTGTTATAGTTAAACATGTCAATGCTAGTGAAATCCAAACATCCTTAAATAGGCAACATGTGCACATTCATTCACAATGATCCATACCCATATAAGGAAGGCATCAGACTCGCTATTCTCTGACAATAGGATGCTTTTAACATTCATGCAGAACTGTACTAAAAGGGTTTTTTAGGCTAAATCAAATTAATTGACATCGTAAAATATTGATTTAATAAACCCTGTTCTCAAAGAAAGTGAGGAACTTGTCATTGTATGTTTTTGCTGTCATCTGAGGTTCTTTTGTGAATTAAACAGTCCAAGAGGTTAATAAAAATGGTTTGATATGAATCTTTAGTGTAAAAAATATCAGTTCATGCTAGCAGGATGAAGCCCACCACCATTAACCTTCTCTGGTTCTGTTGAGCGCATTGCCAGAATCATTGGTGAAACTTCTTGGATACTGTAAATCATGATGGCAACAGTGATATACACCCCTTGTACAGCCCCCGCACTACCTATTTTGAAATCTGTTAAAAACATTTGTATTTGATTTGGCCTACAATTTGTGACGTGATGCTTTACTGTATTTGCTCTGTTTTGTATTATGTGTGACTCTGTGCTGATTGTATCTGATGAGAATTTATGTTTTAATTGTTCAGCACATTGGTCAATGGTAGTTGTTTTTTATATAAATAAACTTTACTTTGAAGAAATAAAAGGCTACATCAGAGAATCAGAGCATTTTTAAGTAAAATTAAATTATTTCTAAAGACAAACTGTTTATTTATCTATTTATTTATATACATTTTTAAGGTTTATTTCACTCATATAATAATGAGTTTTTTTTTTCATTACTTATTTAATTTCACATTCTATCAAAATGTTGTCATGAGAGTCTGCCTGAAAGAACACAAAATATTCAGATGTCTTAGACACAATTTACACGTGGTTCATGCCAACTAACATTTCGAAAATACGAAAACTGAAAATGATTCAGAGAATTTACTTCAGAACAGCTTAACGAACGATTTACACAAAAATGCTTATGATGTCAAGATCCTGTCACTTTGTCTGTCTGGGTTTTTGTTGTAACAGGATCCTGACACTCTTGTTCTGTGTCTTGTGTTGTGCTTAGTTTTTTGTCTCTGTGTGAGTGTACAGCTTCGAGTTGTGGTTTCCCTGCCACGCACTCTTTGGTCGGTTCTGTGTTTCATATTCGGAGCATGGTGTCTGGATCTTGACTTTTCTGTCAGGTTTGTTTTTGGTTCTGGTTGTCAAAAATCGGACACTCATGCTCCATGTCTTGTTTTTATTGTCGTGAGTGGTTTGCTCTTATGTCATTAACTATTGTGAGGGTACGTAGAACATTTTGCCAAGGATAAACCATTTATTGTGAGGGAACACAAACATTGTGAGGGAACAAAAACTAGAGCAAGGGAATGCAAATCGTATCACCAGGGAACACAAAACATATTGTGAGGGAATGCAAAAGTGATTTTGAGGGAAGTCAAAACATATTATGAGGGAACAAACTATTGCGAGGAAATGCAAAACTTATTGCAAGGGAACACAAACTATTGCGAGGGAACGCAAAACTTATTGCAAGGGGACATAAACTGTTGCGAGGGAACGCAAAACTTATTGCAAGGGAACACAAACTATTTCGAGGGAACGCAAAACTTATTGCAAGGGAACACAAACTATTTCGAGGGAACGCAAAACTTATTGCAAGGGAACACAAACTATTGCGAGGGAACGCAAAACTTATTGCAAGGGGACATAAACTGTTGCAAGGGAACACAAACTATTGCGAGGGAACGCAAAACTTATTGCAAGGGAACACAAACTATTTCGAGGGAACGCAAAACTTATTGCAAGGGAACACAAACTATTTCGAGGGAACGCAAAACTTATTGCAAGGGGACATAAACTATTGCGAGGGAACGCAAAACTTATTGCAAGGGAACAAACTATTTCGAGGGAATGCAAAACTTATTGCAAGGGAACACAAACTATTTCGAGGGAACGCAAAACTTATTGCAAGGGAACACAAACTATTTCGAGGGAACGCAAAACTTATTGCAAGGGGACATAAACTGTTGCGAGGGAACGCAAAACTTATTGCAAGGGAACACAAACTATTTCGAGGGAACGCAAAACTTATTGCAAGGGGACATAAACTGTTGCGAGGGAACGCAAAACTTATTGCAAGGGAACACAAACTATTTCGAGGGAACGCAAAACTTATTGCAAGGGGACATAAACTATTTCGAGGGAATGCAAAACTTATCGTGAGGGAACGCAAAACTATTGCAAGGTAGTAAATTTTTTTGTTTTTAGAGAAATTAAACTCTTGAGAGGGAATGCAAAACTTATTTAGAGGGAATGCAAATCTATCGAGATTGAACGCAAAACTATTTCAGTAAATAATATCCTTCCCTGTCCTTCAATGGGCTCCATTCAGATATTTAAGACATGTCAACTTTCAAGTAAATGATGCCCAATAGAATTTATTAGCATGTGTGTCGTGTAGCCAAGTAAATGGTGGCAGAATTTAAATTTTTGGTTGAACTAACCCTTTAAACTTTTTCCTGATAGAAAAAGAACTTCAGTCAGCCAGTTTAAAACCAGATGCAGTGTGCAGAAAGAGAAATCCAGAGGAAGAGACAATGAGGGGAATCATGTTCCTATTCTCTGATACAGCAGAATTATGGTGGATTGGATCAGATATACAAATGGGCTTCTTCTGACTAAGTGGGAGATTTTCTTGAGGAGAGAAGGCTGCAGTCAGTGATCAAAGTGCTCCATAGGATATGTAGTGCTTCTTACTGCCGCTACAACTCTGTACCCTTTTAAGTTCACTGGAAGTCTATAGTTCTCTATATTATAAAGCAGCCTGATCTCATGAAAATTGTTTGACTGTTCCATATAACATTACTTGTTTCTTTAAGTTTAAAATCAACCAAAAAGTTTTAAATCAATCAAAACCCTACTCCCCACTGTGAGAGGAAAGATCCAATTGCTAAAGCAACCATATCATTTGTATGCTTTTATGATCGTTTCAGCTCACATGTTCCATGTGTTTTGGAGAGCAAAAAAAAAAAAAATCAAAAAAAAAAAATCATGCAATTAATATAATATTCAGCGAAATATTGGCAAATAGAAACATAATTTAATTTAACTGGTCAAAATCCCCAACATAAAATCGACCTCTCACTATTTTTAATATCCAAATTCTGAAAAATATCCAAATTTCTGAAAAATTCTGAAGTGTGATCTTCATCCACACTTTTGTTTCCAAAATCAGCTTCAATCAAAGGATGGAAATGTCCCTCATACCCCACTGGAGTTCCACCAGCACACCACATGAATATGGAAGTCCTTTGGGGCCAAAAAAAGTATCATGATTGGTTTCTCTAATGCATTTATCCTGCACCACAGTCATTTCCGTAGAGTCTCTAGACACAAAGGGAAAGCCTGGTTCCAGGTATTTTTACTGGATTCTGCATCCCAGGGAAGGGACAGATGGAATGCTGGGAAGAAACAAATCACATGTCTGCTGTAAGCGGGCGGCTTTGTGTTAAACGATAAAAGGAGGACAAAGAGGACTGAGATAATGAATTAGATTAAATAGGAATTAAAGTTGAAAGATGAAAAAGACACACAGAGGCAGTGTAGAGAAAACAACAGCAGCATATAAGGGATGGTGAAAAAAGCTACAGTGATCAGGCTGGTTATTTTTAAGCAATTATAGTCATTGTACATGCTGAGTGAAGGTATGAATACAGATTATAAGGCAATGTTTTTTTTTCGTATTCTCAATTATTCTCTCATTATTTACTGACCATCATTATTTCCCAGGAGTATATGACTTTCAGAGCCACTTTGTCTTCACCATAACAAATTTGAAGAAAAATACATATCCTAAAATGCAAGTGAATGGTTATCCGTCTTTTGATTCCGGTTATTTTAATGTCTTCTAAAGCACACGGTCATTTTTGGTGTGAAAAAGAACACTGTTTAGGTTATTTAAATATAATCAAATGCAATGTAAGCTTCACGAGAGCGCTGATTTCACGCTGTCTCTCATGTGACGTATTCGCATTGGCATGTTACGGATCTAATCTCACATTCACTTCTTAAAACATCCAGGATTAGCAAAGAACTGAGTAAAGAAACTCAGCGAAGCTTCTGTAGAGTGTTCCTCCTTCTCACTTGTAAACAGCGCTGCTCTTCCATGTGTGTCACACATGCGTCAGTTCTCACGTGTTTCAAATGCTGAAGCGATTACATCACATGGGCATAATGCTTCTGACTGGAAGCATGATTTAGAGTTATAAAAAGGACTTAAATATTTATCTTTTTCACATAAAAAAAAACGATCAAATAGTTTTGGAAGACATTAATTTAACCTCTGGAGTCCCAACTATTGTTCCCTTTACAAAAAGCTTCACTTTGATGCTGCGCTGCTAAGCGCTATGGGGAAACAATCTTATTGTGAGCTGCTCTGAACATGTGTGTGACACGTCAATGAAATTGACTGGAATTTATAGCCTCGGTTGGTGAGGATCATTGGACGCACCTGAGACCAGGCTATAAATAGGAGGCGTCACCAGAGTGGCGTCAGACATTTTTCTTCAGAGCTTTCTCTGTGTGTTTTCACGAAACTCTTGCTAGAAATTGTTTAAAAATCTTAAGCCTTTCCTTCTTTCTCTCTTTATATATTTATATATATATATATATATATATATATATATATATATATATATAAAAAAAAAGGGGAAAATGGCGGAAAAGCAGGGCAAACAATGCGTGTTTCCTTGTCAGCGTTCTATGTCTGACAGGGACACGCATCAATTTTGCTTTGTCTGCTTGGGGGAAGAGCACGCTACTCTCGCGTTGGAACAGGGCGGGTGCGCGCATTGCGACCTACTTTCGGTCGGGATGCTTCGCGCTCGCCTTGCTTACTTCCGAGAGCCGGCACCCACACTTCATTCGTGGGGCTCTCGCATGGATCTGGCTGAGGAGCGAGAGACGGGTTCGCCCCTTTCGCTCGCTCTCTCCCCAGATCCTGCTGGTCCCTCGCGTGATCCTGAAGCGTGCTTCGGCGCCTCTTCAGTTCACGAGGGGGACCTCCTTTCCCTTGGGTCAGATTTAGAGTTAACCGCATCTGAGCGCTCCAATCGCGATTCTAAATCTTCGGAGGAGCTGCTCGATGTGATTACTCGCGCGGTGGCCAGGCTTCAAATAGACTGGCCACGTGACCAAGTTCCCCCCAAGCGCTCTAAGTTAGAGGACAGATTTCTGTCTGGTGACCAAGGGAAGGGAACACCTCATCAGTCCCTTCCCTTCTTTGATGATCTCCATGACGAGCTTTCTCGGTCTTGGAATAAGCCTTATACCTCGCGCATTCACGTGCCCTCTACGTCAATATATTCGACTATCGTAGGCGCTGAGGCGCGAGGGTATTTAAAGATGCCACCGGTTGAAGAGACACTTGCGGGTTATCTCTCGCCGGGTTCGGCATCATCACTTAATAAATCTGCTCTCCCTTCTAAGCCATGCAGGGTAACCTCCATGCTGGTCGGGAGAGCATATCAAGCGGCTGGTCAGGCTGGTGCTGCGCTGCACACCATGGCTGTTTTGCAGGCATACCAGGCTGACCTGCTTAAAGATTTGAGTGCTGGAAGAAGTCTCGACGATGAAGCTTTCTCTGAGCTTCGTCGAGCTACCGATTTGTCTCTCCGTGCCACCAAGCAGTCAGCCCGTGCTATTGGCCGGTCTATGTCCACTTTGGTTAGCACTGAAAGGCACTTATGGCTGAATCTATCCGGCATCAAGGATAAGGACAGGGTTTTCCTTCTTGATGCCCCAGTTTCACCTTCTGGTCTCTTTGGAGACGCCATGAACACGGTTATCTCCAGATTCCAGGAGGCGAAAAGCCATGAGGAAGCCTTTGGAAAATTCCTTCCTTGTCGCACTCAGGGGGCGAGGCCGTCGGTCACCCAGTCTCGCCCTGATTCTGTGAGGAGGGAGATTCAGAAGCAGAGCGTGGCAAGTCGTGCTCCCCCTCGCAAGGATTGGGGACAGGCTCGTCGCCCTCAGCAACCTCCCAAACAAGACCTCAGGGCTGTTATCTCCAAGAGAAAGAAGCCCTGACGTCATTGTGTCCAACCTTGTGAGGGTAGTTCCCTTCGGGACGGGGCGCGTGTATCATTCACTTCGGCCCTCCCGATACCCTCACGAAACCTCTTCACTCCCGCCACCCTTGGTGTTTCGGGTGACAGGGGTTTCCAACAAAATGTTGAATGTACCGTTGCTTCTTGCCATATTCCAGGACACGGAACATTCTACACCCCCTCGACAGGAAGTCTTGAAATTAGTTCCCATCTCAGAGAACCTGGCAGCGTGGAAACTTCTGCCAGATATTTCTATGTGGGTTCTAAAAACAGTAGAAAAAGGCTACAGAATTCAGTTCGCTTGCCGCCCCCCGAGCTTCAACGGCGTGGTTTCCACTACCGTAAGTCCGGAACAGGCATGTCTACTTCAGGTAGAACTGCAAAATCTCTTGGAGAAAGGGGCCATAGAACATGTTCCCCTTCCAGAGAAAAAGTCTGGCTATTACAGCAGATACTTCCTGGTCCCCAAGAAGGGGGGGGGTTGCGTCCCATCTTGGATCTTCGTGCCTTGAACCGCTCAGTCAAGACGCTCAGGTTCAAGATGCTAACAGTCAGGTCCGTCGTGTCTCAGTTCCAACGTTTCGATTGGCTGGTCACGATCGACCTCATGGACGCATACTTTCATATTGGAATTCTGCCACAGCACAGGAAGTTCCTGAGGTTCGCTTTCGGGGACGAAGCCTTCCAGTATCGGGTCCTTCCATTCGGCCTAGCCCTATCACCCCGCACATTCACGAAATGCATGGATGCAGCACTGGCTCCATTGCGACTCCAGGGCATCCGCATTCTGAATTATCTAGACGACTGGCTGATCCTAGCCCAGTCTCAAGAACTGGCAGTTCAGCACAGGGATATCGTCTTGGCTCATCTAGGTTCTCTGGGTCTGAGACTCAACGCCAAAAAGAGCGTTCTTTCCCCGACCCAGAAAATTTCCTATCTGGGGGTTATATGGAATTTTGTCACGATGCAGGCACAGTTGTCTCCCGCTCGTGTCATCTCCATTCAGAACTCCCTGAGCATTCTCAGGCTAGGTCAAGTTTGCACTGTTCTTCAGTTCCAACGAATATTAGGTCTCATGGCGTCTGCGTCCACGGTGATTCCTTTGGGCCTTCTCCATATGAGACCGTTTCAGCTGTGGCTAAAAGCCAGGGGGTTTCATCCAAGGGCCAGTCCCCTCAGGCAAATAAAGGTTACGCGCCCAGTGCTTCGTTCCCTCTCTATGTGGTTCAGACCCCGGTTTCTCACCTTGGGTCCCACTCTTGGTGCGTTGTGTTGTCGCAGGATGCTTACGACAGACGCCTCCCTGTGGTCGTCCAGCCCAAGGGGAATGGGAGAGTCATCAACTCGATTGGCACATAAATCGCCTCGAGCTGACGGCAGTATTTCTGGCCCTGAAATACTTTCTCCAACATTTGAAAGGCTGCCATGTCCTTGTGCGGGTGGACAACACAGCAGCAGTCTCCTACATAAATCATCAAGGAGGCCTACGTTCTCGCCACCTCAATTTGCTGGCACGTCGGATTCTCCTTTGGGCCCAGGGCAAGTTACTGTCACTCAGGGCAGTCTATATCCCTGGACGCCTGAATGGGGAGCAGATTTTCTGTCCAGACGAATCTTACCATCGGGCGAGTGGAAACTCCATCCCGAGGTAGTACAACAGATCTGGGAGAGATTTTACAGAGCCGAAGTGGACCTCTTCGCCTCTCAAGAGACTGCGCAATGTCCCCTCTACTTCTCTCTGAGTCACCCAGCCCCCCTGGGTCTGTACGCGATGGCGCATACGTGGCCCAGAATGCGCCTGTATGCATTCCCTCCGGTTTCTCTGCTCCCGGGAGTCCTGGCCAGAGTTCGCCAGCAAGGGTCTTGCCTCTTATTGATAGCGCCTCGCTGGCCGAACAGGGTTTGGTTCTCAGAGATGATGTCTCTCCTAGACGGCTCGCCCTGGGCGATTCCGGACAGGAGGGACCTTCTGTCTCAAGCACAGGGGACAATATTTCATCCCCGGCCCGAATTGTGGAAACTTCACGTTTGGCCCCTGAGGGGTACCAACTGAGGGACACAGGGCTGTCGCTTGGGGTTATTGAGACCATTCTTAGTGCTAGGGCTCCCTCCACCAGAAGAATTTACACCAATAAATGGGGTGTCTTCGAAAGGTGGTGCAGTTCACATGATGCAGATCCAGTTAACTGCCAAATTGTTTCAGTTCTGGAGTTTCTGCAAGAAAAACTGTCAGCAGGCATATGCCCCGCTACTCTCAGGGTTTATGTGGCCGCCATTTTGGCTTGCCACGCCTTGATTGACGGGGTGCCTTTAGGGAGACATCCTCTACTCGCCCACTTCATTCGTGGAGCCAGGCGACTGAGGCCTCCCGTTAGGGCCAGAACTCCTTCATGGGACTTAACTATAGTCCTGGAGGCTCTGGTCGAGACCCCTTTTGAACCTCTGGAGTCAGCGTCTGACAGACTTCTGACTCTCAAGATGGTCTTCCTTATGGCTATTACCTCTCTCAAGAGGATTGGGGATCTACAGGCTCTGTCTATTCTGCCGACCTGCTTAGAATTTGCCCCCGGTATGGCCAAAGCAATTTTGCATCCTCACCCTGATTATCTTCCTAAAGTTCCTTTTTCGACAATACATCCTGTCACTTTAGAAGCCTTCTGCTCCCCGCCGTTTTTAACGCCGGAGCAGGAAAGACTTCACGGACTCTGCCCAGTCCGTGCCCTTCAGATTTATGTCCACCGCACAAGCCAGTGGCGGAAATCAGGGCAATTGTTTGTTTGCTATGGGGGCCACAACAAGGGGGCGGCCGCTACTAAGCAGACTATGTCACATTGGGTGAGGGATGCTATTGCCCTGGCCTATGAGGCGCGCGGTCAAGCTTCGCCAGTAGGTGTCAGGGCTCACTCCACCAGAGGGGTCGCTTCCTCTAAAGCCTTGGCTAGAGGGGTCCCTCTGCAGCAAGTTTGTGATGCGGCAGGTTGGTCCTCTCCGCACACATTCATTAAATTCTATAGTTTGGATGTTCATGCTACTCCGGGCTCTTACTTCCTTGAGTCGACATATCAAACTCATGCAGGAACAAGTTTGTGATGTGGCGGGCTAGTCCTCTCCACACACATTCTACAATTTCTACATGGGCTGGGATGTTTTGCTACCCCGGACTATGTCCTTGGGTCGACATCCCGGGCTCATGCCAAATCCAAGTTCATGATACAAACTTTTGAGTTAGAGCCTTTGGATCGGCTTCCCAAACTCATCTTTTGACTTTGTGGGCTAGATGCTCCGCTACTCCGGACTCTTATGTCCTTGAGTCGACATCTCAAGCTCATGTCTAACCAGGTTTGTGTTACGGCAGGCTAATCCTTTCCGCACACACTCTTCGGATTTTATGGTGTTAGATGTCCTGCTACTCCGGGCTTATGCCCTTGAGTCGACATCTTAAGCTCATGTCTGGAACCTCTCGCATTCTGTGAAAACACTTCACAACGATCAGTGGTCCGGACAGCCCCAGTGCGGCGGCGTGGGCATTTCGTTCCCCATAGCGCTTAGCAGCGCAGCATCAAAGTGAAGCTTTTTGTAAAGGGAACGTCTCGGGTTACTTGTGTAACCCTTGTTCCCTGAAAAAAGCGGAACGAGATGCTGCGCTTCTTTTGCTGCACTGGGACGTCCCAGGACCGTTCTTCAGAAAAATAATCTGACGCCACTCTGGTGACGCCTCCTATTTATAGCCTGGTCTCAGGTGCGTCCAATGATCCTCACCAACCGAGGCTATAAATTCCAGTCAATTTCATTGACGTGTTACACACATGTTCAGAGCAGCTCACAATAAGATTGTTTCCCCATAGCGCTTAGCAGCGCAGCATCTCGTTCCGCTTTTTTCAGGGAACAAGGGTTACACAAGTAACCCGAGACGTTCTGCTTTTTGCCATTTGAACCTATATTTAACTTATCTTAATTTCTAGAATAAAACATGCATTAATTGAGGCAAATGTGTCAAACGCAATAAGGTAAAGTAACAAAAATGTAGCTTACTACACTTTGAAACGTGTAGTGTAATGTTTTATGATACCTCTATTATGCAAATTGTTTCACATGTTTTAAATGAAATAGCAGGCAATATTTAATATAGGCAATATTCAATGCATAAATTGATATCATGTTCATTGCACTGAACATGAGCATGGCTGTGATTCGGCTATGGTACGATGCCACAGGCAATCGTAGCCATGGTATGATAGATGTAGATATTGCTTTTATATTACATGGCTCTCTGGAATACTCAAATCTGATTCGTTAATGCCTGCAACTAGCAGTGTGATATTTCTCAGTGGTAGACTGATGGTTTTTTGTTTTTAGGGGGATTTTCTCCCCAATTTTGAATTCCCAATGTGCTCTAAGTCTTTGTGGTGGCGTGGTGACTCAATCCATGCGGCGTAGGATGAATCTCAATTGCCTTTGAGAAAGTTAATTTGTGCATTTTATCATGTGGCTTGTTGAGCACGTTACCATGGAGACATTGCACTTGTGGAGGCTTCGCACTATTATCCATCCATGCCCAACTCACTACGTCCCCCACCGAAAGCGAAAATCACATTATAGCGACCACAAGGAGGTTAACCCAACGTGACTCTACCCACCCTAGCAACTGGACCAATTGGTTGCTTAGGAAGCCTGGCTGGATTCACTCAGCATGCCCTGGATTCGAACTTGTGACTCCAGGTGTGGTAGTCAGCGCCTTTACTTGCTGATACAATGCCGATATATAACAATATAATCTAGTAAATAACAAACATAAAATTGCACAAAATAATTAGAAACTCATATTTAGCACTATATTTACTCAATTTCACACTAAACTTTAACTTAAAAATAATCTAAAAAAAATTATTTTTTTTTAAATAGTAGATAGCATTTTATCAGTTTTAGTCATCAAATTTTAGTCGTTTATTTACACATTAAGAAATTGTTATTATATTAGGAAAAAGGAAATAACACTGCACACTGTAGTTCATCAAACATGCATGGCATGTCTACGTTAGCAATCGCGTTTACTCAAAAAAATACAGAATCAAACCAATTGTACATACAGTGCATTGTGAAAAAGACATTTACTTATAGCATACGTGAAGTGCTTTTACCTTGAAGTTGCACCAGAGACTATTTAGCAGAGACGGGCCACTTCTATTAAAATGAATGGGGGAAATTAGAACGTCCAACTGCAGCCAGCAGTCAACTAATGTAGATAGGAAGTCCCGCCTTACTGGTAAAAGAGCCAATCAGCTTTTAGATACAGACGTCGCCTGTCAATCAACCCGAGAATGTGCATTAGCTTTAAAAGCTGGGTAAATTGTGCTTTTTAGCGTAATCTCAGGTAAAAAAGCACAATTTATGATACCAGTGTTGTCAGATTTTACTGCTGATTTGAAATATGTTCTTTGATCGTAATCTTGTCCAACCATTTTGGAGATTTCGGTCTTTCCCCATTCAAGTAGATAGGAGTTGCACTGTCATGACTGGAAATAGCCTTGTGAGAGTGTTCCAAAAATGGCCGACAGTGGACTGACTTGCTAGAAAGACATTGGTTGCACTCACGCTTGTGCAGATCCAGCACGAGCAGCAATCTCCTGACAGTTTAAACAGCCTGGATCGCCTGTTTGGATTGTCATGAACTGACCTTCATGTTTTGTTAATCAGAGGAACTTTTGATCCTGAAGTTTTGATTCTGGCTGATAGAATACGTGCTTCAGAGGAAGATATTAGATGAGCGCTCGATGGGAAGAAAACGCTGTATTTTTGTGAGGTTTGTGAATTACATCTGTTTAAACAAGATATCTGCAGATTTGCAGATGGTATATATATATAAAAGTTTTATTGATTTGCCTTTTAACATTAGAAAAGAAAGTTAAAAGTGATAGGGAACTGCTGAGGAGAGGCTGATAGAATATGTGCTTTAGAGGTAAATAAATGAGCACTCAATAGGATGCTGGATCTGATGAAGTTGTGTGAGGTTAGTTTATTACATCTCTTTAAAATAGATATCTGCGATATATGTGATTAGTTTGATTGATATTTGCCTTTTTATCATTAGACAAGACAGTTAACAGTGCAGGGATTGTTGATAAGAGACAGGGAGCATGAACAGGAGATCACTTTAACATATTGAGCTCAAACGCATCTGCCAAGGCTCTGATATGCGGACCATTTAAATGACACTGTGTTGCACACTAGGGGTTGAACAACTTCAGATTTTTTAAAGTAGATATTTATATGATTAAAGTAGAGTCGCCGTTGACTAATCACTGATGACATTAATAAAAACACAAGAGATGGGAATGCTTGCAACATGCCACAATTTGCTATTTATTTACAAAATATTATACAGATGCTGACAGACAGCTCATAACTTGTTGCAACTTAAAAGTAACAATGCAACAATAACACTAACTCCCATTTAAGTGCAAATGAAAAATTGTATATGCATGTCGGCATAACATAATAATGACACTCACGCAAGATCTAGGCTGTAAGCCTTCTCACTGTCACAGTCCTGCTCAGTCACAGTTTTTGCTTTTCGATCCTGGTTTGCGTGTAAGAAGATGAGGGCATCGACGTGGGCTGAATGAAGGCTCGCACTCTGTCGGGTGATGGTATTCTCAGCCAGTGAAAAAATTATCTCGCTTGGGGTGCTGGTAACTGGGACAGACAAACGGGAATACCATCGGACCGTACAGTCAGTCTGGAGTTTGTTGGCTCTTATGCTAAGTTGTTTCTCCCGTTTCTTCAGGGCACAAGTGGCCAACACTGAGTGACAAAAGTTGCTTACAACTCTCCTTGCTGCATCAATAGCCTTCGCAACATCAGGCCAGACTAAGCCATTCTTTATTGCTAGCTGTTGGTTGTGCCCAATACACCCCAGATCTTTGTAAAACATTTCACATAGCTCCACGGCTCAAGTTCATGTTACTGGCATTAACGTAGACTGTGCAAAATGCCAGCATGCCCCATTCCTTGATTATCTCAGACAGACGGTCAGCAATGTTGACTGCAGTATGTCTCTCTGGCATCATAGATGTACACAGAACTTCAGCTTCCATGTGTCAGTGATGTAGTGAGCTGTTACCGTAATGTACGGTTCCATGGTGGAGGATGTCCACAAGTCAGTTGTTAGCTACACATTCTGACCTCTCATCTCCTTCACAATATTTCCACGCAGGCTGTCGTACTGGTGTTCGACAGTGTGTCATAAGATGGGACATTGTAGCCAGGTTAAAAAAAGTGCAGTATTTCTCTAAAAACTTCTCTGTGCACTGCAGTTAAAGTTCAAATGTCTTTGACAATGAAATTCACCAGTCTTTTCTCTGTTACAGCAGGATGTTTGGGGAAGTCACTAATAGACTGGTGTCGAGCTGATTTGCATCGTTCCTCACCTAGCGTTAGCAGATGCCTTTTCAGATGAGTGTGCATTGCACTTGTACTTTTGTTGTACTTCAGGACATATTTTGCAAGTGACGGTTGTTCAAGCTTTATCTTTAGTGAAGTATATTCACACATTTGATGTACCACTGCTGCTTTGCTGCAATGACCCACTGGGCTCCTCTATGAAGGTATTTATGGTGCAAATCAACTGAGCGCCTGTGACAGTGGAATTTGTAGTTGTAGAGATTAGCCACACATGTGTATCAGTAAATTTGAAGTCACAGAAAACAAAGTTTTCAGAGTTGAAAACTTGTAGATTTTTTTTCTCTCCCCCTAATACAACACAACAGTTACTCCTTCTCAAATTCTTCACTGCAGGTGCACAAATCCTTTTCTACGAATCACAAATTAAGAAACTTGTACGCACACATTTTTGCTACAGTTGTTGCAGTGAATATGATGCAAAACACATTCACACACCCGCATCAAAAAATGTGAAGTCACAGACACATTTTGCTCGTCCGCAAATCAGTATGTGAATTCATCCAATGAGAGTTGCTCACTTGTAGAATATATTCTCACAAATATTTTTTTTTCTTGGATATTTTTCTAGGACAAACACAAGTACATAACTACAACTGCTTGAATCTGCTGCAACAAGCACTGTTTTTCGCACACTCTCCCTTTTGCACCCCATATCTGTGTAAAATATGGAGCAAAAGTGTTTTGTGCATCTGTAGAAGCAGCGGCAGGCACTGTTCAGAGATCAGAGAATTTTGGCCAATCAGAAGAGCTAGTTTGTGCGCCTCACCATTGGCAGAACATGGCACCCGAACGAGTAGGGGAAAAAATAAAACTTCCATGAGAATCTTCCCGGGCTGGCAGTGGCAAATACCAATAAATGTATGTTTTTTCTTAATTTTTCTGAAATCACTCACTGTTATACATTTGTTTATAGTTTAAATATGCGCTCTGGTCACTGCGGTCATATTGCAGTAATAACGGTAAGTTGCGGAAAGAACAGAAAGACATGCTTCTTGACAACTGCTGAGTGCTGAAGATGTACTCTTCGGACTGTTATTGTATCCATTTTCAAGTAATTTTACTTTAAAGTGTTTGAAAAAATTAAAGCAAAAATCACCCCAAAAATCCATCCTAGCACTTGCATCACTTCATCATGTTCAAACTCATCATAAAAAGCTTTCCTTTATAGGTTGTTATTAATATAATTAAAGGGAAAATCACCCCAAGAATCTAACTTTGTCCAGGCACATGGATCAGATCCTCATATTCAAACACTTTCATTTTTGAGTTCTTGTTCAAACATACCATGCTTATTAACATATTCAATTTAAACTCATTTCATATAGTAATGGACAAAATTACAGAGAAATATTCTCCTGACATCATACGCAGAATTTCTTCTTACATTTTATATGGTATTGAGATGAACTTAAACTTTAAAATTATCTATCTAAATTAAAATCCAGATACAATAAGTGACTGATCAGAGAGATAAGGAAAGATAGTTGGTAACACAAAAAAAAAATCAAAGCGATACAGTGTCATGTACTTCTTTTAAAATGATCACACTTTTCTAAAGTATTTTCTTTTCTTTTTTTCAAATAACAGCCATGTGCATCATTTCGGCATGCTGTTGTACTCATGCACAATCCATCAGAATGCACAACAGTGTTTACTGTGGCTTCTGCACCTGTGGACATTTTTGACACACTGATGCACACTGATACACACACCTAATAAAATTAGCTTCTCATATTAGGTTTTTGTCTTATTAGTAAAAAATGACATATTTTCATTTGTATCTACTCTGACATGTCATAACACATGTTACATAATACTTATCACACCATATTTCTGTAATTGACTCTTTATTAAACTCTTGTTTAAATTGCATTAGGTTGAGTTGCAGTATTCTCATTATCATTCAATACTGTGCTTAAAGTGTCACTGAGTGTCTTGAAAGGCACCTATAGATAAAATGCATTATATATATTGCATCAAAACATGAACATGAATGTTTTGTGTTGTTGTCATATGAAATAAACTTCAAACTCAGAAATTGTTGTCTTTTGTCTTCTTTTAATGCCTGTTCAAACACATGAACAATCTTTGAGCCTCTGCAGCACTTACATCACTCTCTCTCTGTGAGAGCTCACGCAAACTCTGTGAGAGCTCACGCAATCTGTGAAACAGAACATACAAAATAAACAAAGTACCTGTTCAACCACATGAACAATCTGTGAGCGCCTCTGCAGCACTTATATCACTCTCTCTGTGAGAAACATAAAATGTGCTTAAAAAATATATAAAAACTGATTTAAAGCAAAAAAAAAAAAAAAAAAAAAAAAAACTCATTGTCTTAAACACAAAGAGTTACTCAGAGAGTTATTAATTAAATTAAGTATATAATGAATTAATTGACCACCATTCACATGCGACCTACCTCTGTGAGAGCTCATGCAAACTGGGAAGCAGCAGAGTGTGCAGACTCCCCTTAGTCTATGTAGAGTCCATCGAATAAGAGGAAGTCTAAATATGGTCATGACAAGTGGAATCACTAAATCATACTATTTAATTATATACCTGTTACATTCTCCCCTGCTGACGTCCACTTGTACATGACAAAATTAATACAAATAAAACGACAAAAGAGCAAGATGCTACTAAAAATTCTCAAAAAAAAAAACTGATTAGATACTAAATTACTATTAATAGAACAAATACTTTAAAAGAAAATTATTACATCTCAGAACCATAACACCAAATACAATAATGTATATCAACATGAAACACTGAATCTTCCAATCACAGGACTATTCTTTTCAGAATTAGTAATAATAGAGGGTTGCAAATCCCCTAAACACTCATAGGAATAAAATGCCTGTTACATGTTACATACTTTCAGTGAAATCATTTACATACAACATTACATAATGTCATGGTTACTGTCGTAAACTCCGTTCCCCGAGGGAGGACCAAGACATTGTGTCGAATGAAGTGAAAAAAGGGGTCTTCCTTGGACGCTGAATCGTACCTCTTACACAGCAGCGAAAGGGCTGGGTTTGCCTCCTCCCGTCTCCAACCCTCTTGATGGAGGCTAACGCAATCAGGAGGGCCGTCTTCAGGGAGAGGGCCTTGAGCTCGACTGAATCAAGTGGCTCAAAGGGGGGTCTCTGAAGGCCTGAGAGGACCACTGAGAGATCCCAAGAGGGAACAGGCTAGGCCGGGGAGGATTCAGTCTCCAGGTGCCTTTCAGGAACCTGATAATCAAGTCATGCTTACCAAGGGACTTGCCTTCTACTGCGTCGTGGTGGACTGCAATAGCAGCTACATACACCTTCAAGGTGGAGGGGGACAGCTGCAGGGGAACTCCGGTATGCAGAAAGCAGAGGTCTGTCCAAGGGTTGAAAGTCTGACGGCAGGAAGGCGTGATTGTCACACAGTGTGTGCCATGGCGCCATGCCCATCTCGGGACTCATATGCATCAACCCAAGTGGCTCGAAACAAGCGAGGCACCTGAGCACTGACAGAGCGCACTCGCTGGTGAGCTGCGCTGTCATTGAGACTGAGTCTAACTTCATGCCGAGAAAAGATGCTCTGAACCGGGTCGAGTTTGCTCTTTTCCCAGTTGACCTGAAGCCCTAGACGGCTGAGGTGCCTGAGCACCTGGTCCCTGTGGGCGCATAGTAACTCTCGAGAGTGGGTGAGGATGAGCCAGTCATTGAGGTAGTTGAGTATGCGGATGCCCACTTCCCTTAGGGGGCAAGAGCAGCCTCTGCGACCTTCGTGATGACACGAGGGGACAGGGACAGGCCGAAGGGGAAGACCTTGTACCGATACGCCTGGCCGTTGAACGTGAACCATAAGAAGGGTCGGTGTCACTGCAGAATGGAGACGTGAAAGTACGTGTCCTTCAGGTATACAGCTACGAAACAATCTAGCTGTCGAACGCAGGTTAGAATCTGTTTCTGCATGAGCATTTTGAACGGGAGTCTGTATAAAGCCCATTTGAGAACTCGCAGGTCCAAGATTGGTCACAACCCACAGCTTTTCTTGGGTACGATGAAGTAAGGACTGTAGAAACCCTTCTTCATCTCGGCTGGAGGGATGGACTCTATCGCATCTTTGAGGAGCAGGGTGGAGATCTCTGCTCGTAAGGCACTGGCTTGTTGGCCGCGCACAAGAGTGGAGCTAATACCGCTGAAACGAGGCGGGAGCCGGACGAAATTAATGGCCAACCAGCGCGATGGCTTGGAAAGTGAGCGGCGCTGGGTGCCGAGGTACCAGTCGTCAAGCCGTGAAGGCTGTGGGGAGGACGGGGGTTCCAGTCCAAGCCTACACTCACGGCAGCCCGGGAAAGCATGTCAGCCATCTACGCGTCCTCCTCCGCCTGGGCGGGCTGGCCCGAAGGCAGCCGGCGTTCTCATCAGAGTAAAACATCGCGCAAATCAACCCCCGCTACCCAGTATACTACTGGCAAATGTTCAGTTTCTGGACAACAAGCTCTGCAAGCTGAGAGCGCGGATCTCTTTCCAACAAGAGACGAGGGATTGTTACGTTATATGCCTTACAGAAACCTGGATGTCTGCGGAGATTCCAGACTCGGCCATCGAACCCACGGGGTTCTCCGTGCACCGAGCGGACAGAGCAAAAGACGTCTCAGGTAAGTGTATGTTTTATGATCAGCAAATCATTGTGTGATCAGAGGAATGTAAATTTTATCAAGTCTTTCTGCTCTCCTGATCTGGAATATCTCATGCTTCTGTTTCGACCATTCTGGCTACCGAGGGAATTCACAGCGGTCATTATCACAGCTGTGTACATCCCCCCACAAGCCGACTCAGAACAGGCACTCGAGGAACTGTATGGGAGTATAAGTGAGCAGGAAACCGTGCACCCTGAGGCCGCGTTCATTGTTACCGGGGACTTTAACATAGACAATTTTAAAACAATCGCTCCAAAATACCACCAACACATCAACTTCAACACACTAGGGAACCGGGTTTTGGATCATTGCTATTCTCTTTTCCGGGATGGCTAAAAATCCCTCCCCCGCCCACCATTTGGCAAATCAGACCACTCTTCCGTTCTGCTTCTGCCCGCTTACAGGCAGAAACTAAAACGGAAGGACCAACCCTCAGAACGATCCAGTGCTGGTTGGACCAATCAGACTTTGCACTACAAGACTGTTTTGATCAGACGGACTGGGAGATGTTCCGGTCCGCCTCTGGTTTACGCTGATAGCGTAACGTGTTTCATCAGGACATTGTGCCAACCAAAACAATACAGATCTACCCCAACCAGAAACCATGGGTTAACGGTGATGTTCGTACTTAATGCGCGGACCTCCGTTTTTCATTCCGGGAACGTGAAGGAGCGTAAACAAGCCCTCCGTAACTCTATCAGTGTAGCCAAACGTCAGTACAGGTACAAAATTGAAGGACAGTTCAACACCACCAACTCTAGAAGTATGTGGCAGGGAATTAACATCATCACGGATTACAAAAGGAATAAAAACTCTGCCGTGAACACCGCTGCCTCTCTCCCGGATGAGCTTAACACATTTTATGCTAGTTTCGAGGACAATAACACCGCCCTCACGGAGAGAGCACTCGCGGCTGATGCTACAGAGGTTGGTTCACTCTCTGTCTCTGTTGTGTATGTAACCCGATCCTTCTGACGGTTGAACATCCGTAAAGCCATGGGTCCAGACGGCTTTCCGGGCCGCGTCATCAGAGCGTGTGCGTGTGCGACATTTTCAACCTGTCCCTCTACCTGTCTGTAGTCCCCACATGCTTCAAAACGTCAATCATTTGCCTAAATGACTGGCGTCCTGTTGCTCTGACACCCATCATTTGCAAATGCTTTGAGAGGTTAATCAGTTAATCACATCTGCTCTGTGCTGCCCACCTCTTTTGATCCAGTTTGCCTACCGCAACAACCAATCCACTGATGATGCCATTGCATCTACAATACACACTGCTCTCTCCCACCTGGAAAAAAAGAACACATATGTGAGAATGCTGTTTGTAGACTACAGCTCAGCATTCAACACCATAGTGCCCTCCAAACTTGATGAGAAACTCTGGGCTCTGGGCTTAAACAGCTCGCTGTGCAGCTGGATCCTGGATTTCCTGTCAGGCAGACGTCAGGTGGTTAGAATGGGCAGCAACATCTCCTCATCACTGATCCTCAACACTGGAGACCCGCAGGGCTGTGTTCTCAGCCCACTCCTGTATTCCCTTTACACACATGACTGTGTGGCGACACATCTCTCCAATGATGATACGTCGGTGGTAGGTCTGATCACTGACAATGATGAAACCTACAGAGAGGAGGTGCACACTCTGACACGCTGGTGTCAGGAGCACAACCTCTCCCTCAATGTCAGTAAAACCAAGGAGCTTGTAGTGGACTTCAGGAGGAAAGACAGAGAACACAGCCCCATCACCATTAATGGTGCACCGGTGTAGAGAGTCAGCAGTTTCAAGTTCAAGCCTGGTACGGCAATAGCACCGCCCACAACCGCATAGACCTGCAAAGGGTGGTGCGAACTTCCAGAAACTTCATTGGAGGTGAGCATCCCTCCCTCCAGGACATATATAACAGGCGGTATGTGAAAAAAGCTCAGAGGATCATCAGAGACTCCAACCACCCGAGTCATGGTCTGCTCTTACCGCCTGCCTGATGGAAGCAGTATCACAGCATCAGGACATGCACCAGCCGACTACATGACAGCTTCTTCCCCCAAGAAATCAGACTTTTGAAGACTTGATCTCTCACGATCAACAATCAGCACTGTACTTTATTAATTTATTATCTCACACTAGACTGTCCTAATTATATTCTCCACAATATAACAACTGCATATATATTTTTATATACACTTATTTTTATTTTTTTATTGTATGTGTATTCTATATTGTGTGTATTGTTTACTGTACATTGTATATTAGTACTGTGTTGTGTAAGTATATGTACATTTGATATGTAAATTTTGTTGTGTAAATATGTTGTTACTTTGTACATTGTAATTGGTTGTCACTGACATGATTGCTATGTTGCTCGGAACTGCACACAAGACTTTCACCTACTGTTGCACTTGTGTAAATGGTAGTGAGACAATAACGTAATTTGATTTGATTTGATTTGATTGATCATCATCCTCATAAATGTTGCAGGACTGTTTTACAAGCCCTGTGGAAGACTGTTATATTCATAAAGTCCAAAAGACATAGTAAATGCAGTAAAAAGCTTATCGTCCTCATGTACTTCTACATTATAGTAGCCTGATGTCAAATCCATAGTGGAAAAGAATGCATTACCCCCAAGAGCTTTATGTGGAAGAGGATGTCTAAACAGTCTAAATATGGTCATGACAAGGGCAATTCCATGCACCACTGATCAATGTGTGTTCATACCACTGATCTAGATAGATAGATAGATAGATAGATAGATAGATAGATAGATAGATAGATAGATAGATAGATAGATCGATCAGTGGTTCATACACATACGCAGGAGCTGCATAGCTTTGAGCTATGGCTTTATGTCTTTGAGATTTTCTTTATTTTATAAACAAATAGAAAAACTACAAGTGAAAGAACTTCACTTTCTCAATGTGGCACGGTGGAGGGCGGGGCCGGGTCGTGACTCAACACGCCCGGTCCCATATTAGGCTAATCAAGCCTCCGAGAGGATTCCAATGTAAAGAAGTTCATGCACGCGGGCAAGGAAGAGGCGAGAAACCGGCTTGACACATGAAATCATAGTTTAATAGAGAACTCAAAATACAAACACATAAGACAACGGACATGTCCGTGAACGATCTCTCTCTCACGCACGTCCTCCGCAATCGGCCTTTAACCCTCTCGGAGGCTTGATTAGCCTAATACGGGACCGGGCGTGTTGAGTCACGACCCAGCCCCGCCCTCCACCATTCCACACTCATGGATCAAATATAAAGGAAATAGTGAATGAGTGAATAAGTGGGCGATTTTAGACATAGCATAACTGTGATCTCTGAACAGTGCCTGCTGCTGTCTCTGCAGATGCACAAATCAGTTTTGCTCCATATTTTACACAGATATGTGTTGCAAAAGGGAGAGTGTGCAAAAAACAGTGTTTGAGACTTGTTGCAGCAGATTCAAGCAGTTGTAGTTATGTACTTGTGTTTGTCCTAGAAAAATATCCAAGAAAAAAAAAATATTTGTGAGAAAATATTCTACAAGTGAGCAACTCTCATTGGATGAATTCACATACTGATTTGCGGATGAGCAAAATGTGTCTGTGACTTCACATTTTTTGATGCGGGTGTGTGAATGTGTTTTTCATCATATTCACTGCAACAACTGTAGCAAAAATGTATGCGTACAAGTTTCTTAATTTGTGATTCGTAGAAAAGGATTTGTGCACCTGCAGTGAAGAATTTGAGAAGGAGTAACTGTTGTGTTGTATTAGGGGGAGAGAAAAAAAATCTACAAGTTTTCAACTCTGAAAACTTTGTTTTCTGTGACTTCAAATTTACTGATACACATGTGTGGCTAATCTCTACAACTACAAATTCCACTGTCACAGGTGCTCAGTTGATTTGCACCAAAAATACCTTCATACTCCTCACCTGTTCTCTTCAGCAAGGCGGCCATTTTGTAGTGTCAAATTCACATGATCAGCGACTAGTCAACGTCAATCTTAAAACGTCATGGCAGAGCATTAATGTCGACAAGTCAACTAGTCTGTGCAACCCCTATTGAACACCGGTCTATTATTGTAGTAACATGATGGCATGCAACAACAAATGAAACATGAATGGTCTTTTACATGTCTCAGTCGCTTTACATACAAGCTGGTGATTTTCGACGCCCTCAAGAAAAAAATAGGCCAAACAGGAAAATGTATTGGCCAATGCCAATTATTAAAAAAGAAAGAATATCGGCCAATTTATTGCATCGGCAATATATCTATTTTCATTAGCAGAGAAATAATAAACAAAGTAACAGGACAATTTATTGCATCGGCAATATATCGGTCAACCACTGGTAACAACTGCACATCCACATATCAGACCGCACATCTGGGTATTGGGAGCCATTTTTTCTGATTCTGGGATCACTGTGCGATCTCTAAAAGTTGGATTTTTGCTCTTCAGCAATTTCTTTCATCTCACGTAATTACGTAATTTTAACATAAATTAATATATAATACCCTTGTATTTATTTATTTGGCAAGTAGTCTTGTAATAGGCTGGATATAAGGAGTCAGATAAATAAATAAACACCAACAGGACTCCGACGCAATCCGGAGGTGGATATTCAATGATATCTTTCATATCAAATAATTATATAATTTCTATATGGGTGATTCTTCAATTGGGGGCTATTCTGCCATCTTACATTTTGATGAATGAAATTTGGTTGAATTTTGTTAGAATTATGTCAAGACAATGTTTACATGCTTTGATGTAAAGATATAATAATGGCCACGACTGAGCTTAAATATAATTTGAGTATTTTATATCTATTTGCCAACTGGCACTGCAAAACGTCATTCCCATCACAACATCAAAAAGTCTCATAATGCAAAGAATGTATCAAGGAGATCATTTAAACTCATTTATCTTGCAAACATTGTTAACCTTCAACAATACGTATAAAAAAACAAAATGTTTCCATTCAGCGAATTACATATATTTTCTTGTTCTTACCATCAAAATATGTTTTTCTGTGTTCATCAAAGCACACTTTTGTTTAATTTCTGGAAAATTAATTTTAGATGTTTTTTCTTTGAATAGGTGGATGAGTATTTCATTAGGCTTTTCATGTAGCACCTCAAGATTAAACATAAAACAGTTTTAAAGGTATGTTTGCTGCAAATTAAGCAACATGGCGGTAATGACATATTGTTTTGGTAATGACATTAATGAAAAGTGCACTGATACATAAAGCAAATTTAAAGGCTTAAATAATGACTTCTGGTGAGTGTTGTTGAAAGAAATGGACAGATGTGAGGAGATATATATAAATATGACACAACCATTAACTTGAACATGTTTATTTCAATCATGAAGAAACCATACAATATTTTCTAGAGAACTAATTGTCACAATGGGATAAAACAGCATAACATTATCCTTTGTATAAAAAATATAACATTGAAATATAACATTTCATAACTATGACTATTACCATTAGGTGAAATATTAAAACTCATAAAAGTTGAATTGGGTTAAAACTAACAATGCATAATGAAATGTGTTTGCTTTCAAACATGTATTTGAACATTCAAAATGTTAATTAGAGATGATAAAGGGAGATGGATGGGATGTGGAGAGAAAGAGATACTGGGCCATAGTTTAAATGACAGGCGTAGAGTAGTCACTCAATGAGCAAAGTGTCCTGAAAATTAACTCCAGCCATGCCATTGTGTGTCATGTGGGAGTATTGTGGTGACCCAATGTTTTTGCTTAGGATCTTGCACATGGTATTAAAATAAACTAATTTAATTTCATAAAGAATTGTCCTTGTTATAAAATTAGGTTTTATTTAGAATTTAGACTTTGCACTTTTTCTGCAATTTAAATTAGATGTTTGGGGGGGGGGGGGGGGGGGTGTTTGAAACTACATAGTGTTGTACTTCCTGTCGAATTTTGTCATTGGCTCTTTTATTGTTTTGGTTAACTCTCCATTGTTTGCGTTTCTGTCTTTGCTCCCGTTTTGAAAGTTGTGAGATTACTTTAAGCTTTCCTGTTTCTTTTCTTCTTTTGTATCTTTCCTTTTCTCTGTCAATGTACTGCTGATATTTTACAGGATCTTCCTTAAATTTTTTTCTATAATCTCTAGACCTTTCAGTTGATTTCTTGGGAGCCATTCTGGTTAAAAAATAAGAAAAAATAGTTTTAGGAAGTAAGGCATCTAACTTAAGTTTCATTGTAAAATCACACTATTATGCTTCTTTAAATTAATTTATAAACACATAATATGATATAGATAGTGACACAGAACATGTCATTACCACCATCACTTGTCATTACCATCACAGCAAGTTGTGTGTTGGTAATGACGTGTTGCGGTAATGACATTTTAAATTTTTTTCAGGAAAAAAGATGCTAGGTCTTGGTTTTGCTAACATTAATCAACAGCTAGTACAAAAAGAACTTTAAATACACATAAATCATGTGAACATATATATATATATATATATATATATATATATATATATATATATATATATATATATATATATATATTTATCAAAATATTGCTGCTACAGCATTTATGGTAATGACGCTGAATAAGTCTACTCCATGATCAGAAGGAATTCATGATTAAATTACTTACTTTTTCAGACATCAAATTTCACTGTTCCTTCATGGCTGACATGTGCTCCCCTGCTAGTCTTCATTTCCATGGTTACGGCATAAACAAGTCTTACCCTCAAAAATATCCTTGTTGTAATCATAGACTGTCGCGGTAATGACAGTATTGTTGTGGACAATAATAAATTGTTAAAAATATTCACAAATTGCACAGATATGAACCCGAATTATGCATCAAGTGCCTTTTTAAGTTACTATTTAAACATATATTGTGATTTTTTAATGAACTGATAACATTTTATCACATTTTCAGAGCAGATAAGTTTTAAAGTCTGGGTTGGGGACAAGGCCTGAGTAGCCAAATATTAGTTATGAAAACATTTTTAAAAATGGAAATCATACTGATTTTAGTGTATAACATTTTTTGGTGGTGCAATACATATTATTTGAAATAACTAAACTATTTATTTTATAATGTAGTATTTTTAACATGAATGTATAACCTGGGGACATAAAAGTTCCCCTAACTGAAGAATCACCCATATATAAGTTCTAATTACCTAAACCTAACTTACCTAGTTCTAGTTACCTAAAGTCCTCTGCAAAATCACTTTTCACTGAAATTTTACTAAACGTTATGTACCCAGATTTGTAATGTTACCAATTCCTTAAAAAAATGCTTCACAGGTGTCCACATTTCATTAACTTTTTCAGAGTTTACAATATTGAATAAGTGTTTGAATAAGCATTTATAACATGTCAGGTAAAATGGCTCACAATCTGGGAGGTATTGCATAAAAGCCACCCTTTTTTAAATATGTTGCTAAAACCGCATACCAATTATTTATAATGTATTTGTAAATTAATTAAGAGCTAACCCTTAACAAATGGAACCTTAAAGGAATAGTTTAACCATGTTCCAATATTCTTATACAAATTCACTGTTCACTAGAAGAAAATCATACAAATCTGGGATGGCATGAGGGTGAGTAAATGATAAGACAATTGTCATTTTTGGGTGAACTATACCTTTAATGTAAAGAAATTTGGTGTTAAATGGTGCTAAAATGCTCAGCATCACACCTACTGAAAAACCACAAACAAAAACAACAGAGTGATACAAACAGTGAAGCGTCTCATTACCGTTATACTAAATACCATCGCTCTTGGAAAGCTGCTAATTCACAATAAGCAGTATGCTTGTTTTTCATTCCAAACATAACCATTCACCTCACACACACTCAGAGGACCTGAGAGACGTCAATCCTTTATTCGCCAATTCTAAAGGTCACCGCAGTTTCCCATCAGTGAGTGTGAAGTATTAGCCCTGCGCCTGTGGAGAATAACTGTTTTCCATCTTCAGTTCCCCCTCAGGTGTGTTTGGAACACTCTTTTACACAGATCTCCCAAGCGACTCTCACAGTGTCTCAACCAGTAGTGTAGTCTAACACATACGTAAACATATGCCATATGCCCACCTATCTTTTTAAGGATTTTCCATATGCTCACTTAAAAGTGATGATACATACCATGGGCACTGCAGGATTTCATCTGAGGGTATGCACAGAAATCTGCCTAATACAACCTTATATGTAGGTTTTGTTTTTTGTTTTTACAAAAACAACATTAAAGCATTTAATTCTGGTGACTTTGAGAGAAGCATTGTTTTTCTTGAGAATGAGCAGCATTCATGTAGCTATTGGCTAAAGCATTTATTCGAGTAACCGTTCAGAAGAAATGCTTTCTCGTGCTAAAAAAAACCCAAACGCCCCACAATGAATAGAGCAAAACGCAGGTGTCTCGAGACACGTTTTTATCAGTTAATATTTTTTAACTTGACACAATGCAGGAGAGGAACTTAACTTTGACCTTATTTAAAAGGCAGAGAGAATATTTGAATAATAACAAACTTGGTAAATTATCCCAAAAGACAGTTTAGAAGGGAGAGAATATAAGTTTAAAGTTACATATTTTGAGTGTTATAGGTGTACCCAGTAATTTCTCTCTCACTAAAAAAAATTTTTACATGAAGAAATGCATGGTACTTTTATAAGTGCTATATAAGTATAGACCATTTACCATTTGAATTCATACACCGCGAATTGCACATTTCTGCGATGGCATCAATAACTGATAGCTTATGTATGAAGCTGCATCTACACTGCTAGGTGTCAGTATAACTACAAGATAGCTGCCATATAAGCCAGTGCAACAAAACAAAGGGGTGAATCATACAAAACCTGCCAAGAACATGTCCTGGTCATATTTCACCCCAAAATCAAAGAAAAATTAATAAAATACATATTTAGAGAGCTGTCAACCTCTCAGAATGTTGAATTAAATGTTTTTACAGAATCCATTTACCAAAGGAGGAATATCCATCATATATAATACATAATTTCACCTGTCTAATCTAAAGATGTTCTCTTCTGTTGACCCATTATGTGATAGATGCAGTCAAACGCCAGCATCACTGGGACAAATGTTTTGGAAGTGTCCATATATTCGTAATTATTGGATTTCAGTTTTCCAATTATTGTCAGAGGTGTTGGGAAAACCACTAGATCCAAACCCAATTTTGGCTATTTTTGGTGTTAGTGACAATGTGGAGCTGTCTAAAGGTCAGTGTATTGTGCTTAGAGTTGTTACACTCTTAGTACATATATTGATTTTGCTCAATTGGAAACAAAGAAATCCACCTCATTAATCTGCCCTGATTAAAGATGTTATGCACCACCTTCAACTCAAAAAGATTCTTTTTTTTTTTTTTTTTTTTTTTTACATTATTTATGACATTTTTGATAAATAACAACAACTAAGCAGATTTTCTCCCCAATTCTCATTGCCATAATCCATGAAAAATAAAAAAGTACAAAAAAATACATGATTTATAACAATCAAAAATTGTTATACATCATGATAGTACTTGTGTCACTGCCTTTAATCTATTTAATTTATGCTGACTTAAAATATAATTACATACAATAATTACAAAATAATTAAATACATTATTAATGTAAATAAATTAAATAAATACAATTAATAGAATAACATTGTTTTAAAGTATTTTTTCTTCCAGGAGTAGCCGGAAGAAGATATACATTAGGAAACAAACAAGACAAAATATATTATAAAGCGTTTATTAATCTTGGTTAATTTTAGTTTAATTCCATCAATGTTCATGGTTTGTTCATATTCGTTAATAAGTTAATAACCAACATTAAATATGTAATAATAGGCTTTATGTTGAAATGAACATTAACCAATATTAATAAATGTTGTAAAAGTACAGTATTGTTCATCGTTAGTTCATGTTAACTGATGTAGTTAACTATTGTTAACACATAGAACCTTATTGTAAATTGTTACCAAATCACCACTGAGAAAAATGTGGATTTAAAATAAATAAACAAATAAGCCCTAAATAATAATAAAAAGTGCTTAATTGTCATGAAAATAATGTCAAATAATGTGAAAAAGTAAATAAATCATGATCCGAAAGCAAGCTTAATTTGTTTTATGCAAAATATCATTTCTAATTTATTATTATTATTATTTACTTGATTATGGTGTCAAATATGACTTGGGCATGTTTTTGTAACTTTCACCCTAAAAGGTTATTTTAAATTTGTTTCTATTGGGCTGTCATTGCAGTGGATCTCTGTGTTGTATACTGTTGTTTGGACGGGTTATAAATGTTGAAACAAATCTTGATGTACTGCGACATGTTTGTTACTGAGAGCCTGAGACAATGTGTAGAGAGCCAAAGACAGCTGACCTCTGAGCCGCTGGGAGACGAAGAGAACTCTGGTTGCCATGACACCCAACTGACATATGTTCTGAAATCACTACTGAAGCGGCTCCATCATTTTACTCTGGTCACCATAATTATAGTCACCATGGATACAAGTCATGTTTTTCAAAGTTCCCCTTCCAAAAACTTCATAAATTGTCAACACAACATGCATGCTAGGGTAAGCTTCACTATTTCTATTGTTCAGACATAGGGTTAGAAATTTCAACAAACCCAAAACCTGAAGTATTAAACTTTGACACAAGTCTTCCTACACATTTGTGCCACATCAGTGCTATTCATTGTGTGTGCTTTTACATTTCTGAGCAATCAAATGTAAAAAAAATAAATACAAATTATAATTCTTGGCGGACAATAAAAAATACAGAAAATCCCACAGATTTAAAAATTAAAAGAGGGGCCGAGCCATATCTAGAGACCAGAATATTATAGAGACTTGGGGGGTGGATTCCTTTGACTTGGGCTAGTAAGCAACATCTTAGCAACAACCCTGTACAACAGAGCAAACACCTAGGAATGTCATAGCATAGTTGTTCTTGCTGCCTTAACAGGAACCTCATGAGCCTTTGTGTTGTTTTCTTCATATTTGATGACTTTCAATCATTGGTTTCACTAAATATGTTATTTGTTTGCTAATTTCAAATGAACATTGCAGCAAAACATTAAAAAAAAAAAAAAAAATTAATGCAATTAGAGAACATACTGATTGCTTTCCTGAATGAAGGCTCCACACTGTTTTGTTTTGTTTGTGGAAAATTAGCAGTAATTGCTTTTATCATTTTACACAAAAGCTATAGAGGGGGTGCTGGAATTGGTTTGATGTAAATAGTAAACACGTATAATAATGCATGAATGCTGCATAATTGCGTACAAAAGAAAAAATTGCTGTTTTAAAACCTAGCACCAATAGCTTTAGTGTAAAAAAAGGGGCTGTGCTATTTGCATTGATTTTCTGTATGAAATGATAAAGGCACATTCAATGAAAATGTGGTGTCCTGTTAATCAAATAAAGGCACGAATCCCAAGTTGTTTTGATTTGTTGTATTCGATATGTTAGATAAAATATTAGCTAACATAAAATTAACCTAGCATGAAAAGTAGTTAGGATTAAAGACATCAAATCCCTACAAAAAATCAACAGTTCTGGCAAACTCACCACAAACCTTGCGACTCATTATTTTCACACACAAATGAGCTTGAGATTAGCAAATGTTTGACAGAGGTTTGCAGCTCTTTACCAGTTGTGGTGAACCTGCAGCAAGGTCTCTAACCTGTCTCTACAACAACAAATAAATATGCCAAGTTAAGAGTCAGCACACAAAAGCACTGATTAGCATGATAACAAATTAGCATGCTAAACAAATATTGTCTGGGGATATCATGGTAACCAATTAGAATCACCTACAGCTAGAATGCTAACCGATTAGCATACTAAGCTAAGCCACTGCAAGTGGGTGCCATGCTAACCATGATAAGCAGACAATTTTCTTTTGAACTATAGGTGGCCCTGTCTCCAAACTTCTAAGGTACCCTCAGGACATGATTTCGATGACACATACACATTTTCTTGTCTGATAAAACATTCAAAAGATACATCACTTTATATTCAAATTAAAAATGGAGGAGAGGCAATATGGCTGATGTCAGAACAATTGGTGTTTCTGAAATCCTCATAACAATTTAAGTGGAATTCACACCACACTATTTCAGATTTTAAATAATAAAAAAAAACTGTTGTGGGTGCAACTGCTGTGCATTGAACAAGTACTACACAGATGCCTTTAACTTTTGTGGACTGTCACCCTGTCAACTACCACATCTCCCACTGAAAGCATTTAAACGCTGTCCTCCAGCTGGGCCACATGGGACTTGTAATCCAGGTCCTATGGGAGTCCATGTGTTAATGTGCCTCTGTATATATATATATATATATATATATATATATATATATATATATATATATATATACACACACACGCTGTATTGACTACATACGTAAATGGTGCCAAATTACCATCTTTTATGTTTTGAAAGAGTAATTGCACTGAACATCGGCGTTGCCAGGTCATTTTTCCGGGGATTCAGTCCTGAATGTTTTGACTGTTGCCCCAAATGTAATTTTAAATGTAGGCAACACAAAGTTTATGTGCAGCCCAACAACAACAACAAAAATATTTCTGTATGAATATTCAATAATCTTCATGACGCAGCAGGTCTTTGAAGAACGTAGGCTACTCGCAATAATATTGCTATATTTTGTTTGAAGTTCATGTGACGTGACACCCTCCCCCTCCACTCCCGTTACTAAATAGAGGCAGCATGTGTCACTCTGGAGGAAAAATTAAAAGTCAAGAAAAAAAAGCAAAACAGCCTTTTGGACATCATTGAAAAGAAGAGTAATGGTGAGGATTTACTGATGTTACCAAAATGTTTAGCTTAAAATTTTTTAACTTGTGGGCTGGTCAAGGACGTACAAATGTAGGGTGACCATATGTCCTCTTTTTCCCAGACATGTCTTCTTTTTCAGACCTTAAAAAAGCAGCGTCCGGCCAAGATTTCTAAATTTGCGAAAATGTCCAGGATTCGGCTTTAGTTGCATTATAATGTGCATCTGGTCTAATACTTCACTGCGAAAGCACACATATTTACACTACTTTAACCCCTCTTTGTAAGTCCTGCCTTCTCTCACACCAATTGGTCGATTATAAGAGGCTTGCAGCAACTATTGGCCAAATTCCTGCCTGTCAATCTCTCCGCGAATGCCCACACGAAAGTGCAAATTTACAGAAGATTTGTACAAAAAATTCCCATGCTTTCATCCAGATCAAGATCCGTGGGAAGCAGAATGTATGACATGTAAAGCTGGCACTTATGTGTCAGTTGATAATAAAGGTGCAAGTGATTTAGATGTGCACATTAGCTCTTCAATGCATAAAGGATCGGCAAAAGGTGAAAGTTCATCAGGTAAATTAATGGTCTTCTTTTTGACACCAGATAAAATTTGTATCACATTGCTTCATTTAACATGGCCATTCAAAATAATAATAATAGTAAATGAAGGTACATTCACGGCATCACATATTTTATTTTAGTACATGGACATTAAAAATAATGTTGGAAATTTGTATTGTATGTTATGCTAATAGTGTGTCTTTTTCACTGTATTAAAGTTTGCATTCACAGTAACACTGTTTTGAACCCTATTACCCCCCCCCCCCCCCCCCCCCCATCAAAAAAAGGTGTCCTCTTTTTTGTCACCCTACCAAATGTCCAAATTCAAGAAATAAATGTATTTAGAAATAAGTGTACATTTGGTGGAGAAATAGCCTACATCTTAATTCATAATTGAATCATAATTGCCAGTGAGTGACAACTGTCTCTCATTGTGGTTTATCCGGGTTTGTCTCTTAGGCCAAGTAGGTTCAAATTGGTTGAAAAAATGGTCCACATGGGGTGTGCTAGTCCACTTATGCTAGTAACCAGCAACTGACTGACTTATATGTTCATATTAGAGTAAACTAATGTTACACCAAAATACATTGTTTTACTGTTTAATGATAAATCAGGAAATTAGCCATTCCCCGTCTGTCGCTCACTTCGACGTCGTGTCGAAGAAGCGACACTAGGGTTCTCTCTCACGCCGCTGGGGTTGCTGCATATGACCCACCAGATTGGGTTAGGGTGCCATGTGCAACGGGCACACAGTAACAGGCCGTTGGAAAGGAGGCTGTGCTGGCACATCAACTGCCTGGAGTTGTTGACTGTTTTTTTTTGCTTTGTGGAAGTTTCTCCCGTTAGTTTGAGACAAACATATCCTGATCAGGTCAGACAGCACAACTGTGGTGGTGTACATAAATCGCCAAGGTGGCATACGCTCCCGAAACATGTCACGACTCGCCCATCGTCTCCACCTTTGGAGCCAGCAGCGACTCAAGTCCACTCACATCCCCGGCAACCTCAATGTGATAGCGGATGGTTCGGCAAGGCCCAGGTAGACTTGTTTGCCTCCCAAGAGACCTCCCACTGCCTGCTCTGGTATGCCCAAACAGAGGCTCCCGTCAGTGGCAGACGCACTGGAACACAGCTGGCCTGCGGGGCTGTGCATTTCCCCCAGTGAACCTTCTTGTACAGGTGCTGTGCAAGGTCAGTGAGGACGAGGAAGTCCTCACAAAGTCACCCTTGTGGCTCCTTACTGGCCCTCCCGGGCCTGGTCCTCGGACCTCGTACTCATCGCGACAGCCCTTCCCTGGTGAATTCCCCTGAGGAAGGACCTTCTTTCTCAGGGATGGGGCACGCTCTGGCATCCGCACCCAGACCTTTGGAACCTCCACTTCTGGCCCCTGGACTGGACGTGGAAGATCTAGCTGGTCTACCACCCACGGTCGTAGCCATGATCAACCAGGCCAGAGCCCCCTCTACCAGGCAAATTTACGCCCTGAAATGGAGTGTTCGCAAATTGGTGTTCTTCCCGGGCTGAAGACCCACAGAGATGCACAGTTAGGTCAGTGCTCCTGTTCCTACAGGAGAGGTTGGAGGGGAGCCTGTCCCCTTCCACCTTGATGGTGTATGTTGCCGCTATCGCAGCTCACCATGACCCAGTAGACGGCAAGTCTCTGGGTAGGCATGACTTAATTATCAGGTTCCTAAGAGGCGCCCGGAGGTTAAATCCCTCCCGGCCAGGCCTGTTCCCCTCCTGGGATCTCTCGGTAGTCCTCGCTAGAATCAGTTGGCTCAGGGCCCTCTCTCTAAAAAGATGGCCCTGCTGATCGTGCTCACTTCCATCAAGAGGGTCGGGAAACTGCAAGCGTTCTCTGTTAGCGACACTTGCCTGGAGTTCGGTCTGGCAGACACACATGTGATCCTAAGGCTATGACCGGGCTACGTGCCTATTTGGACCGCACTCAGAAGCTTTAGGTGCTCTGAGCAGCTCTTTGTCTGCTTTGGGACAGTGGAAAGGGAACGCTGTCTCCAAACAGAGGCTTCCCCACTGGGTGGTGGATGCCACCTTACTGGCCTATCACACCCAGGCCGTGCCCCTTCCCCTTGCGGGACAGAGCGCACTCAACAAGGAGTATTGCATCCTCGTGGGCACTGGCTACGGGTACCTCCCTAGCAGACATATGTAGAGCAGCGGGTTGGGCAACACCTAACACCTTTGTGTGATTTTACAATCTCAGGGTTGAGTCAGTCTCATCCTGTGTTTTCTCAGGTCCGAGCCGGTAGAACTCGGTACACACCGATGGTCTGACCGGGTGAATCGCTTGCGTCCAGCGCCCTTTCCCTCGGCCGAGGTAAAACAGTGCGCCTTCTTTCCCAGGAGATCCCTCTAGGTCCCTGGTCGATTCCTCCCTAGCCCTCTTGGGACCGCAGTTCAGCGGAGGAACTTGCCGACCCAGTCCACTACGGGTACCCCAGGCTACCCTGTACTGGAATAGGTGCTCTACAGGTCATGCCTCCTACACGGACTCCTCCTGTGTGTACTCCCACGGTACGGACACATTAAGAGCTGACCCGCGTCTCCCTTAGGCAGTTCTTCACTGCCCTCCGGTCGCCGTGTCGTAGCAACTCCCCCCTCCTCGAGGCTGGATCTACCACCGTGCCATTTTTCCCATATGTGACCGAAGAGGCCATGTGATGTATTTCACCACCTTACCTCCCCTTTCGGGCAGGTGTGGCCTCCGCAGGGTCTTTTTCCCCTGAAAGAATAGGAAACTGGGCAAGACCCCCTTCCCACGATGCTCTTGCTCTATGCCAAGAAACATAGAGAGAAAAGAGGCCCAGCCAGGCTTGGCTCGTTCCCAGGTTGGCAAGCGTCGCCTTGTTCCCCTCTAGGGTAACCAGAAGGATTCTGACGACATTTTTGGGGCATTGGGGAAGGGTACGTGCAGTCTGTAACACAGTTGGTCGCTTGTGCACGTGAAATTCTTGCCCGTTCCTGTGTTAGCAGTACACGTACACGGCTCAGCACATGGCGTGATTTAAAGTGGACCCCTAGTGTTGCTTCTTCGGCACGACGTCGAAGTGAGCGACAGACGGGAACGGAGGTTACATACGTAACCGAGAACATTTGTACACTTCTCATCTAAAATATTTTTAAATGTATCCACTGCATTTATACACTACTCCATGCACAGTGCAGTATCAGTGTACAAGAGCAAACAGATAATATTATTGCCAAAGTTACAATCATGATGATTAAGGTAAATCAACCTTAGTGTTACTAGGTTAATTGACATAATGTTACACAACTTATGGCTTCACTAGCTAACTATCATTAGCAGTCTGAGGTAACATTAAAAGATATAAAGCTGAAACTGACATCCTTAGTTTTATCCTGCTTTTCAGCTTGAGCATACAAAAATATTTTAAGAAATGTCAAACCCCAGATGAGGAAGAGTCATGGTGTCTAATTTAAATGTGGCCCTGTGAGAGATTAGATAGCACCACAGACTCTAGCTCTGAGTGAAAATTGTGGGTCGGTAGTGTAAATCCAGGTAATTTTAGCGAGGCAGGCCTTGGCTCTGTCAATTAAACCCTGGCTGGTGGTGAAAAGCATCATGTATATGGGCAAGAATTGGGGTGCTGTTTCTCACAATTTATTTCAAAGTTGCCTACAGCAGCTTTAACAGCACAAAATTGTTGACAAGAGCACAACACTATCCTCTTAATTTTGCTCTCAAAGTGCACGAGATGGAAGTATTTAACTTTAACATGTACAAAATGTTATTACGGGGGAGCATGTCCCTCAACCCCCTTAGAGGATCGAAGGTCTACCCCCCCCACAAAATCCTGTGGGTATCACTGTACTTTCATTGTAAATATGGTGCCAGAATGCAGAAAAAAACCATAAAGGTAGAGTGTGTTTATTTAAATAAATGGGTGGTCACCTAAAGCCACACCCACTTAAATTGGGTCAGGCAAAGCCCCGAACCTCCTCAAGTCCTAGAAACGCCCTTGTCACTGAACCAAAAGCACAGTCATTCACAATCAGAACAAAAATGATTCTTCAATCAATTTGCACTTTGGTGTGTTAAAAACAGTTCAAATCACCAATATAAAATACAATCTACTGGATCAGGTAAAACTTTACACACCCAATATACACTCACCTAAAAGATTATTAGGAACACCATACTAATACTGTGTTTGACCCCCTTTCGCCTTCAGAACTGCCTTAATTCTACGTGGCATTGATTCAACAAAGTGCTGAAAGCATTCTTTAGAAATGTTGGCCCATATTGATAGGATAGCATCTTGCAGTTGATGGAGATTTGTGGGATGCACATCCAGGGCACGAAGCTCCCGTTCCACCACATCCCAAAGATGCTCTATTGGGTTGAGATCTGGTGACTGTGGGGGCCATTTTAGTACAGTGAACTCATTGTCATGTTCAAGAAACCAATTTGAAATGATTCGAGCTTTGTGACATGGTGCATTATCCTGCTGGAAGTAGCCATCAGAGGATGGGTACATGGTGGCCATAAAGGGATGGACATGGTCAGAAACAATGCTCAGGTAGGCCGTGGCATGTAAACGATGCCCATTTGGCACTAAGGGGCCTAAAGTGTGCCAAGAAAACATCCCCCACACCATTACACCACCACCACCAGCCTGCACAGTGGTAACAAGGCATGATGGATCCATGTTCTCATTCTGTTTATGCCAAATTCTGACTCTACCATCTGAATGTCTCAACAGAAATCGAGACTCATCAGACCAGGCAACATTTTTCCAGTCTTCAACTGTCCAATTTTGGTGAGCTCTTGCAAATTGTAGCCTCTTTTTCCTATTTGTAGTGGAGATGAGTGGTACTCGGTGGGGTCTTCTGCTGTTGTAGCCCATCCGCCTCAAGGTTGTGCGTGTTGTGGCTTCACAAATGCTTTGCTGCATACCTCGGTTGTAACGAGTGGTTATTTCAGTCAAAGTTGCTCTTCTATCAGCTTGAATCAGTCGGCCCATTCTCCTCTGACCTCTAGCAGCAACCAGGCATTTTCGCCCACAGGACTGCCGCATACTGGATGTTTTTCCCTTTTCACACCCTTCTTTGTAAACTCTAGAAATGGTTGTGCGTGAAAATCCCAGTAACTGAGCAGATTGTGAAATACTCAGACCGGCCCGTCTGGCACCAACAACCATGCCATGCTCAAAATTGCTTAAATCACCTTTCTTTCCCATTCTGACATTCAGTTTGGAGTTCAGGAGATTGTATTGACCAGGACCACACCCCTAAATGCATTGAAGCAACTGCCATGTGACTGGTTGATTAGATAATTGCATTAATGAGAAATTTAACAGGTGTTCCTAATAATCCTTTAGGTGAGTGTAGGTTAATATAAGGAGGGTTATGAAATAACACAAATATTGTAACAAAAACAGCATTATGAAGATGACAAGTCTTCAACTCTTTCTAAAATTGATAAATAGGTATAGAAATACATAAATTCAATAAATATTCAGAATTCAATATAAAAATTAATAAATATTGAAATAATTATCAATGGTTTATAAATAAGACAATATTTTCCTTTGTTATATTTACAATATTTCTCTTTGTTATATTTAAAACCTTTTCTTTCAAGGTTAAAATCAATTTCTTTTGAATTCAAGCTCCCCTTTTTTTAACCTTTTTTTTTCTTTTTAGGCAGCAACCATGTATTTTTTTTTCTCCTCCAGTTACTTTTAATACCCAGGTAGATTTTAATAGTTTCAATTTGATTCACATCTCTGTGTATGATAAGAGACTATTTAGCAGAGATGGGCCACTCCTATTTAAATGAATGGGAGAAATTGGAATGCCCAATCAAGAAGCTCTCACGCCCAACGGTCAATGGATGTAGAAAGGAAGTCCCGCCTTACAGGTAAAAGAGCCAATCACCGTTTAGATACAGACATCACCTATCAATCAATTCACTAACTATACAAGCCACTAGCTGTAAATAGCCTCCCGAGAGCGTTCCAAAGATGACTGACAGTGGACTGACTTGCTAAAAAGACTTTGGTATGATTCTGTATCTGCTTATCTGTGATCCACGCCATGCACTGCAGATGAAGTTGGCCTTGATCTCTCATTCAGTTGAATGGAAGTTAATTTGCATCTATACTGCAGTTACACACTTGAGGGTGTTGTAGTTCACTGGGTTTGTTTTCGATGCCGTTGAGTTTTCGATTCAATCATGTATCAATTAAGTCATAAAAACAACAACTGGAGTCTTCACAACTTACTGCAGTTTAACAAAACAAACAACAAATATAGCTGCAAGCAGTGATGATGGGCCCAAGCACCATGGGTCCATTTCCACCCGGTGGCTTTTGGAAAACAATGCAAAGTGGACACATGCATTTGGTAGCTGACATTATTCTAAACAATTTTTAAGCAATTTGTATAAATATAAGAGCACTTTTTGTCTGTTGTAAGAGCCACGCTTCCTGCTGCCAGGTGGTGGTGCAATGATTGTGACCCAAAATAGTCACATCCATGTGATTATCCCCCAAGACTAAACATACTTATACATTTTGATCTAAATCACACATTGCACACAGAAGAGACACTTCCTGTTTCCCATTTTCCACCATTAATTTAATGCCTCACCATGACAACGCCATTCAATATAATGTATCAAATATCTGTTAACAATTTACCATCTTCAATGTCTTGGCATAATATTGTCTAAATGTGGTGACCGTTTCATGAATCCCCTAGGAGAAGTATTTAAAAGTTCAGATACTGCAATATTAAAAAAAATCCAAAATGGCTGACTTTCTGTTAGGCGGCGCTAATGACTACAATAATGAAAGTTGTCCGGCTTGATGAGAATAATATACAGTATATACCAATTTTGTTGACTGTAGGCGAAAATTGGGGTGCTACAGAGGCCATCTTACATGCACCCCCCCTCCCCCATGACCATCTCATGAATTTCACAAGGAGAAGTATTTAAAAGTGCAGATACTGCAATATTAAAAAAATCCAAAATGGCTGACTTTCAGTTGGGCGGCGCTAATGACTACAATTATGAAAGTTGTCCAGCTTGATGTGAACAATATACAGTATATACAAATTTTGTTGACTGTAGGTGAAATTGGGGATGCTACGGAGGCCATCTTACAATTTCTCCATCATTTAATATGTAATACAACAGGCTCATTGTATCTGCTCACAATTTATAAGTGAGGAATTTTATCTCAAGAAGGGAAATATGATCATTTCTGGGGATATGAAAGAATTAATGTGTATGTCTGATCACTTGGCCACGCTGGGTTGATATGACACATCTGTTAGCTCTTTAGAGTAATACAATTCTCATGGCTATTGAAAATATTATCACAAATATGTTGAAATATTTTTCAAGCACAGAGCGTAGATCTTTAAAAATCAATTGACTACTATTTACCATAGTCAAATCCTCTTTGAATACAAACAAGACTTTATTTCTAATCTACAAAATCAAACTAATTAACTAACTAACACACATAGACAAACATAAAACCATGTTGGTGAGTGAACTGTCACAGAAGATGAATTTAAATTATCTGTAACAGAGAAAATTTTACTTTATGGAGTCTATAGACCATGCCCTGAACCACCGATACTTTATTTAGTATACCTTGATTTGCAATCAGGTTATCCGAAGTATTTAAATAAAACACAAACATTATCTAGCAAATTGCTGAGGGTTGCTGTGTTGAGGTTGGCCGCACCCCAAATGTGTCTTGAGCCAATCAGAAGTGTATTTCCCTATCAGTCACCCTGTGAAGTGGAGGGGGATGGGGCCGGGCTGGAATGTTGCACACCCGGTCCCCAATCAGCCTGATGGGGCGCGCAAGGGATAAAGGCGGCTGGTGACGACGGTTCGAGAGAGATCAATCACAGACATGTCCGTTGTGTGTGTGTGTTTGTGCTTTTTGATTAAGTTCTTATTAAAATATTATTTACGTTGACAAGCCGGTTCTTGCCTCCTCCTTGCCCATCCTAACCCCGCATTACACACTCACTCAAAGTTTTGTCAAAGTAGTGACACTAGGGGTCACTCTTGGGAGCCCCAAACACCTCTGATCTTTGAGAAAAGGCCAATGGGAATTGGCGAGTGGAATTTGCATGCCACTCCCCTGGACATATTGGTATTCCTGAATTCCTCGGCCGGTCTATTCAACTCTGAAAGTGAGTGAAGCTGTTGGATTTACGGCACTTCAGCAGCTAAAAGAGTATATTCTTTCCACAAAAAAAGGTTACATTTCCTAATTAAAGAGAGGCGCTGATGTGGATGGTTCATGTCTGCATTGCGACAACATGACCATGGCATCGTTTCTGTCACGGCTCTCCTTCGTCTGAGGGAAAGCCACCCCAGCGGCTCCCCACCTTGTTCCTTCTACCTACAGGTTTGAGGCCATGACGGCTAGCACTGGGGGCGATTTGATCATTGGTTTATGTTCCTCCACGTCTGTGTATTTAAGCCCTCATGTTTGCCATTGTCTCTTGTCTAGTATTGATGTATGTATATGAAGCCATGTTTAAGTCAAGCCATGTTTAAGTCTAGTCATGTTTAGTTTAGTTCATGTGTTGAGTTAGGGTTTTCACGATTGTAAATAAACTGCACTTGGGTTTTTCAATTCACGTCATCGTCATTGTGTCATCGTCATTGCCCGCTAAAACATTACAATCAGGTGTATTTGGGTAAAAACATGGTTTGGAAGATGGATTTCTGTTGCACTCTCTCATTAATAACATTTTGTTATTTTTAACACAAAAAAGTTACATAGTGCAGCTTTAAATATCCAGCAAGTGCCCATTATATCCTGAAAGGCAGGATTTAAAATCATAATGACCTTTACCATTAATTTCTGAATGCCACCCAAGTTCTGGATTTGAATTATGTTTATATTATTAATGAAGCCCAGAGAGTACTGTGACATTTGTATTGTGCTGGCAGATGCAAATTTGTGTACCGTGTTAATTTAGGAATATAGAAAGTGAAGTTCCAGCATGTGCCCTCTCATCCACTTCCTGTGCACATTTTGCACAGACTAATCATAAGCAAGAGAATCATTCTGTGTCCCTAACAGTGAAATGTTTAACTACACCTTAATATTCATGAACATAATTTGTGGCACAGGGTGTATTGTACTACACAAATAAATGGTGTTCGCAATGTTTCAGAAAGAAATAGGCAGAAAAGTGACAATTGCTTTAAAAGTGTCATGTCATGAGGAATCAAATTGTCCTTGATATTTTGACATATGAGAGGTCATTGTACTATAAAAAACACATCATCTCCTGTACAAAAAGAGCATTTATATTTTCCACTCTCAAAATGACTCCTTTTGGAATTGGCCACATTATGACATCAGGATGTGGTGTTAATTTGAATATCCCACAACATATCCCTCCACAACATATGTAATTATCACGTTGAATCGATAAAGAGAGAGTGGCTGAGGTACCCCAACACTGAAAGTGGTACTATTGTAACTGTAGTTTGCTTTTAACACACAAAAATATTAAATTGTCGAGTAAAGTCCCCAGATGTTGTTGTGTTACTGGTTGTGAAAAAACTGTATATCTGCATAGGTTTTCAAAGGATCCCAACATTAGTAATGAGTTGCATAAATGTATTTAAATATTTTTTAAATACAGCCACCAAAAGGAGCTCTATGAGAGTCAGTATGGAATAATATATTTGTTCAGGATCGTCAAGGAGACTGCTGTCAAGATTTATAACCCTCTGGGGTCTGAGGGTGTTTTGGGCCCTGGAGAAGTTTTGACATGCCTTGACATTTGTGCTTTTTTCAGTTGCTTAAAAATATATTAATTAATTCATTCATTCATGTATTCAGCACAAACTGGGCTACAATAATATGTGAGCAACATGTGTGTACATGTTTGTATTTTTGAGAAAATAACATTTATGCATGGTTTTTTAAAAACAACAATTTTAAGTCATTGAAATAAGGCCATATAACATATAATAAACATTTGTCCACAATAATTTTTTGCAGCCTAGAGTTTTTGCTACAAAATGATCTGAAAACACTCAATCATACAAAACAATATAGTAATTTAACCTTTGTAAGACACTTTTAGTGTTAGAAAGGTCATATGCGAGGAGTTGTGAACTATCATGAATATTGATTCTAATTCACACCTGAGGAGACAAAAGACCCCTCCCCTGGGCCTATCAATGAGTAATGTGACAGAAAGAGAATTGATGTGAGGAGACTTAATGATCAAAATCACTTAAAAAGTTTTAAGTTAAAAGAAGTATTCTGACTATAAATTTTCTTTACATAAAGACTACTTAATTTTAGACCTATCTACTATCGTTTAAAAAAAGTCTCTTCTGCTCACCAAGGCTGCATTTATTTGATCCAAAATACAGTAAAAACAATGATATTGTGAACTCTTTTTACAATTTAAAAGAACAGTTTTTGAATATATTTTATAATGCAATTTGTGATCAAAGCTGAATTTTCAGCATCATTACTGCACTCTTCAGTGTCACATGATCATAATCAGAAATCATTATAATATGCAGATTTTCTAATATGGCCTTATTTACATCACATTTTACACATTTACACCTGAATAAATATTTGCAAGCACAAGCTTCATTGATGATGAGGCAGCATAAACACTAGTTAAAATATATTCTAAACATTCATATTATTTTTATATCATATTACATATCATATTTATATCATACAGCATACAATTTAAATACCTGCTTTAGCCGAAACAACATTTAAATATAACTAAAACTTGTTTATTAGTACATATTTCAAATTTCAATACTCTGAATCCTGGCTGGCAAGTCTGGAAACAGTCCCACTTGTAAAACATGTAAATGTTTATATAAAATAGCATGTCAACTAATATGTAAGTAAAACTAAATGACTTACTCATCCAAAATTGTATCCTCGGCTGGATCAAGTCTCTCTTCAAAATGCAAACGTTCATCGGAGTCCCGCTCTTCTTCTGAGGAAAATGTGATCTTTTCCTAACCTGTGTATCGTGCCTTCTTCCAAATGCGCAGAAAAGGGAATGAACTTGATGGTTTTAAGGCACTGTTGGGGGTGTTTACCATTTGCATTGATCGCCTCAGCACATTACCATATGAATAGCGCCCTCTGCCTATGGGTGTGATCACATTAGGGATAATTAGCTGAGCCAGGAGAAACTGTACATCACTTTGATTCATACAGATTACATTGCAGGAGAATATTTGTTTTAAATTCTTTATTTAGACATATGTTTCATGTTTGTGTGATTAAGTATTCGCAGAGTTTCAGTTCATTTTTGTGACGTGTTTCAGAAATATGCTCACGAACACAGAAACAGTTGAAAGCTAACCCTTTTTATTTTCTTTATTTTACAAAAGCACAAGGTTTTCGTTGTTATTGTGAGCGTACACAAATAAAAGTAGACCCTTTATAGTCTCTAATGATGTCTTACACTTATCTGTATGTCCCAAAATGATGGAGTATTTTATGTTGTTTCCGCTGTAATGACGAAAAAATCCAGCAGGACACGCCAACGAGAAATTGATTAAACCACTGGAGTCCTTGGATTACTTTTATGATTTTTGATTATTTGAGATAAAATGATTCCATGATGTATCAGAGAGAGAACACATATCACAGAGTACAATGAAAGACAAAAGTAAAGTATACAAATAAGGTTCATTTTATTTTCTCTTGCAGAAAGGGGCAAAATAGGAAATTCACCCTTCTCAAAAGAAGAAGCGTTTTTACAGCTGCTATTTTTATATATAAAAAACAGAGGCTTACATCCCATTTTGGATCTGAGGTGATTAGATTTCACTCTGATAAAATGTTGCTTCAAGATGTTGATGCACAAACAAGTAATGTGACAAATCCATTCATGGGACTGGTTTATGATGATAGATTTGAAGGATGCTTAAATTTAGATTGCACCGAATCACAGGCACTTTTTCTGATTTGCTTTTGGTGGCAAATTGTATCAAATTCACATCCTTCCATCCGGTCTTACGTTGGCACAATGCACGTTCAAGAAATGCATTAATGCATCTCTGGCCCCTCTGAGGCTTCAGGGCATCCACATTTTTAATTATCTTGATGTCTGGTTTGTGTTGGCCCACTCAGAGATTCTGACTGAACAATATCAAAACATTATTCTGAGCCACTTGGACAGTTTAGGGCTAAGAGTCAACCTAGACATGAGTGTTCAGTAGAGATAGACTTGCTGGCAATGCAGGCGCACATGTCTCAATCATTAGGCCAGTGCGAGAACAGGCTGTTGAGGTTGATGTGGCGTCCACTATCATTTCCATGGGCATGCTGCATGCAAGGTCTTTTCAGAGTTGAATGAAATACAAAAAGGAACTTCACCCACCGAGGCATGCACATCCTCCCTTCAAAGTGACGCATGGATGTTGTCAAGCCCTGCTGCTATGGAAACTGTCTTTCTGATGTCAGACATTCCTCTGGGATAGGTTTGTTGACACAAAGTGGTTACCACAGATGCCTCCTCAGTGGGTCCATCTTATGGAGTATGGAAGGGGCAAGGGGCTAAAATGGCACATAAATTGTCCGGAAATGTTGGTGGTGCTTTTGGCACTGAAATGTTTCCTTCCAAAGATTCAAGGAAGTCATGTCCTCATCTGGACAGTCAACAAAACAGTGGTGTCTAACATTAACCTTTTTAAGGGTGTGCGGTCTCACAGTTGGCACATCACATTCTTCTATGGGCACAGGACAGCATACTGTCTCTCTGATACATACACATCCTAGGTCACCTAAATTTGGGGGCGGATCTATTGTCCAGTCAGGGTCTGAAACCCATAGAATGGACATTACATCCTCAGACTGTGAAACAGATCTGGAGGAAGCTTGGCAGAATGGACATGGACCTGTTCACTTTGAGCAAGAAGTCATATTGTCCCCTGTGGTTTTCCCTCTTGCCCTTGGCCCTGCTAGGCATCGTGGTGCAGTATTAGCCATCCCACACGTGGTTCTCAAATCTGGTCTCTCTCCTGAAGGAAGTTACTTGGGAGATTCCAGTCAGATCAAAACTGCTCTCTCAGGCATGGGGCAGCATATGACACCCCCACCACACATATGGAAGTTTGGGTTTGGCCCCTTAATGGGGAGTTCTCTTGAATGATGGTTTGTTCCCCGCTGTGATTGATACCATTCTGAAAGCTAGAGCCCCAACTACAAGAAGGCTATACACGCTTAAGTGCCGTGTATTTGCCTCTTGGAGTTCAATGTGGAGTGAGGTCACAGTTCACTACCCTATAGGCTCAGTGCAGGAGTTACTTAAAGAATATTTTGGGGGCAGGGTTGCCCTAGCAATGCTTAAAGTTTATGTCACCACTTTAGTGGTCCAAATATGCACATGTGAGTGGAGTTTCGATTGGTAGACATTCTGTTTTCTCTCACATTATGTGTGGAGTGCTCAAGCTAAGGAATTTTCGCTCTGTCCATATCCCTTTTTGGGATATTTCTGTGGTGTTACAAGCACGTTCGGGTGCTCCATTTGAGTCCTTGGCATCAGCTTCTGATAAGATTCTTGAAGCCACCTTGCTTCTGGCATTGGCATAATTTTAAGAGGGTTGATGATTTACATGCTCTGTTGGTCAATCCATCCTGTATGAATTTCGCACCAGGGTTATTAAATGTAGTTTTGAGACCTTGTTTGGTATTTTTTACCCAAGATTGGTTCTAAACCTTTCTACTTACAGGTTATTACCTTACAGGGCTTCTTTCCAACCCCATTTGAGTTGGATGAGCGTGAGAGGTTGCACATGCTGTGCCCTGTTAGAGCTTTGTGAGTCTATGATGTTGGAGTGAGCACTTATATGGAACTCATGACATACCTCCTTAGTGGGTGTTGCTTAAGAACATCAGCCAATAAATTGTCATGATTTTATAGGGGCTTTATTTTTATTAAGTTTTTTGAATGTTCCCAATACATCAGCTCTGATGCAATGTCTTTTTTCCTACTCAGGGAGCCAAGGATACATACATAACTGAGACAATTCTGTTGTTGTTTCAGTCATACAACTGTAGTAGTTTGATTGCATGCTTTACATAAATTGGAACATTGCTATTATTGATTGCTTGGACTGAGTGCTTTTAGGGATTTTATATATCGCTTCCAAAAAATCAGATAGCCAACCATAACACAGTGGGTGTGTATATTGAAGTTTTAACCTCTTATACTCTACAGGATTGTTGGGCTTTTGCCTGAAAATTTGCACAGGAAGCAGGCGGTAGGAGAACACAGAAAATGAGCATTTCAATTGCATTAGTCATATGTCATCTGATCCTAGAAAGGAGCACCCAGGAGCAAAAATGTCAGCCTCCTTTTTGCATACTTCCAGGAAACCCAGCTCTAGCCAAGCAGATGATGTATAAAATAATAGAAATACTTACAGATGTCACACTGTACCCTATGGTTTTCTCTCTCGCCCCTGGCACTGCTGGGCATCAATGTACTGGCGCATCAGTGGCCAACATCGCATCTTTATGAGTTAAGTAACAGAGGTTGGGAGGAGCATTAATCTGACAAATCACAGCCCACAAGGAGGATTATATATGCCACTGCTTACCTGCTTCTTGTGACAACTCTCCTGACAGTTGGGTCCCATCGTCAAGCCAGCAAGATGTCTGAACTGGATCTCTTTCCCTCCAATGAGGAATTCCTGAAATTGGACATGCGTCCCCACGCGATCCAAGTAAGAGGTTAACGTCTGGGCAGAGATAGAATATTTAGGCGTGTTATTCTTGTCGATCAAGTTTATTGTTTTGTACAGTTTACGGACCGCCAAGTCAGCTCATTGTTGCTAATAATACTCAAGGTATTAATGTGACATACTGTTATTATAAATTAGAGTTTGCTGTGATGTAATCCAACCACATTGGACTATTGTGTTTATCTATTAAAGGACAAGAGGTCGCGGGATGGGTTATGAGCCATTCACCGCATCTCTGAGTGATAAACTAACAGTTGCCATCTCTCCCAAGATCGCGAAACCGGCTTCACCGCCGCCACTTTATTCTCTCTCTCTCTCTCTCTCGTACTAACCACACATACACACACGCACGCGTGCGCGACCCCTCACAACCATTTGCTAGTAGATAACTTTGTGATAAAGCTCAGCTTTGTCTTCAGGTTATCGGGCAAGCGGAGACACGCTGGAAACGGGCAGACGCAATTAACCGGCTTCTCTCCACCCACATTCGCGGCCATACTCTCTGGCCAGAAATCTCATGTGACATACTCTCCACAAGAGTCATGTCCGCCATTTTTGCCATTTTATCTTTGATGATTGTTTAATTTGAAGGATCAATAAGCTAGTGTTAAGTCTAATCAATGTTTAATTAATTTTAATAATTAATTATTATCTTGGATAATAATTAATATTCTATTAGATTTGATGATTGTTGATTTAAAGGATTAAAAGCTAACATTGATTCTAATCAATGTTCTATTGATTTTAATAATTGATAGTTATCTATGATAATTATGAATTATTGCTAATAACCAAACCCGCTACTAAACTGTGAGCCCTACATAAATTGATGCCCCGTGTGAGGCCTCCTATGTGCCAATTTGTCACAGTGTGTAGGCATAGGAATCCAAAGTAATAACTTGAATCATTACTTCAAAGTTTGGTTCTGTTTGACTTCTCACGACTTGCCAAACATAAGCCAGTGTGGTGTGAAAGTGCACTTAGAGTGAATTAGGAGTTGGTAAATTTACAATAGTCTGCTCTAAGCCTGCTGTTGATGTTAATTAACTACTAATGCTTTCACCTAGATTTTACAGTGTGGTGTCAGGTCACCTTAGTGACATCCACCAAGGAGAGAACGCAGTGAAATTGCATAACAGTGAAATATTACATACCAGTAACTCGTAAGCCACAGGTCGAAGCCTCTCACCTGTGTGTTTGTGTTAGCATTACAGCAAGTGTAACTCAACAAGCTATCAGAGCCACTGTGTTGCGAACATTTGTACTGCCCAGTAAAATGAGTCGCCAGTCATCCCACGTGGCCAGAGCTGAAGCTGAAGCTCCTCAGAGGTCAGACGACCCAGCACTGTAATGTGTGGTCGCTGCTGTCCTCCATCTCTCCGTAGAGGAGATAGATAACCTTAACGGCTACGATATTAGTCGTTGTGATGAAGAATTGCAGGAACTAGTTGATTATGTCAACAACCTGGTCGGAAAACCAAGGCGTACAATCCTGGACCTCTTGGGCCAAAAGTTCCTCCTCCATCACCACAGAACCCAACTGCAAACCACAGAGCACCAGGCCCTGCTTGCCCAGCTGCAGAACAGCTACCAAGTGGTGCAGAGGGAAAATATCAGCCTGCACCAAGCAATTAGGTGCACCCAGCTAAGAGCAGAGTCAGATCAGGTAAGTGCAGCTGAAATGCACAGCACAACATCTGACATTGAAGAGGGCCCCCTCTTTAGCACAACACATGCTAGGAGCCGAGCTGCCCCTAGTGGTACAGTCTCTGACTTCGTCCTCATAGATGCCTTTCAAGCTCCTCCAGCAGCCCACTGGTTGGACTCAGGCCTCCCTCCTTACAGTCGCCCTCTACAGTCAGGTTTCAGCCATGCCACCTTGTGTTTCAAACCGACTGATTCCACAGCGCGGAGGGGGGAAAATTACTTCCAAGCCCAGAGTGGTGTAAGCAGCTTGAAGATCCCAGAACCTCTTCTTAATATTATTAACTCTACGCTATCCTTAGGACATGTCCCAAGAAACTTTAAAATGGCAGTTATCAAACCACTTATTAAGAAGCCACAACTTGATCCTGGAGAACTGGCTAATTATAGACTGATTTCAAATCTCCTGTTTATGTCGAAAATACTAGAAAAGTTAGTATCCTCACAAATATGTTAATTTCTACATAGAATTTCAGTCAGGATTTATGCCTCATCACAGTACAGAGACTGCACTTATCAGACTTACAATTGACTTGCTCTTATCATCTGATCGAAGTTGCATTTCACTTCTAGTGCTTTTAGATCTTAGTGCTGCATTCAACGTGATAAATCACAACATTTTATTGAATAGGCTAGAGAATGGGCTAGTGGAGTGGTAGTAGAGTAGTGGTGATGTAGTGGGCTTAAGCACATAACTGTTAATCAGAAGGTCGATGGTTCGATCCCCACAGCCACTACAATTGTGTCCTTGAGCAAGGCACTTAACTCCAGGTTGCTCCGGGGGGACTGTCCCTGTAATAAGTGCACTGTAAGTCGCTTTAGATAAAAGAGTCTGCCAAATGCAAAAATGTAAATGTAGAATAATGTTGGCATTTGTGGAGTTGCATTAGCATGGTTTAGGTCCTATTTAGCAGACTGCTACCACTTTGTCTATGTAAATGAGGAATTGTCAAACCAAACTAAAGTGAAGTATGGAGTGCCACAGGGATCAGTTTTAGGGCCTCAGCTTTTCTCCTTGTTTGTGCTTAACCTGGGAGATATTATCAGGAATAGTGTAATAAGTTTCCATTGTTATTCTGACGATACCCAACTTTATATTTCTTCAAAACCTGATAAGATTTAACAATTCTCCAAATTAGCAGAGTGTATCAATGAAATAAAAGATTGGTTGGCCAGAAATGTCCTACTCAATTCCGACAAAACAGAGGTACTAATTGTTAGATCCAAAACCTCTAAAAATAAGCCACTAAAATATAATTTGACTCTCAATGGATGTACTGTTACATCATCGTAAACAGCGAAAAACTTAGGTGTTATATTTGATACCAATCTGTCCTTTGAAAATCTAATTACCAATGTTTGTAAAACAGCATTCTTCCACCTAAGACATATTGCTAAATTACGACACAAACTAATTAATGCGTTTATGACTTCAAGAATAGATTATTGCAATGCATTATTGGAGGATGTCCGGCAAGATTAATATATAAATTTCAATTTGTTCAAAATGCAGCAGCCAGAATTCTGACGAGAACCAAGAAATATGATCATATTAGCCCTATTTAATCATCGTTACATTGGCTACCTGTTAAATTTCATATTCATTTTAAAATTATGTTAGCTATGCACAAAGCTTTAAATGATCTAGCACTGCTGTACTTAAGTGACCTTCTACCATGTGATATTCCATCACAATCCAAATTCTGTACTGTTAATAGATCCTAGAATATCAAAATCCACTGAAAGAGGTAGATCCTTTTCATATTTGACTCCTAAACTATGGAATAGTCTCCCTAACACTGTTTGCGATGCAGACACATTCACTCAGTTTAAGTCTAGACTGAAGACTCATCTATTTAGCCAGGCATACACCTACTTTCTCCTTCAACCTACAATTAGGCTGCTGTAGTTAGGTCTGCCGGAACCAGAAACCAGATCCATTGATCGTAATCTATAACTCTGCAATAAATTGAATGGCATCTATGCTAATATTATTCTATTTGTTCCCTGTCTCAACCTTGGGATGCCTATCCTTAGGTCACCAGAACCAGCTGGATCCAGCTCCATTCCTGCTTTGTGTTGGACTCCACTGCTACGTGTCACTGTGTGATGATGACTATTAGCATCCGGTGCCTGCCAAACATCACTTCAGGCTACTACGATGGACTTCAGTGGATGAACTGATGCCAACTCCAATAAGACATGGGATACTTCAAATTCCATTGCCTGAACCAGATAGATTTCACTAAAATTACCATCTAGGTTGATCTGCGATGCACCTAATTGATCTCTGCCAGCATGGCCTCCGCGTAATGATGGACTACACTCTTGAATTGGAATACATAGACTATCAATTCATTGCCAACAAAACCCTTCATCAGCCAACTAGCAAGGACAATTGCATCTATGTGAACTACTGCAGTTAATCCAGGATGGACTTCAAAGACATCAGTCATTAATCTTACTGTTCATACAAAATATTTGTTTTAAACACTGACCCTTAACACTTAGTTTAATAATTTTAAACCATGACTTTCACTAAGTACATAAGTAATATTGGCATTATATGCATGCCGTTTGCCAGAGGGGAACTGGCCCCCACAGTGAGTCGGGTTTCTCCCAAGGTTATTTATCTCCATTAACCAACATTTTATGGTGTTTTGTGTTCTTATGGTGTTTTGTATTCCTTGCCACAGTTGCCTTCGGCTTGCTCTATGGGGTTATAAATATTATTTAATTACTTGTTTTTAAACACAATTCACAATCATATTTTATCAAACTACACAGTGTTGAGTCTAAGACTTTATAGATAGTACAATTTTATCTTCTGTTAACGCCTGATCTTCTGTACAGCTGCTTTGAAATGATGTGTGTTGTAAAAGTTGCTATACAAATAAAAAATGAATTGACTTGATTGTAAGCTCTGTTGTATACAGTACTTTGATGTAATTGAAATACAGCAATAAAACTTTATAAAATCTGTTTTATTCTACATGGGACAGGGGCACCTCAGCCATGTTAGCATCACGTGACCAGCTGAATACTACTATCTTAATGTCAGTAACTGGCCTGTTATTGGACACTTTCACTCATGGATGAAATTAATCCTGGCTTAATGTGAGTAGAGAATTCCTGCAATGGCATTGTTGACTGAAAACCAGGCCACTAGGTGTCAGTGTAAACCAAAATAAGCCACTTCAATATACTTCAAATAAATTACTGAGTGCACCTTCAAGTCAGCATAGTGTGTACAGAACCAAACTGAACTACTACTTGCTATAATGCAGAGGACACAGACTCTGTAGAGAGCTTTTTACTTACAATTATTTCTTAAAATTTTTTAAAGGCTGTTAAAAATAGCTTTGAAAAAAAAAAAAACTAAAAACCCGCTGGCATTGAAGTTTCAGTGTTACAGGCACAAAACGCTTTCCCATTTAAATGCTGCTGTCACTCCTAAACTTTAGAGCATGTACATGGCCAATTGAATCTTTAGTTCAGTGTATTGTCCCATGGGTTCTTTAAACATCAGTACAATGTTGTTTTCTAAATAACAACTAGACCATTAAAACTTCTTAGTGGAACTTATAAAGGGTCTCCAGTGACATCAAGCCATAGAACCTGTCGATGGATCTGATTTTACTATGCGTTTTCCAGAGTGGATGGTGCCCAGTGTTTATCTCAGGCGAAAAACCAGCCTGTTTCCGAACTGCAGCTGAAAGTAGGTCATTGTGGCAATCTGGATCTCAGCTCTGCTTGTCCTCTTCCCATTCATATCACTGCGCTCTAGGAGCGCTTGCTGAACATTAAAAGAGGAAAAGAGCAAACAGAAACAGAAGGTGTGAAGATATAGTGTTTTATTCCCCCCCTTAAACCTCACTTAATTGTTCCACAAAGCTGTTTTATCAAAAAGTGATCTTGAATTGTGTGACCATGCTGAGTTATAAGGGTTATTGAGACAGCTGAAGCTGTAGTTTTATTTGTAGATGTGAGAGAGACATTCAGCACTTGAACTTAGATATACATGACTCTTTGATCTAATAACTATAAGTCTTTGATTTTAAAAGTGGCAGATTGTGTAAGTGTTACTTTCATTTCCATTGGCCCATGAGTTCTAACAGTGATGCAAGACACAAATCCTATACTTTCTTTGTCTAATTAATACATTTTGCAACCAAATAACAGTAAAGATACATAAGATCTAAAGTATATTAAAAGAATGGTTTATCTAAAAAAAAAATTAAAAAAAAATCAAAAAATCATGAAACACATAAGAAGCTCTATTCTATGCCACTTTTTTTTTACTGCCAACCTCCATAAAAGACATAAGCCCAAATAAAAGTTGTTTATATACTTAAAAGTAGTTTAGACTAGGGCTGCAGGATTTGGACCAAAATAAATATATGTTGAAAAATATAGCAATTTTGTAATATAATAAACATGTAATAAGATATAAGACATTAATTGTATTATTTGTTTTTAGAGACTATATCATAAGTTCACTTAAATTCAAATTAAATTATATTATCTCAAATTATTTTTCTCATCCTAGTGGCATTTATTTTCAAAATGTTTCAAGTCATATTTATGTCTTTGTGACTGGTTGTTTTACAGTCTAGCATGATGTATGAGGATACATTTATCTATGACCTCTGAAGGTCAGGAAGCTGGGTGAAGATGGAAGGAGGAAATGGTAAGCTGTCAGTGACTGTGAAGATGTCATCACACCACAACGACTCCTGGACCACCTCAATTTCAGGAAGATTGATCATTTCATTAGCGTTTGGGCAAAAGACGTGACATGACGTGTGATTTTCATACTGTACTAACAGACTGCAAATGTGTCTGTCACTCTGTTATCAGCTGCTGATTAGAGAACATTGCTTAGCTTCAGTATAGGCAATAGGTGAAGGACATAATAACCAATCAGAAATTAATTGCTGCCAAGAAATACCACTTTAAAAACAAATAAATAAATATTGCGATGATATCATGGTGCAGTGATAATACTGGATGATGACACCATAGTACTGAATGATTACCATATTCATGTACCATGGTATTTATATGGTACTCCAAAGTATTCAAAGAATATCATGGCATTACCATTGCACCAAGTCCAAACAATATGGTGATACCAAAGGTAATTTTTTTGTTGGTAATGTACGTTTGAGAAAGAAAAAAATAAGAAACTTGTTACTGTAAACTAACTAAGCTCATATTAGCAAGAAACCATTACAAAATAATAAAAATTGTACTTGGCTAAACCAGAGAATTTGTTTTTTGTTGTTTTGTTTTTTCTCCCCTTTTCTCCCCAACTTGGAATGCCCAATTCCCAATGCACTTTAAGTCCTCGTGGTGGCGTAGTGACTCGCCTCAATCCGGGTGGTGGAGGACAAATCTCAGTTGCCTTTACGTCTGAGACCGTCAATCTGCACATCTTATCATGTGGCTTGTTGAGCGCGTTACCACAGAGACCTAGCTCATGTGGAGGCTTCACGCTATTCTCTGCGGCATGCACAGACAACTCACCACACGCCCCACTGAGAGCGAGAACCACTTTATGTTACCACGAGGAGGTTAACCCAATGTGACTACCCACCCTAGCAACCGGGCCAATTGGTTGCTTATGAAACCTGACTTGAGTCACTAAGCACATCCTGGAATTTACCTGCTGACCTACCCAAACCCCCTAAACCAGATAATTATGTAACCTTTTTTTTAGCAGAGAAATAAAGGCTGAATATGAAGGCAGCTATGTAGCAAAACATCTTGTAGAATAGCCTTTATATTTTTTTATTGTAAAAATTACAGCCTTTCGAATATATGTTGCAACTGTATAAGAAGTGTGCCTACATGTTCCTTCAAAAATAACTGTAATGGTAACATTATTCAGTGAATGAAAACATCAACCATCGTGAGGCTGTCTATATAACAGATTTAAGAATCAAAGGAAAAAAATTCAATAATAGGCCTTTGCTTAGTTTTGACAGTACAAAAAGTACAAAATCTTATATACATTCATGAAGAAAATTTTATACAATCAGTAAATACACGTTAGAAAACTCAGATGTGAAATTGTGATGCGTTTAATTTCACAGTGTTCACACTGCTTTTTTAAAGAGATCACTGTGGAGAGATGGTGTGATTTAACCCCCACTGTTTTCATCTAATAACTGCGTCTGCAAGCTGAAAACATTTCACGGTGCCAAGTCAGCCATGATGATACTGAATTAATTTTGATTAAAAGTGATGTACTTTGATTTTATTGTGTTCATGTGCCATTTCTGGAACACAATTACACTCTTCATGCAGATTTGTGTGTGTAAAAGATTTAGACGGGCAAGGGCGAGGCGAGAACTGGCTTGACAATATAAATAATAGTTTAATGAGAAACTAAAACAAAAGACAAAACACACACATGACGGACATGTCTGTAAACGATCTCTCTCTCCCGCACCACCTGTCTGCAATCTGCCTTTATCCCTCTCCGAAGCTCAATTAGCCCGATAAGGGACCGGGTGTGTATAATCACGATCCGGCCCTGCCCTCCTCCCTGTCACAGTGTGTTTATAATGTTAGCATTTCATTCCATTTTGCTAGCTGTGCAATAGCAATACAGTCTGATCATTAGCAAATGCTAACAAACTCTGTTTCTATCATGCTACAAAAAACAAATGGGGTCACTTACAAAAACCGAGAGCTCTGGCAAACTTGCTGCAGATTCAACACTCATGAAATGACATGCATGTGAGCTTTGCAGCAAATGCTACACAGTCGCCAAAGGTTTGCTGAAGATTCACCACTACTGACCAATGAGGAGTTGCAAATCTCTGGTAAACATTTGTGGTGAAACGCAGCTTATTTGGATGTGAAAATAATGAGTGGGAAATTTGCTGCAAGTTTGCAGCAAATTTATGGCAAGTTCATCAGAACTTTAGATTTTTTTAAAAGAGGTTTTAATGGTATGAGTCTTGAGCTAGCAGGTCTACAATAGTTGAACCAGCAGAACTTTTTAAAATATAATATAAAGCTTACATGAAGTTCTATTATTAAGATATTTGGGGTCACAGGTGTACACTGTACAGATTGGTGCTTTAGACCACTCATCTTTGTGCTGTAGGTCTCTCCATCCCTCTCTGGGAACAATTAATAGCAGCCATTCAAAGAACAACTATTGGCAGAGCCATCCATGTTCTGCAAGACTTCAAAGGCCAACCTCCTCAAAGGCTTTACAGCAGAGAAACAGCCCTCAAAACTCCACCAAGCCCTCTAAGGCACAGAGAGAGCCCTGTTTCTATGGGTCGGCGAGGGAGGGGAAGCCTGCGCTCTATATGAAAAGACCTACTAACTCGCAGGAAAATCTCCATGGGATTAAAAACTTCCATTCAGAGTGCCGAGGAATGGCAAGGTGAAAAATCCGAAGATCAAAATGTTCAGCTAAAGAAGTAGTTTCCAACACATTGACCAACCATTTTTTATTTATTTTTTTACTTTAGCTTCTTAAAAGGAATCAGAACCGGGAAGCATTCACGTACATGATTTCTTTGGCACTGACTGTGGACTTGGAACCAAGCCAGAGATTTCCACCTTTGTACAGATCGGAGCTTTGTTCGCTGGTGTGGACCATTAAATCTCATCACCCCCCTCTCTTTTTCTTTACCGAGAACACTGAAAGACTGAGCACCTGTTTTAATGCATGTGTGTGTGTATATATATATATATATATACACACACATCTATGTATATACTAAAAAAACACGTAGATTCCACTGGAAGCATTTAAAACGGAGATTAGAGAACAAGGTACAATTGGGAACTATTAGGGTTTCCTTTAATACCTTTCTTTCATTTTTATTGCACAAAGAGGGCTCTAATCCCCCAGAGTCAGGTTGTATGATTCAGTTCAGTCATTAGCTAAGAGTTGTTGAAATGCAATAAACTTTTACATTGAACACCCTTTTAAAGTAGAGTTAAATTTATTGATAAAAAGATTATTGTTGCTTTCATTTAGAATGGTTATGGATTTGCAGTTGCACTAAAATATTTCTTTGCTGAGGGTACTCTTGAGGGTATATGTTATATGAAATAGCCCTTTAGCCTACACATTTGGACTTGACAATGTCCAGTTTGGTGTCTGGTTTGGGTCAGTTTAACCAGTATAACTTTGGGTTTGGGTTCGTATTTTATAAAAAAAAAAAATACACACAGAGTCAGGGGCTGTTCACACTGAACATTTTTTAGACGGTCAAGTTGGGTACTGGTTGGGTTTGGGGTACAGTTTAATGAACATGCAGACCTCAATCTTGGACAGAGATATAACCTTCAGATCTTCTATAAGTGGGTAAACAGATATACCTCCTACTTTTGCCTGTCTGTGATCTACATCCACAGTGATGATTAGACAATACACAGAGAACTTCCTCCCTGATGAACTCCATGTATTTCAACAGAAGATATATAATATAATATAAATGATAGATCAATTGTATAAAATGCAAAAAGCTTGCTTATGCAGACTTTTTAATGACTTTTCAAAGATTTTAGTGGCATGAATGCGATCCTAAAACCTGTCCAACTGTAACTATTAAATTAAAATTCAAAACCAATGCAAAATTGGCTTACTAATTTCTTCCATTCAATTATTATTATTATTTTTAATACAATTCCACTCATTAAAACATACAGGGAGGGATTTTTTTTTCTGAAATAGTGTTGTGTTCCCTCACAATAGTTTGCGTTCCCTCGCAATAAATTTACCATAGATTTACTACTGTAACCATATTTTAATCATGATATTCATAGGGAAACGATAGTAATAATACAGAAAAACAAAAACAATGATAATAAAATATTAATTTTGTGGTTAATCTCATGATTAACAATGGTTTAATGTAGTAAAACCATAGTAACTATTTGAATATAGTATACTGTTAATTTTTGCCAAAAAACAAACAGACAAACACAAAAAACATCATAAGCCTACTACAGTTTATGTTACTCCAAAATTACTATAATTAAAGCAAGTTCCTTTATGACTCAGTGCACTTGACATTGCGTGTTAACTCATATGGGGAGTGTCCTACACATTCTAGTTGAAACCAATTAAAAGCAAAATTAAAGGCGTTTGAGCCCCACCTTTTTAGGTGCGAAGCTGCATGCTATAAAAACAGGTGCACAAACACTGCTCCTCAGAATTTTCTTCCTTCAAGAATGATGGAGGGAACGAGAAGTTGTGTCGAAGAAGCGACACTAGGGGTCTCTCTTGAGGGCCTTTTGCATCTCTGGTCTATGAGAAAAGGCCAATGAGAAATTGGCAGACAGAATTTGCATGTCCCGCCCCCGGACATACGGGTATAAAGGGAGGGAAATGTGTCTGTTTCATTCAAGATATTTCTGAGGAGCCAGCAAAGAGTTTCGGCCACAACAGTGGCTCGGTTCAGCGACGTGGCCGGGAGGACTCAACATCTCGTTCCATCCATCAGGGAATGGCAGTTACATCCGTAACCTAGACGTTCCCCATCTTTCGCTCACTTCGACGTTGTGTCGAAGAAGCGACACTAGTGGTCCAATTTAAATCACGCCATGTGCTGAGCCGTGTACGTGTACTGCTGACACAGGAGCGGGCATGTATTTTATGTGCCAAAGTGACTGGCTGTGTCATGCTGCACGTACCCTTCCCCAACACCCCATAAAATCGTCAAAGCCTTCTGGTTCTTTACCCCCGACAGGTGGGAACAAGGCGACGTGCCAAGCATGGGAGCAGGCCGCGTCAGCCGCGCCTTTTCTCTCTCTATGTTTCTCGCATAGAGTTAAAGCGGCTGGGGCCATCTTAACGCTATCATACGCATCGGGGAAGACGATCTTTCCCAGTTTTCCTATTCTTTCAGGGGGGGGGAAAGACCCAGAGGAGACCACACCTGCCCAGACTGGGGGAGGTAAAGAGTGGTGAAATACATCACTTGGGCTTTTAGGTCACATGTGGAGATTAGCACGATGGTAGATCATATCTCATTGGGAGGGAGGAGTTGCTACAGACACGGTGACCAGGGGCCAGTGGGAACTGCCCAAGGGAGACGTTGGTCCACTCGCAAGGGGACCATACTGTGGAAAATACACACAGGGGGGAAGTCCACATAGGAGCCCAACCTGTGGAGCACCTATTCCAGCACAGGGTAGATTGAGTACTCACATTGGATTTGGTCGGCGAATTCCTCCGCTGAATTCATGGACCAGAGGACTAGGGAGGAGTCATCCAGGGAGCCGAGTTAGTGGGATCTCCCGGGATAAGACGTACCCGGCGAAACCGAGCCCGCTGCCATCCCCAAATCGCCTCCATCGCCAGCCGCGTCGTCCTCAATCCCATGGGAAGAAGGAGTGATGCGGGGGGCGGCTGGAGTGGCGTTCCTTCTGAGGATGAGACCGCAACGTTGCCATGGTCATGTTCTCGCAGTGAGAACAGGAGTCATACACAAACGCTGCCTCGGTGTGATCACTGCCCAGACACACGAGACAGTGCCTGTGGCCGTTAGGAGCGGAGAGCACTCTACTAGATCCAGGAACAACAGGGGCAGAAGGGCATCTTTATAAAGACGCGTCCTGAAAAGGACGTTCAACGCCAGCTGTGTATTTGCTCTTTTAGAGGAAATAACTCTTTTAGAGAAATAAACACTTTTAACTGCGCTGTCAAAGCACCCAGGGGCAAAGATGCACTGCCTTGCATAGAAGGGAGAGATCCGCTGATATGCACCATAGATCCAACAGCAATCGCACTCAGAAATGGGAGGAACAGTGTGTGACGCACAGCTCGCTGCATACACAACCAGTCGTCTCCGAAGAAAATTTCTGAATGAACCAGATCCATTTCCCTCCCTTTATATCTGCATGTCCGGGGGCGGGACATGCAAATTCCGTCTGCCAATTTCTCATTGGCCTCTTCTCATAGATCAGAGATGCAAAAGGCGCTCAAGAGAGACCTGTAGTGTCGATTCTTCGACACAACGTCAAATTGAGCGACAGACAGGGAACAGCAATTAATCTCGTCTAGAAGCTCTATAATGCTTCATGTCGATTACACGTGTCAGCAGGCAGAATCTTCACAGCAACGAGAAGACTCTGCACTGCAGAATAACTAGCCCATGCCAGCCCCAATGGGGTCTATTCCCTCCGGTCAGCAATCTCTCCAAGCCATCACTAGGTCCCTTGTTATCAGCTGCCCTTTCGCAGCGGACATTGGTTTATTCCAGATATTCAGATTGATTTCTAGATCCAGGTGTTACAATCACTGATTTACTGCACTGCAAACAACTTGAGTGGGGTTGTTCTTTGGGATGGCCATTAGCTGATGTTACTACCATTATGACACATCTTCAGTTGTGTACCTCAACTTCATTGGGTGTTTCGGCCTTTTATTATAAGACAGCTGAGGCTGGCCCACGTTAGGCTGATCAGAGTGTAACTAGCTAGTGAATTGGATTTAAAGGTTATAGAGAGGTCAAAACCTACCATGAGTATTTTAAAGTGTTCAGGGGCTGACATAACAACAGAAATCGGAGCGGGGAGATTTTAAAACAAGAGTACTTCTTTCATAAATACACAAGATCCTACCTTCAAGATGTGGACATTCTGATATGCCCATGAAACTATAAGAGACAGCACAAAGTCATTAAAAATATATCATGTCATTCACACTAGTACTAGGAGGTTCTAGTACTAGTGTGAATGTAGTACTACTATTAGTAGCTAGTAGCTCCTACTAGCTTTCAGAATGGTATCAGCCACAGGAGATAACCCATCATTCAAAAGTACGTCCCATAAAGGGGCCAAACCCATAAATTCCACAAGTTGTTTTTTTTTCGGGATCAGAAAATAACAGCTGTAAAAGCCGCATTCTCTATGTGAAGGAGGAATCTGCTCTATTGCCCTTTTTTCTAAGAGACAATGCATTTCCCGAATCAAAAACGGGGCTTCCGGTCTGGTGGAACAACCCCATTGAACAACGGAGCCCACCAGAATTTAATTACATAACCATGCTTTATCATTGAAGTACCCAGTTCAAAATGCCCTGCAGCTGCTACCAAGCCGACAGATGGACAAACAGAGTAATTAATGCATGACTCTTGCCTGCAGCATGACCTGTAACCACTAGATGGCAAACTTGGCTTACTTTTGGCAACTGCCCCAGAAACAATGGCACAGTGGAGGGAAGACTTCACTCCTCCAATACTGTTGCTGGTTGAAGGGAATTTTATAATGTTTTTGCCTTTATTGCTTTTAGGCATAAATGATGAGCACCCTGAAAGTATGTATAGCAGGGACGCTGACAGAATAAACATTTCCTGATTTTTGAATGGGGAAAAGTGTATGAACATTGTGGCATTTGTTTATTTCAGAAAATTGGTTCATCACAACGGCCCCGGCATTCTTTATGGGGGGACAACTTGTAGTGCTTATGTTCACTGTGTGTATTGAACATAGAATTATGTTATACATGCCTCGAGACCCTTGGTCATGGAGACAAAGGCTGAACTACTGAAGTGTTTTTTTTTATGTTCATTCCCCAGGAAGCTGCGGGGGAAACCTGAACCATATTCTGTTTGTCAGACATTCAAGCCACTCACAGCTGCAAACTCATCCCGATACTGACCGAAGGACAAACAGGAGAGAAACGGATACGTTTATACATCCTTTGTTACACAGCCCGTAAGGCTCTTAAGTAGACCTTTTTTATTGTACATTGAGTTATATTATGCATGCCACAAGACCCTTGGTCATGGAGGCAGTCAAAACTGAAACTGACAATATTCAATGCTCATTCACCAGCATAAATTACGGGGGAGACCACTGAAAACCACTGGGTTAGACCTAAACTGGTCCCAAAATATAATGGGGGTTGTACCCAGAGTACCTCATGAACAAAAGCAAAACAAAAGCATTGCCTTGACCAACTTGTTCCCCAGTGTGGGGGTAAAAACAAGATAACTTCCAAACGGACTTGATATTAGCTCAAAGTATTCCTTAACGCAATGCACTTGGTTGGAGTGCAAAACCATCGAGTGTAGATCCAACAGCTGACTGAAAAGAATGACGGCCATGCCACCACCGAAAAATTTAACAGGGATAGTGCACATCTCTAACACCCACCTGGTCCACGAACGGGAAAAGAATAATAGAACCAACAAAGCATGTTGGTTCACCATAACTCTATTATTCTAATATTCTCTTATTCCAGCCCCCTCGTTCTGTATCCAGGCTCACCGGTCCATGTATGATCCCTCCGCCGTAAGCAATTTGACAAAGTGGCCAGTTTCTTTCCATACCTTCAATGATGAATTCTGTCATACAGCATATTTTATTTTTTAAATTGAAATGCCTCAAGATGCAGATTGTAACTCTTTTGCATGCTTGTTCATCAGAAAATGTTCGCCGAGCTAGGCCTCAGATGCTCTGATGAGACTCGCACTTTCGCTAAAGTGGAGGGTGATAAACACGAGGAAGAATCCAATATCCGTCCGCACTCCAATCTTCTCAGATACAAGCCAAAAAACTCAAACTGCCCCCGCAAACGGAACTCCAATGTAGGGGCCATGAACAATAATACAAATGGGGATAATACCTCATGGTGAGAACTTGCGAGCCTTGAACAGTGCCATTGTCCTCATCGGACCCTCATCATTACCCCCGTAATGTGTTTTCTCCAAACATTACAATTGCTCTGAAATTACGCTGTTTAAAACAGCGTGAGTAACATCTTAAATTTCATCCTGTGTTGCCACTCAAAATGGAAAATAATGATGATCCTGGCTTCACTGTGAGTCATTGATACAACACGGGCCAGACGAGATCATGCACTGAAGAACAGAAAATCTGACTCAATGATGCCTTTTACGGAGTGGTGGTGGCGTAGTGGGCTAAAGCACATAACTCTTAATCAGAAGGTTGCTGGTTCGATCCCCACAGCCACCAACACTGTGTCCTTGTGCAAGACACTTAACTCCAGGTTGCTCCAGGGGGATTGTTCCTGTAATAAGTGCACTGTATGTTGCTTTGGATAAAAGCCTCTGCCAAATGCATAAATGTAAATGTAAATGTATGGAACTTTTATGTAACCTGTAATGTAGCTCATTAAGTGTGTAGCTTAAACAGCACCAGCCAATAAACTGCCGTGATTGCACAAGGGTTTTAGACCACGTGACAATCAGGGCATGTTCCAATGCAATTACGCAGCTCTAATCCCTATGAAAGGGAACTTGTTGCGAGGGCATGCAAAACTATTTCAGGGAAAATAAATCAACTTCTTGTCTTTTAAGGGACTCCGTACAACAAAACTCATAATGTGTAGGATTATCTTTTACTACACATTGTCATTGCAACTGCACTGCCTGATTTTAGTCTTAGGAGCCTTAAATACAACATTACAACATGACAGGACATGACTGAAGTTGAAACTTCCAGGTCAGTGAGATTAATTCTGTAACTTTTCCAACTGAAGTGTTTTTGATTTAGCAAAAATTTTGTATGTTTCACACTATAGTAAAAAAAACAAAAAACAGTTTATAAGTGAGATTCAGATTCAGATAAGATTCAGACTACTGGTCACGCTGTAGATTCAGGAGTATTGACATAATAAAATTATTTGTACGGGAATTGGACTACGCTGATCATGTTGTTTGTTTCCCGCTGTAGATTCAGTAGTGGGGTAACATTGCGGCTGAAAAACATAAATAGAAATGAAAGTGATGAAAATCATATAGTTATTATAGTTATATATTAGTTATAGATGATAATATATATAGTTGTTACTTTGGTAACAACTTTTTTGTCTTTTTGTCTTATATATATATATATATATATATATATATATATATATATATATATATATATAAATATAGATAGATAGATAGATAGAGAGAGAGAGAGAGAGAGAGAGAGAGAGAGAGAGAGAGAGAGAGAGAGAATAAGAGCCAGTTCCCATTCCTATTCAGTACTACAGACAAAAAAAATAATTAAAAAAGACAAAAAATTTGTTACCTAAGTTAGCCTAAGTACAAGTTACTAACAATAAGTTACTAACTACATTGAAGCTATTTAAAGCGGAAGTGTGTTATTTCTCTGCCACTACCATCACCAGACATAATTGGAAAAATAATGAATTGTGTTTAAACAGGTTTCCAGATCACACCCGGACTGCCATATGTGAAAAAGATAGTCCTGCTCCAAACTCTCACCATTGCTTGAGCCAATGTTGCTATGCACGGCTGAACAGCAGCATTTAATTATTTGCCCACAGAAAATTAATTTAATTGATGACTGAATAATAAATCATGTTTTTAAGATGTTTTTCACATGAACTGTGAATGAACCGATAAACTAAAATGGATTGCAGGCAGCTTTACAAATACAAAGTTGAAGTACTTCCAATAAATGGTAAAAGAGATCCTTTCGTTCCCTTGTTTTCTAAGTGCAATGGTTGCTTTTCTCAACAGGAATTTTAGGTAAGCATCAGAAATGTCTTTCAGGTTTGGAGAAAGGTCTTTGTTAGGTTTTCGGTACTGTTTAGGTCTCCAGTGAGATATAATAATCATATATCTTCCACAGAGAGTCACCATTGTGTACTGCTCAGTTCATACAGGCTGACATACTGTAAATGGGACTATATGCAGCTATATTCTTTCCAGCCCAACGACCCTAATGAAGCTCTTTTTGTTTGAGTCCACGTGTGATACAGCAATAACACAAACGGCACCTTAGCAGTGTAGAAAATCTCCACTGCTATTAGCATATCTGTACTTTGATATACAGTATGAGTCCTTATGGAGGAGTATCATGGCACATTGAATGTAAGCAGAAAATTAGCTAGCTCAGGTCCTTTGTTAATTAACTGGAGTTAATCTCTCATGCGCAGCATTGGAATTACACCGACCAATGTTTGGGAAGCTGCTTTGAAACCTTGTCAAGTTACAAGATATATTTACAATTTAATGTTAACTACAGTCAGCTATCCTTCTGAAAATGTTGTTTGCTACAAGATTCTAACAAAAAGTAGTTATTAATGTAGTTACTTCTGAAGCTGTTTATGGGGGGTGGGGATGTATCTTTTTATATATTTAACTCACTGACCATAGACCTGTTTTCTTGTGCAGGGGTTTATTAAATAATGAATGAATGAAGGAATAATTTAATTTAGTTTGACAGCATTACACTTGAAAAGATACATAAAAATAATACACCCTTTTTATAAATGAGTTTCAAACATAGCAACAAACAGCCATTTGTAAGCACCAGGGTCGTTTCTAGCTATAAGTGGTAGAAGTGTCCGCTTAAGGCCCCCAAACCAGCAGGGGACCCGCAAAGCAAGGTGGGTTTTTGGTTTTGTTATGTTTATTAAAACCTTTTAACACTAGAACTCCTGGAATTCTATAACTACTAGAATGGCCATAGCGGTCATTCTGACCATTCATACTTGACTGTACTAAATTATTTTATTTTTTTCATGTCATATTTACATGCGAAACTTCTATTGAGGTTTTAGAATGAAGCTTCTAATGTCTGTCGTCATCACCCTAAAAAATAACAAAATCCTCAATTTGAATAAAATAGAATAATATGGATTAAAAGGAGCACGGAGCACCAAGCGAACACAGATAGGCCTACATAATACAATCTTTTTTGTAATATATAATAGTGCTAGACTATACAAATATATATTAGTATAGTCTAGCACTATTATATATATTAGCAGCTAGACTGCCCCGGAAGGTGCGTGTCCAGCAAGCTTTTTCACCATAGTGAAAATGTTTTTGAAAGTCTAAACGCCAACAAACATGGATTGAGGCAGAATATTTCGTTAGATAAAAACATGTTGTGAATTTTGGAAATTATTACATCTATCTTTTTTCAAAACATGTTGAATTTTGGACTTTACAACGCTCTGGAGTTATTGGAAATGTTTGAACACGAATCGGAAACAATCCTATGCAGCCACCAAAGAATCAAAATTAACACAAATTAATCTGTTATATTAATAATAAACACCAGGACACGAAATTTAAATTCTAATGAATGTGAAAATGTATTAGTTCATCGACAACCACAGAACCTGTTATTGTAGCTAATTACAGATACAAATTTGATTGTTTATATTCTATTATTTTCTTTGTAAAATAAAACAAATCAATATAATAGCTTATATAAACGTCACCAATGTGTATTTCAATGCATTGTAAAAACCTTACACATGTACGAAACACATACAGTATAGGACTAACCCAAAATGGCCAAAACATTTAATAAAGAATATGAACATTCGATAAATTGTGGGAAAACAAACTGATTTAGAAAGCAATATTTGTTTTACACTGAGCAAAAATATCATGCTGTAAAAGTATAATGAAAATATTATGCTGTAAAATCATTATGAACAAATTTTTGGTTGATTGGGGGGCAAACACCGCACATCATTCACTGACGCTTGTGGATCGATTACTCACAGTCAACACAGGTAATCTCTACCTTCCATGTGCAGCTCCCACATAATACCTTTTGACAATTGTCACAAATGTCCTTAGTTTTGTTTTTCTTGCAGTTTCTCCACACTTGGCACTGCCTTCCCCTCTCCACCTGCAGCTGCTCCTGCCTGGGTCCTCGCACCATCAGCTGTGTGGCTTTTGCTCTCATATGGCCGTAGCGAAGTTCATTTGCCAGTCGCATTATGAAGTTCCTCCGTGACATTCTTTCATTTGTGCATTTCTTAAACATGATGGAAGCATTTATCGTAGCCAGGTCAAGGATATTATAAAACACAGCCACTGGCCTTCTACGGGTGGGTGCTTTCACATAGTATTTCCTTGCCATTTGAACTAGCACATCTACTCCGAACTTGGTTCTGTTGTAGTGTCTGGTTTAGCATTTTGACCACTTGTGATGGCAACAGCTGTATGGACAGTGCTTTCCTTCTTTTGCACTGATAGACTGTGAGCTTTGCATTGTCACTTCTCAGCACCTCCGTGGTGAACAGCGCCCTTTGTTCCTTTACGTAGCAAACGCTGAAATGCGTGCGGTCAAAATGACCGTTATGGCCATTCAAGGTAGAAATACTCAGAACTCTTTTTTGTTTTGAAATTTTAATAAAATAACAATGTTAGAATAAAATATACACACATTTAAGAAAAGTCATGGTCCTATGATTATATGGGTTTTATTTCAACAAAGTTATTACATTGCAAAATTTAAAAATGGTCAAAATGACTGCCGTGGTAGTTCTAGTGTTAAATGTACCTAGGCCCAGCAGAGTAGCATCACACAAATATGTTTCTGCAACAGCCAATTACGAGTGTGATGCACGCAGCCAAGTATGTTTACATTAGCACTTGTCAAACACACATGTTGGTGCGGCTATGAGGACTCTCCATAGGCATAATGATTTTTATACTGTATGAACTATATTCTATCCGCTAATCCTAACCCTCACAAATAAAAATCTATCGTCATTTTTTATTTTTTTTATGTATTTGATGTTGTTAAGCGATTTGAATTATGGGCAGACTAGAAATGTCCTCAGAAATCAAATTTGTAGCATAATACCCTTGTAATTACCAGTTTGTAACCTAAAGAATGTCATCGTAAACCACCCAAACTTGTTTTTATATCATTTTGGGGACTCTCCATAGACTTCCATGCATCTTATGGATTTTATTCTGATCTAACGATAATTTCTAACCTAACCCTCACAGAAACCTTTAGCATTTTCAAAAAAAATCTTTAAATCACCTTCAATATGCCATATTCTGTGATGATTCTAGGCAATAAAAATGTAATTCCATTTTTGCCATTTTGTGCTAGACCACATAATTGTTGCTTGCAGTTACACCATATTTTGTATATTAAGAGCATTTTTTTTTCAGGTCAGTCTTATATTGTTTATTGTGTTTCAGTGATTTATTGCTTTACGTATCGTTTAGATTTGGCCAGAACAAGCCTCAATATGGTCCATGCCTTTTGTAGTAGTCAAACGTTTGGCTATGCAAGACGAGTTCCTTCCCAACAATAACATGACACTTAATGCACAATGTGTTCTGGTTCCTTCACTTGTACGCATGCTTGCGTGTGAGTCATGGGGGATTAGAGGCCTCTCAAATGGGGTGAATGGTCTTGTGTTGATTGATGTTTGGGGAAGTGAGTGGTCAGAGGTGTTTATTTCACAAGCAGTGGGTTCTGTGACAGTTCTTTCATATGAATATGTGATATAGAGCCAAGTCCAAATGTAGAGCAGCCCTGCTCACTACACTGAAACCCTTTTAAACTCTGTAAACCAACTTGTGCAGACACCGTGGGCCTCAAGAGCTATATGAACAGCTTTTGTTCTACTGGAGGGAGGCTTGACATGCCATTAGTCACCAGCGGGGTCAACAGTGACACAGCGAGCAAAAGGGACACATTTTTCCAACACGTTACAACAGACTCAATGACTGAAGTGAAGAGTGCAAAAAGTAGAGAGAGAATGAAAGGAAAGAGAGATTTCATGCTACAAGTTATTGTAATGACAGAAGTAGCGAGAGGCTCTTTTCAGTAAATAAACTACAGTATATGCGTGTATGTACTATATACTGTAAAAAGTGTAAACTAGATTTGTACATTTTCTGAAGAAAATGTGAGTTAGTCCATGCAAAACTCATTGCCACAATGCTAGGATGTTCTGTGGGGATGGTAGGGGTTGCTTACTGGGACAAGTCAAAAGAGCCCTTTGCAAGTCTCTACGATCTGAAGAGATCTCATTAATGTCTCAAACTGTGCCAGTGTAACTGGAGCAAGCTGGCACGTGATGTATGTAGAGGTATGTGTAAACCTCACTCCCCTAGCTTCAAGAGGCGCACTAGCGACTGATGCTAGAGGCTGAAGCCTTTGGCCCCCCCTTTAGCATGCCCACCTCTCATACCAGCTGACACCGGTGCAAATCCAGAGGGTCGAGCAGGACCGGTTACAAAGGTGCTATGACCCGGATGGGAGTGAGGTTTAGGGGGGTGAGTGTAATGGGAGCCAGTTGGTACATGATAGCTGTGAAGTATGTGTCAATATCACTCCCCTAGCCTTAGGAGGAGCACTAGTGTCTGACGCTAGAGGCTGTAGCCTTTAGTCTTCCCATTATAACCCATTTTCACTGCTTGTACTGGTAATGTTTTTGCCTTTCATATACACACAAGTGTGTGTTTCTGTGTGTATTGCTTATGAAGATTTGCCCAACATCTGTTCTTTGGCTTCTGGTACATAACTCTGATACACAAAGTCACAGTTTGGATACCGTTGGCGCACTGTGTGGTCCAAACCACTGGGGGACAGGATGCTCTTATTAAAATGTTGACCCATCTTAACACATAACTTATTAAACCAGATGGCAGTTATCTCAAAACAGTCCATGCTAATTTTATTTTAAATGGACAATGATGTTGACTCTTTGCTGTAGCTTCATTTAATTCTGTGTCTTATGCTATTAAAAACCCCAGAAAATATTTTTTTATAGGTTGACAATAATTTTCTGCAAACAACTAAATTAAACTCAACTAATCACAGTTTATAATGTGTATTATGTATTCAACATACTATTAAACAGTAACAGTTTCCAGTAATGTTCCCTTTTATAATGGCGTACATTAATGACCAATAAGTCATTTAAAATGCATTATAAATCATGAATATGTGGTTATAACAACATGAATAAAATGAAGACTTTAACGCACTACTGGCAAAATAGTGAGCATTTTACTTACAGTGCATTAAAAAAAACATAATAAATAAACTTATTTATATATATCTTAATCAAAAACATCAAATGCCCTAATGCATGATTTATTTCACATGCAACAAAAAACAGACTTTTGTAGTCAGATTAAAAACAGGAATTATTCAATTTTGCTACAGTCCGCATTGAGTTTATTTTCATTCCTGTAATGTCTTGACTCACATGTGTTGTCACATTCCTTGTCACATTGATATCAAAAGAATGGGGTTACTCCAAGTGCTGTCTGAACTTATCTAGTCTTTGTTACCTGAAGTCCTCTGCAAAAACACTTTTCAGCTCTTCATGTTCATTCACAGCATATAACATATAATAAAACCTGATTATCATTAAACCAGACTGATCTTATGTACATATTAGGTTTCTAATAGGGCTGGAAAACGTCTTGATTACTGATGGAGGGAACAAGACGTTATGTAGATGTAGTGACACTCGGTCCTGGCCTCGGTTACCTCTTGTGTTTGAGAAAAGGCCGATGAGAATTGGCAGAATTTGCACAGAATAAAAGGAGGAAAGCGTGCATCTGTTCAGACAGGTTTTGAGCTGAGGAGCCGAGAGTAAGGTCTCGCCATTTCAGCGGCTTAGTACAGTGTTGTGGCAAGAGGGACACAACATCTCTTTCCCTCCATCAGGGAATGGAGGTTACGAAAGTAAGAGTGAAAGAACTTCTGTCACTCTCTCGACGTTGTGTCTATGTAGTGACACTAGGATGTCCGTGTCTAAAAATGCCACAATACTGAACCGTGTTATGTGGACTGCTGATGCAGGTGCAAGCAAGCTGCTGCTGGAGAAAATAGCAGGTGCATCAGACTGTACGTAAACTTCCCCAACACCCCAAAAGACATCATACAGTTCCCCACATCCCTGAGGGAGGGCCAGCCTGGCCTTGTCTCTCTCTATGTTTTCTATCCATAGAGTGTTAAATGTGGCTGGGGCCATCTAACGCTATAACGTGCTTCGGGAAAGGCGTTCTTTCCGAACCTATTCTTTCAGGGGGAAAAGACCCCGTGGAGACCACATCCTGCCCAGCAGGGGAGGTTAACATATGGTAAATATGTCACATGTGCTTACCAGCCACACATGGAAGTGGTGCGTTGGTAGGTCCTGCCTTGACGGGAAGGAGCTCTACAAACACAGCGACCAGGGCAGACGTGGGTCTGCCGACAGGGGGACCATACTGTGGAAAATACATCACAGGAGATATTGGAACAATCAGAACCTATGGAGCACCTATTCCAGTGCAGGCAATTTGGAGCCTGCAGTGGGTTTGGCTGCAAACTTCCTCCACTGAGTTCGAAGCCAGAGTGCTAGGGAGGAAGGACACCCAGGGTCATGACTTGAGGAATCAACTGGGGGAGTAGAGTGCACGTCATCACCTCAGGGGAGGGAAAAGGCGATATGCGTAAGTGATACACCAGGCCAGCTGTACCATATTACCATATTCTACGTGTTACAAGAGGATGCCACACTCCTTGTAGAATGTGCTCGAACACGCAAGGGGCCGGGTACAGCCTGGTTCTAGCAAGCCAAGGCAATGGTGTCCATGATCCAGTGGACAAGCCTCTGTTTGGAGACAACATTCCCTTTCTGCTGTCCACCAAAGCAGACAAAGAGCTGCTCAGAGTGTCTAAAGCTCTGCGTGCAATCCAAATAGCAAAGCAAAGGCTGGGTCTGCCTCCAACTGGGGCAACACTTGCATGTTCACTACCTGATCCCTGAAAGGGGTCGTAGGAACCTTGGGCATGTAGCCAGGTCGGGGTCTCATGATGGCGTGAGAGTCTGCGGGACCGAACTGCAGTTCCCCAACCCTCTTGATGTAAGCGAGCGCAATCAGGAGGGCCGTCTTCAAGGAGAGGGCCTTTAGTTCGACTGATTCTATTGGATCAAATGGGGCTCTCTGAAGGCCAGAGAAGACAACTGAGAGATCCCATGAGGGGAACAGGCAAGGCCTAGGAGGGTTCTGCCCCCGGGAACCTGATGATCAGGTCGTGCTTCCCTAACGACTTACCGTCCACTGCATCGTTGTGAGCCATTATGGTCGCAACATAAACCTTCAAGGTGGAGGGGGACAACCGCCCCTCCAGCCTCTCCTGCAGGACTGAGAGCACTGACCCGACTGCGCACCTATGTGGGTCTTCAGATCGGGAAGAACACCAATTTGCGAATAAGCTCCACTTTAGGGCATAAAGCTGTCTGGTAGACGGAGCTCTGGCTTGAGTGATTGTGTCTACGATGGCTGGTGGTAGACAGTTTAGATCTTCCGCATCCCGTCCAAGGGCCAGACGCGAAGGTTCCAGAGGTCTGGACACCCGTCCCTGAGAAGGAAGGTCCTTCCTCAGGGTAATTTGCCAGGGAGGTGCTGTCTTGAGGAGCGTGAGATCCGAGAGCCCAGTACAAGTTGGCCAGTGGGGGGGCCACAAGAATGACATGTTCCTCGTCCTCCCTGACCTTGCACAGGACTTGTGCAAGTAGGCTCACTGGGGAAATGCGTATTTGTGCAGCCCCCGGGGCCAGCTGTGTGCCAGCGCATCTGTGCCGAGGGGGGGCTTCCGTCAGAGAGTACCAGAGCAGGCAGTGGGTGCAATCTTGGGAGGCAAACAGATCTTCCTGTGCTATGCCGAACCGAGCCCAATTCAGCTGGACCACCTGAGGGTGGAGTCTCCACTCTCCGCTGATCATTACCTGATGTGACAGCACATCCGCTGTGGTGTTTAGGTTGCCCGGGATATGAGTGGCTTGCAGCAACCTCAGCCACTGCTGACTCCAAAGGAAGAGATGGCGGGTGAGTTGCGACATGTGACGAGAGCGAACGGCGCCCTGCCGATTTATGTATGCTAATATTGCTGTGTTGTCTGAGTGAATCAATACGTGCTTGCTGCGGATCAATGGCAGAAATCTACGCAGGGCAAGAAATACAGCCAGCAACTCTAGGCAGTTGATTTGTCAACCCAGCCGAGGCCACATCAAGGAGCCAGTGGCTGCGTGCTAATTGTACATGATGCCCCAGCCCAACTGGAAGGCGTCCATAGTAACTACAACGCTTCGGAACACCTGCTGTTGGGGTATTCCTGCCCGTAGAAAACAGAGGTCACGCCCATCTCTGGACTCGAGTCTGAAGCCAGTGCTGAAGTGGTCTCATATGCATCAACCTGAGCCATGTGACTGTCACTGAGGATGCCATATGCCCCAGGAGCCTCTGAAATTGTTTCAGTTGAACCGCTGTGCGAGTTGCTCTGTCATTGAGACTGAATCGCGTAGTCGAGTCGGATGGTCCTGGCCAGCCACCGCGACGGGTTGGAAAGCGTAAGCCACGGGTCCAAGCTCCGGGTGAGTGGCACTAAGGGACATTCACGTGTGACGTACCTGGAGGTGGGGCCTCGTGTGGATGGGGGGGGATGGGGGGTTAGGTGATGTCACGTGGTGGTTGTGCTGAGGACAGTCTCAAAGCACTTACCTTTCTACGCGTACCCAGCCAGGGGCAGGTAGGTGACTGAGGAGGAGGATCTGTAGCGACAACCTCTAGACTCGTCAACACCTGCAGGGCTCAGTGAGTGTGTTGCAGTTGGGCATTACACGTTCATGGGAGGCCAACTGCGAGTGATCGTGTCTGATCACCATGAGAAGGCGGCTGTGGGCACCGGCCAAGTGTCATGTGGGCACAGGCTAAGATGCTTGTGTCTTCTGCCTTTTTTCCCAGCACTATGGACAACACCTCAAATCATTGTTGTAAAAACACAGGATTGCACCAGAGGTCTGAATACAAATAATTTACCATAATATGGTAGGAGCATCTGGTGATTCTCTGGCTTCCAATTCAGTAAAGTTGGCATTTGTTAATGCACAATCTCTTTCTAATAACATTTTTATTTTAAATTACTTGTTTTTATCCCATAAGATGGACTTTTGATTTATCTCAGAAATGTGGCTTAATGCTGGTGAATTTAATCCCCTTGATTAACTTTCTCAACTTGAATGTGACTTTTTTAGCACCCCTAGAACTGCTGGTCGGGGTGGTAGGCTAAGTAAAGTTTTTAAACATCAGTTTAAGTGCCATCTTTTGCCGACTGTTAGCTTTCAGAGATTTGAAGCCCAATTAACGATTAATGATTTACTGAAGTCTGTGCTGTGTGTGGTTGCATACAGACCTCCAAAGTATGACCAAAAAAAATTTCAGGCGTTTTCTGATTTTTTTTGTCATATATTGTACCTATTTCAGACAATATTTGAATTCTTGGGGATTTTAAAATTCACGTTTGTTGCCCTGAAAAGCCCTTGGCTGCTGAGTTTTTAGATTTTGTAGACTCATTTAATTTTACTCAGTTTGTCACCGGCCCCACCCATGAGAATGGTCACACATTTGATCTTGTTTTATCATTACATCTTCCAAACTTTGATGTAGATATTAGTAACTTCTGTTAGTCAGATCACATGCCTGTGATATTTAATGTTACAGTTTCATGTGGACCTTCGCATTTTCAGACTTCTTGCTCTCGCTTAATCACTTCATCCACAGTGCTGGACTCCGTGGTTGCTTTTATAGCCACCTCTTTTACAGCTTTTATTGAGTCTCCTCCTTCCTCAGTAGGTCCAGAGGAGTTAGTTACTGTGTTCAACTCTGTTTGTTCTGATACTCTTGACTCTGTTGCTCCATACAAAGTTAGGAGACTTATTGTTAAAACCCAACCATGGTTAAATGACCATACATTAGCTCTCAGATAGGAGTGCAGAAATGCACAACGGAAGTGGAAGAAAGATAAGCTGCATGTCGCTCTTCAAATTTTGAGGGAAGGTCTGTCATCTAAGAGCTGTGAAAGATGCAAGAGCTAATAATTTTTCTAATATTAACTCCCTTCACTCTAACTCTTCTAGAGTTTTGTTTAATACCATTAAACTATTTAATCCAACTACAGCCTGCCTAAATCCCTCCACAGATACTTGTGAAACGTTTTAGAATTTTTTTGTTGAAACAAAATCAATGGAATTAGGTCAAGTTTTCCTCCTCTGATTCACGATCCTGTGGTGGCTACTATAAGTGATGAGATCTTTGATCAGTTGAACCAGTCTCTCTCTCTCAGATGCAAAATACATTATTGTTCACCTGAGGTCATTGGCTTGCCCCTGGGATGTTGTTCCCTCACACCTGCTTAAAGACAGTAAAAATTATTAGTCTGAGTATTATGTATATTATTAATATCAGTCTTTCTGTTGGGACAGTTCCTTTGAGCAAGCAATTGCTTTGAGCAAGCAATTTCTTTAAGCAAACGATTATTCTGCCTCTTCTTAAGAAGCCTAGCTTAGACCCTCTAGATCTGACAAACTGTCAGACATTTTCTAAGCTACCCTGTTTATCCAACATTTTGGAGAAGGTAATCCTTGCTCAGGTTACTTCTGTTCTAGATAAGAATAATGTTTTGGATCAATTTCAATCTGGTTTAGGGCTGGCAACAGTACTGTCCACACTGCAGATGTTTGCCAATGACCTTTTACTAATTGGTGATTTGTGTAATCATCCTGCTTTAATTTAATTGGACCTCAGTGCAGTATTTCAAACAATATACCATAAGTCGCTTAAGGCAAATTGTGGGCTTCCAAGGTACAGTCTTAGGATGGTTTTCTTCCTTCCTTGAAGGCAGATCATTCTCCGTGAGGTCTGGAGATTTTTCTTCTTCCTCAGAACCTATGACTTGTGGAATCCCCGGAGATCTATTTTGAGACATTTTCTTTTCTTTGTGTATGCTCCCCCGTGGTTTGATTTTTTTTAAACATGGTATTTTCTAACATTTTTATGCTGATGGCAATAAGTTTTACCTCCCTCTGAATCCTGGAAACAATAGTACTTTAAATCACTTCTGTTATGTCTGGAAGTGTTTAGAAGTTAGATGGCACAAAACCATCTCCAGTTAAATGACAAGAAGACAGAGATCATAATTTTTGGTCCTAGTTGATGTGGTGGTGAAATAATAAATGGCTTAGGTCTGTAGGCTGCTAATTTACATATGCAAGTAAAGAATTTGGGTGTCATTTTTGATTCAGCCCTTAAATTTGACTAGCAGATAAAGGCTGGTGTGAAAAGCTGCTTTTATCAACTTAGAGCCATTGCCAAAATTAAACCGATTTTTTCGTTTAATGACCTGGAGAAGGTGATACATGCTTTTATTTCCTCCCACCTGGACTACTGCAATGCCTTCTATTTGGGGACTAGTCAGGCATCTATGTCATGGTTGCAGTTAATCCAGAATGCGGTGGACAGGCTACTCACAAATTTCAAGAAGAGAGACAATATTTCAACTGTTCTGGCTTCTCTACATTGGTTACTGTTTCAATACAGGATTCAACAAAAGGACCTGCTATATATTTTTAAACCAGTTCACAGAATGGCTCCTGGTTATGTAACAGATCTTGTTAATCTTCATTACTCATGCAGATCGCTACGATCAGCAAACCAACTTATTCTTACAGTATGACCCCCTTGGTTGCGCATAAATATTAAAGCCATGCCTCTTCTGGTGCTGGTCTGTGGTTGTGTAATGATCTTCTGCTCGATATATGACCCTCCTCTAATATCTCAATTTTTAAAGCAATTTCCTCTGGCTTTTATCACTTGATGGACACTAAGCGTTATGATATTATATTGTTTTATTTGTTTATGTATATTGTTTTTTTTTTATTGTTACACTGTGTGATGTGATTTTAATGTTCGCATGTTTATTGTTTTACCTCTAATGTTCAGAACTTTGGCCTACAGTGTAGTTTTAAAGGGCTTTATAAATAAATGAGACTTGAGACTTGGTACGGTATCGGTTCCTTTGACAACACTAGTCAAGGGCTTTGTTTAAAGAATTGTGTGGCAAGGTTGGACCTTTCATTGGGTTAGTCACATCAAGCTATCGCACTCTCTTAACAAATGGGCTAAACATGTCATCTTTTTGCGAATCATGAACCATGATTCCATCACCTTAATATGCATAATAATTCATGTGAAACTCTAATCCTCTGCTTAACGCAATACATTTTAAGCAAATTTTGATAGTTTAAATTTTGATAGCGTTTCCATTCAGTATTTCTTATAAGCAATTTCAACGTTCACTAAAAATTGTTGGATGGAATCCCAACTAAGTGTTTTAATAAATAATAAAAGCAAGCAGCATACAATTTCTGAACTTTTTAGCTCACATAAATCATACATACTTACTCCAAAACTCACAAAAGTCAGCATATAAGTAATCAATAGAACTCCAATTGTTAATTCAATGTCCTCAGAAGAGAGAGGGGTAAGAAACAGATCACTTTCACATTTCTTGTTCTTGAGTTTTTGGTCATTTGCTGAAGCGTCAACATTTTGGCAACCATTCACTTGCATTGTATGACCTACAGAGCTGAAATATTGTTCTAAAAATCTTAATTTGTACTCTGCAGAAAAAAGTAAGTCATACATCTAGGATGGCATGAGAGTGTGTAAATGATGAAAGGATTTAAATTTTGGGAAAAACTAACCCGCACATCACAGGTTTGGTGCTAATGAGCATTCACAATGACTTTGGAATAAACAGAACAAGTACTGAATGAATTTGATCCGTCAGGGACAAGGAGGTTGAACTTTTCACTGTAAGACTAAAAAAAGATTTGCTAATGCAATGAATATAGTTATGACAGAACAATTGACAGATATTGCACATATAAATTATGATGTAAATGACCTATAATTTTAAGAGGTTTAAATGAAAATTTATAATAAAAAAATAAGACTGAATTTAAATAGTTGAATTAATTTAAATTAAAATGTTTCAATAATAACGCATAAAGTAAACAAATAACTGCTGTGGTCCAAATATGAGTAATGATAACAATTTGTTTGTCTTCCGCATACCATGGATCAGAATCCTGCAGGCGCAACTGTATCCTGCCACAGTACTGTAGTATATTATGGACAGAAGAACAAACAATTGCTATGCAAAATGACTTGAATTCAGGATCAAAACCAGAAATTCCTCAACGTTATAAATGAAAGACTCTGCTGTGCTAACACCAAAAAAAAAAAAAAAAACAGAGGCTTGAAAAGAGTCTATTAAAAGCTGCTCTGTTGAGTGTTAACCGTCTTGAGAACAAAGGGTTTCCTGTAGACCCACCAAGATTCCTCCTCGTCCATGTTTTAAATCAGGAATGCCCTGAACGTTAATGATCATCAAATGACTTTAAAGCCATCTTCTAAAGAAACTCCTATGGAAACCATGAGATTCCAAATCTGTTCTTTGTCCAATTTACACTTAAAAAATAGACTAAGGGAGCATGAGACATTTCCTATGGAATGACTGACCGTCATATGCTAAAAACTCACCCAAGACAAAAAGAGCTTGAAGCAGGCTTTCTTTGAAATTATACCTTTGTATTTTTTTTTAACAGGACAGAAAACGAATGCTCTGCTCATAACTTCAAATGTATAAATTAACTTTTTAAGTGAATACAAGTGTATCTCAGGACATCTCATCTTAATCCAATCGCATAATTTACTTAATGTAATTTTATCCTGCACATAATCTGCCAAAGTGCCTAGAATGCTCATTCAGGATTTCACCTGATAATAACTCTGACATTTATGTTTTTCATAACGTGAAATGTATTAATTGTGTTTAAAACAAAATACCTAATTAGTTGGAATTTTTATCCAAGCATTATAAATGAATTTTAACTGTAATATAATATAAAAGTATGTCATGTTTCATATGTAAATGCTTGCCTGTTTATGTAGGGAATGTTTACGTTAACATCGATTTCATAATATAAAATGTATGATTAGAAAATATACTTTTTCGAGTGGGAAGATTACACTAGATTTTTCGAGTGGGAAGATTTACACTAAGGATTGTGAGGGAAAGAGGTGACCATGCTTGCTGGAGGCCTTGCTTCAAAGCCCTTGCTGGAGGCCTTGCTTCAAAGCCCTGCCTCATTATTCCAATCCACGATCTTAACAGCGCTCCAAAACATAAATGGAACAACCAGAACTTTCTACAAAGAGCCAAATAACCAAAGCAATGCAAGGAAACACAAGTACATCTCCAAACTTTCACTGAAAGTGCTGTTGTCTCTTTAATAGAACTTAAGGTACCCGATTTCAAATCGAGATATCCTAAATGAAGTATGCTGAAGAAGCTCTCATGGTATGGTCTATAGACATCATAAAGTTCTATTTCTCTGCATAGATCATTTAATTTACCTTCTGTTACAATTTACACACCAACTTGTTTTTCATGTTGTCTATGTGTTTAGATAAGCAATAATGTCTTGTCTGTATTCAAAGATAATTTGACTGTGGTATATTTAGATAAATAATCTCGTCATTTGATTGTTTTTAAAGATCTGCACTGCGAAGCTCAAACCATATCTAAATATTCAATAGCCATGATGATAGTATTACTCTAAAGACATAACAGATGCATCTGGTAATTAGTCCCTGATTCCAGGGTGGTGCCCCAGCGATATTAATCCTTATTAATATTCTATTGATTTTGATAATTGACAATTATCTTTGATTATTGATGAATTTGAAGGATCAGTAAGCTAGTGTTAATTCTAATCAATGTTCCATTCATTTTAATAATTAATGACTATCTTTGATAACCATTAATATTCTATTGAATTTGATAATTGATGGTTGTCTTTGATGATTGTTGATTTAAAGGATTATAAAACTAACATTGATTCTAATCAGTGTTCTATTGATGTTAATAATTGATAATTATCTATGATCATTAATAATTATTGCTATTTACCAAACCCGCTCCTAAACGTAGAGCCCTACATATGTATTATGTGCTGGATTGTTATCATGAAAATGATCAAGCTAGAGCTCATCTTACCTCCATGTTATGAGTGAAATGCTTAATGCTGCCTTTAGCGCTCGTGAAAAGAGCACATGAATAGAATTGAACTCTCTGATGAAACAAACCCAGTCACAATTTATGGAATAATGTTCCAGAATATAAAATCTCCACAAAAGAAGATTAAAATTTCCCCCTACCAGGACAAAGAAATCTCTTTGCAGTGCGGTAATGGTAAAGAGATGAGCAATGTTCCTCTACCTCTTCCTAAATGGCCTTATTTTATAGCGAGATTGATGACCTGCCACTTAAATATAGATTTATCTCGCTCCGAACATGTTGAAAGTATAAGCACCACTCTGTAAACAGTTATGTGAGTTGTCTATAACTTGCATTGCTTAAGAATTATTCTTTAAAAGAACTAGAGTGATAAATACCACACTGCAAATGGCTAATGAAGAATTGTCTGAGCAAAAACGTTTACAACCCTGAACATCAAACAGGGTTAGATAGAGACCATCCAAGCCTACAACTATTGACTACAGCAAGCCTACTTCAAGTCCCAGAATGAACCTGAGATGAAACCTGCATCCCACAGTGAGCTATCATCTAGGATCACAGCCTGTCCTCACATAATGACAGCTCAACAACTCTGTGACTTAACACAGAAGGCTTATGTTAAACAAAGAATTGCCTCAAGAAAGGCCCCCAAGACATCGTCAGTCCCAAACCTTACCTCCCCAAACCAAGGGCTGGTATTAGAATCTACGTGGCATCACAGCAAAGCCAGGTTCTTCAGCATAGAGTGGAGTAAAACCCACGTTGAGCGAAAGTGTGTCCCCCACATCAGCAACAGAACCAGATGTATGTCCAACCACTGAGAGATACGGTGGAACAAACCACATCCCTCAAGCAGTCAGAGATAAAGGATGACATGGGAACCCAGATGGATGTTTAAAGGCAACCAATGACGAAAGTAATTTCAACTGTTGCAGAAAGACACAGAACTGAGCCTGCACAAGAACAATAGAACTTAGGTGTTATATTTGATAGCAGTCTGTTGTTTGAATATCAAATTACCAATTTTGTAGAACAGCATTCTTCCACCTAAGAAATATTGCTAAATTATGATACATGCTCTCTGTTGCTGATTCCAAAAAACTCATTCATGTGTTTATGACCTCAGGACTAGATTATTGTAATGCATTACTGGGAGAATGTCCAGCAAGTTCAATAAATAAACTTCAATTGGTTCAAAATGCAGCAGCCAGAGTGCTTTCTAGAACAAAGAAATATGATCATAATAGCCCCATCTTATCGTCGCTACATTGGCTACCTGTAAAATTTCAAATTAATTTGAACATTCTGTTAACTACATACAAAGCTTTGAATGGTCTAGCTCCACAGTACGTCAGTGACCTCTACCATGCTATATTCCATCATGTTCAATACGACTGCAAAATTCTGGCCTGTTAATAGTTCCTAGACTACCAAAATCAGCAAAAGGAGGTAGATCATTTTCATATTTGGCTCCTAAACTATGGAATAGTCTCCCAAACACAGCTCAGAAGCAGACACTCTTACTGAGTTTAAGTCTAGACTAAAGAGTCATCTATTTTGCCAGGCATACATCTAATTTATCATTCAACTCACAATTAGACTGTTTTGTTAGGTCTACCGGAACCAGAAACAAGAAACATTGATCATGATCTATAACTCTGCAATAAATTGAATTGCATCTATGCTAATATTATTCTATTTGTATCCCTGTCACAACCTCGGGACGCCTATCCCGAGGTCACCAGAACTGGCTGAATCCAAACTGCTTTGTGTTGGAATCCACTGCTATCTGTCTCCGAGTGATAACTACTGAATGCAGAAGGTGCCAGCCAAACATCACTTCAGTCTATTACGATGGACTTCAGAGGATGAACTGATGCCAGCTCCAACCATAAGACGTGGGGTACATCATATGCCATTGCCTGAACCTTAGATTTAGGATAGACCTCATCGAAATTACCGGCCGGTTGAACTGCCAGCTAACTGATCTCTGCCTGCATCACATTGGTCTAATGATGGACTACACCCTTGTAATGGAATGCATAGACTATCAATTAATTGCCAACAAAGCCCCTCATCAGCCAACAAACAAAGGACAATGCATCTATGTAAACTTCTGCAGTTAATCCAGTATGAACTTCAAAGACATTAGTCATTAATCTTATAGTTCATACAAAATCTTTGTTTAAATACTGACCCTTAACACTTACTTAGTTTAATAATTTTAAACTATGACTTGCACTATACATAATTAAGTAATATTGGCATTATTTTCATGATGTTATACAGAGGGGAACTGGCCCCCACTGTGAGTCTTGTTTCTCCCAAGGTTATATTTCTCCATTAATCAACATCTTATGGTGTTTTGTGTTCTTTGCCACAGTAACCTTCGGCTTGCTCACTAGGTTTATAAATACAACTATTGTTTAATTACTTGTTTTTAAACACAATTTACAGTCGTATTTAATCAAACTACACAATGATGACTCCAAGACATTATAGATATTATAGTTGAATTTTCTTTTAATGCATGATTTTCTGTAAAGCCGCTTTGAAACGATGTGTGTTGTGAAAGGCGCTCTACAAATAAAAATGACTTCAATTGACTATATTTTTCACTGCACAGATTATTTCATTCACCTTATGTTACAATTTACTCACCAATCTGTTTTTCATGTTGTCTATGTGTTTAGATTATCAATAAAGTCGTGTCTGTATTCAAAGATAATTTGACTGTGGAATATTTTGATAAATAATCTCATCATTTGATTGTTTTTAAATTATCTGCACTCCGAAGTGTGAACCATATCTAAACATATTAGTGATATTATTTTCAATAGCCATGATAATAGTATTACTCTAAAGAGTTAACAGATGTGTCATATCAACTCAGCATGGCTGAGAGATTAGACATATACTATAATTCTTTCAATAAGTGAATTAATCATAATTCCCTTATTAAACTAATTCCTTACATATAAATTGTGAGCAGATACAACAAGCCTGTTTATAACATTTTAAATGGTGGAGAATCTTAATTCAGATTTCTAATCTGATCATTTGTCATTTATCTTTCTTGTTATGGTGGTCAAACAAGGCTAATTCCATTATACATTTTCCTACATATTATTGGTGAAAGTATGGGGGCACTTTAATACATACCGTGTACATTTATACCACCAAATTTCCATACAGTATTTATATAAGAAAAGTACACTTCTAAAACTAATGTTTCTAGCAGACAGTTTTAAAATTATCCCATTAACACAAAGTTTCCTTATAATAACATCTACAATTTTGCTTACAAATAACTTGGAAATAACCCCATCATGTTTTCATCTGTGTCAGCAACCACTGGTTTTCGGGCCCCCACAGGCACATGAGAATCATTTCCTCCACTGCTTCACAAATGAGGAGTTGTACAGTCACACACACTGGTGTGAATATTTCTCTGTGTAGTCTGTTATTGTCATCATTCTACTGCATCTGTGTATCACAGAGGCGCTCTTTGAAACGCTGCAGACATACTTCAAAGAGTGACAGTGCCTTTGCATTAAGATCTCTTTAGCTGTGCCATTAACCATATAATCAGTCTGAAATGAGTTTGACGTCCAGACAACGAGTCTTTGGAAATATTGCCATTTAAATGTAAATTGCAATTTTAATATATTCCGTTTTAGACGTATCACATTTGCTTTAACTTATTTCCATATTTATTTATTTTTTCCTGTCTTTATTTCATGTGTATGCAGGTTTTAAAGGTGATCTTTTTAGTCTGCTGCATGACAATATGCAACTGGGGTAAAGGAAATAGATAAAAGGCTGTTGCATTCCAAACAAATACCAGAATATCCCAGAGGAGAACTGTATTACTCAGAGCTTGCTCTTTAATGGCTCAGGAGACATGAGCCTTTATAGACACAGCTGGCATACAGTAAGAGCGAGACAATTATAATATTATTATTCTTTAAGTATTTGATGAGAAATGTTTGAGTTCATTTTGAAATCTGAGTAACATTTTACATTAATGTTCTATTAATGACTTATGGTTATTTAAAAATGTATTTGAAATCATTAACATGTTAATATTACAACATGAATAAAAAGCCTTAATTTCATGTAATACACTTCAAGTAGGGAACCATTTTATCTCACATGTTCTAAATGTTCAAAATAAGTAACCTATGAAAATTTACTTTAATGTAAAAAGGACACCTGTGAAGTGTTTATTAAGGAGTTGCCAACATTATAAACATATGAACTGTACATAAAGTTCAGAATGGTTTAATGGTAATCAGGCTTTATTGTATGGTATGTTGTAAATGAGCATGAAGAGCTGAAAAATGTTTTTGCAGATGACTTTAGGTAACTTGGAACAATAGCACCATTCTTTCGATATCAAGATGACAAGGAAAGTGGCAACACAAGTGAGTCAAGACATTATAGTAATTAATAAATACAAAGTAGACTGTTTACTGTTTATCTCACAATAAATCTGCATTGTGACAAATTAAGAATTACTTAATTTAATGTTGTTGATGAATGTAAGTATTAAGTGTATTTATTAAGCATTTATAACATTTTAGTTAAAATGCTCACTATTTGGCAAATATTGGCTAAACATTCACCAATTTATACAAGTTACTGTATAACTGCATATAAATTATTTATAATGCATTTGTAAATGACGTATTGGAGAGTAAGTAACATCGTAGAGTGCACTGCTGAGATCTCTTCTGAAACTCAAGAGGACACACAAGAAATTGCTGGCATCTTTTTCTTAGAAGACAAATCAGAGAAGCAGCAGACTGAAGCAAAAGTCTCCATTTGCTCTCCATTTATTTCCTTTACTGTTTGGGAGAAACCATCGATATTTTAAAGAATTCTTGTTTGGGATTTTTCTGGATGTCTTGTACAGATGTACAAAAGAAACAGGGAACACATTTCTCTCTATAACTTGTTCATGGGTAAACCGACACATTGTTTTGACTGCTAGCACATTTAAAATTCAACTGAGAAGTGTAAATCTGTATCTTTAAAAACAAAAATATCCTAGATGGTCCCAACGTGATATTTTTATTTTTTTCAAGTGAACTGGTTTTGATTCTGTTACAAAATGTCTTGATGTGTTACACACATATCTAAGGGGCAGTGTAAGAGAAGAGTCTTCTATTGAACAGCAGTCAGCCCAGGTAGCTTTGCCTGAGTTTGTCAGATTGCTGTAAAAGTGAGGATTGATCTCTTCACATTTGAACTCTTGTTCTTTTGTTTTCAAAGATCTGCTGTCTTTTAACATCTCACAAAAATAAATAAAAATAAATAAATAAATAGAATGCCAAAAGAGTTTTCTGTGGTTCAGTAAGTTGATACGGTTTTGTGTTCTAAGCTCGGCAGCATCAAATTATTAGGATTTTTCAGCATAAAGACATCAAAGTTCCCCACTGTTCCCCACTAAAAACAGTGAAGTTCCTCATATTACGGTAAACCTTTTGAGCTTACATTGATTTCACCAAATCAATGCCATGAAAATTCTGTATGAAGATCAAATTAAATCTCAGAAGCAATGTTGAACATCAGAAAGCATTGATAATGACATTCAACAGTAGTGTTCTGTAATGAGATAAAGGATAGCAATAAAGCAACAAAAGAAGAGTTTGTGGAAAGAAAACAACAATAAAAGAAACAGACTCTGTGTTCAGACATTGTGAATTTTGGCAACAGGAGGTAGAAATTGGTCTGTGCTTACTGAAGATCGAATCACTGCCCCAGTGTCTGAAAATGAAATAGTCATTGACCAGTTTCCAGGTGAAATGTCCACAGAGTGGCACCAAAAGTGGGTTGTACTTTTTGTTGTAAATGGTGTGATACAGTTAAGAGGTATGCACAATGTATTATTTCCAAACACCAACCTAAACGTAACCATCAGTGGAGTAAACATGTAATTTTAGAGCGAAAATTCTACTTCCAAATCACACACACACCTTTGTTTACATGTACTTCCATTGCACCAGAACCATGTCTCAGAGATTGTGCACACAATACACTATTAGTAGCACCACAGGGAAGGCACACATTTAAGCTGGTGCAAAAAATTCAGATGGAGGGTGGCGAATGTCTAAAATTCGGGATATGGGGTCGATTTCAGAGTGCATGAACATTCAGAAGCAGCATGTTGATTTCCTGTGAGAAAATGACAGAATTCTGTTTTTAATCTTGAACAGAATAATCAGAATAATAACAACAAAAAACTTTATCCATTTCACTTGCCATTTCTTTTCCTTTATTCACAAGATGCACCTAATGGGAAATACCTGGAAAAACAATTATGTCATATTTTAATATAGGCTGATGTATTATACTTTATAATGTTGCCAGCATTTCAAAAACCAGTTAGGGATGCCATAAAAGAACTATACAGATTTAAATTGTAAAACAGTTCAAGCTCACAGGCAAGGAAGAGGCGAGAAACCGGCTTGTCAACGTAAATAATACTTTTAATGAGAAACTCAAAAGACAAACACATAAGACGACGGACATGTCCTTAAGGATCTCTCTCTCCCGCACCGCCCTCTGCGATCAGCCTTTATCCTTCTCGGTGGCTTGATTAGCCTAATACGGGACCGGGTGTGTCGAGTCACGACCCGGCCCCGCCCTCCACCGTGCCACATTCCTCCCTCGTTCTTTCAGGCTGGGGAGCCCCCGGCCAGACGTACACCCCCCCCCCCCCCCCCCCCCCCCCCTTTCCCGGGGTGGGGGGCCTTCTGCGCAATCTGCTGGCAGGTCATCCCAATCAACCTGGACAAGGGAGGGGGATAGGGGAGGGAAAGAAACCATTAAAATATGGGGGGGTACTCTTATAAACGTCCCCCCGTCAATCCATTACATTTTTTAAAACATAAAAAACCACTACAATTTAAAAAAGAGGGAAAAGGCCAACGCAGAGCGGCAGTGAGAGAGAGAGGAGAGATAAAAAAAAAAAAAAAAACACTTACTCGCCGGTTCTCCGATACGCCGTAGCTTGTTCCTCAGCCACTCCTCCACCCTCTACCGAACGGCAGCCGCACCTCTCCGGATGGATCAGAGGTAGCTCTCCAGCCCCTGGCGGATGAAATGCCCCGCCGCGTTCGCAGGGATCGGAAGGGGCCTCCCCCGCCCCTGGCAGCGGTTTCCTCCCTCCAGGTAGTCGGACTCGGAGCCCCTCCCCGCTCGCCGTCAACGGTCTCTTAACCCGCCGCGTTTCAGCGCCCAGAAGGGGTCTCCTCTGCCCCTGGCAGCGGCATTCCTCGCTCCAGGCGGTCGGCCAGGAGGCCCTTCTCCCCTCGCGGTCGGCGGCCGTTCCTCCGCTTCCAGGCGGCCGGGCTCCTCCTCCCAGGGCAAATGGCCGTGGATGCTTCGTTGGGGTAGTGGCGAGAACTCCACTACGGCATATCCCTCTTCCTTCCCGGATTTCGGCACCAATGTAAAACAGTTCAAGCTCACTGGCAAGGAAGAGGCGAGAAACCGGCTTGTCAACTTAAATAATAGTTTTAATGAGAAACTCAAAAGACAAACACATAAGACGACGGACATGTCCGTAAGGATCTCTCTCTCCCGCACCACCCTCTGCGATCAGCCTTTATCCCTCTCGGTGGCTTGATTAGCCTAATACGGGACCGGGTGTGTCGAGTCACGACCCGGCCCTGCCCTCCGCCGTGCCACAAAAATGTATTCATTTATTGATCTAGAAAAATGCCTCAACATCACATCCTGGGCAATTTTCCAGTAAGATGACACTAATAATTTTAGCAAGTAGGGATGTGCCCAAAGCTGAATATCTTATTCAGAAAGGCACCAATAATGACTTCAAAACGAATAACGAATTCATCCGAATAATACAAAAAATATGCAGAAGACTGATCATCTAATGCGTACAGGTATTAAGTGATATTTTAAATAAGCATACCCAAAATTGCAAAGCAATGATGAGTCTGTGAAACCAGTATTAGCTACTACAGTATAAATCTTATGAATGAAAATTCACATGGTGTGATTTCAAGTTCATCGCATGGCCATGGTCTCGACTTTAACGTTAATTGTGCACGTCTCGCCGGATAAATCCCCACGGACCTCCCGTTCCCCAGCACGCTCGTTTGCCCCTATTGAGTTCCGAGATGAGACCATCTCGCCTCATGGCCAACTTAATGTCTCGTTTGGGGCTCGCGAGCCAGATAAGTTCTTGATTGTTGCATCAGAGAGCGCACTGATGATGTCAGATGGAGAGGACTCAACTAGGCAGCTAACTTCGGGTCTGCCCGTACAGTCTGAGGCTGATGCAGAGCTGACTGCTATGCTTTCCTGGGCCGCTGTGAGTGTCGGGTTGTACTGGAACCCTTGCGGCTAGATGATTGGTTCCTGGGTTCAGGGTGCCGCTCATGGCCAAGCACCCACCTTGGTGATCCAGAGTGCCACCTGTGGCTGAATCTGGTCGAGATGATGGATGCCGACAAAGTTCGCTTTCTCAACGCGCCCATCTCCCAGATTGGCCTATTCGGCGACACTGTTGAGGACTTTGCACAGCAGCCCCTGAAATGGACGAACAAGGGAGAGAGATGTCTGCTGGAGGGCCGGAAGGTCAATCTTTAGTTTCCTATTGTGTTGTGTTTGCTGCACCCAGAACGGGCTGCGGTACCCACATTGTCAAAAAATGTGTGGTTTCCTCAATCCTTGGGTCACATTATTGGTGTTCACAGCCACCGTTGTGACGGCCGCCAGACACAGAGCACTCACATCCAGGGCCCCGCAAACGTGCCACACCTATGGCCAGCCGGTTGTGATGTGACAGCCCACGAGGCCCTCCTCCTCAGTTGCTAACCTGCCCTAGATATGTGCAGTCAGGTCAGTGTTTTGGAGGCAGATCCATCCTTATCATTGCTGTGTTCCTTGTGTGCATCTACTTGGATCGCGCACAGAGCTTTTGACACTCTGAGCAGCTCTTTGTTGGCTTTAGTGGACAGCGGAAAGGGAATGCTGTCTCCAAACAGAGGCTTGCCCACTGGATCGTGGACACCAGCGCATTGGCTTACCAGACTCAGGCCATGCCTGCCCACTTGCACATTGGAGCACACTCTACAGAGAGTGTGGCATCCTCATGGGTACTGGCCAATGGCACCTCTCTTGCAGACATCTGCAGAGGATCGGGCTGGGCAACACCCAATACCGTTGCAAGATTTTACAATCTCTGGGTTGAGCCGGTTTTGTCCTGTGTATTTCAGGTACATTTGGTAATAAGGAAAAGCTGGCCGAGTGTATTGCTTGCTTATAGCACCTTTCCCCTCCCCTGAGGTGAAAATGTGCGCTTTTACCCCCAGTCGTGTTCAGTTGTTTGCTGATTACTCTGGTAAACCCCTGTGATGTATTTTCCGCAGTACGGTCTCCCTGTCAGCAGACCCGCATCTCTTCCATGTGTGGCTGGTGAGCCATGTGTCGTATTGCCACATGTTGACCTCCACTTTTGAGCAGGATTTGGTCACCACAGGGTCTTTTCCCCCTGAAAGAATAGGAAAGGAGAAGAACACCTTCCCTGATGCACATAATAGCATGAGATGGCCCCAGCCAAATCTAATAGTCTGTGGAGAGAAAACATAGAGAGAAATGCTACTCCCATGCTAGTTACTTCCCTTCTCTCCATCAGGGATGTGGGGAACTACATGACATATTTTGGGGTGTTAGGGCAGGGATGTTATGTGCAGTCTGATTAACCTGCTATTACGCTCGCATGCAGCAGCTTGCTTGCACCTACATCGGCAGTGCACGTAACATGGTTCAGCTGTTGTGGCATTTTTCTATAGGGACCCATAGTGTCACTACATCGACACAATGTTGAGTGAGTCACAGAAGGGGAATGTCTTGGTTACTGTCGTAACCTCCATTCCTTGATGGAAGGACGTTGTGTCCCTCTTGCCACAATGCTGTACTAGCCGCTGAAATGGCCGGGACCTTGTCTCGGCTCCTCAGCACAAAACCTGAATGAGAGTGGGCATTCCTTCTCCTTTTATACCCGTATGTCCAGGGGATTGGCATGCAAATTCCATTCGCCAATTCCCATTGGAATTTTCTCAAAGATTGAGGTGTTTCGGGGCTCTCAAGAGTGACCCCTAGTGTCACTACATCGACACGACATCTCATTCCCTCCATCAGGGAACGGAGGTTACAACAGTAACCGAGACCTTTCTGAATCTTACATACTGCACCTTTAACCATCTGAGTACCATGTTGAATTCCTGATGTGATGATTTTATAGCGGAGCTTGACTGTCCATCTCTTAAAGCTGACCACATTTATATCCACACCAATTAAGGTAATTACATGGTTTAGCCTTTATTCTAACAGTTATTATAATAGTTTACACGGTCCATAGATGTTTAAATACTTGTAAATCTATTCAGAATATTCCTGCAAATGGATGGAGGTTTGCAGATAAAATAAAATATGCACATTTTTCAACTTTTCTCTTCTTGAAATTTATAGAGGCTCGCTCTTGCTATTTATTCTACTGCTTTTCGCTAATTCTGCACATGTAATTTAACTAAATAATTATGTCGTCCTCTACATTATGTTTAAATATGTGCACACAAAATAAGTCACGTGTAGCCTATCCTAAAACTTTCTGATCTAAAATTACAGTGCTTTCACCTATTTGTACAGGCTTAATAATTGTTTTGCTCATTAATTTTAATGTTTGTATTTATATTTAATATTCACTGCAAAATGTGTACTTGACATTTCACAATTGCTTGACACCTTGCACTTCCAGATTAATAATGTTATACTTGCACAATGCACATAAACTAAAACATATACTTACACATTGCTGACATAAAAATTCTGAAAACAAAAATTCTGTTTCAGCAGATATTAATGTAAAAAATACCAGGAGAAACCAAAGCTAAATACAAATTCCACAGTTAATGTAGCCTGCATATCCAGCTTCATCTGGTGAGAACAAATAAAGAATACAGTATATCAATAATATAATTAATAAATAATAATAATTATCATTAGTATTAGTATTAGTATTAGTATTATAAGTAATAATAATAATAATTAAATAGGCCTATCCAAGGCATATTTTATATGCGGGAACTAGAAATGTAAGAGTGTTATATTTTAGAAGTCATTTTTACGTTTTGAGACACTTTTGTTTAAGCCACACCCACATCTGGTTCTAGCCGTATACAGAGATAGATACAGATATTTGTATTATAGTAACAGATACAAATACAGATGCAGATTATGGCTTTGCTGCACACCCCTATTCGCAAGGTACCTTAATAACGTGATACCGCTGTATTTTTTTAAGGTTATCGTACCATGAACATTTTATACCATTACACCCCTAGCACAACAGTGAAAAACGTCTGTGTAGCACATCGTCATAGACAGTTACACAACAGTTACACAACTCATCCCACCTCAAAGTTAAACTTGTGGGACAGGTTATAATACTCAAGTAAAGGTATTGTTACTTAAAAAAATGTAGTGTGAGTAGAGTAAAAGTACCTGTCCTAAATTCTACTCAAGTAAGAGTAAAAGAGTAGTTCATGAGTAGTGAGTATTGGGTTGCGAATTTGATGACGCCCTAAACACTGTATGCAGCAATATCAAAATGTAGCACACAGATACCGTAATTTACATTCCCTTTTGTGGCTGTTTGCCAGAAATAATTCAAAATATAGGTATTTTATAGGTATTTGTGACAGCCAACTTCTAAAATACATCACTTATTTATGATAAAAACTTCATGAATCTGATTCCATAAAAATAAAAGGGCGTCATGATTACAGAAATGAAAAGATTAAAAAGTTATTTTCAATACACTGAATATCATTTTAAATCGTAATGTATGAAACAATGACATTAAAATCAATTTATGTGTAGGGCCTAATATTCTTGGAAAGACTTTTCGAACGAGACCAGTCCCATTTCCCCAAGTGGGTGGGTCCCGGGGTTCAGGAGCTAGAGGCATTAGAGTGCAAGGCCCCTGATGGGCTAGCGAGTGCGGCCAGTGTCGTTGGACAGGCCTCGGTGAGATGCGTTGCTGTTCCAAATTTGGTATCCCCAGGCCTCTCATTTCCCGCGATACAACCATTAAAAACATGTTCAAAGCAATGCAAATTGACATGTCATGTCTGACACAATAGAAGAGGTAGAGCAGGGGTGGGAAAAGTTGTTTGGTACAAGGGCCACATCGGGCTTTAAAGGATTAATTCACCCAAAAATATAAATTCTCTCATCATTTACTCACACATATGTGTATGACTCTCTCTTCAGCAGAACACAAATGAAGATTTTTAGAAGAATATCTCATCTATTTTGGTCCATAGAATTCATTTGAATGGGTGCCACAAATTTCAAGCTCCAAAAATCACATGAGTGAGCATAGCCTAATAGTAGCCATAGTAGCCTAATCCATGTGACTCCAGTGGTTTAATCCATGTCTTCAGAAGAAATATGATAGCTTGTGTGAGAAACATTTAAGTCAATATACTATAAATTCTCCACTCTGCTCAGACAATCTCCACTTTAACTTTCAAATTCTTCTTGTGTAATTGGTGATTCACATTGCCATGCCCTATTGATAACATTGCATTAATCTCTCACAGCAACCCAATAATCTCAGTGATAGATAGCTAAATTACGGGTTATAGACTCATAGAATCATCTTGGTTACGTATGTAACCTCCGCTCCCTGATGGAGGGATCGAGACGTCGTGTCGAAGAAGCGACACTAGGGGTCTCTCTTGAGCACCGAATATGCCTCTGATCTATGAAAAAAGGCCAATGAGAGTTGGCGAACAGTATTTGCATACACCGCCCCCGGCCATACGGGTATAAAGGCGAGGGAAATATGCTCGTTCATTCAGGATTTTTCTGAGGAGCCGGGAGTGCCACCTCAGCGGATCGGCTCAGCGACGTGGCCGGGAAGACACTTCGTCTCGTTCCCTACATCAGGGAACGGAGGTTACATACGTAACCGAGACGTTCCCCGTCTGTCGCTCACTTCGACGTCGTGTCGAAGATGCGACACTAGGTGTCCACTTCAAATCCATGTACGTGTACTGCTGACACAGAATAGGGCAGGTATTTCACGTGCACAAGCGACCAACTGAGTTTCAGACTGCACATACTCTTCCCCAATGCCCCAAAAAAGTCGTCGGAATCCTTTTGGTTACCCTAGAGGGGAACAAGGGCCAAGCCTGGCTGGGCCTCTTTTCTCTCTATGTTTTCTCGGCATAGAGCAAGAGCAGCCGGGGCCCTTACCGCATCGTGGGAAGGGGGTCTTACCCAAATTCCTATTCTTTCAGGGGGGAAAAGACCCTGCGGAGGCCACACCCGCCCGAAACAGTTGGTAAAGGTGGCAAAATACATCACATGGACTCTTCGGTCACATGTGGGAAGAATGGCGCAGTGGTAGATCCAGTCTCGAGGAGGGGGGAGTTGCTACAACACGGCGACCGGAGGGCAGCGAAGGACTGCCTAAGGGAGACGCGGGTCAGCTCGTATGGTGACCGTACCACGGAAGTACACACAGGAGGAGTCCGCGTAGGAGGCCTGATCTGTGGAGCACCTATTCCAGTAGGGGTAGCCTGGGGTACCCGTAATGGACTGGGTCGGTGAGTTCCTCCGCTGAACTGTGCAACCAACAGGGCTAGGGAGGAATCAACCAGGAACCTAAAGGGGTCTCCTGGGAAGAAGGCGCACTGTTTTACCTCGGCAGAGGGAAAGGCCGCTGGACACAAGCGATTCACCCGGTCAGACCGTCGACGTGTACCGAGTTCTATGGGCTCAGACCTGAGAAAACACGGGACGAGAATTACTCAACCCTGAGATTGTAAAATCTCGCAACAGTGTTAGGTGTTGCCCAGCCCGCAGCTCTGCAAATGTCTGCTAGGGAGGTGCCCCTAGCGAGTGCCCATGAGGATGCCACACTCCTAGTAGAGTGGGCTCGAACCCGTAGGGGGGGTGGCACGGACTGGGTGTGATAGGCCAACAGAATGGCATCCACCACCCAGTGGGACAGCCTCTGTTTGGAGACAGTGTTCCGTCTCTGCTGTCCCCCAAAGCAGACAAAGAGCTGTTCAGAGCGCCTGAAGCTCTGGGTGCGTTCCAGGTTGGCATGCAAAGCACATACACACAGCAGTGAGGGGGCTGGGTCTGCCTCCTCCCGGGGCAGCACTTGCAGGTTCACTACCTGATCTCTGAAGTGCGTGGTAGGAACCTTGTGCACATAGCCCGGTCAAGGTCTTAGGATCACATGTGTGTCTGCCTGACCGAACTCCAGGTAAGTGTCATTAGTAGAGAACGCTTGGAGGTCCCCGACCCTCTTGATGGAGGCGAGCGCGATCAGCAGGGCCGTCTTTAGGGAGAGGGCCCTGAGTCCAGCTGATTCTAGCGACTCGAAGGGGGATCTCTGAAGACCGGCGAGGACCACCGAGAGATCCCAGGAGGGGAATAGGTTTGGCCGGGAGGGATTTAGCCTCCGGGCACCTCTTAGGAACCTGTTGATTAAGTCTTTCTTACCCAGAAACTTGCCGTCTACTGGGTCGTGGTGAGCTACGATAGCGGCAACATACACCTTCAAGGTGGAAGGGGACAGCCTCCCCTCCAACCTCTCCTGTAGGAACAGGAGCACTGACCTAACTGCGCGCCTCTGTGTGTCTTCTGCCCGGGAAGAACACCAATTCACGAACAGACGCCATTTCAGGGCGTAGAGTTGCCTGGTAGAAGGGGCTCTGGTTTGGTTGATCGTGGCCATGACCGTGGGTGGTAGACCAGCTAGATCTTCCGCATCCCGTCCAGGGGCCAGATGTGGAGGTTCCAAAGGTCTGGGTGCGGATGCCAGTGCGTGCCCAGTCCCTGAGAAAGAAGGTCCTTCCTCAGGGGAATTCGCCAGGGAAGGGCTGTCGCGAGGAGTGTGAGATCTGATAACAAAGTCCATGTGGGCCAGTAAGGAGCCACAAGAGTGACTTGTTCCTTGTCCTCCCTGACCTTACACAGCACCTGTGCAAGAAGGCTCACTGGGAGAAATGTGTACTTGCGCAGCCCCACTGGCCAGCTGTGTGCCAGTGCATCTGCCCCGAGGGGAGCCTCTGAGTGGGCGTACCAGAGCGGGCAGTGGGAGGTCTCTCGGGAGGCAAACAACCACTATCACCTTGAGGTTGCCGGGGATGTGAGTGGCGCGCAGCGGTTTGAGTCATTGCTGGCTCCAAAGGAGGAGACGACGGGCGAGTTGTGACATGTGGCGGGAGCGTACACCGCCTTGGCGATTTATGTACGCCACCGAAGTGGTGCTGTCCAAACTGACCAGGATATGTTTGTCTCGAACTAACGGGAGAAATTTCCACAGTGCCAAAAGGACGGTCAACAACTCGAGGCAGTTGATGTGCCAGCGCAGCTGGGCCCCTTTCCAATGGCCTGCTACTGCGTGCCCATTGCAAACGGCGGCCCAACCCGATCTGGAGGCGACGGTCATGACCAGGACACGTCAGAACACCTGCTGTAAGGGTACTCCTGCCCGTAAGAAACAGAGGTCTGTCCAGGGTTTGAATGTTTGGCGGCAGGCAGAGGTGACTGTCACACGATGAGTGCCGCAGTGCCATGCTCGTCTCGGGATTCGGGTCTGAAGCCAGAGTTGAAGCGGTCTCATATGCATCAACCCCAGCGGCGCGACCGCCGCGGAGGACGCATATGCCCCAGGAGCCTCTGGAAAAGTTTTAAAGGGACCGTTGTGCCTGGCCTGAAGGCGGCAAGGCACCTCAACACTGACTGGGCACGCTAATTGGTTAGGCGTGCTGACATTGAGACTGAATCTAACTCCATACCGAAAAAAGAGATGCTCTGGACTGGAGTAAGCTTGCTCTTTTCCCAGTTGACCTGAAGCCCCAAACGGCTGAGGTGCCTGAGCACCTAGTCTCTGTGAGCACATGGTAACTCTCACGAGTGGGCCAGAATAAGCCAGTCGTCGAGGTAATTGAGTATGCGTATGCCGGCTTCTCGGAGCGGGGCAAGAGCTGTCTCTGCGACTTTCGTGAAGACAGGCCGAAGGGGAGGACTTTGTACTGATATGCCTGGCCATCGAACGCAAACCGCAGGAAGAGGCGGGGTCGAGGCAGAATGGAGACGTGGAAGTACGCGACCTTCAGGTCTACCGCTGCGAACCAATCTAGATGCCGGACACAGGTTAAGATGTGTCTCTACGTGAGCATTTTGAACAGGAGTTTGTGCAACGCTTGGTTGAGAACTCGCAGGTCCAAGATTGGTCGTAAGCCGCCGCCTTTCTTGGGTTCGATGAAGTAAGGGCTATAGAAACCCTTCATCTCGGTTGGAGGGACAGGCTCTATCACATCTTTGAACAAAAGAGTAGCGATTTCCGCGTGCAGGGACTGGGTATGTTCGCCGTGTACTGCAGAAAAGCAGACGCCCATGAAGGCGAACCGAATTGCGTAACCGAGTCGAATGGTCCGGGCCAGCCAGCGAGATGGGTTGGGAAGTGAAAGCCACGCGTCCAACCTCTGCGCTAGGGGCACAAAAGGGACGATTAATTTTGACGTACCAGGTGGAGCTTCGCAGCGGGGCGGAGCAGGTAGGGCAGCATCGGGCAGCGACAGAGCGACCCGAGGCTGGGATGCTGAGAAAAGACTCAAAGCACTTACCTTGCTCTGCACACCCAGCAGGGGGCAGGTTAGCGACTGAAGAGGAGGTCCAGGGTAGGCGTCCTCTAGACTCGTCGGAACCGGCCAGCCAGGGAACAGTCGTGGGGCTGGAGATGGGTGGTCCGTGTCCAGGAAGCCGGGACTGTTGAGATCTGGCAGCAGAATGCCTTGAGAACGGCATTTGCGGGCCAGGTGACCCAGAGACATAGGAAATAGCTCTTTTATTGAGAATGTGGGTACTGCAACCCCATCTAAGGGGGGCGGCAAATGAAAATTGTTTAAAAACAATAGATTCTCCTCCCGGCCCTCCACCTGGGGACAGAGCGGTCTTACCACCTCCGGAGCTAACATCTCTGTTGCTGGGTCGTCCGTCTCAGGAGCGCCTGGGAGCCTTACGAGGGGCATCTGCTAACTGCGGTGTGCTCGAACGCTGGGGCTGAGAGCTGGGCCTGGATTGAGGTGGAGCAGATTTCTTTGCCGCAGATGGACGCTCATCCACCTCGAGATCCAGAGGATAGGCAGACCGGCCCGGAGGCGAGTCGCCATTGCCTCGAGCACGGAGGGGGGTCAACGAGCGTGTCAGGGGCGGGTGGTCCGAGGGGGCGTACCCGGCGGAGCTGCACCCGCTGTCCTCCCCAAATCGCCTCCATCGCCAGCCGCATCGTCCTCAATCCCGTGGGAAGAAGGAACGACAATGGGGGCGGCTGGAGTGGCGTGCTTTCTATTGAAAGTGCGCCGCGACCGCAACGTTGCCATGGTCATACTCTCGCAGTGAGAGCATTAACCATCCACAAACACTGCCTCGGTGTGATCGGCGCCCAGACACACGAGACAGTGCCTGTGGCCGTCTGAAGCAGAGAGCACTCTACCGCATCCAGGAACTACACAGGGGTTGAATGACATCTTTAAAAAGACGCGTCCTGAAAAGGACGTTCAACGCCACTGTGTATTGAACTCTTTTACAGAGAAAATTGCTCTTTATATAGGAAACTCTTTTAACTCTGCACTGTCGAAGCGCCCAGGGGCAAACTGCACGCCGTGCAGTGAAGAGAAAAGCCGCTGAAATGCGCCATAGATCCAACAGCAAAGCAGAGCGTCAGAGGATAGAAGCAGGAAACAGTTGTATCACTCGCAGCTGGCTGCATACACGACCATCAGCTCCGAAGAAAATTACTGAATGAACGAGCGTATTTCCCTCGCCTTTATAACCTTATGTCCGGGGGCGGGGTATGCAAATACTGTTTGCCAACTCTCATTGGATTTTTTCATAGATCAGAGCCATATCCAGCGCTAGTAAGCAGAAATATGAAATTTACCTCAACATGTTTCTTCAAATTAGAGGCAGAATTAATGCTGATATCTGGCTTGAGCAAGTTAAACTCACATGACACGATCAAACAATTTTTACTGCAAAAAGCCCTTCCAAGTGTTGAGACATAGGCTACATCCAGAACAGTTGGTTGTTCAAATATTCTATGTGTGTTTTGATTTGACGGGAGTCACGAGACTCTCGTAGCCAATCACATTGATGTATACAAATAAAATCAGGACAGGGAAGTAGCGAACACAGACGATGGGAAAAGAGTGCAGTAAAGGTACTTAAAAGCACTCAAGTAAAAGTATACCATTTAAACTATTTAAAAAATTACAATTCCTGGGAAAAACTACTTAATTATTGTAATATGAGTATTTGATATTCGTTACTTTGCACTCCTGTTGAGATAGATCTCTTCTTAAACTCTATAAAAGACTCTTTTTCCCAGGAGGAAAATCTGCAAAGCAAGTTTCCATTTACTTTCCATTTCATCCCACTGGGGTCTATATGAAACAATTAAGATTTTAAACAAGTCTAGTTTGTGATTCTTTTTTTTCTATGGGTTGGGATTTATGTGATCAAACAACCCACCTTATCAGCATTAGAACCTTATGAGATGAGCTAGAGTCAATATTTATACTCATGGCTTGTGTCACACAATGAAAAACACACATGCACGTTTGCCTTCTAATTAATCAGTTCTGCCACCAAGCTGCAGGCTTCCTGATTACTCACCAGCTTTATTTATCATGATAGATCGCTTATGAATGAAAATAAAAATACACTAACATTTTGTATTTGCATGCCGCATTAAGTTTTAGTCAAATTTATATCTAAATTAATATTTGCACATTTACAAGCAATTCATAATAATTATTTTTTTTTTTATGTCAGGGTGATTTGGAGTCAATTCAGCACAGGTTATACAGAAGCTAAAGAGCGTGATGGACAAGCCGACTGAAACAAATGCTCAGTGTTCAACAGGAACAGAGTTGAAAAAAGCTAAACAGACTGATTAAACAACCTACAGCTAAACAGTGGTATTTAGATTTGGTTATCAGAGAGAATCAATTTTCCATTGTGTTTAAGTAAGCTGTTATCAGGTTATTTTATCAGCGGTCAAAGCACTGAAGGTACTGGAAATTTATTGTATTTGTACAGGTTTTCCTGGGTTCCCGCAGATCCTTAAAATGTCTTAAATTCAGATTTCAAATATTTAAGGCCATAAAAAGTCTTAAATATCTTAAATGATTATTTCAACAAATAATCAATGAAATATCAACAAAAGTATTAATTATAATTTAAAGATTACTTAAATTTGCGGGTGGAAAGACAGGAATTGTGATATGAACTAATGTGATTATCAAACTTCAAAATAATTCGATTTAGTTAAATAAATGCTGATGTATTTTCTCCACGCACGCAAGGGCTTGAGGAGTGTTTCCAGCTGTTGCAGAGCAATTTGCAATCATTAGACCATATCGTAAATGTATGACAAGCAGTCACTAATGATGAAATGTTGATGATGATACAGTATAGTGTTGAGGAAATATGACAATGTTTACTTTTAATTGTTTATATTGTAATACTTTGTATATTATTGTAGGAGAGCAAATTTTATTTCTCTTATCTGTTTGAATGAGCAGCTGGAAACAGGGAATCGCTTACATTCCCCGGTGTATCTTAACCTTTAAAGTTAAAAGTTCTGCGCTATGTATCAAATCTTTTGTTTCCCCCTGGTAATTAGTATTTTGGTTGGACCATGAACTGGATATGGAATTAAATTAAATTTGAACTCTTGTAGCCTCTGTCTGGCCCTCCCCATCACAGGTAGGAAAGACTAAGAATATTTAATATAGGCTACCTATTTTAAAAACTATTGGCAGATTAATTGCCTTTCTTTCTACACATCATCGTATCAGCAAAATCCAATATTGGTCCACCTCTAAATTGTACGTATTTATATAATGGTACATATACCAATTTTAGTGTGATATATTTGTGGAAAAGGTGAGTATTTAAAAATTATAGATTGTGATTTTAGTGGGTTAGTTTTGGTATGGGGATACAATATTAATTTTATCTGTTCAGGTCTTGAAAATGGTCTTAAAAAGTCTTAAATTTGATTTTAAAAACTATTTTGCAAAAAATGTTTTGCAAACATGAACGTACAGACGGTCAGCATGTTACTTCCGATACTTTCTGTACCCTAGGATTGGCCACATTATGCCGATTCACTGACAAGCACCATCTCCTATGAGACATTTCTTCATCAGCTCCAGTGTGTTTACTTTCCCCTGTGGTGCGACCAGAAGCGTGTTTTGTCAGCTGTTTGGGAAACCTGGCTTCAGGTTCTGTGTTGAAACCTGGAAGTAGGCTAATTGCATTTGCATAATCAGTGACGAGCAGGATTTGGAGGTTGCATTTTCATTTTTCTCCACTGATGGTTTGGTTTGGGTTTTGGGTTGGAGGCACTGTTTATAAAAATGGCCATTACACCCAGAAAATGGAGCTCACACATGCACATACATTCAACAACACATCACTTTGGCCACTGGGGGCATTGTTTCGAATTTCGGTAAGCACAGACCGATTTTAACTAAAAAAAAGTCAACCTACTGTTTCTGATTTCACTACGAGATCAGTCTGCATTTTCTGCTTTCAAATTTCATCAAATAATTCAGAAGATAGATATTCAAAACAGAATCTGGACCAAATAGCTTATATATTCCAAACCAGTGCTTCTCAAACTTTTGCAGGCTAAGTACAACCTTCAATCAAATCAGAGCATTCCCAAGTACCTCCTAGTCACCACCAATGTTCACTTAAATATTTTTTTCAGCATTTAGGAAATTCATTTTTGAGCATAGTCTTGAGGAATGTGAGCAATATATACTATTGATACATTTGATTAATATCAATATTGCTGCAGTTCACACAATCAGCAAGAGTGTACACACATACAATATTAACACTTAAAAGTTGTGCAATCCAGTTCAAACCAACTACCACCTAATATAGATTTTTCATCTCATCTTACTATTCTGCAGCTAGCATCACCCTTAAAAAATGTGAGAATGTGCATGAGATATATGAAAGGAGCAGCTGCAGTAAGCTATCTCAGGTTACTTTGACTCCGAATCATGCCCTTACCCGTCATTGACTTTAAAACTCATCAAACTAAGTATTATACTTTCCTCTAGTCATTGGCAAGGGCACTCCGCGTGCCACTGCATTTTCTTTCTTTTTTTTTTACGAATCAGACCAACGGTCTAGGAGGAGTTAATTTTTACTTTCGTTCTTATTTAGAAACTCAAAGTGCTGGAGGCTATACCAACAAAGTAGTTGGAACAATATTACAATTACTTTGTCCCTAACAGATCTGTTTTTCAGATCATACAATTGATCATGCTGGGATATTATTTATCATCATTTTGTCCAGCTTGAGTGCATGCTGTCATTAAAGCAAAAGAGGGACATGCCAAATATTAAGTTATGAAAATCATGGACATTGTTTAACTCACTGAAATAGTTTTGCTGGAATGTTAAATGCAATTAAGTTAAATGTAATGTTTTTTCTTCATTTATTTATCTAATGAAATCAGAAAAATTCCAAATAGAAGCATTTTAATTAGTGGTGTAAGACTCTCATACTCTGTTTCTTTGATTATTTATTAGGCCAAGAATAGCACCAGCCGCCAGCTCTCAATATAATGAAAGGTCAGGAAGGAAGGCATCTGGAAAAGTTCCTGTCCTGTGGCTGTTTTACTTTGACCTTTTATGGTATAAAGCGTCAGACTTTTCCAAAGGACATGCTGTTACAAGAAGCCATGTCTTATTGACTGTAACTTATTATAAATTACTCACAGCGGATTGGATCAGATAATAGAAAGTCTGCATGCAACTTTAAGACTGCACACAGTAATAATGCTTTCTAAATTATGATTTTCCATAACTGGTTTTATTTTAATTTAAAGTTTTATTTCCGTGCTTTGTTGATAAGATGAGGAATTATTGCTGATATACAATGGTAAATTTAAGCAACAAGCCAGAGAGGCTGTTTTGATTATCATGGGCAAGGAGTGTTCTTACACACTCCGGACTCAAGTGGTATTGTTTATACTGTATAATATTGTTGTATCAATTACTCACATACTTACAGCTACCGTACACATACTTTCCTATCACCAGTGATACTGCATTGTATCCATATAACATATGCAAATTGTGATGTTGGGTAACACTTTACATTACTTTTTCTTTTTTAAGGGTTTATAAGAGGGTTCATTAATGACCAATAACTCATTTGCAAATGATCATAAATCATTGATATGTGGTTATAACAACACAAAAATGGCAACTGTCATGCAATACTTTCCAGATAGTGAGCCATTTTATCAAACACATGATGAATAACACTTATTCAACAGTATTAACCTATGAAAATGTACCCCAAAGGAATATTCTGGGTTCAATACAAGTTAAGCTTAATCAACAGCATTTGTGGCATAATGTTGATTACCAAAGACAAAAACTGAATAAAAGAAAAGAAAAAGTAAATGGAGGTTACTGTGAGGCACTTACAATGGAAGTGAATGGGGCCACTTTTTTGGAGGGTTTAACCCTCTGGGGTCGACGGACGCGCCGGCGCGTCCTGCTGGATATTTTCATCATTACAGCAGAAACAACTTAAAATACTCCATCATTTATGGGTATACAGATAAGTGTAAGACATCATTAGAGACTATAAAGGGTCTACTTTTATTTGTGTACACTCTGAAACCTTGTGCTTTTGTAAAATAAAGAAAATAAAAAGGGTGAACTTTCAGCAGTCTCTGTGTTCACGAGCATATTTCAGAAACACGTCACAAAAATTAACTGAAACTCTGCGAATACTTATCACACAAACATGAAACATATGTCTAAAGAAAGCTTTAAATGTCTACTTTTTAATAAACCAATTCAAATTTATAACAAATATTCTCCTGCAATGCAATCTGTTTGAAACAAAGCGATGTTCAGTTTTTACCGGTTCATCTAATTATCTGTAATGTGATCCCACCCGCCAGCAGAGCGTGCCATTCATATGCTAATGTAATGAGACTATCAATGCAAATGTACCCGCCCCCGACTGTGCCGTGAAAACATATAGTTCATTCACTTTTCTGCGCGTTTGCAATGATACACAGGTGAGAAAGCTCCAGGATTGTAAGAAAGATTTAACATTTTCCTCAGAAGAAGAGTGGGACTCCGATAAACGTTTGTATTTTGAAGAGAGACTTGATCCAGCCGAGGATACAATTTCGGATGAGTAAGTTTAGTTTTAATTAACTGACATGCTATTTTATATAAACTTGAAAATATTTTACTAGTGGGACTGTTTCCAAGCTTGCCAGCCAGGATTCAGAGTATTGACATTTAAAATATGTCTTAATAAGCATGTTTTAGTTCCAGTTAAATGCTGTTTCAGCTAAAGCAGGCATTTAAATTGTATGCTGTATGATATAAATATGATACGTAATATGATATAAAAATAATATGAATGTTTAGATTATATTTTATCTAGTGTTTATAATGCCTCATTATCATCATCAAAGCTTGTGCTTGCAAATATGTGTTCAGGTTAAATTAGTAAAATGCATTTTAAATTTGCCCATATTAGAAAATCAGCATATTATTATGATTTCTGAAGGATCATGTGACACTGATCACAAATTGCATTTTACAATATATTTAAATAGAAAACTGTTCTTATAAATTGTAAAAATAGTTCAGAATATCAATATTGTTTCTGTATTTTGGATCAAATAAATCCAGTCTTGGTGAGCAGAAGAGACTTCTTTTAACAGTAGTGTAGGTCTAAAATTAAGTAAAGTCTTTATGTAAAGAAAATATATAGTCAGATATCTTCTTTTAACTTAAAACTTGATTTTGATCATTAAGTCTCCTCACATTCATTCTCTTTCTGTCACACTCCTCATTGATAGGCCCAGGGGTGGAGTCATTGTCTCTCAGGTGTGAATAACCTAAATATTCATGATCGTTCACGCCTCCTCGCATATCATTTCGTAGCAAAAACTCTAGGCTACAAGATTCAGCACTCAAAAGGCTTGTGGACAAATGTTTAGTATGTGTTATATGACCTTATTTCAGTGACTTAAAGTTTTAGTTTTTTCAAAAACCACGCATAAACATTATTTTCTCAAAAATACAAACATGTACACACACATGTTGCTTTCATATTATTGTAGCCCAGTTTGTGCAGAATACAGTGTTATCAGACTTTAGCCATTAATATGTTTTGAAGCAACTGAAAATAGCACAAATGTCAAGGCATGTCAAAACTTCTGCAGGGCCCAAAATACCCTCAGATCCCAGAGGGTTAAAGGCAGAATTGTGAAGGTTATATTTTTATAAATGTACTTTCTTTCATTCTTATATTAAAAATCATATATTATTTGAGCTGTAAGGTTGTTTAAATTGTAATTTTGTAATAATGTAAGTTTTAGGGTTTGATGACATTACAACATCATGGCAACAAAGTTGTAAAATTGTCTATAACTTACAAAGAAAAGGTTATTAAGTGATTTTATCACACTAAAATCATGTTAACATACATATTTTTTATGTCTTGAAGTGATACATTGGAAACAGTGAGTATTTTAACCCTAACAGATTGACCCCACTCAATTCATTGTTAGTGTCTCACTGTAACACAGATTTGTGCTTTTTTTTTTTTTTTTTTTAAGAAAAAACTTTTTTTGTGTGGTAATCAATATTATACCACAAATGCTGTCGATTGAGCTTAACTTGTATTGAACCCAGAAAATTCAGTTAATGTAAAGTAGCACATATGAAGCATTTATTTAGGAGTTGCTAAAATTAGAAACCTATATACAAAAAGTTCATGGAGTTTATGGTTTTTTAGAATGAGGGTATGTTGTACAACCTGTCCATCTTGACATCTGCCTAATTTGACAAGCTTGTACCAAGAAACACATTAATTTATGCCAAAATCAAGTTTGATAGGACACACAACCTCTGACGTCAACAACAAAATATCTGGGAAACGTTTTGTCCTTCCTTTTTTTTTTTGCCAGTCTCTCTCTCTCTCTCTCATTACTGTCCTTAGGACGAGCTCACATCGTGTTAAGCAGTCCACTGTGCTCCTGTAGGGTAGGGAGACTCATTTATAACTCATTATGATAAACTGCTAAAAATATCAGAGCTGGGAGTCGAACTGTCTCGCTCTCTTAACCGCCATCTCTTATTTCTTTACTAATATCAGTGAGTTTGACAAGCTCTGACAGAAAGTGTAAAAACAGTCTTGTATTTCATTTCTTAAACAGAAAAATGAAGGCTACACCTAGAAACGCTTCACATAATTGTTCCCTTTGTAAAGAGTTTATAAAGGGGTTCATTAACAAATGTATTATACCTGATTAATGCGTTAACAACAAAAAATAAGGGTAACTTCCATGCAAACTTGCCAAATAGTGAGCAGTTTAATTTACATGTTATAAATGCTTAATAAATTCACTCATTCATACTTTTAGTTTATAAATTACGTACTGTCTTGACTCACTTGTGATGTCACTTTCCTTGTCACACTGATGTCAAAAGTATGGTGCTACTCTGAGTGCTGTCCCAACTTACCTTGTCCTAGTTACTTAAGTCATCTGCAAAAACACTTGTCAGCTCTTCATGCTCATTCAAAGCGTATAACATGTAATTAAGCGTAATGACCATTAAACCACCAAGAAACCATACAACAAATACAGGTTCACTTTTAACATGGTTTGTGATGACCACAATTTGCTTTGTGTCGTAAATTATTGACTTAATAATTAGTGTATAATAAATTAATTATTGATCATTATTTCCAATAAATAACTGACATTGATGCCACTTGATGTCTGGTGCAAAATCTGTGTTCTGAAACATAACTAGTTGAGATCAACTGCTTCACACAACATACATCTTGAACATAGCTTAATGCTTAATTCTCTGTCCACTCTGCTGTTCTTGCCCTTCACGCATTGTTGACCTGTAATCAGTGTCCCATGGAAATGCTTAGCGTCATCCGGACTCTAATCTGAATTCTCTACAATGAGCTCCCAGGCTAAAGATTACACGATAGCATGAACAGAAACAACAAACGAAATAATTAGCATAGAGAAAAGGAGAACCTCACTTCGAAATAAACTCAGTCATGAAATTATTCAGATCTAATCCCCAGAAGAACAGGAAGTGTTTCTATCGGCTATATTGGTCTGCCAAAACATTTGAAAGGGGTCATAACATGAGGAATCAAATTTTCTTTGATCTTTTGACATATAAGAGGTCATTATGCTATAAATACATTATGTAAGTTTCAGAACTGAAAACTTCCTCCTTTATAGAAAAAGAGCAATTATTTAAACCAGGCTGTTAAAATGGCTCGATTGAAATTGTCACAAGCGCAAAAAACATCTGCATATGAATGCCTCTTCAGCACCCTTGGCCCTGTCCACTGCTGCTCACAGTCAGTCAAAGGTGAAGAGGAGAGAGATGGGTCTGTCATGGGAGATTCATCCAAAGGTGACTTACACATGTGCCTTTCTGTATTTAAATATTTTTTTACACTAGATGAACAGCTTTGACCATTATCATGCATCTTGTGCTGCTTTTAAAAGAACTATAACTAAACTATAAACAAGATAACAAGGCTAAATTAACTTAAGCCAATGAAAAGACGAGACTAAATTCAAAGTAATCAAACAATGAACCAATGAACACAAGACACATGAACAGAGGTAACACATGACAAGATCACATGAGGGAACAGGAAATCACATGACAACATAATAAAGTTATTTAGTAAAGTTAATTATGGAGCGGGGGGGGGGGGGGGCTTGTGTCATGGCCTGACAAGATATGGCATAGGCCATGGCCAGGCGAGACAGGGTGTGAGGGGTGGCCTGGCAAGACAGGACATAGCTGATGGAGCTGAGGACCAAGGCGGAGCAGTAGGGATGGAGGTCCCTGGTGGAGAGGAGGCGGGCCTGGACCATGGAGCAGAGGCGGGCCTGGACCGTGGCGCAGAGACGGGCCTGGACCATGGAGCAAAGTCTTGCTTGTGACAAGGCTTGGAGCAGTTTGGCACTTGGCTGTGTCATGGAATGGAGCAGACTGAGGTTTGACTGAGACATGGCATGGAGCAGTCTGGGTCTTGGATGAGACATGGCATGGAGCTGAATGTGGTTCGGCTGTGACATGGCATGGAGCAGACTGAGGTTCGGCTGAGACATGGTATGGAGCAGACTGATGTTCGGCTGTGACATGGCATGGAGCAGACTGAAGCTTGGCTGTGACATGGCATGGAGCAGAATGATGCTTGGCTGTGACATGGCAAGGAGCAGAGTGAAGCATGGCAGTGACATGGCATGGAGCAGGCTGAGGCATTACTGTGACATGGCATGGAGCAGGCTCTGGTGTGGCGGTGACATGGCCTGGAGCTGACTCTGGCATGGCTGCCATGACTTGGGGCAAAGTCGCCATGGGACGCTGGCTCGTCGGCCATGACGTGGGATGCTGGCTCATTGACTGTGACGCGGGACGCTGGCTCGTCGCCCGTGATGCGGGATGCTAGCTCGATATAACTTGAATATAAGACTTGATATAAAATGACTTGACATTTACATTTACATTCATGCATTTGGCAGACACTTTTATACAAAGGGACTTACAGTGCACTTATTACAGGGACAATCCCCCTGGAGCAACCTGGAGTTCCCCGTCTGTCGCACACTTCGACGTCGTGTCGAAGAAGCGACACTAGGGGTCTCTCTTGCCGAAAGATGCCTCTGATCTATGAAAAAAGGCCAATGAGTGTTGGCGAACAGTATTTGCATACCCCGCCTCCGGATACGGATATAAAGGCGAGGGAAATACGCTCGTTCATTCAGTAATTTTCTTCGGAGCCGATGGTCGTGTGTATGCTGTCAGCTGCGTGTAACACAACTGATCCTGCTTCTGATCCTCTGACGCTCTGCTGCTGTTGGATTTACGGCGCACTTCAGCAGCTTTTTCTCTTCTCTGCCGGCGTGCAGTTTGCCCCTGGGCGCTTCGACAGCGCAGAGTTAAAAGAGTTCCTTTCAAAAAGAGTAATATTTCTCCATAAAGAGTTTATTTCTCTAAAAGAGCAATACACAGTGGTGTTGAACGCCCTTTTCAGGGTGAGTCTTTATAAAGATGCCATTCAACCCCTGTGTAGTTCCTGGATGCGGTAGAGTGCTCTCCGCTTCTGACGGCCACAGGCGCTGTCTCGTGTGTCTGGGCGCCGATCACACCGAGGCAGCGTTCGTGGATGGTTCATATTCTCACTGCGAGAACATGACCATGGTAACGTTGCGGTCGCGGCTTGCTTTCAATAGAAAGCACGCCACTCCAGCCGCCCCCCATATCGCTCCTTCTTCCCACGGGATTGAGGACGATGCGGCTGGCGATGGAGGCGATTTGGGGAGGGCAGCGGGTGCGCTTCCGCCGGGCATGTCCCCGCGGACCACCTGCCCCCCCGACACGCTCGTTAACCTCCGTCCAGCCTCGAGGTAACGGCGACTCGCCTCCGGGCCGGTCTGCCTATCCTCTGGAGCTTGAAGCCGATGAGCTCGGCTGACGCTCATGACGCTGACTCCTCCCCTGGGCTGCCGCCTTCGGGCCAGCACGCCCAGGCTGAGGCGGATATGCAGATGTCCGATATGCTTGCCCGGGCCGCCGGCAGGGTGGGGTTGGACTGGAAACCTCCACCTTCCCCACACCCGTCACGGTTGGATGACTGGTTCCTGGGGTCTGGGCGCTGCTCACAGCCACAACACCCCCCCCCCCCCCCCCCCGGTCCTGTTTTTCCAGGAGGTGCATGACGAGCTGACGTCTTCATGGAGAGCGCCGCTCTCCGTTCGTCAAAAGCCCCGCTCGTCCGCTCTCGCTACCCTCGACGGCGGAGAGGCCCACGGGTACATGGCGATTCGCCAGGTGGATAGGGCAGTTGCACTCCATCTTTGTCCCGGTGACCTACCACCTGGCGCAGACGCCCTGTACCCCCTTCCAAGGCCTATAGGACTTCATCCTCCTTGAACCACAAAGCCTACAGCGCCGCGGGACAGGCCGCCTCCGCCCTGCACGCCATGGCCATCCTGCAAGTCCACCAGGCCAAGGCGCTCAGAGATCTGCACGAGGGTAGCCCTGACCCTGATGTGCTGCAGGAACTGCGCTCAGTGACTGACCTCGCCCTCAGAGCCACGAAGGTCAACGCGCAGGCACTCGGGCAGGCGATGGCCACCCTTGTGGTCCAGGAACGTCATCTTTGGCTCAACCTGGTCGAGATGCATGAGGCCGAAAAAGTTCACTTCCTCGACGCCCCTGTCTCCCAGCTTGGCCACTTTGGCAACACCGTCGAGGACTTCGCCCAGCAGTTCTCCGCGGTGAGAAAACAGACGGAGGCTATATCTCACATCCTACCTCGCCGCAAACTTGCCGCCAAGGCCACTGCCCCATCTGCTCGCCGAGGGCGTCCCCCTGCGGCTAAGAAACCTGCTCTGCCTCAACCTGGGCCCAGCTCTCAGCCCCTGCGTCGAGCACACTGCAGGAAGCAGATGCCCCCCGTCTCCCGGACTCCCTCCAGGACCCGGAAGGCTCCCAGGCGGTCCTGAGACGGACGACCCAGCGACACAGATGTTAGCTCCGGAGGTGGTAAGACCGCTCCGTCCCCCGGTGGAGGGCCGGGAGGAGAATCTTTTGTTTCTAAACAATTTCATTTGCCGCTCCCCCTTAGATGGGGTTGCGGTACCCACATTCTCAATAAAAGAGCTATTTCCTATGTCTCTGGGTCACCTGGCCTGCAAATGCCGTTCTCACTGCACTTTGCCCTCAGATCTCAACAGTCCTGGCTGCCTGGACACGGACTACCCGTCTTCAGCCCCACGACTGTCCCCCGGCCGGCCGGTTCCGACGAGTCTAGAGGACGCCTACCCAGGACCTACTCCTCAGTCGCCAACCCACCCCCTGCCGGGTGTGCGGAGCAAGGTAAGTGCTTTGAGTCGTTTCTCAGCACCTCAGCTGTGGGTCGCCCCGTCGCCGCCCAACGCTGCCCTACCTGCTCCGCCCCACTGCGAAGCCCCGCCGGGTACATCCAAATTGAGCGTCCCTTTAGTGCCCCTAGCGCAGAGGTTGGACGCGTGGCTTTCACTTCCCAACCCGTCTCGCTGGCTGGCCCGGACCATCCGACTCGGTTACGCAATTCAGTTTGCCAGGCCCCCGCCCCCCTTCATGGGCGTCCGCTTTTCCGCAGTGCACAGCGAACACGCCCAGTCCCTGCGCGTGGAAATCGCGACTCTTCTGGCCAAAGACACGATACAGCCTGTCCCTCCAACCGAAATGAAGAAGGGTTTCTACAGCCCTTACTTCATCGTACCAAGAAAAGCGGCGGCTTGCGACCAATCTTGGACTTGCGAGTTCTCAACCGAGCATTGCACAAACTCCCGTTCAAAATGCTCACGCAGAAGCACATCTTGACCTGCGTCCAGCATCTAGATTGGTTCGCAGCGATAGACCTGAAGGATGCGTACTTCCACGTCTCCATCCTGCCCCGACACCGTCTCTACCTGCGGTTTGCGTTCGAGGGCCAGGCGTATCAGTGCAAAGTCCTCCCCTTCGGCCTGTCTCTGTCCCCTCACGTCTTCACGAAAGTCGCAGAGGCAGCTCTTGCCCCGCTCCGAGAAGCCGGCATCTGCATACTCAACTACCTCGATGACTGGCTCATTCTGGCCCACTCTCGAGAGCTACTATGCGCCCACAGAGACCAGGTGCTCAGGCACCTCAGCCATCTGGGGCTTCAGGTCAACTGGGAAAAGAGCAAGCTCACTCCAGTTCAGAGCATCTCTTTTCTCGGGATGGAGTTAGACTCGGTCTCAATGTCGGCATGTCTCACCAACGAGCGTGCCCAGTCAGTGTTGAACTGCCTCGCCGCCTTCAGGCCAGGCACAGCGGTGCCCTTAAAAATTTTCCAGAGGCTCCTGGGGCATATGGCGCACCGCAGGGGGTGATGCATATGAGACCACTCCAACACTGGCTCCAGATCCGAGTCCCGAGACGAGCATGGCGCCACGGCACGCACCGGGTAACAATCACCCCTGCCTGCCGTCGAACATTCAACCCCTGGACAGACCTCTGTTTCTTACGGGCTGGAGTGCCCCTACGACAGTTGTCCAGATGCGTCCTGGTCAAGACCGACGCCTCCAGATTGGGTTGGGGCGCCGTTTGCAACAGGCATGCAGCTTCAGGCCATCGGAAAAGGGCCCAGCTGCATTGGCACATCAACTGCCTCGAGTTGTTGACCGTCCTTTAGGCTCTGCGGAAGTTTCTCCTGTTAATTCGGGACAGACATGTCAGGTCAGACAGCACCACTGCAGTCGCGTACATAAATCGCCAAGGCGGCGTACGCTCCCGCCACATGTCACAACTCGCCCGTCGTCTCCTCCTTTGGAGCCAGCACCGACTCAAGTCGCTGCGTGCCACTCACATCCCCGGCAACCTCAATGTGATTGCGGACGCGCTGTCACGACAACGCTTGCCTGGCGGAGAGTGGAGGCTTCACCCCCACTCGGTTCAGCTGATTTGGGAACGGTTCGGCAAGGCCCAGGTAGACCTGTTTGCCTCCCGAGAGGCCTCCCGAGAGACCTCCCACTGCCCGCTCTGGTACGCTCGTTCAGAGGCTCCCCTCGGGGCAGATGCACTGGCACACAGCTGGCCGGTGTGGCTGCACAAATACGCATTCCCCCCAGTGAGCCTTCTTGCACAGGTGCTGTGTAAGGTCAGGGAGGACGAGGAGCAAGTCACTCTCGTGGGTCCTTATTGGCCCACCCGGGCCTGGTTCCTGGACCTCGTACTCCTCGCGACAGCCCCTCCCTGGCGAATTCCCCTGAGGAAGGACCTTCTTTCTCTGGGACGGGGCACGCTCTGGCATCCGCACCCAGACCTCTGGAACCTTCACGTCTGGCCCCCACCCACGGTCGTAGCCACGATCAACCAGGCCAGAGCCCCTTCTACCAGGCAACTCTACGCCCTGAAGTGGCGTCTGTTCGTCAATTGGTGTTCTTCCCAGGTGAAGACCCACAGAGGTGTGCAGTTAGGTCGGTGCTCCTGTTCCTACAGGAGAGGTTGGAGGGGAGGCTGTCCCCGTCCACCTTGAAGGTGTATGTTGCCGCTATCGCAGCTCACCACGACCCAGTAGACGGCAAGTCTCTGGGTAAGCACAACTTAATCGTCAGGTTCCTAAGAGGTGCCCGGAGGTTAAACCCCTCCCGGCCAAACCTGTTCCCCTCCTGGGATCTCTCGGTGGTCCTCGCCGGTCTTCAGAGATCCCCTTTCGAGCCGCTAGAATCAGCTGGACTCAGGGCCCTCTCTCTAAAAACGGCCCTGCTGATCGCGCTCGCCTCCATCAATTGGGTCGGGGACCTGCAAGCGTTCTCTATTAACGACACTTGCTTGGAGTTCGGTCCGGCAGACACTCATGTGATCCTAAGACCTCGACCGGGCTATGTGCCCAAGGTTCCTACCATGCCATTCAGAGATCAGGTAGTGAACCTACAAGCGCTGCCCCGGGAGGAGGCGCACCCAGCCCTGTCACTATTGTGTCCGGTACGTGCCTTACGTGCCTACCTGGAACGCATCCAGAGCTTCAGGCGCTCTGAGCAGCTCTTTGTCTGCTTTGGAGGACAGCAGAAAGGGAACGCTGTCTCCAAACAGAGGTTGTCTCACTGGGTGGTGGAGGCCATTCAGTTGGCCTACCACACCCAGGCCATGCCACCCCCCTTACGGGTTCGAGCCCACTCCACTAGGAGCGTGGCATCCTCTTGGGCACTGGCGAGGGGCACCTCCCTAGCAGACATTTGCAGAGCTGCGGGCTGGGCAGCACCTAACACCTTTACGAGATTCTACAATCTCAGGGTTGAGTCAGTCTCGTCCCGTGTTTTCTCAGGTCCGAGCCCGTAGAACTCGGTACACGTCGACGATCTGACCGGGTGAATCACTTGTTCCAGCGCCGTTTCCCTCTGCCAAGGCAAAACAGTGCGCTTCTGTCCCAGAGGACCTAGGTCCCTGGTTGATTCCTCCCTAGCCCTTCGGGCCCGCAGCAGTTCAGCGGAGGAACATGCTGGTCCAGTCCACTACGGGTACCCCAGGCTACCCCTACTGGAATAGGTGCTCCACAGATCAGGCCTCCTACGGGACTCCTCCTGTGTGTACTTCCGCGGTACGGTCACCTTATGAGCTGACCCGCGTCTCCCTTAGGCAGTCCTTTGCTGCCCTCCGGTCGCCATGTTGTAGCAACTCCCCCCTCCTTGAGGCTGGATCTACACCACACCATTCTTCCCACATGTGACCAAAAGGCCATGTGATGTATTTCGCCACCTCTAAATCCCCTTTCGGGTGGGTGTGGCCTCCGCAGGGTCTTTTTCCCCTGAAAGAATAGGAATTCGGGTAAGACCCCCTTCCCTCGATGCGGTAAGGCCCCGGCTGCTCTTGCTCTATGCCGAGAAAACATAGAGAGAAAAGAGGCCCAGCCAGGCTTGGCCCGTTCCCTAGTTGGGAGCGTCACCTTGTTCCCCCCTAGGTTAACCAAAAGGATGCTGACGCTTTTTCGGGGCATTGGGGAAGAGTACGTGCAGCCTGAACACAGTTGGTCGCTTGTGCACGTAGAAATACCTGCCCGCTTCTGTGTCAGCAGTACACGTACACGGCTCAGCGCATGGCAAGTTTTGAAGTGGACCCCTAGTGTCGCTTCTTCGACACGACGTCGAAGTGAACGACAGATGGGGAACGTCTCGGTTACGTATGTAACCTCCATTCCCTGATGGAGGGAACGAGACGTCGTGTCTTCCCGGCCACGTCACTGAGCCGAGCCGCTGAGGTGCCCGGAACACTCCCGGCTCCTCAGAAAAATCCTGAATGAACGAGCGTATTTCCCTCGCCTTTATATCCGTATCCGGAGGCAGGGTATGCAAATACTGTTCGCCAACTCTCATTGGCGTTTTTTCATAGATCAGAGGCATCTTTCGGCGCTCAAGAGAGACCCCTAGTGTCGCTTCTTCGACACGACGTCTCGTTCCCTCCATCAGGGAACGGAGGTTACATACGTAACCGAGACGTTAAGTGCCTTGCTCAAGGACATAAACATAGACTTGACATAAAACTAGGCTTGGCTTGGCTTGACTTGAACAAAACAAACAATGAAACAATGAAAACAAGACACATGAACAAGAGAAACACATGACAAAATCACATGAGGGAACAGGAAATCACATGACATGACAACAGGAACTAGATTTTCAAAATAAAAGACAAGAAAAACATGAACCAACAGAATAAACATGACAATGACCCCTTTAAAAAATTATACACTGGTGGCTAAAAGTTTGGAATAATGTACAGATTTAGCTGTTTTGGAAGAAAATTGGTACATTAATTCACCAAAGTGGCTGTCAACTGATCACAAAGTATAGTCAGGACATTACAGATGTAAAAAACTGCACCATCACTATTTGAAAAAAGTCATTTTTTTTATAAAAATCTAGACAGGCCCTATTTCCAGCAGCCATCACTCCAACACATTATCCTTGAGTAGTCATGCTAAATTGTTTATTTGGCACTAGAAAATCACTTGTCATTATATTAATTACAGTTGAAAGCTACTTTATTCATTAAATTAAGCTTAACATTGTCTTTTTGATGAGAACCCTGAGTAGTAGTTTAGTTATTTTTTTTTTCAAATTGTAATGGTAATTTTTCACATTATTAATGTCCTGACTATACTTTGTGTTCAGTTGAATGCCACTTTGGTGAATAAAAGTACACATTTATTTCCATAATAGCAAAATCTGTACAATATTCCAAACTTTTGGCTGCTATTATATATATATATATTATATATATATACATATATAGTGCAACAGTACATAATACTGTCTATAATAAATATAAAAAAAAGACTTAAGGGCCAAGCACCACAGTTGCTCTGGTACCTATTGTTCAGTAGTTTTCTTATTATTCTTCCTCCCCAATGGGAGTCTATGGCAGCCCTAGGATCCATATATAGGAAAATAATCACAATTTACACTTTCGTAAAAATAGAACCGGAACCAAGTTTGAAGACTCTAAGCCAAACTCTGTAGTGCCATCACAGTAAAAAATAATCACTTTATTTTTGCGTAAAACCTTTGAACCTTTTGCATAGAAACAAAATTGTATTTGTGTCTACTTTATCTCTTTATGATGACTGTAATGGACCCTAACATTTTTGTTGGTTTGTGTTTTTTTACATCCTACAAAATTTGCCCGATTTGCACCAGAGTTGGCTCAGATAATATTCAGAAATTTGTAATTTTGATTTGTTCTACCATTCGGAAATGACGGCAACATAAAGTAAACAATGTCATCATTAATCAGGAGGCGAGGCTGTATATCTGCAATGCTTTGGTGTATCATAAAAAACTTGGTATGCTTCATTAAGACCATGAACTTAAGGTACATGCCAAGTCAAGTCAAGTGGTTGTTATTGTCATTTCAACCATATACAGTTAGTACAGTACACAGCGAAACGAGACAACATTCCTCCAGGACCATGGTGCTACATAAAACAACATAGGACAAACCCAGAACCACTTACTTTAGTACACAGACTAAATAAAATACCTATATAAAGTGCACGTGCAAACGTGTGCAAAAAGTACGGGACAGTACAATAAATTACTAACAATGAACAGGACAATAGACAGTTTCTAAAAATGCCAAATGTAAAGATAGCATACCATGAGATAGTGTTATATAGACATAGCAGTTATTGAGGTAGCAGCCAGTTATAAAGTGACAATAATTAAAGTGCAAATCAAGACATGTGTGTGTGTCAAACCAGTCTCTGTGTATTGAGGAGTCTGATGGTGGTGTCGATGGCATCGTCTGTTGAACGGTTTGGACGATACGCAAACTGCAGTGGGTCTAGTGAGGGGGGCAGCTGGGTCATAATGTGCCTCATGACGAGCCTCTCGAAGCACTTCATGATGATGGGTGGGAGTGCGACGGGACAGTAGTCATTGAGGCAGGACCCTGAAGACTTCTTTGGCATAGGGACGATGTTGGTGGCCTTGAAGCATGTTGGAACGACGACGCTGCTCAGAGAGATTTTGAAGATGTCGGTAAGAACATCTGCCAGGTGGTCTGCACATCCTCTGAGCACTCAGCCAAGAACGTTGTCTGGTCCAGCAGCCTTCCGTGGGTTGACTCTACGTAGAGTTTTCCTCACATCAGCCGTGGTGAGACAGAGCACCTGGTCGTTGGGAGGAGGGGTGCAGTTCCTCGCCACCACGTCGTTCTGCACTTCAAACCGAGCGTAGAAGTCGATCAGCGCATCTGGTTGGGAGGCATCTTTGTCACAGGTAACTGATGTTGTCCTGTAGATGGTGATGGCCTGGATGCCCTGCCACATGCGCCGCGTGTCACCGCTGTCCTGGAAGTGACTGTGGATTCTCTGGTTGTGTGCGCACTTTGCCTCTCTTATGGCCTGGGACAGTTTGGCCCTCGCTGTTCTTAGGGCTACCTTGTCTTCTGCTCTGAAGGCGGAGTCTCGGGTCCTCAGCAGTGCACACCTCTGCAGTCATCCATGGCTTCTGGTTGGAGCGTGTGGTGATGGTCTTGGAGAAAGTTACCTCATCAATGCACTTGCTGATGTTGCTGGTCACTGATGCTGTGTATTCCTCCAGGATGGTAGAGTCGCCATATGTTGCAGCCTCCCTGAATGTGTGCAAGTCAGTACACTCAAAACAGTCCTGAAGAGATGCCCGGTATGTTTGTGTAAACAAGATCAAGTACGTTCGCCCCTCTCGTTGCAAAGTGCACATACTGATGGAATTTAGGGAGCACTGTCTTGAGATTCACATGGTTGAAATCTCCAGCGACAATAAACAGGCCGTCAGGGTGAGCATTCTGCAGATCGCTCATAGCCCCATACAGTTCACAGAGCGCTTCCTTAGCGTTACCGCTGGGGGGAATGTAAACTCTGCTTATGATATCGGTGGTGAATTCCCGTGGTAAATATAAAGGTCTGCATCTAACAGTCACAAGCTCCACCAGCGATGAGCAGTAGCTAGAGACTTGCATAGAGTTCTTGCACCATTCCGTGTTGATGTAAACACACAAGCCACCACCGCGAGTCTTACCACACAGAGCTGCATTTCTGTCGGCACGAAACGAGGCGAGCCCATCTAGCTGAATGGCGGCATCCGGAACTCTGTCTCTGAGCCACGTCTCCGTGAAAAAAAAAGATGTAGCAGTCTCTACACTCATGCTGCGTAGACGGAGTCGGATGTAGTCCAGATTATTTTCCAGGGAGCAAACATTTGAGAGCAGGATAGACGGGAGAGCTAGGGTTTGTTTTTAGCTTAGCATGTACCCCCGCCCTCTTGCCGCGCTTTCCTCGCACACCGCTTACGACGTTCTCTCCACCAGCATCAGGCGACGCCAAGGACTGGAAGCCTGGTCTCCGCAGGAAGCTTGGTTGTTGGATGAATCCTATATTTGAGCAGTGTCTGGCCATGGTAGACATGCTCACCGGTTGCTCTGATGTCCGTGTGCTGCAAAAGTCGGGTTATTTAACAAAAATAGCACCATTTTGGATCCGGAGCGGCCAGTGCGTGCTTCCACACCACCATCACAGTCTGCCAAGTTCTGTGACAGCGCCACCTATGAGTCAAGAAATCACAAAAATGGCTCATGATTGTCATTTTTCATAAAATCGTGATGTATCTATGTATTCCTTGAGTGATGAGAGTTTCAACTAAACCAATTTTTCCTACATTAGCCATTTTGCCTCAGTCATTTATTTTGTATTTTTTTATAATAAATGATGTACGAATGCTTTTGAATGCTTTGTCAGATTTCAAAGAAAATGTTTATGTGTATTCAACATCATGTCCTTAAAGGTACCTGAGCAGTTTGTAGACAGTGCCACCTACAATTCAAAAGATAATTAAACAAAACTTTTGTGTGCTCACTCTAAACTTGGCTTGTCTCCTAGCCATTGTTCATCAAGATGTCTAAGTGACAACACATGTATATTTTCTGGACTACAACCTTAAAAGTTGGGTGTTCCAACAATTTACAGTTTTAAAATTTGTACTTCTGTTCACAAATCGGTTTTCACATTGGGCGAACTACAACATTGGCCTTATTTCACCACATAATTCCTGATTCTATTCAAAACCACTTGCACCATGTGGTACAGTATATCGGATGCTGGACGGGAGATTGGAAAAGTACAGATCTGAATCCTACTTGGGGTGACTCATAAACCAGTGTGCATTTGCAATGTATATCATATCCAATCCAGACCATTCTGGCCCTGCAATTGCTGCTCACAGCTATATTGCGTAAAATTATAGTAAATGTCTTACCAGTGACCAACTCTTTGGATGGCCCCCAAAAAAAGTTAAAATGGACTTTACCATGTCTGCTGCCTTGGACATCTTATTTGAGCCATTTTTGCCTAATTTTCATTCACATCACAAATCAAATATAGCGATAGTTGCATGGATGCAAACTTTAAAAATCCATTGGAAATACTAATCCATCCAGGCACCTTTGGCATACTATATTAAGCTATAATCAAATTTGCAGTTTTGGTAACAAAAAAAAAAAAATTAAAAAAAATAAAATAAATAACAATAATTAATTGTAGGTGCACGTCATAATGACGAAAATCCCCTGGAGGGTGTGCATGCCTGTCACATCTAGCTACAAATCTCTTCCTGCAGTTACATTCTCCCTTCCCTGTCGGGCCACAAGGGGGCCCCCTATAACTGTCTAATTGAGCCATAACATCTGCCTGAGTCTTACTCGCAGCTTTTAGTATATAAAAAACCTACCTTGCTTTGCCAGGCACCTTTGGTGGCTCAGGGGCCTTAAGCAGACGCTTATACCACTTATAAGAAATGGCACTGGCAGCAGTTTCCCCAGACGTGATGATTTGGGATGGAAATTAAGCTTTATTCCCCAACTTTGCTATATCCCAGTGTTTTGGATACATTGAATTCTCTTTGAATTCTTCGATGAAAACCTGATTAATGTTTGTAATACTTTAAGTGATGTTTTTTATGTGCTCAGTCAGCCTGTGATTTTTTTGAGCAAGATGATCAAACAAGGCACAAAAAATGATTACAGCTACATGGAAAGAGGATGTTAACCTCCTTTCACACTCTATATCTCTCTAACATGCCACCATTAAAATGAAGGAAAGGATTAGACAGCAAATTCTATCGATTCTCCTGTGTCTACTTAGAGTGTACATTTTCCCATGAAGGCGAACCAAGACCTGTATCCATGGAAACTACCAGGAGCCAATCAAGAGTCTTTAAAGTGCATCATGTGACCCAGAGCATGTTGAGAGATGTATTGAAGTTGGCAGTCAAGCTGTCTGCTGACTGCATTTTATTAAAAGAAAAATACAAACCATTGAGACAGAAAAGCTCCTTAGAGCAGAAGGGGGGGGGGGGGGATGGGGTGGGGGGGGGAGAGAGAGAGAGAGAGAGAGAGAGTGTGAGTGAGTGCGAGCGAGCGCGAGCATTTCGGCTTTTACAGGTTGAAAAGGGAAAAGATTGCTCCTTCTTTTATGTTGTGGAAATTTCACAGCTCAAAGAAAGTGAATGAGTTGTGAACGATGGGGTGGATGTTTGCTTTGCTGAGTGGAGCATTTACTCTAGCACTCACCACTTCCCTGCAAAAATAACACTTTTCTATACATTTCAAGTTTAAAAAACAATATCCAGGGATCTTGTACTAAAGAATCATGCAGTTCAACACTTGTCTAGAAAACTAAACCAGGCCCATAGGCTCTATTCCAAAAGTTAGTGAGCTGCTTTGCTGACTGTGGTCTACCTAGGCAGCTACTGTACATCCTGAGGCAGTATCGTAAATGACAAAAACAACATCTGCCATTTACAAAAGTTCTACGCATTCCCCATATTTTTCTTGTATGTTTATTAAATATTTTAGCTATTTTGATTATTATTTAGCTATTTATCCTTTAGCTACCAATAAGAGTATAGTATCCCCATCTCCACATGGGGATACTACACTCTAAAATGTGTTAAAACACAACACATTTTATGTTTAAGTCCCTACTGCAGAATTCTGCAGATTCCATCTGGGCCTCAGTGACTGTCTTGGAACTTTAAATAGCCACACAAATAGCATCCCTCCCGTTAAGTGTACAGGACACTCGACACACTATGAAGCTCAGCAGTGCCAACCTACTTTTTCAGCCATCTTGGTTCTATCAGAAAAATTCATAGACTTAAAGTTAAAGTTGCAATGACATTTATTTGATGAAATTATAGTGAATCACAGAATACAGTATATTTTCTTTTTTGCTGTAAGCCCCATCTGGTGGTCCGATAAGATTGCTACACAAACCATCAGATCCTGCCGAAGATAGGAGGCAGGGGGCGAGGAGCCTAACCCCGTGCAGGATAGGACTCAACTGGTAGCGGTGGTAAGGTGGAGTTTATAGAACTAGAACTATGCTTAAGCTTACATTTTCAGATGTATTTTTTCCATTCATTTCATCCATAAGGATTTCTTAACTCTTATGTACATGAGTTAAGTCTGACCCCTTTGAGACAAATTTAATGCTAAAAATGTTATGTTTGCTGTTTGAAATAAATCATAAATGTATCTGTCTATTCTTTATAACTCAGATTTGACTGTGGCAGTATGGTCAAGTTTGACTGCGTCTTGTAGCATCATTGTAAAATCTGACACTTCAACAGAAGTTGATTAAAAATGCTTAAATTTGATAAATATTGGTTTATTGGTTTATAGAGATCAGCCAATGCATGGAGCACTGAAGCCATCTATTGGCCATAGTTGTCATTTCATGAATTTGTTTTATTTTTTTCCAGCAGATGTCACCAGAGATGCAAGCAATGCATGACATATTTTGATGTTTTGACAATCTTTCAATTTACTGAAATTATGTTTTATTTAATAGAATTGGAGATAACAAAATGTACTTATTTTATATGAATGTAATAATTTAGAGGTAAAAAAGATCATAAATATCACAAAAGAAATGCATAACTTTAATGTTTTTGCTTTATTGATGTTAGTGTTATTTCTTTCTTTAATAAAATAAGAAAAATTACACTTTTTCTGGGGTCAAATTTGATTTTACTTAATTGTTCAACCTGCGCTGTCATCTGTTCTGCCTCAATCAAACCCTTCAGAATAAGGGTTCAACAGGATAAAACTCTATTGATTAATATAATTTTTATTTCAGAAAATTAACATTGTTCCAAATGTTTGACAGTTGCATATTTATTACATCTGCCAAACAATGTACATTCACGTCAGCTCACCAACTGAACGCAGCAATATATATAATGCCGCTGCATTACGGTTCTGAGAAAGGGCACTTATAGCCAGGGCCGGAGTGAGACTCATTTTCAGCCCTGGAGTTTCATGCCTTAGACCGGCCCACTTTAGTTCAAGACTGACTATTAAAATAATGTAATTAAAACCTCAGTATATAAGTCTGTAATAGTGCACTGTTCTCTACAGCCTTGTAATTTATTGTATTTTTCTAGGCATTTTGTATATTTACTAGGCCCTTCTTTTGATAAAAAACATAATGGGTCACTAGTAACACTTGGGCATAGAAAGTTGTTATAGGCCTAGTGTAACTAATGTGATCATGATTGCTTATTCACACAGTTTACCTGTGTCTTCCACAGTGAGAGCCTACAACTGGGTCATGGCTCTGCTTCTGACACTAAATACAATTTTACAAATTGTCATATTTCTCACCACAAATCTCCCCTTTTTACAAAGCTTTCTGATCAAGTCAAGTCAGTTTCATTAATGTAGTGCTGAATCATCTGGTATCATTAATTATCTCAGGGCATTCATTGAGCAGGTGTACGCCATACTAGGGCTGCAACTAATGATTATTTTGATAATCGATTAATCTAACGATTATTCGAATGATTATTCGACTATTCGGCAATTATTGCTATGGTTAATCATTAGCTCTTAGCCGATTAGTCAGCTTGTGTCCTGACTTGAAAGGTTGTATTAAACATGCTTACTAACAATAAAGAGGACAAAATCATCTTTTAAAAATACCTCTAAATGACATTCACTGAATTAATGGGAAAAATAATTTTATTATGTTTAATTCAGTAAAGAAATTCACTGCAAAAAACCTATTTCTATCAAGTGTTGTTGTCTTGTTTTCAATTTTAAATAGTCTAAAAATCCTTAAAACAAGATACATTTACTTGAGAAGCAACATATAATTTAGACTTGCTTAAAGAGTATGTTTCTTAAATATACAGTAAGTATATTTTGTATATAAGTGTATTTTTTCTCACTTGATTATACTTCTGCAAGTGCAGTAAAGACAAAATATACTAATATTCAAGATCTATTCTCTAAAAGCAAGTCTAAATATCTTAAATGCTGCTTCTCAGGTGAAATAATCTTTTTTAAAAGGATTTTTATATATTTTTAAATATTTGTATTTTTAATATTATATTCAACATTCTCAGATAACATTTTTTTTCTTCTGCAGTATAGTTCCTAAAGAAAATGTACATTGTTTTAAATGAGTTTTAGATATTTTTATTGGAAAATAAGCCAAAACAAAACAAATCAAAAACATGCTGTGCAGAAATGGGATGAAGACCTCTCTCACCTTTCTGTTCACTTCAATCCATCTTTAACTCACAAAAAAACAAACTCTCTCTTATTAATAAAGCTGAGTATTGCCAATTTTCTTCACGATAAGAAATGCACAGTGACACACATATTATGATTAAATAATCATCGCTTTATAATCTAGATTTAGTAAGTGCGGCCGGGTGCAGTTTCAATCTCTCCCCCTTAGATCGAGACATTCGTGCAGCTCATAGAAGAGGCGCTGACTGCACAGAGAAATCCCAGTTTCAGAGTTTGTAGTTAACTACAAGACCAGCTTCCGTATTATTTGATTTTTTTATATACCTATAACGCATTAAATATATCTGCATTTAAGATGTAATGCCAGGGAGTTTCCTTTAAAGACCTCCGGCTCCACTTATTCCACAACGAAAGCGCTTCTGTATTTACTTATTGGATATTTTTGTATAATTCCCCAATACTTTGGGAACTACATCATCTGAAGCTGTTTGGAAAGTTTAGAGTGCATCTGGATGGTGATCTCTGTAACTCTTCCTCAGTCAGACTCTTGCACGTCATCATTACAGTTTATTGTGATCTAATTTTATGATTAATGAGATCAAATGACAAATTCGACAACTAAAATTATTGTCCACAATTTTGTCGTTGTCAATAACATCGACTAATCGTTTCAGCTCTACACCATACTTTTCATTAACATTAATTCTTGTAATTGTTATATTCACTCAATGAGCAATAGAGGCCGATGCTGCTGAAGAACTACAAGAAAAAGTTTGATACATAAACATGAACGGTGGTTTGCAGACAACATTGTTTGCACGGCCGCTAGCATCTTGTACTGCTCCTAACTAGCTTAACGTTAGCTTACCAGCCCTCTCATCATCTTCATTTCGTGCACTGGTGAAAAAGCTGCTCAGTTTTTACATTTGACCGTGTCAGTTTGAAGAGCTTTCTTTTTTTTATCTTCCTTTTCAGCGCCACCTTTGCGCTTTCTATTGTCCATTTTAGCCTATATCCTCCATCAACCACAACCACCACTGACTGAAGTTTACAAGTGACATTTTTTTTGTTTTTTTTTAAGCAAGGTGCCGCTGTCAGGGGAGTCAAACGATAATTACGTCATTAACCTGCAGGCTGCACTCTGCAAAAAACAATAAATAAAAAGAGTGGAGCTGAGGTCAAATAAAAAATAAAAAAGAGTGGGCTGCTGTGAGTGCAGGCAGCCTAGGGACAGTATCCATATTTCAACCCAGTGCCATGACAACACTGGCCCTCGTGGCCAAAAAAACAGACCGGCCCACCGGGAATTCTCCCGGTGCTCCCGATTAGCCAATCCGGGCCTGCTTATAGCTAACAATTGTGTAGTGTATTGCTGATTTGGCTCAATATCACTTGCTATAGCTTTTAGTGATTTCTGTTCTCACTTCAGTTTTCCGCTGACAACATTACTATTTTAGAAGGTATATGCATGGACTCCCTAACCATTAGCAACCAGTGTTCAAAGAATTAAAGATTACTGCCCCCTACTGATCATGTCTGTTCTTCGCCGCTAATGCCATGTGATGCAACTTGGGTTTTTTTGTGTTTTTTTTTAGTCACACTCTCAGAGACCACATCTGTATTGTCTAAGGAGCAAATCCACTAGCCATCATATTTTACAATTTCTGCTGCTTTTCAGTGAGCAGAAAACAACCGAGTACACAAAGCTTAAAAACAGCATTAACTCAATAATGGAAGTCTAGCAATTTAGAATTTATAGAAATGTGCAAATTTGTGGTTATGTTTGGTCATTTGCATCACAACATTTTTATAATAATCTATACCCTGCCTTTTAAAACCAGAGGTACGGCTTCATAGCGAGTTATTGCCGCATATGTTGGTAAATTGCTGGAGAAATCTATTGTCTGGTTGCTTAACATGTGACAGCAGAGTTGTAATAAATATGCAACTGTCAAACATTTGGAAGAATGCTAATGTTCTGAATTAAATTGATTAATACATCTGTAGACATGTATTGTTGAACTCTTATTTTGATGGGTTTGATTGAGGCAGGACAGATGACAGCGCAGTTTCAGACCCACCCAAATCATACAAGCTGTATATTAATGTTATATTCATGAGCAGTAAACATGAGAAATTAGCAAATTTCTTGCTTTAGTATTATTTTCCTAACAAAACAAATTATTGTATAATATTATTATATATTATATTAAATTATTAGAAAATCAGACTAAAGACAAAACGACAAGGACTGCGTACTACAATCTGATGAAGCACTGCAAAAGACATTATTGAATAAAAAACAACGGATCAATATAAAACTATTGATTTTTAGTTGCTGATTATAAGTGTAGAATCAATATAATTAAATAATGTTGCAAAATAATAAAATAGTTGCAAATAGACAAGTAGTATGAGAGTTTAGGGAGACCAACTAGATTGCGCCAAAAACAGTGTGTCATGGGAGTGAGCGGTTGCTGAAGAGCTCTTTTGCCACACTTTGTTTTTCAGCAATTCTCTGATTGGTGGGTCTTTCTCTTTAGGATCATGGTAAGTGTAGTTCTTCACCAGGAATTGCACTATTAAACAAGATGAAGTTGAAATAACATGGACTGAAAGCTTCAACAGAAGCATACACTATCGATTACCAAAACTCAGAACTCATTGTAGGTCTGTTTTTAAAGGTTTAAAGGTGGGCCGGTGACGCTTAATAGGTTTAATGCTAAAGATCAATTCCTCTATGGAGAAAATTAATGGGATTTCAACTTCCGTTGTGCTCTATAAATTTCAATAGAGTTTTTCTTTAGCATGTTACTATGATAACATGCTAAAGTTCAATGCTAAAATTCAAAACACACAAATATTGAGTAAAGTATATAAGTTTGAGTAAAAATATTTCTCCCAGTTCATCTGCCAGCTTTTTCATTGAATTATACATTGCAGAATTGCCTTCTTCAAGAAGGATTATTGCAATGCTGCCTTAGATATTGGCCAAGAGTACGTTTGTTAGAAGGTAGGATAATTATGCTTCCTCACTTGTGTTGGGTTTATCATTAGGGGTCTAGTTAGGCAGCTCACTAGATGTTGGTACAGTGCCATACACTTATTAACGGAAACTCAACCACACACACACACATGCTATTTTTAGCTAGCATGAACAGTATTTCTTATCAGAGGCTTTGAAACTACCTGTCCACATCAATCAGCTCACTCGGCTTTCAGCATTCAGCCTGGTGTGCCTCAGTTATTAGACCATAAGATCTCTCTCTCTCTCTCTCTCTCTCTCATCTTTCACTACCTCCCTCTGATATTAAGAACGGTAGATTCCATTCTCTTTACAGAGCACCATGACCTGCATGTATGAACATAGGACTTGATCCTGGTTTCTCCCTCTGAGAGGATTTTTCATGTTTTCCTCCATCAAAGGTTTCCCAGTCATGCAAGTAAAAGTTCCTCCAAAAACTAAAATTCAACATTTAATCATCCTCATATCATTCCAAACCCGTATGACTTTCTCTCTTGAAACAAAAAAAAAAAGATGTTTTGAAGAATGTCCTGGACACTATATTTTATAAACAATGAACCTGAATGGGGATCGGGGCTGTCAAGGTCCAAAAATATTAAATGTTTGCATACATTCAAATATGGCATATCGAGATGTGAGAAACCAATGACGTTTGTTCTTATTGACATCAGTCCTGCATGACACATCTTGACCATTTTTTATGCACAAATGAGATATGAGAGCTACGACAGTAGTTATCATTATCAGCAGTTACGGATTTAATGTAACAAAAGCTATTATGAAACAAACCATAGGCAAACGCTGTTATATGGCTTCAAAACTTTTATAACACATTTTCATAACTTTTGGAGCCCAATAAATGGGCATTATTCCTATTTCTTTCATTTTGGATGTTTATTTATTTAATCAACTTTAGGCAATTTCATGTCCCAGGAGTTTATTTGAATTTAAATGATAAAGATTTCAAAAAAAAAAAAAAAAAAAAAAAACATTTCTTCTTTTTGTTATATGAAACTCCCATTAAAACTGAATAGGAAATTTTAGAAAGCCCCTTCATCATTTATTTTTGGTATTTTTCAAAATAAATTTAATATATAGATTTGACTGTTTTATCCTCATCACAGACCCATACTTTCAGTACTTAACTATGAAAATAATAATAATAATAATAATAATAATAATAATAATACATCAATTAATTAATTAATTAAAATACTTTATTTTCTAGAACTCTTTGAGAAACACCATAAATTTATTGTATAGCTGCCACGACATTCTTAAAAACATCTCCATTTTTGTTCCATGGAAAAAAGAAAGTCATTTGTGTTTGCTTTAACATGAGGGTAAGTAAATTATGACATCATTTTCGTTTTAAGGTGAACTACAGGGAGAAAGAAAGCAAGCAAGAAAGAAAAAAAGCAAGCAAGAAAAAAAGACGATTCTAAGAACATTTGGTGCATAAAGAATTTGATGCAAAATGTGACCAATAGATGGAGACAGAACAACGAGGAGAGACAGACAGGAAGAGATGGAAAGACACTGATAGCAAGCTTATTAAAATGATCAACATATAAATAAGTGTCAGTTATGGACTGCAGTATTAAAACTACATTTGTCAGAAGATCAGTCTCAGGAGACAGTGGTTCTGTAATTAAACTAGCTTTATTTAATTGCGTTAATACAATTGAGAAAGTGTTTTTCCTAACCACACATCTCTGAGATCAACATAGCTGCCCAAGAGTCCAGCAAGTGTGACCTCCACTCAAGAATTCTTACCTCCTCTCTGAATTCACTAACAGATAAGTGATCTCTTTGAGAAAACAAATACAGACCACCAGCATTCGCACAATACAAATCCTCTCTTTGTTACTGTGCGCTGTTGAAAGACTTCTTTACGTGCTACCTGCTCCCAGCATGCCCTCTGTTCACCTGGTGACACTGACAGAAAGAGGGAACTCTGCTAAGTGGCCGGGCTTTGTTGGTTCTTTTAAGCTCACTTTTTCTCTATTGCTTTCTCTTTTTCTTTCTGAGCATCCAGGCAGCAGTGACAGGGAATCAATCCTTTAGAGATCCCCAGCAGGTAGAGCTCTCCCAGCCTGTTCCTCTCTCGGACTCCCTGTTGATCTGCATTCATCAGGAACATCAAAGGGCAGCTCAGGATGCTGCTGTGTCCCCCCGTTTGCAAGCCCCTCCTGGCTGATTCTGCCGCCCATCAGGAAACAATCTCCCCTCCATCGCACAGGCTCATCTAATCAATGCTGGAGTTTATGGCTCTCTGGGTTCCTACGGCTCCTGCGAGGAGCTAAAGGCCTGTGAGAAAGAAACAGTCTTAGGAGAAGAGACTAAGGGTGCTTTCACGCTTGGTTCGATTGCTCGGACACCAGCAGGTAGGAGAAATGAATTATACAATAATAATTGCGATCGGGAGCCTGCAAAGACGCAAATTATACGTCATCACAAGTGGTTCTCTTTCGCGATTTGGTACGATTGTGTTCAAATAAGCAGCGAACCGTACTGGAGTTCACATGGACCATACTCCAGACCACCTTTTCAAGCTCTTAGGGTGCTTTCACACTAACACTTTCACAAAATCATGGAGGAAAATTAACTGAATGTTAACATAGTGAAGTCTATCACTACCCAACTTCAAGCCCTCCTGGAAAAAAAAGCATTCACATTATCCAAACGAACCGACCTTTGACTTCATTCGACCCCAGGTGTGCACCAAAAGTGGTAATGTGAAAGCACCCTAAGAGTCTACAAGCTCATTCCATGTATCGCAGCAGTTTCCTGGAGAAATGACCACTAGAGGCTCTACAACAGAAAGTAATTTTATTCACTTTCACACAAATCATGAGTAAAATGGCAGAATATCAGTTCATAAACACATATTTTTGCCCTCACACAGTGCTATCTTATGACATCTAAACACTTTTACTATTGTGCATGACTTGTACGACAATACATTTTAATATTTGCATTATATAACCAACTACATTTACAAACTTATTCAAGTACGCTCAAATTGCATATAAGCTAAACTGAAAGAGCGTTGCACTTCCAATGCAAAACAATGGGGTACGAGTCCTGAAGAGCATGTGAGTCGATAAGTGTCATGATAAGAAGTGTCATAGAAGCACCACAAAATTATGTAAAAAAGATCTCACATTTGCATTTTATGACGCTATCATTAATGTTCAGGGTTGGGATGTCGGATTTGCTGATTTAAAACTTGATAGAGCACAACCCTTAAAAACCTCATCTGTTTGGGAAAATGTTTTACTCAGTTGACACATTTCACCTCGGAACTGCTGTGAAACGTGTACTAAACTACATCATGTAATTTTGCAAAAGTGTTTCCATAGTCATGTAATTTCCATGTGATCAGGCTTAAGATTTTGATTGGAACTTCATAAAATATCATTACATTCATCTCAGCTAGTTAAGAACTAATCCTAACTGAAAACATCTCTTAGTCTCATGAGTTATGACAGAAGAACCTCTTAGCAATTACATTGCCTTCTGGGAGGCTTCTTACCCATAGTAAAGCTTGAGAAAAACAACAAAAAAGATATCCATCCATCCATCCATCCATCTTCAACCGCTTATCCGAAGTCGGGTCGCGGGGGCAGCAGCTCCAGCAGGGGGCCCCAAACTTCCCTATCCCAAGCCACATTAACCAGCTCTAACTGGGGGACCCCGAGGCGTTCCCAGGCCAGTGTGGAGATGTAATCTCTCCACCTAGTCCTGGGTCTTCCCCGAGGCCTCCTCCCAGCTGGACGTGCCTGAAACACCTCCCTAGGGAGGTGCCCAGGGGGCATCCTTACCAGATGCCCAAACCACCTCAACTGACTCCTTTCCACGCAAAGGAGCAGCGGCTCTACTCCGAACTCCTCGCGGATGACTGAGCTCCTAACCCTATCTCTAAGGGAGAAGCCCACCACCCTTCTGAGGAAGCCCATTTCGGCCGCTTGTACTCGCGACCTAGTTCTTTCGGTCATGACCCAACCTTCATGACCATAGGTGAGGGTAGGAACAAAAATTGACCGGTAGATCGAGAGCTTTGCCTTCCGGCTCAGCTCTCTTTTCATGACAACGGTGCGATAGAGCGAATGCAATACCGCACCCGCTGCCCCGCTGCCCCGATTCTCCGGCCAACCTCCCGCTCCATTGTCCCCTCACTCGTGAACAAGACCCCGAGGTACTTGAACTCCTTCACTTGGGGCAATACCTCCTTCCCCACCCGGAGTACGCACTCCATCGGTTTCCTGCTGAGAACCATGGCCTCAGATTTAGAGGTGCTAATCCTCATCCCAGCCGCTTCACACTCGACTGCCAAGCGGTCCAGTGAGAGCTGAAGGTCACGGACCGATGATGACATGAAGACCACATCATCTGCAAAAAGTAGAGATGAGATCCCCAGCTCACCGAACCGCATACCTTCCCCACCCCGACTACGTCTCGATATCCTGTCCATGAATACCACAAACAGGATTGGTGACAAAGCGCAGCCTTGGCGGAGACCAACCCCCACATAGAACGAGCTCGACTTCGTGCCGAGGACCCGGACACAGCTCTCGCTTTGGAAGTACAGGGATTGGATCGCCCTAAGAAGGGACCCCCCCACCCCATACTCCCGAAGCACCTCCCACAGTCTCTCCCGGGGGACCCGGTCATACGCCTTCTCCAGATCCACAAAACACATGTAGACCGGATGGGCATACTCCCAGGCCCCCTCCAGAATCCTTGCGAGAGTAAAGATCTGGTCCGTCATTCCACGGCCAGGACGGAACCCGCATTGTTCCTCTTCAATCCGAGGTTCGACAATCGGCCGCACCCTCCTCTCCAGCACCTTGGAGTAAACTTTACCAGGGAGGCTGAGAAGTGTGATACCCCTGTAGTTGGCACACACTCTCTGGTCCCCCTTTTTGAAGAGAGGAACCACCACCCCGTTCCGCCACTCCTTAGGCACTGTCCCAGATTTCCACGCGATGTTGAAGAGGCGTGTCATCCATGACACCCCCTCCACATCCAAAGCTTTCAGCATTTCTGGTCGGATCTCATCAATCCCCGGGACTTTGCCACTGCGGAGTTGTTTGACTACCTCAGTGACCTCCCCCAGGGAAATAGAATCTGATACCCCATCAGCCTCCGGCTCTGCCTCTAGCATAGGGATAGAGTAGGGATTTAGGAGTTCTTCAAAGTGTTCCTTCCACCGCCCAATAACCTCCTCGGTTGAGGTCAACAGCGTCCCATCTTTGCTGTATACAGCTTGGATTGTTCCCCGTTTTCCCCTCCTAAGGTGGTGGACGGTTTTCCAGAAGCACCTTGGTGCGGACCGAAAGTCCTTCTCCATGGCTTCTCTGAACTTTTCCCACACCCACTGCTTTGCCTCCCTCACGGCTGAGGCCGCAGCCCTTCAGGCCTGTCGGTACCTTGCAACTGCCTCCGGAGACCTCCGGGACAACAAATCCCGGAAGGCCTCTTTCTTCAGTCGGACAGCTTCCCTGACCACCAGTGTCCACCACGGTGTTCGAGGGTTACCACCCCTTGAGGCACCTAAAACCTTGAGGCCGCAGCTCTCCACCGCAGCTTCGGCAACGGAAGCTTTGAACATTTCCCACTCCGGTTCAATGTCCCCAACCTCCGCAGGGATGCCTGAAAAACTCCGCCGGAGGTGTGAGTTGAAGATCTCGCGGACAGAGACCTCCTCCAAACGTTCCCAGTTCACCCGCACTATTCGCTTGGGCTTCCCAGGTCTGTCCAGAGTCTTTCCCCACCCCCTGATCCAATTCACCACCAGATGGTGATCAGTTGACAGCTCTGCCCCTCTCTTCTCCCGAGTGTCCAAAACATATGGCCTCAGATCTGATGACACGATTACAAAATCGATCATCGATCTTCGGCCTAGGGTGCTCTGGTACCACGTACACTTATGAGCATCCTTATGTTCGAACATGGTGTTTGTTATAGATAATCCATGACTAGCACAGAAGTCCAATAACAAACATCCACTCGTGTTCAGATCGGGGAGGCCGTTCCTCCCAATCACGCCTTTCCAGGTGTCCCTGTCATCTCCCACGTGCGCGTTGAAGTCACCCAGCATCACTATGGAGTCCCCTACTGGGGCCCTATTCAGGACTCCATTCAGGGTCTCCAAGAAGGCAGAATACTCTGTACTGCTGTTCGGTGCATATGCACAGACAACAGTCAGAGTTTTCCCCCCCACAACCCGTAGGCGAAGGGAGGCGACCCTCTCGTCCACCGGGGTAAACTCCAACATAGCGGCATTCAGCCGGGGACTTGTGAGTATCCCCACACCCGCCCGTCGCCTCACACCATGGGAAACTCCAGAGAAGAATAGAGTCCATCCCCTATCCAGGAGTACGGATCCAGAGCCACAACTGTGTGTCGAAGTAAGCCCCACCAGATCCAACTGGTAACGCTCCACCTCTCTCACCAGTTCCGGCTCCTTCCCCCCCAGTGAGGTGATATTCCACGTCCCTAGAACTAGCCTTTGCTGCCCGGGTCTGGTCCGTCGAGACCCACGGCCTTCACTGCCACCCATATGGCAGCGCACCTGACTCCTGCGGTTTCTCCAATGGGTGGTGGGCCCAAGGGATGTAGAGGGGGGTGTCACGTTGCTTCTTCGGGCTGTGCCCGACCGTGCTCCGTGACAAGCCCGGCCACCAGGCGCTCGCCAACGAGCCCTCCATCTGGGCCTGGCTCAAGACGGGGGCCCCGGGCTTCCTCCGGGCAGAGTAACTCCTCCTCTTGCCGTTTTTTCCATTGAATCTTTGTGAACCATTCTTAGTCTGGCCCCTCATCTGAGACCACTTTGCCTTGGGAGAACCTATCAGGAGCACCTGGCTCCAGACAACACAGCCCTCAGGATCATAAGGGCACACAAACCTCTCCACCACGATAAGGTGCTGGTTCCCGGAGAGGAAGATATCCTTAATATCTCAATTGTTTCTTTTTGGCAGCAATGAGATTAAATAGAGTGTGGAGACTTTTGCCTAAATCTGAGAAAAAAAGACCCCATTCATTTCACATGTGCCTCCTCTAGAGTTTCAGAAGAGATCTCATCAATGTCTCATAATGTGCTCGATGTGCCAAGATTCTAAAGTCAGCAATCAAAAGTGAGAGGTTTCAATATGAACTCATTTCAACATTTTTCATCAATTTCATCCACAACCAAATTATCTGGATAATACTCTTACTTCATGTCAACAATTGTCTTATTTGTTTCTATCTTTATACCTCCTTAAGATTTTTAGGAGAAATTTTGTAACAACCAAAGTTGATAGTTTCATGAAAAATAACTAATTACTCCTGAGATACGAAAGAGCAAAGAGAGAAGTAGACTGAGAGAAGTAAAACTGTTCCAGTGTGAGGTTAGAGTGGGGAATCGGTATGTTGTTTGTCTGAAGGGTGCTGGAAAGGATGAAGTTAGTCAGAGATGAGGGTTGTGTCAGAGACAAACTCATGCTGTCGTGATCTGACAGTGTTTGTGAGGGGAGGAGCTCACCGCTCTGTGATCCGGAGATGAGCTGGGACAGAATAAAGCCTTAGAGACAGATTATCTTCAGCTCCAAGACAAATGAGAAGAAACATCTGAACTCTATCTGCAGAAGCAAACAAAAGGAATGAAGGGATTAGAGCAGTCAAGCAGTCCTTCCCTCTCTCTTTCGTTCTGCCTGTCTCAAGCCTCTTGTTTGTGATGTTTCATTATTCACAGCATTTTATCAAACACACACACATTAACAACACACAAAAACTAATACAAAACAATTTCTTCATGGGGCACTAAAAAAAGAGCCAAAAGAACCAAAGAGCTTTTTTTCGCGCTTGCCATACAAAAGTTAGCACCATGATGCTAGGGTATTGTGAGTGTTTTTTTTAAGAGATTGATGGATACTGTGTTTTGCTGATACTGATAATTAAGCTGGTGTAAAAGTTGATAACTGATTAATCGTTCGAACCCTCCAACGCTGGCCACAGAGGAATAATAAAAAAATGTAAACTATCTCCTAGTGTCTGCAGCTATCTTGATTATTTTCCTATAACAATAGATCTATAAAGCAACTATCATCAGCAATTAATCAGTAAAACAAATATATTGGTCGTCTTCTAGTATTAAGTGCATTTCAACAGTAAAAGGTTGCTAGTGTGTTTTCGGGGGTTGCTAGGTCACTGCTTATATGTCAAAGTTGCATATTAAAGGCTAGTGTATATTTAGTTTTTTTCGTGTGCCGTTCCATTTCGCACACTGTTGAGCATTCAGCATTTCAAAGTATATTGTTTTTGAAGTAGGCACATATAGACATGTTTAATGTATGCACACTACAACAACTATACAAATACTCTTTTTGTAGTCAATGCACAAACACGCGCATACTGGGTTGATGTTTGAATTGCCAGTCTGATCTCATGAGAAGTCGAACAAATTTGTTTGAGGTGGCTAATTCGTATGAAATCCAACAAGTTTGTTCCTAAGAATTCACACAAATTCTAGACGTGCAAAACCCCGGATGTGTAATGAGGAAGTAAGCAAAATATCAGAGTGTCAGACATTGTGTAGATGCCCTTAATTTTATGCCCTTACCCAAGCCCTACATCTAAGCCAAACCATAGAGCATAGACCCAGGGGGTCGAAAGACAGCATGGGGGTGGGGTCACAAGATGATTTCCAGAAATCTTTTTTTTTTTTAAATGATTAGAAATAGTATATTTTAGCCATAATTGTAACAAAAGATAAAAATAGTCATTAAAATAAAAATAAAACCATGCAAATTACATTTCCCTTGTCCCCTCATGACCATGGAGGTGATTAGACAATATTAGCATCATCATCAGTTGCAGCAGGTCAATTTACTGCATCCATAAACATTCCAATATGTGCACATAGGTCTTTTTTTAGGCTTTAAGTTTACAATATTATTTTTGTCGAAATGAAACGTTGGTTAATATCGAAAGACAAAGCAGGGAGGCCAGCAGAGGAGAGGAGAAGAACCACCATCAGAAAGGCCAATGACCTTGGCCATTGTACGGGAAGAGACCTGCATGTGCATAAGGTGGACATCCATCAACATTCGGATCAGCCTTACTCCAAGTCCCGAAAATATTGAGAGGAATTTATCCAGTATGGATTCACATGTGTCATCGTCAAGTGCACTGAGGTGCTTGCACTTAAAAAACAAGCAACCCTCTCTTGTTGCTAAACCAGTTAGAATTTTTCCGGCAAAAGGAGCGAGAGTTCAAGACCAAAAGCAAGTCCTAACTAAACAGACAACAATGCCTGCCAAAGCTTAACAGGCATCATATGAGGGGGCATATTTAATTGCACAGGCAAAAAAGCCACACACGATCAGAGAACCCTTATCAAACCCACTGCTATAGCTATAAGTTGGGCTACGCATGGGGATAAACTGGCCTGTGAGCTAGAATCAGTGCTGCTGTCTAACAGGACTAATGCCCGGCGTATCTCCGACATGGCCCAGGACAAATAATGTCAGCTGGTGGACAGTGTAGAAAGGGAAAAAATATACTTTACAGTTAGTTGAAAACACAGATATATCAAACTCTGCCCAGCTGCTTATATTCATCAGATACTGTTTTGATGGAAAACTTAACGAGAACATACTGTTCTGCACCCCGCTGAAGGGAAAATGCACAGGCGAGGACATTTTCACAAAACTTGACAACAAACTACAAGGAAAGGGACTGTCTTTGGGACAAGTGCATCAGTGTGTGTGCAGACGGTGCTGGAGCGATGCTGGGGAAAAAGAAAGGTCTTATATCAAGAGTCTTACAGGTGGCGCCTCGTGTAAATTTCACGCATTGTATTACACACAGAGAAGCTCTTGCGATCAAAACACTTGACCCAGAACTTAAACGTGTTCTTGAGACTGCGATAAAAATGATCAAATACATAAAAGCAGGTCTTCTCAATTTCAGGCTATTTGCCACTCTCTGTAACAAAGCATGAGTGCTTGCTGTTACATACAGAAGTCAGGTGGCTTTCACAAGGGAATGTACTCAGCCGCCTTTATGAGCTGCGGGATGAAGTGCGGTTATTTCTGATGGATCATGGTTCCCAGCTCGTTGACCACCTCATTGATCCGGACTGGTTAAAAAAATCATAATGTCGCTGAATGATAAAATCCACGCATTCACAAGAAAACTCGAGCGCTAGATTGAGCGAGTTGAAATGGGTAGGATTTATATGTTAGGAGGAGGAGGAAATATGTTATAGGAGGAAAGTGTTAACAATTTTAACAAGTATTTTCCCAAACGAAACGGCTCTATAACAATATGACTGGATAAGATCACCATTCACTCTAACAAGGGCAAATCACATGACATCCGACATGGAGGATGCATTGGTTGAGCTCTCAAGTGACCAAACATAAAAGACAGCGTTTAAATTCAAGACGCTGGCTGAGTTTTGGATTTCAGTCAAGATGGAATACCCACAGTTGTCCAAGGCCGATGATCTCTGAATGGCGGTCTCCAAAATGAAACCAAGAATGGACTTACTGTGCTCCAAGCATTGTGCACACCCATCTCATTAGGTGAGGTTAACAGTGAACTTAAAGTAATGAATAAATTAGGCAACTTTTATCAAATATTATGGTTGTTAGGCTGTTGTGTTCTGTTGTGTTGTTGTCATTATGCTGTTTGGATAGGCCTATTACATTTGTATACTTTAAACACCTCTGAGGATAGTGGTGGTGGCTCATGAGTTACTGGCACCGTTATTTTGGGGGTCATGGGCTGAAAAGTTTGGGAACGCTTGCCATAGAGTATGAGTAAAAATGTATACATTTTGTTTTAATTTAAAAATGCAGCAAACATAAAAGATACATACCAAATACGACTGTCCTTTTGAAGACCCGAGCCCCTGAAATAATAGCTTAAAATAATAAACTGAAGTATTAGCTACTTTTAAGAAGTCACAGTTTTCAGTTTTAGAGATTATTATAATTTTTCTGTGTTTTAGCCAGATTATGATATTGCATTGGGTGTAGCATGTTTTTAAGCAAACAGCATATTCACAGTGCAAGCTATATATTCTTAATAGCTCATTACTTAGTTCAAGTTCACCTGTTAATTCACTTTATTGCCTGTGCAGCTGCAAGTTGTAATATGTTGTGAATATGGTTATGTATGTTTAAATTAAAATTGTTTTAATTCATTCATTTTAAATATCACCGTGAAGCATTTTTTCGTGTCTAAATTCATTATTGTTGATGAAATAAAATAATAACTTTATTCATTTAGCACCATCAAGGCAGGAGCTGTGTGTGTTTATTTAGCTTTGCGAGCTCAGGGTGGAACAGGCTGATCTCGCTGTGGTTTGTGCAGGTGGGACTGAGAGAAGACGTATGAAAAGGATCCATTGTGCAGGCAGGAAGGTATGAGCTCGAAAATTCCATGAATATGCATTTCATCCAGCGCTCACAATCCGCTCGCTGTTTCGGCAGAGTTTGGCTTGGCCAGACGCTTGCCAGCGGCCATGACTTAGAGATACCTTACAATAGCAGCTGTGATGGAGACCAGAACTCTTTCCCTCTTTCTCTTTCTCTCTAGCTCTCCCAACCATATGCATGATCATCTGCTTTTATGAGGGGAAGATGTTTGTGAGTCTTGGCACTGTCAAAATACCAGAACCGCTACTATGGACCAATGATCAACACTGAACTCCCAACCACCCATTTCACCATCGCTCTCTTACACTCACAAAATGCTACATTTGCCACATTGTATTGCCAACTCAGCAGAGCCAAAAATAAGTTTGAAACAACAACAAAATTCTGTTTGTGACACTCTGACACTCACCACACTACTGGGGGAGGTTTTTAGTGGTACATTTAAATATGAGGACACTCAAGACTAAATGTTAAACATCAACTATGACATTAAAATATGTCATTAATGACATTATGCCTCATTATATGAGTAGAATTCACACAAGATCAGTGAAATAATCTGTATTAACAACTCAGTGATTATCTAAAGTAATATATGTGCAGTATATAATGTGTCATTTGTAATGTTTACCCTTTGCATTCATTGTACTAATGTGCTAACTAGCTATATGTGGTCATAATATGCACCTATAACGCTCTAACTGTAATTTATAATGTCACTGATTCTACTGCAAAGATGTTAAAGAGTGTTAATGTGTAGAATACAGACAAAAGAATGATGATAGTTATATCTTCATTGTGTAAATGGCTTTTGTGAATTGGCACATAAGAACATTTGAGTAGATTTAATTCATTTTGTAAACAAAAAATGTAATGTTCCTGGAAAATGTCTCTGTGTGAACGATAGTACAGATGAAGGCAAGCTTGCACAAGCTCACTGATAACTCTGCCCGTCTGTGTGTGCATGTTGACTGATCTTATCTGTCTGCCTCAAAGTAGGTGGAGCTCCAGGTAACACCTACCGATGATGTGGACCAATGGCAGTAAGGTGTTCAGCAGCCTGTAAGAAGTTTTTCTGAAAGTTTGCCCTGGTGAGCTGTTACGAACCACCGAAATTATCTCAATAACATTGTCTTTTTGATCAGATTTTGCTCTAAATGACATCACATCCATTCTTTCTTCGATTTAGTAGGAAGTGTGCAGGGGCTTTTATCCCAATTCACTATGGTAAACCTACAAAAATGATTTCTATTTTGAGCTTTCAGGTTGGACTTGATGTGAAATCACATGCTAATGTCATTTGTTCTTGTGTATATATGCCTAATCCTTAAGCTCATAAAAAAGGGGCTGGCTATGTGTGTGTGTGTGTGGCCAGGGAAGTTACAGCGGTTTCAGAACAGCAGCAGTGTCCGCTTGGATGTTTAGCTGTTAACTGTTTGGCAAAGTTCTTTATTTGCTAAAATGCTTGCATATGTTTTCTGATAGGATTGTTGAAGCTTCTGCTGTTTGTCAAGCTTTATTTAATCGAACATTATTCAAGGGATATTGTGTCTACTGATCGCAAAGTTTTAATAGTTTCACCTCTTAAATTGATATGTGTAGTACAATACAAACATTAATGTGAGGTGGATGAAATACATGAATAATCATATTAAAGTATGTACGTATTTAAGGGTGTTATTTATCTTCCAAAAAACAAGTAACATCTCTGTTATAAATGTTTCATATAATAAAATAATATCAAAGTGAAAGAAACATGTCATTACTCCAGCTCTGCAGGTGAATACTTATCTCAGAGTGATCACAGGCAAAATACAGGCAACATCACACCATGAGATTCATCTGCACAGAATAGCAGTCTAGAAATAACTGACATAAAATGTTCCACCGCAATTTACTTGCAATTTTAGGTTTTAACCACAGATGTCGCTAGAGACCCCAAAGTTTCCGTAGTGTAGCTTTAATGGGGTCATGACATGGAGAATAAAATTTTCCTTGATCTTTTGACATATACAAGGTCATTGTACTATAAAAACATACTGTAAGTTTCAGAACTGAAAACTTCCTCCTTAATAGAAAAAGAGCAATTATTTAAACCAGGCTGTTGAAACGGCTGGTTTGGAATTTGTGGAGCTTGTGACATCATAAGGATTGAATACAGTACATCTGCATAGGACTGCCTCTTCAGCAAGAGATCAATGCCTATTTTTGATTGTTGCACCCTTAGCCCTGTCCATTGCTGCTCACAGTCAGTCACAGGTGAAGAAGAGAGAGGGCCTGTCATGGGAGATTCATCCAAAGGAGTTAGGACACCTTCATGTGCATTCATCTGGATTTAAATGTTTTTCTACATAAACCTGCACTAGATGAATGGCTTTGGCCATTATCATACATCTCATAAATACTTTTACCAAGACATAGAAAAAGTTCAAAAAGGCTTAAATATATGACATTATTTATAATGTTATATAGCATTAAAGCACAACATTCCCACCTGTAATTCATGTTATGAATGAGATAACCGGGGTTATACCGCTACTCTTTATGAGAAGTGCCCTGGGATTTTTAATGACCACAGAGAGTCAGGACCTCGGTTTAGCGTCTCTTCAGAAAGACGGTGCTTTTTTTACAGTAGTGTTCCCGTCACTATACTGGGGCAATAGTACACACACAGACCTCTGTTTGAGCACCCGCTACTGGCCTCCATACTACCACTTCCAGCAGCAACCTTAAGTTTACCCAGGGGGTCTCCCATCCAGGTACTGGCCACGCTCAACCCTGCAAAGCTTTAGTGGGCAACCAGGCGAGAGTTGCATGGTGGTACGACTGCTGAAATGCCCCTAAAGCAGTCTCAAGTTTTAAACTACAGCTCATTGGCTCTGAAACAGAGAGACATCCGTGAATGAGAAATATGAGTCAGTGTATGGAAATGAAAGGGAACAATTTGTTCACTTAAAAGATTAGTTTAAAAAAAACAGATTAGAAAAACATGGTGTTACACAAAGGTGACAGTACAGTGCTTCTAACAGTAACAGATAGTGTTTGTATCAGAAGTCTCAATTATATTTAGTGTGCCTGGCCTTCTTTTATACTTCGAATATCCAGGCTAAACATCCTTCCTCAAAAAGCCCAGTAAAATGAGCTAAAACGATATTGACACTGTATAAACAGGGGAAATTCCTCCCTTGTATTAGTTGAACATTCTCTTAAATTAGGGATGTTTACATTTCTCAGGTTTTTAAGGAGCTCTAACACACACACACACACGCGCATCAGATTTTCCTCTCAGAAGGTGAACATTATGCTTTGGTCTTCATGATTGACCGGCTGCTCATGTTACCCTGAGAGTGACTGCCATAAATATTTCATTACCAAAATTGCTTTGTGCCATAAATACACAGCAGAGAGAGAGACATACTTCCTCCTTATCACCACAGATGCCCAGACAATTAACACACCACCTCATACATCATTCCAGAGCCATTTACGTGGACATTTCTCTCTCTCTCTCTCTCTCTCTCTCTCTCTCTCTCACACACACACACACACACACACACACACACACATGCACGCACACACACATACACATCAGGAGTCCATTACTGGAGTTTAGGATTATGCTTGGATGGATGGATTCAAAACAGGTGCGAATGTAATTCAGCAGCAATGGGGAGTGTTGATGAAGAGAGCCAGAGCTCATTCCACAGTACAGAAATTAAGTCATTTCTCTCTGTCTATCTCTCTACAGGTGTACCAGAAAGAAGCTGGCTACTGGATGACTCCATTACAGGTGAGAAAAGAGAGAGAGAGAGTGAGAGAGAGAGAGTGAGAGAGAGAGAGCGAGAGAGAGAGAGAGAGAGAGAGAGAGAGAGAGAGAGAGAGAGAACAATTCAGCAAGTCATCAGCACAAATTCTGGTCAATGTCTGAACATATTCTGGCCATGAACTGCCCACTTAGACAGGAAATGATTGTCTGACAGACATAAAAAGCAACAATTAAAATTTATTTTGTTTTATTTGCCGTTTAGGGGCGGGTTTATCTGCATTACAGTAGTTGATCCCACAATAATAGGCCAGTGTGGAAAAAAACGTTTGAAATAATTGCACTGCAGTGTCGGTCTGCAACTAATTCAGCCAAAAACACGACAGAAATTAGCAGAAATGTGTGTAGAATTCAGAATTTCTGTCCATCCAAAAGGAATAAATACATACAGTGTAGGTATATCTCAGAAACCAAAGCGGTTTTGAAAGATGTGATGCAACTAAACTGGCCAACTTTGGCAGATTCAGTGATTCATGCAGCTTTGAAACGAGTTTCCTAGTTGCACATGAACGTCCCCATAAATTGTATTTACGACGGAGAAACTCAGAGACAATTTTGATTCCCAATTGTCCGAGGACGGAGGAGACATAAACTTTCAACATGGTGGAGTAGAGTGTGGTTTCTGTTGTGAAAGATGATAGATTTGATTGATATTTGTAATAAGTTAGCACTTGCTGTTTCGAGCATATACATTTAAGTATAATTTGATTCATATTACATAGCATGTGTCTTACCAAAATAGAAAGCAATGGTGACTGCCCATTTTTATTTTCAGCTGTCTTGGTTCCAGAAGTATTTTTCCCATTCTTTTTTATCTGATTTCATAATATCCTTCATGTATATATATATATAAAAAAAAAAAAAACACTGTACACCTGAAATATTATCAGCAGGTGTGTTGGACAAATAACTGAGGTAAATAAACACGAAACATCCTCATAATTACAACTTCAGAATTGGGATGTATGATAATTTCGATAGCATGTGAAGGTGATCATTGTAATACAATATTGTAAATGCAAAACTAGCCATTACTGTGTGCAATAAGCAGCTAATATTCTATAAAAATGCTAAAGTTAACTAGGATTGTATCCAGGGGTGGAAAGAGTACTGAAAAATAATACTCAAGTAAAAGTACTTTTACTTCTTCAAAAATGTAGTTTGAGTTTACTGAAGTAAAAGAGTAGCTAATTTTAAAGTTGCGAAAGCTACACCCCTTTAAAATAAAAACTATATGCTGTAATTTAAAAATGTAGCACACATACCATAATTTACATTCCCTTTCATGGCTGTTTGCCAGAAAGAATAAAAAAATATAGGTATTTTATAATTGTTTGTGATTGACAACTTTTAAAATACATTACTTATCTATGATTCTGTAAACACTACATGAAACTGATATAAAAAAAGAAATAAAAGGGTGACGTGATTACAGAAATGAAAAGATTTTTTAATATCATAATGTATGAAACAATTACATTATAATCCGTATGCCATCCCGGATGTGTATGACATGCATATTGCCATCTACTCGGCAGGAAGAAGAATTTCTAGCAAAAATGGACTTAAATATTGATCTGTTTCTTCACCCACACCTATCATATCACTTCTTATAATATGGATTTAACTAATGGAGTCACATGGATTAAGCTACTTTTATGCTGCTTTTATATGCTTTTTTGGAGCGTAACATTTTTGGCATCCATTCACTTGCATTGTATGGACCTACAGAGATGAATAATAAATCTTAATTTATGTTCTTCTGAAGAAAGAGAGTCATAAACATCTGGGATATTATGAGGGTGAGTGATTGATGAGAGAATTTTCATTTTTGGGTAAACAATTTTTTACGTAGCTCATGGGGGGCCACATTGTCCTCCTTTTGGGATACAATGTTCCACATTGATTTAGTTCTTGTATCTTTTAAGTCCAGAAATATTTGTGTTCTCATTCTAATGAATGATGCACAATTTCTGAAGTTTGTGACTGGTGGAGTGTTGCTCTACAAATGTTAATATCTATCTATCTTTATAAAGGCTAAGCATAATTATAATATCCTGTTAATTTATTATACAAATTAACACACTCTCTATATCAGAGAGAGTATTATCAAAAAAACGAACAATATTATTACAAGTATTATTATTAAATTAATTATTGTACATTAATACTTTTAAAGCTACTCAAGTTATTCATCCAAAAGTAGTGAGTGGTTTTCTCGTTTCCTTGTTATTGTTGTTTGATTAATAGACTTTATATGACATAGTCTAATACACAGTGCTAATCCACTTATGGGTACACTTCAAGTTCAACATTTGATATGTCCAACAACATACGTTTACTTTCAACCAAACCAACTGCGTTTACAGTAATGCTTCATCAAGACAGGTATTGGTGGAATTATAAAGTGCATTTGATCTTTTAGGCGTGTAACCGCATTAGCGCTCTAACATTGGCCGCCTGTCAATTAAACAGCATGCAGAGACGTCAGGAAATAAAAAGTCAATCTTTTATATTTCATCTAGATCAATCAACCAGTGGTGCTCTTGCTATTGCGATTGATGTAATGAACACCCCTGTTCTAGATGTAGAACATCGGCTAAATATAGAAAATTACTCAAAAGTTTATCATCGATATCGCGGACATCTGTCTTTTTTTTTTTTTCAGATAAACATCAAGATCGTTTCATCGCCCAGCTCTATTGATAACACTGCCTTAAACTCTCACATCAAACCCAATAATCTCAGTGATAAAAAGATAATTTACAGGCTAGATTATAGACACACATAATCTAGTAAGCAGAAATATTACATTTACCTCGATATGTTTCTTCAAATTAGAGGCAGGATTAATGCTGATATCTGGCTTGAGCAAGTTAAACTCACATGACACAGTCAAGCAATTGGCCTTTTTCACTGTGAAAATCCCTTCCAGGTGCGGCCGGTTATGTTCAGGTGTTGAATTATGCTTGAGAATTATGCTGCCATTCAAGTTTTTTACGTGTGATTTGATTTGATGGGAGTCACGAGACTCTCCCTAGCCAATCATGTTGATAGATAAATATAAGATCAGGACAGGGAAGTAGCGAACACAGAAGGTGGGAAAATAGCACATTAAAAGCACAGTTACAGCACTTAAAATGATCTCAAGTAAACGTAAAAGAATACAATTTTTAAACTACTTAAAAAAAGTGAAAATTCTTGGGGGAAAGTAGTTAATTAAAGTAACGTGAGTATTTGTATTTCATCACATTACACCCCAGATTGTATCTTAAAGTTAACTCTAATTTCTGGCTCACATTCTTCAAGAAAACACCTGTCATCCTTCTTTATTTAAACTGTCTTAAAGAAAAAAGTTCAAAGTTCACTATTAATAGTGCTCTTTCCTCTGAGATAAAAAACATAGGGAAATACCATTACTCAACACTTTACAGTCCTTCGAGGTGAGCTACCGCTGTTCAAAGAACAAATGCTATGCCTTTTACACCGATACACTGCAATGACCTTGGGTTCATTATTTACGAGCCAGAGTGCAGCTGTCACCATTAATTAGTTCTCTTCATTAGCGAAAGGATGGATATATACACTTTCCTCACTCCTTGTCTTTTATTTTGTATCCTCTGGTGTTCTAATGAGGGTTAGGCATCAGAGATACATCTAGTATACTGTATTTATATACGTAAGTAATGCCTGAGCCTGTTTTAGGAGGTGGCTGTAACAATTTCAGCACAAGAGGTGAGAAATGAAAACTGGAATATCACTCCAGAGACATGCAGCCTAGTTAAAAAAGTCCTGGAAAATTATTTTGTTTAATGTAATGTGTTTTTTTGAGTGAGTGGTTGTGGAGATGCCCTTTGCAAATTTAAAGCTCAGGAGACTTAAAGGAATATTGCTAATTCTGTCATCATTTACTCTCCCTCATATTGCTTCAACCCCACATGGCTTTATTTCATGGAGCACAAAAGGACATTTTTTGGAAAGTAGTTGAATTACAATGAATGGTGACTGGAGCTTGAAGTTTTCAAATATCATAAAAGTGTACTTGGTCATTATATATTACTTTCTCAACTTCTCAAATCTCTTTTAGTGTTCCACAGAAGAAAGAAACATATATAGTTTTGGATATGAGTGTAAGTAAATGATGAATGGACAATTTTGGTTGAACTTTTTCAGTTTTTAAAGAAAATGTTTCATTTGCACACTTAAAAACAGAGGTTCCAAAAATTGTGTTTTGCAGCAAAGCCATAGAAGAACCATTTATGTCTCCCCAAGAACCTTTCATTAAAAGGACCATGTAAAGAAGTTCATGTTCACGGGCAAGGAAGAGGTGAGAAACCGGCTTAACGTATAAATTATAGTTTTAATGGAAAACTCAAAAGACAAACACATAGGACAACGGACATGTCCGTGAACGATCTCTCTCTCATGTACGTCCTCCGCAGTCGGCCTTTAACCCTCTCAGAGGCTTGATTAGCCTAATACGGGACCGGGCGTGTTGAGTCACGAACCGGCCCCGCCCTCCACCGTTCCACAGACCATCTTAAAAGAACCATTTTGAAAATCCTTTTTTCCAGTCTAAGAACCTTTTGTGCAATGGGAAGGTTCCACATATGTTAAAGGTTCTTCATTGAACCATACATTCTGATAAAGAACCTTTATTTGTATGTGTGTGGGTATCAACTTTGTCTCAGACATTTTTTCTAAATAAGGAGAATCAGACCATTCAAATCAGACAACTATGTATGTACAGGAGAGGCTCCAATAGACTCACAGCATAGTTCTTCGTTATTCGCTCAAAGCTTGTCAAAACTAGGGATGTGCATATCGATCCTGAAGTACCAATCCATCCGATTCTGATGTTGTACCAAGAATATAGAACCACTTTACAGACCACTTTATTAGGTACACCTGTACACCTACTTATTAATGTGACTATCTAATCAGCCAATCATGTGGCAGCAGTGCAATGCATAAAATCATGAAGATATGGGTCAGGAGCTTCTGTTAATGTTAACATCAACCATCAGAATGGGGAAAAATGTGATCTCAGTGATTTGTTGGTGCCCAATGGGCTGGTTTGAGTATTTCTGTAACTGCTGATCTCCTGGGATTTTCACACACAAAAGTCCCTAGAGTTTACTCAGAATGGTGCCAAAAACAAAAAACATCCAGTGAGTGGTAGTTTTGTGGAGAGAAATGCCTTTTTGATGAGAGAGATCACTGGAGAATGGCCAGAATGGTTTGAGCTAATATTAAGGCTACATTAACTCAGATAAACACTGTACAATTGTAGTGAGCAGAATAGCATCTCAGAATGCACATGTTGAACCTTGAGGTGGATGGTCTACAACAGCAAGAGGCCACATTGAATTCTGTCAGCCAAGAACAGAAAGTGGGCATTGGGCACAGGCTCACCAAAACTGGACAGTTAAAAACTGGAAAAACAGTCTGTTCTGGTGAATCTTTATTTCGGCTAAGTTGCACAAATGCTAGGCCCAATGCAGCCTCAGTTTTCTGTTCTTGGCTGACAGAATTGGAACCCGATGTAATCTTCTGCTGTTGTACTGCTGCTACTAGTAATGAGAAGTCTTATTCTTTTCTGAAAACTGGTTCTTTTGGATGGTTCGTTTCAATGAACCGGTTCAAAAAAACGATTCACCAGTTAATTTACGTCATCGCATAATTACGTCACTATACATAATGCTAATACGCCAGCGTCATAGAATACATGCACAAACACATTAAATAAAGCCATATGTAAGAGCATATTGCTGATTATTACATTTAATTAAGTTATAATAATAAGGGCATTTATTGTCATCAGGGTTTCAGTAAGTGTTCTTTCAACACATCCTACATTAAAGTTTTGCATCTAAATCACACAATACTGACACTGATATACAAATGTGGATGTTCCACACATGTCTAAAGCATATAAAGAGATTAAACTTAACTTTATCAAATCACCCTTTTTACAGAAACCATGTTCCAGCTCATGACAATGTCAGATATAATCTGCATGCACAGTACTCAATAGTAAATTTTGTTAACATTTCTAGAATAAAACATTTCACCCCCACATTCAGGACATTGGTTCACTGTCGGTGTTGGTGACGCGTTTGTCAACACACTGGCGCGCTGATATGAAGTTGCTGTCTGTCCACACCATAGACTGTAAAAAAAGATGGACGACGCCCCTTCGCTCTTTTCCATCGGAGAGAACTGAAGCCGCCAGTGTCCCGATATGGCGCTGACATCTTGGAACTTGAGTCTGCGCACTTGCGTTTTCGGGACCAGTCATGCGCAGTAGTGAGCAGGAAGTAAAGCCGCGAAAACAAGGCCCCGCCCTCACTCTCGCAGAATCAATCGCAAGCACACGCCCCTGCCAGATCGGTTAGCACATTCTACTGCAGAACAACCCATTATGTCGGTGTGAAATAATTAATTATAGAAATTTAGATATGTAATTTAAAGCTCCAATCTCCTCAATCCTCCGAATATCCCGAAAAAAAGTCCGTTGGTGCTTCAGTGACTACTTCGCTCAGAGAACCTGTCAATCACAGCTGTCAATCATGACGTAACAGCACCGTTTTTATAGCATCAAATAACTAACTAAAAACAAACTTATTTTAAAAACAAACACTTGAAATTACATCAGCGTGATAAAAACTACAGTAAATGACAGAAACTGTCTTTGGAAAAAAGATATGTGAAGTGTAATTTAATTGTTTAGTTGGTCTCACGTCCCGTTGAATAACATGGGGAGGCGGGGTTTATGACCTATACTAGGACCGGCCTCTGGGGGGCGATCGAGACGTTTTGGCTTCACTTTTGAGGGCTTGTGCGGCACGCTTGGTCCACACCAAGCGTGCCGCACAAGCCCTCAAAAGTGAAGCCAAAACGTCTCGATCATAGGTCATAAACTAGAGTATAGGTCATAAACCCCGCCTCCCCATGTTATTCAACGGGACGTGAGACCAACTAAACAATTAAATTACACTTCACATATCTTTTTTCCAAAGACAGTTTCTGTCATTTACTGTAGTTTTTATCACGCTGATGTAATTTCAAGTGTTTGTTTTTAAAATAAGTTTGTTTTTAGTTAGTTATTTGATGCTATAAAAACGGTGCTGTTACGTCATGATTGACAGCTGTGATTGACAGGTTCTCTGAGCGAAGTAGTCACTGAAGCACCAACGGACTTTTTTTCGGGATATTCGGAGGATTGAGGAGATTGGAGCTTTAAATTACATATCTAAATTTCTATAATTAATTATTTCACACCGACATAATGGGTTGTTCTGCAGTAGAATGTGCTAACCGATCTGGCAGGGGCGTGTGCTTGCGATTGATTCTGCGAGAGTGAGGGCGGGGCCTTGTTTTCGCGGCTTTACTTCCTGCTCACTACTGCGCATGACTGGTCCCGAAAACGCAAGTGCGCAGACTCAAGTTCCAAGATGTCAGCGCCATATCGGGACACTGGCGGCTTCAGTTCTCTCCGATGGAAAAGAGCGAAGGGGCGTCGTCCATCTTTTTTTACAGTCTATGGTCCACACCTTGTCCACACCAGTGATTTTAGCCCAGGAAAGATTGAACTTGTTAACTCATTTTGCCCACTTATGCTACATATTCAGTTTGACACAAAATGTGAACGTAGAGGTAACGTTATGCATTCTCACTGTTTTTATTTTATGTAACCATCTTTTGTCATACGATGTCCTGTCATTTCGTTGTAATCTTTAATAAATATACCGTTCTGATTTCACACATTTGATCCATGGTATTGCTTGGAAACACAACATCATCTGAGCGCCCGGTGATCGCCTGGATCTCTCACTCCGAAAACGTCAGATCAAATTTTTCAAAAAGGCTCTATCTTTATGAATAAACCATAGATTTGAGCTTTAGACAACTACATTGTCGACTGAAAAACTATTAAAACTACATTTCGTGACACAATAACAGTAGTATTTTGAAATTTCTAATTATATAATGGCCAAATACAACCAGAAACAAATGTTCAGTCTTGCTTGTGAAAGGTAATTCCTCGAGACCTGTTTTCAATTGTGTGGCGATTTGTACAGCTCCAAGCAGCACACGAAACATATTTTTCTCAATTCCCGGTATGAAAGTTGTGGGAAAGTTGCCCTCCGCAATATGTCGGCACCGTTGACGTACGCTCCAGCGGGCAATTGGGCGTCTATGTATTTATTATGTCTATGATAAAAACGAGCCAGACAATACTCTTTTTCCCGCACATTTTTACTGTGGAAGAAATGGCAAAAACATGAAGTGCTGCATGCATATATGTGAGGGAAATGGACCCACCATTCCCTTCACAGACATAAGTTGGGAGAAATGTATTAAATCGGTGTTTCTGTGGAAAGACCTTGAATGCAGAGAAAGTCTTATAGCAGAAGAGGCAGTATAGGTATACAAGTTACAAAGACAGGAACCTACAAACCAGTTAGTCAAACCAGCTAACATTGGCTACCACAGGGAGTGCTACAGCCATTTCACTAATATCTCGAAAATAGAACGCAGTACACAGGAGGAGTCTTGAGTGCATGCCAGACATTCCTCCTCCTGTAAATCATGGCTGGAAGATGGTAGGAGATTTCTAGTACGGAGTGGACTGGATGACACTTCCGCCAGCTCCAGAGGCTATACTGGAACTTGTGCACTGCTCATGTAAAAAAAACAAATTGTGTTAAGGGTAGATGCACATGTAAACTGCATGAGCTGCCATGTACAAACCTCTGTCAGTGTGTAAACTGTGACAATAAGTCACTTGACGATGACTAGGGCACATGTGGTTATGTAAATACACATGTGGGGAGGTGTGTGTGTGTGTGTGTGTGTGTGTGTGTGTGTGTTGGCTACTCCTGCAGAAGTAAATCTGTACGATATTTATGTACATTATAACTCTGCTCTGTTTGATTAGCCTATGTTCTTTGATAGTATAATCTTATTTCTATTACATGCCGTTCTTCTTGAGCTCTTAGCTCTCCGGTTATAATATTGGCTGCTTGCTGACCCTTTAATGTTATGTCAGATGTAACTGATAATTAAATATGTCTTAAACATCAAGAGGTTCATGTTTACCTTGAGTTTTTGGCGAACGTTTGCAAAACAGTCTGAGGTAATTATCCGCGGAGATACAGTGGAGCTGTAGCCTATGTGAGTTGGACGAAGTGTTACCGTTAGAATTAAGTACTTAAACTTTACACCAAATCAAATATGTAAATCGCATGATGCTAGCTACTGCTAGTTAGCCAGCTGAAACTACCCTACTTAAAACGACACTAACGAGACGCTTACATTCATTTTAATTCCAAAATCTAAACCAAGCTAATCTCAAATATATATATATATATATATATATATATATATCATACGATCTCTTGCGATCGTATGCAGAGATTAGCTTGGTTTAGATTTTGGAATTAAAATTAATATATAGGCCTATACTGCCCTACAAAGGCAAAAGACCTTAAGTCGCTAGAGTGTGGAACTGAGAAAAATTACTTTAAAGTTTTTTAGGTGTCCAGCCAAATTAATTATAGGTAGGAATCTGAAAATCTGGCAATTAAATGTTTTAGTAATGAAAATTATCTACATAAAAAAATATTGATCTCAAACTTGACCTTTGACCCCAATTTTGAAGTTACTGTACTCTGCCTTTGTATTGTCTGCAAAAAGTGAGAAGTCATGCCAAGGCAAAAGGCAGTAACTTCCACATTATCAATATTTGGTTGCTGATCACCATTAACAAAATCTTTATAGTAACACCAGTATTGTGTTTTATGGTTTGTTTGTGTATATGTTATGTAAGGTTGGTTCTGTAAAGCATTTGATCAACTTGTTTTGTTTTAAAATGTGCTTTAGAAATAAAATGAATGATAATTTTGGATGATTTACAATTACTCTTAGCCATATTGTTGCTATCCTCTGATTTGGTTGCATCCTGATAGCATTATTAATTAATTAGACATGACACAATACCTCCATAGCAGTAAAGAGTATCTGGTGTGCAGTAAAACTAACAGGTTGACTGCAGATAGGTGACACTGAATTATATGAATAAATACAAGATAAGCATATTTGTAACAAGTAAACATATTCATTTAATTAATAATGGGATGCAAAGATATAACAAGATATAAAACAAAGATATAGCAGATAGAACAACGAATCATGTATGGAAAAATATGGAACATGAACATGAAATATTTGAAGAATATTTGATTAATTAATGTCAATGTTATGAAAATGCCTACCACTGTCCAGAACGATCATTTTTTTTGTTTGTGGTGCGTCCGGACCACAAGGAATATCACCATAAGGAACTGAAAGGAATAGAGCAAATTTAATAATAATAATAGTAGCCTAATAATAATAATAATAACAATAATGACAATAATAAAATAATAATAAGGCATGGAGGGAAATTTGAATAGGAAATAATATTTTATATCCAATACACGTAGGTCCAGCAAACATTTGTTTTTACCAATAGGCTATTTGATTAATCAATGTCTATTTTAACAAATTATCAGGCCTAGGCCTACAAATTGATAGCCACTGGTTAATCAAGGGTTAAGTTTGGCTCGCTGACTGGTGGATTAATTGCAAATGCGTGGAGTAATTTGAATTGTTTTTCTGACGTAACTGCCAGACAAAAAAGCTATGGTACATGTGGGTGGATACCGTTTTGCAACCAATTATTATTTATTGCAACGTAAAAGGATATAATTGCTTTTACATCTAATTGAATGAAAATCGCCTGACTTGTGGATTGATGTGAACGCCAGCAAGAAGGAATAATGCTCAGAATGCTTGTGGATTAAACATCTCCGATGACGTTCATTGCCATGGATTTTATCATGTTACAAGAAAAGGTAGGATATGGATTTAATTGCGAGCTGTTTCTACTGTTTTTATGTGTGATCACGGTAACGTTAACTGCATTCGACTCACACTCGTGTCGTGCAACTAGTCTGCTGTCTAACGTGACAGTGTCACTGACAGGCTTGCTCTGAGTGAATAATCTTACCATTATGAAAAAAACATTTATTTGAGATTATTTACGGTTAATTTACTTATTGCTGGTAAATTATTTAGTCTCTGCTTGTTTACAGTGCTTATATGGAGCAGTTTGGTAGCCTATTCATAACTGACTAACTTTAGCCTTATTTATGCTAGGCTGGTAGCTAGGCTAGCTAAATTAAGTAAATCGCAATCTTACGTTTGTGTTTCACAATTTCTTACCTTCACAATGATGTCTGCGTTTCAAAGCCATCTCAACCATCATTTTCCCTCGAGAGTAATGGGCCATCCTTAAACGCTATAATAAAAACAACCATTCAACAATATTTGTTTTTTACCTACACTTTTATTCAGGTATTGTGTGTGTCAGAAGTGCTTCAATGACAGTATGACAGTTACACAGGCTACATCGTAACTTAAACGCGGCAAACTTTAATGGACAGGGAAACAAAGGCAGAATACCGTAACTCCAGGCCGGCACAGTAACTTCATATTGACGCACGGCTATACAAAGGCAGAGTACCGTAACTCAATTTGTGCGTTCCAAAACAAAGCCAAACAGCTGTAACTGGCGTTACGGTCTTCTGCCTTGGTTTCTCCTTTGCTTTTTGGAAGTTACTGTTAAGACAACCCATATTTTTTCGAAAAAACAACAGAATTGACGCAAGATACTTATCCACATGATAAAGGGGGTCTTGAATTTGTCAAAAATATCAATAACTCATTTTCGACCTAAAACGAAGTTACGGTCTTTTGCCTTTGCACGGCAGTATATATGAATATATGAGATTAGCTTGGTTTAGATTTTAGAATTAAAATGAAGGACGCATTAATCTATTAGTAATGTCGTAGTTTTGGTTCAGAACTGTGACCTAACGTTAGACATGCTAGCTACTGCTAGTTAGCCAGCTGAAACTACCCTACTTAAAACGACACTAATGAGATGCTTACATACGTTTGAACAACACAGTGTACAAAACAAACATTTTTCATAGATATCATATTCTAATTAAATGAATACTTACAATCACAAAAACAATGTCCTTGGCGATAGTCACTGTGCTGCCGCCGCAGATGCTGCTCGTGTCTGACAGCTGAATCATCCGTGTAACAGCTGTTCTAAATAAGCTACATCTGATTGGTTAATAATAATCCTATGTCAGTATCTTGCCACGCTATTGGCTCGACTGATATAGTAGGCAACCGCGTTTGCCTGCATATTTATGGTCGTGCATTATGATTTCGGGGGAAAATGTGCAATAAATGGGAGTGGCAACACTTTTCATATCGTTGAGAATAAAACAACCGTCCCAACTTTACAAATTCAGGTTCTCCCTCCATGGGGATCATCCATTTCGAAAAGTAAAGCAGATACGGGCCCTCAGCCCACCGTCTATAAGTACTGTTGACTCGAGAGATGCTGTGCTGTCCTCGGATCAGTGAGTGTACTGCTGACTCGAGAACTGGTGCGACTGGATCATCATCACACATTGATAAAATGGTAATGCAAGCAAATCATAAACATATTTCCAGTATGTTTTATTTGTTATACTTTCTGCTGTTCAGAAAAATACACCAGAAACATCGCCCCTTAATCGCAGCTCATCGGTTCTCAGTATGTCGGACACCTCCGAAAGAGGCGATTCTCAGTTCAGTGTACGACTGGAGAACTGTTACGAGCAACTCATTATACTGTTGATTCGAGAACTGTTGCGACCCGACCATTCAGTTCGATTTGTGAACTAGTTGGAGCAGTTCATTGCAAAGAAGAGTTGGCAAAAGCAGATATCACCAGTTCTAGGATCATTTTACTACAGGTAAGAGAGTAAAATATACCATGTTTTATACACTTATTTCTGCAGGCAGAAACTCTTTCAAAACTTTAACTCATTTATCGATATTGCATAATAAAAGTGAATGTTTATCACTTAGTTTGTATATTTCCTCGGGTGCCGACATGCCTGTGTGACATCACTCACCTGCATCTCTGAGAATTCGGAGTTGAACATTTCCGCACGAGTTTCCCTGTTGGAATTCCAACTTCAAATGGTGTTCCATTGCCCTTTTCCTAGTAGGAAATTTTAAAATCCGACTTTTGGAGTTGAATGGAAGGCAGCATTACTCACACAAAATTGCTGAAAACTTGCCACAAATTCTCCACTCATTAAATTTCACATGCAAATGAGATTTGCAGCAAACTCTCCATTATTTACAAAGGTTTGTTGCAGGTTCACCACTACCAGTGAAGAGCTGCGAACTTTTGGCAAATATTTGTGGCAATAAGAAATCTCATTTGCATGTGAAAATTTACGGCAAGTTTGCAGCAATTTTGCTCTAGATTTTTTGTAAGGGAGGCTACATGTATAACATGAACCAGTAAGACATTAAAATGTGTTATCAATGACTACATGTCTCATTCGATAAACAGATTTCAGTATCAAGAGATCAGTAAAAGGAGCTGTTTTAACCACTCAATGATGATTTAAAGTAATATATATGCAGTAGATAGTTTGTGTTGTTTATTTTCTGCATCTATAACGCTAATGTTAACGCTAACATAACATGGGTATAATTTGCACCAGGTAAAATCATACAAATATTTTTTTTTAGAAAGACATTAAACAGTGCATCCATTTTGCAGCAGTATTGAAGGTGGCAACTCTGCACTCAAGTGTGTTTATGTTGACTGATTTCGACTATGTAAAGAAATCAACTGGAAAAAGATGTTAACGCGAAAGTAGTAGGTCACAACCACCATTGACGTGGACCAATGGCACTAAAAAAGGTTTTTAACAGCTTGTACAAAGTTTTCCTTAAAGTTTGCGTTTGCAAGCTGTTTCAAACTACTCAAAAACACCTTGTTTTTGGTCAGATTTCATCAAAATAACTTTTTTTTTTTATTCCATTGAAATATAGTGGCACCTCCAGATGGTATCCTGGCAAATCTGAGCAGAGTTTGAGAAATGTTTAAGATCTCTTCAGATCTCTAATAATCTGTAGGAGACACATGAGATGAATGGGGCCTTTTCCTTAGGAGAAATATCTAAGAAGCAGGAAAATTCATCATGTCTCCATTTGTTCTTCATGTTATCTCATTGCTGTTTAGGAGAAACAAAGGTAATATTAAACATAACTCATTAAAAAAAAAATGTCATTCCCATGTGTGGCCTCTTTCCAGCCTGTGTCATTTATGGGTCGTTTGCTGAGACCCACTGCTCCATTAACTGAACCAAAGCATTATGAGTAAAGAACAGCCACCCATATTTCTGGTGAGGGAAATGGCTGCTGGTTTTATTGCATAAATCTCCCAGTGGTGCACAATAACTCAAACACAAACACATACACGCACATACACACACACACACACACACACACACACACACACACACACACACACACACACACACACATTAATAGAGAAGCACACACAAACACGGACAACACAAAAACGCAAAATGTCTCACAAATTATTTACGCCTCTGTTTTATTGGGCCAATTTTGACACCAGTGCATATGATGGATGGTTGTGTTTTCTTTCTTGTCTTCTTCCTTTTTTCAGTGTGTAAAATGGGCCAGCCAAGAACACTCACACAACACAAGTTCTCTACATCCACCTGTTCCAATAGACAGGAAAAGGAAGTGACTTTAAGAATGTGCTGGTTTAGTGTGCGACTGATAAGATGGAAGAATACAGATAAGCATGAAACCGCACTTGAGGAGAACATTTATCACTGATACCCTGAAACCTTGCAGTACCTTAACACGACAGCAGAGAGTGTCTGCATATAGCAGTCTGATTATTCTAATTGGCTTGACCCGTGAATCACCATTGAGTCTATCCAGTCAATCCAGTATTGGTGTAATATAATTTCATATGGGTGAATCTCACAAATACATTGCCTGATTATATTTTACCACAAAATCAAACAGTATAAAAAAAAATCCTATTTTTAGAGAAGACCTTTAAGATTAGATTTTCTGAATATGTTCATGACAACTAAGCACATTTCCCTCCCAAATTGTATGATTCTGTAATAAAAATTATCAACATGATACGGTATGCATTACATAACCAACTGCTGTACATTTACAAGCTTTATTCAAGCGTGATCAAATTGTGCAGTAGTTCAACTGATAGATTGTTGCACTTGCGATGCAAAAGACCGGGGTACGAGTCCCGAAGATCATGCGAGTCAACACGTGAGCCAAAAGTGTAATTGAAGCACCATGAAATTACGTGGTTGCTGCAGAAATTGCATTTTTTATCTCAAATTAGCTTTTTGTGATGCTCTCGTTTAGGTTTAAAGGGGTCATGACATGCCTTTTTTAAAATTATTTTGATATGAGCTTAACTTATAATATTAGTAAAGTTTTTGCACAAAAAACAGTCATATATTGGTAAAACATTAGCATTTTCCACTTTCATTCTGACGCTCTGTCAGAAACCTTCAAGGAAAATTAGATTCCTCATGTCATGACCCATTTAAGGTTTTGGGAAGGAGATACGTATTGTCAATTTAAAATCTGATAGAGCATTAACCATAAAATCCTCGTCTGTTTGGCAGAACATTTAACTCTTTAGTGTCACACAGTGGACGTTTCACTACTGTTGAACTACTGTGAAACTTGTAAGGAACCACATAATACCATTTTGCAAAAATTTTGCCGCAGTCACAGAATTTTTATTAGATCAGGCTGAAAATTATTATGTATAAATATTATATGATGTATAAATATTTTTAATTAGGGTTGTCATTTTAACATGTTCATTTAGTGTGTTTAGTTATATTAAAAATAAATTGTTAATTGTTTTAAAGCAATTTAATCATGCCCGTACCAGTTTCATGTACAACAGTAAAGACAAGACTCAGGGGTTCAGGCCTTATGGGAAGAATTGCAAAGAAAAAGACACTTTTGAAACAGAAAAACAAAAAGAAAAGGTTAGAGTGGGTTAAGAAACATTGACATTGGACAACAGATAATTGGAAAAGATTGTTATGGATCCCCGTTGAGCTTTTGTGGGATCAGCTAGAATGTGAGGTGTGTGAGAAGTGCCCGACAAGACAGACACATCTATGGCAAGTGCTACAGGAAGTGTGGGGTGAAATGTCACCTGAGTATCTGGACAAACTGACAGCTAGAATGACAAGAATCTGCAAAGCTGTCATTGCTGCACATGGAGGATTTTTTGATCTTGTAATAGAAATTTTTCACGTTATTAATGTCCTGACTATACATTGTGATCAGTTGAATGCCACTTTGGTGAATAAAATTACCAATTTCTTTCCATAATATACATATATATTGTATATTATCAACACTAGGGCTATCGATTTAACATGTTAATTCGGTGCGATTAATTTGAAAAAAAAATAACGCGTTAAAAAAATTAACGCAATTAATCGCACTTCCCCGGACCATAATAAGGAAGAGTCCTGAGAAATGCAAGCTTGTAGTACCACCTATTTTCTCCAGAGGGCAGTAAGTGAAATTTCAGCTGTATGAGCAATGTGCAGTTTATACAGTGAAGAAAACACTTCAGTAGGCAGAACAACACAAACACATGCATTACGTTCTTGCCAGGGACGTCACTAGGATTGGAAGACAGGGGGGCTTAGCCCCCAGGGTATTTGTAACTTGCGTTTGCAAAATCTTTGCACTAGAGCTACACTTATGTCAACAACCAACTACATTTAGGTAACATCTACATATTTATTTAATTTATCACAGCCAATGAATGCAGAAAGTTAAATTGGTATAGCTAGCATATATAATAAATATAATAATTTAGTTTAGGTTATGCATAGTGCCTAGACCTGCCAACAAATGCTTATTGTTAGAAGAAAACAAAACAATCCTTAGACCTATATTCCATTACTGACCTCAATCACCGGCTCCCTCAGAATCAACTGGCCTGCCAATCTCCTGCGGCTGCTTCTCTTTCTCTCTGCTAAAATATCTTCGAATATCCATCTCATCTGCTCAATGAATTGAAGGATACAACGGTAATAGCATTAACAGGGACCCTATGACATTTAGTTTTCAGTGACAACAACATTCTATGGGGATTGATATTGTTTTATATGCCTATTATAGCTGGATATATATTATTTGTTGCGTCTAATTCTAAATATGAATGAGGATACGGTTATTGATAAAACGAATTGTTATTGTTGTTCTTATTATCATTTAGGGGGGCTTAGAAACATTTTGGGGTAGTTTCAACCCCCCCTAAAATAGGCCTAACGACGTCCCTGGTTCTTGCGTTCAAAACACTTGAAGGAATGCAAATGCGAACTAAGGGATCTCAAGATGTGTTTAAAGATTGAGTATTAAGCTATATTTAACTTAACACAGTGACCTAAATGTTTGATGTTTATGATGTAACACACCCGAGACGCTACACAAGCATGTCTGATGCAGGGTGTGGCTGGACTTCCAAAATTTGGAAGTTATCCATAAATATTTAATCACAAATAAATAGAAAGAAAGAAATTAGAAGAAAATAAAAAAGAAATTTCCTTCAAACTTATTTATAAGTACTACCTCACTAATTATTTTCTTGTAGAGAGATTTAAGTGTGATGTCAATACATTCTGTACATTTTGTGGTCTGCAATGGCATTTGTTTTGGAGTTGTCCCTACTCGACTTGTTTTTGGTCTGATTTCTGCAAGATTGTTAGAGATCATATCATTCCCAGCTTTCAACTTTGTTTTGAAAATGTTTTATTCATTTTTTTTAGCTATAAGGAATAGTATTTGATTAATGTTCTGCTTTTGTTGACAAAATGTAGTATTCATAAATGTAAGTATGGTGTTTATAAACCATTAGTTTTAGTTTTTAATTCAGAGGTTCAGCAATACCTAAGAACAATTTCCAATTCGAGTAACAAGAAAGCTGTAAAGTGTATTGAAATATGTAAACAATTTGATATTTTTATTAAACTGTTCATTTATTTATTTTTATTTTTGTTGTTGTTTGTTTTAATATACTTCTTGGCTGTAGATGTAAAAGTTTTTTAAGCATTAATAAAAAATAAAAAAAATGTCTGAGGCAGGTGTAGATTGACGGGTCCTTAAACAAGCCCTCATAATAAATCTCCAACTGATGACAAATTCACTCGTGAAATGGATTGCTGTGAACTGTATGCCAATGATTGACTTCTGATCAATAATATGGTAGTAAACAATACATTGTATTCTAAAGCCACTTTTTGTAATGTCTTATCAATCATTAACTCTTCTGTCACAAGAATGTAATGCATTTTAATTATCTGAATATTTTTGATTTATATATATGTAATTTTTAAATATTTAAAGATAACTATGTATAATTATATATTGATTTAAATATGTATAATCATTATATATTGAATTATTGTTATATAAGGGGCTTTCTCAGCAAATATTTATATATATATATATATATATATATATATATATATATATATATATATATATAAAATATATATAATATTTATTTGAATTATGTATTATTTACATTGAATTATCTGTATCTTTATTTGGGTGCCTTTCTCAAGAAATTAAATATATTGATAAATGCTTTCATTTTGAAAAGATTTTCACACACACACAATACAACAACCGCCATTCGCCACTAATTGGTGGTGACGTCACCACGATGCTTGTGCCAGGCTATGTGCACGTTAAGGCCACGTGAAGTGTCGAACGCCCGCTGGCAGGAGGTCACGGGACAGATCCAACAGGTGACACAGGTCGACTGACTGAGATGACTGGCTGATGCACCACCTGTGCCCCCTACTGTGCCAACTTACTGTGCTTTAGCCACCTGGCGCTCTGCTCGTTGTTGTGAGCGTCGCTCCTCTGACCTCCGTTGTTGTTGGAGGGCGACTGCTTCCAACTGGCCAGTAGCGTTCTTCACAAGCCTCCACCAAAGAGGCCGATCTTGACACCGCTGGTACCAGTCATCGGCAAGTCCACTCAGATCCACATCCTCCTGTACCACATCACTCCATCTCTTCTCTAGCCCATGCCGCGCCCGCTTAGCCCCCTTTATCTGGCCGAACAAAAGCTATTTAGGCATGCGGTGGCCGGGCATGCAGGCTACATGACCCAGCCAACGCAACCTTGCCTGCCGGAGAAGCTCACCGATGGGACTTTGTCCACATCTTTCAAAGATTTGTGACCTCCTCACACATTCCAGCCTGGTTAAACCCAGGATGAATCTTAGGCAGGCCAGCCTAAATGTTTCTAACCGGCGAAGATTAGGGGGTCCAAGTTTCACAAGCATAGAGAAGGGAGGGAATGACCGTGGCCGAGAATACCTGAAGCTTCGTGCGGAGCGACAAACCGGGTAGCTTCCACACAGCGTTACGCAACCGATGAAAAGATAATGCCGCTCGGAGTCAGACCTCAGCTGTCAAACCAGAGCTGGTTATAAGCACACAGCCCAGGTATGGAAAACACTCCACTCTCTCCACAACTACCCCATAACTAATTGGGAGCTGTGGGGGAAGGAGTGTCCGATGGATCATAATACCCAGGCAGGTGCTTAGTTTTGGTTGGGCTGATGGTAAGGCCCCATCTCTTAGTGGCAAGCTCCAGGTTCATCAGCAGCACCTCCAACTCCTCCTCTGAGTGAGCAGCAATCACCAGATCATCAGCATACATAATGTGGTTGACCAATAGGGAGCCATCCCTTGACCGCACCTGGGCATCGATCAACCTCCCATTATATCTGTACCAGATAGAAATTCCTCAGGTACAGCCATCGAAGGCTTCACGAACCACGTCATCGAAATATATATTAAATAATGTGGGAGCCAGAGGACATCCCTGTCGCACTCCAAGGTGAACAGGGAATGGCTCCGACTCCTGACCACGTAGTTTTTATCCGGGCCCGCTCACCAACATGAAGGTCCTTAATGATCGCAAGCAGCAGGTCTGGGACTCCAAAAGCATGAAGAACAACCCAGAGCCCAGGCCTACTGATTGTATCATAGGCCTTGACCAGGTCAATAAAGAAGAGATGTAGGTCTTGCTAGAATTCCCTTCACCTCTGCTGTAGCAGACAGACAGAGAATATGGCATCTGTCCAAGTCCGCCCTTTCCTGAAACCGCACTGAGGCGATGTTGAATAATCCTTGCCAGGACCTTTCCCGGCACACTGAGGTGTGAGATGCCCCTATAGTTGTTTCAATCTGTGCGGTCCCCCTTTTTAAAGAGAGGGACCACCAGGGCATCCTTCCAATCCTGCGGAACCCGCTCAGTGGTCCAGACTGTTGTTATGATGTCATGTAGGATAGTCTGTGCACAAACGCCACCCTCCCTCAGCATTTCGCTTGGGAGATCATCTCTGCCCGGTGCCTTTCCTGGTCTCAGGCTCCAGATCGCCTTCAGTACTTCCTCTAAAGATGGCACCTCAGCCAGCCACCCACAGGGAGTGACTTCTTCCTCCAATATTTGAGGCACTGCAGCCCCAGCAGGGTCAATCCCACTTTGTCCCACAATGTTTTCCAGGCTGAGAGACTTCCCCTCCCCCAGGACCTCACAGAAATGCTCAGAAAATCTGCAAACCTGTTCCTGGGGATGGAGATTGCATCACCGTTCTTTCCCCTAATGATGGTAATAGGTGTGGGCGCTGCAAATAACTTTTTTGATAGAATTAAAGAGCGATTTGTGATCGTGGGCCATTGAAGCAGACTCCATCTCCTCAGCAACCCGCGACCACTAACCATCTTTGCAGCGCCTCACGGCTCTCCGAACCTCCGAGCGAAGGCTGCGGTAAGCCTCCTCATTTTCTGATGTGGGATGCTGTAGATGATAAGAGTGGGCCTGATGCTTTTTCTCAGCCAGCCTGAACACCTCCTCCATTAGCCAAGGTCTCTGAGGAGGTCTGGACCATGTGCCCAAAACTGCCATTGCAGTTTCATGAGCCACAGTCCTAAACCTCGCCTATTTCCCCTCTACATCCAGAGGAGTGGGGGATGATGCCAACCCCAGCTGCAAGCAATGCTGAAATTCTCGCTTGCAACTTTCATCAGGTAGCCTAGACCAGGCCACTATGGGTTTGAAAGGGGTCCTGGGTTTACACCCACAACCGGAGTGGAAGAATGGCAGGTGCATCTTACAGATGACAAGTCGATGGTAAGTGGGCAGATCAGCTCCACGGTAGGTCCTGGTGTCAAGGACATGGGCCTGCATCTGCTGTTCTGTCACTATGTAGTCCAGCAGATATTCTTGCTTGGATCTGGCATGCATCCATGATGTTGTGTGGATGCGCCGATGCTGGAACAGTGTGTTGGTAATTACAAGCCCATGGGCTGCACAAAAGTGGCCCCTCTATCCCGAGGGGCCACTTTATCCAGCACCTGTGACAGGAGGTCATAGAAGACATCTGAATCATCGGCCTTTCCCGCATCCCTCCACGGATGTTTGTCTTCGGTGGGGGCATAAATAACCACGACCACCACTCCTCACCTCTGGTTGATGGGAAGGCGAACCCAAAGTAACCTGGGGCTCACAGCTTCCCACACCTCACCGCCATGCTCCCGCGCTGCCTTCATTCTCTTGTTCAGAAGAAGAGCCACTCCCTGTTGTTTGGCAGTCTCCTGCCCCGAATAGAGGATAGTCCACCCCTCATTGTGTCAAGAGCCAGAGCCAGTCCACCGGACCTCCTGAACTCCACAGACATCCAGGCGGTACCGGTCCAGCTAGACAGAGGACTGGAAGCATCTCCTATGCTGTGAGTTTTCGAACATTCCACGTGGCCATCCGTAGCGGCTTTTTGTTGTTTCTGGAGGAGCCCCGAGGGTGAGGATTCAGTCTCCTGGCTCTGCCTGATAGAGTTTGGCCAGGAAACGTCATAGTAGACATAGACTGTCCCCCCAGGGCCTCCGGCACTATCTTACTTAAAGTTTTAATTTGTGGTTTAGTGGTAATCAGTTGAGGGTGCCAGCCCCTCGCACCCGTCCAGAGCCCCCATTTGGCCGCTGTGGTGGCTACAAAGTGCCATGACAGAAAACAGGGAGGGAACAGTCTCTATTGGCCCTCCCCCCATGGTGCTGCCCATGACTTTGCCCGTCCGGCACCACGCGGAGGTAGTTAATCCTCTAACCCTCACAAAAAAACTACACATTTTTTTTCATTTTCAAAAATAAATTGATACTGTTTAGTATGTTTTTTTAAATGATGTAAATTATGGGACACTAGAACTGTCCTCATAAACCACATTTATTGCATAATACCCTTGTAATTACCAGTTTGTAACCTAAAAAATTGTCCTCGTAAACCACCCAAACCCGACCACACACACACACACACACACACACACACACACACACACAAACTAGTCTGTGGCTTTAAACACACAATTATAAATTAAAATGTGGTCTTGCAGAGAAACAAAACATTAACATATGCTATATTTGTTTTATTATATACTTGGAAATTTCCCAGACATGATTACAATCAAATATAATTAGTCTGCTCTCTCTAGACCATCTCATCTTAAATCTAATAAATCCAATCAGGCTCACTGAATATGATTAAAAGTTAAAAGCACAATGCCTTTAAGAGCAAGATTAATTCTGGCATGTGAGTGTCTTTATTCCATTCACCCATATGTAGTCTGAAATGTGAAATACATAAATGACTGAAGTCTTTACTAAACTCTTTACATGTTACTCTATTTGAATTTATGTAAAAATGACTGACAATCAAAGAAATCCAGCTATTTCAAATGTTCAAAGAGTTGAATGGATGTTTATCAACATGTCTTTTGCATATTGGATTCTGAGATTGGATACAGCACTCCAGCTGTGCGAAAACAAAGACATGTCAAACAGGTTTGAACAAGAAAAAGAAAAGCTGATTTTCTCCCTTCATCCTAACAGGACACATTTAAATAATACCGCAGAAAACCACAGGCCTCCCGGACATATAGTGACAGCCGTGGAAGAGTGAATAATAAAAAGTTAATTTACAGTTCCTCCAACAGATGTATTGAGACAAACACGCGGCTCTCAAAATACATTTTTCTCTGAGCTGAAAGCCCCGGGACACTCCTCTTGAAATGTCATGGTCTCGCGTGCAGGAGGCGGCGGCCTGGGATTTGCAAATAGATTCTATTTGAAGCAGATTCTAGCGAATATATATGCAGTCTCTCACTCACGGATGCACTCTCATTCAACTCACTCTGCCATGGAAACATTGAAATCATTGGATGAAGCCTTGTATTCAAAGGCTACCAGGGACTAGGGAGCTGAGAAGTGGTAATATCACTGGTCATTTATGTGGAAATGAATGGGTAAAAACATCACCCCATGTTCTTTATCCCTGGCTGTGGTTTCTCTTTAAAAATTCTACCAGTCCTTTTCATTTGGAAGTCAGAAGAGTGGTAACGAGGTTCAAAAATCTGAGACAACATTGAAAATTTTAGCATTTTGAAAAAAATCAAAGGAAAGATATGATGTAAAAACAATTATGCATTATTCTCCATTCTATCTATTATATTTCAAGGCCACTAATCAATAACATTGTGACAATGACTATGTTAGAGATTTATGATGAGTCCACATTTTTCGAGAAGTTGATCAATGAAAAAATGGCAGCTGGCAGCAAGTTGTTTACCTACTATTAAGCTTAGATATGTTTTCTGGATGGTTTGTTGAAGCCTATATTGATTGTCATACTTTTATGAATTGAACAATACTTGGTGCCAATCCTTACTGCTTTTCCTCTCCTGGCCTCATTCTCCACAGAACGTCGTTCGCCCAGTCCCCCATCTTCACACATCCATTCAACACGTATTAACCATATCACAATTTGCACCTCTTAAATTTATGTGTAGTACAATACAAACATTATTTGTAGATAAAACACTTCAATAATCATATTAAAATATCCTGGCAAATGGTCATGGTTTGTTATCAATGTAAAAGCCCATTGTATCAGAAAAGCACTATAAGTGTAAAATTCATTCATTCATTCAAAATACGTAAATTACAGTATTTTTTAATCTTCATCAAAGCAAGTAATATTTTAGTTTAAAATGTTCAATCGTATAACATAATATCAACATGAAAACAGCACATTATGACTCTGAGTATCTCCCAGTAATGATCACATTCAGATGATATCCAGGTATATCTTATGACCACAGAAGAGCAGTGCTGAAACACGACTGACGTAAAGTGTTCTTCCACAAATTGCTAGCAATTTTAAGTTTCGACCACAGATGTCGCTAGAAAGCACACAGTTACATAGTGCAGCTTTAATCGTATGTATAAAGACTCAACTTTATATTGTTAGCATTGTCGTTATTATTACGAGTCTTGTATTTTGAATGAGATTATTTGAATTCACAACAGCACTACACAATGTGAAACTGAATTTGAATTTTCACATTCATCAATAAAATATTATAAGTTAATATTTCTAATATATGTGTTTGTCTGAGAAAGACATGCAGCGATGAAAGGCGAATGTTAAGAAAATGTTTTTGATAATTGAAAACAATGTTGTTGTTTTTGATTTAGGTTTAATTCACTGTATCCTTAAGCTTAATAAAGTAGAATTTTACTGCCCACAAAAAGCAAAAAGCAGTAGAATTCTGTCAATTTTAAGTTATTGGCAAAATAACAGGACTCTATCTGTCTAGTAAAAGACGACATTGGCTCAACTATTTACACTTTATAATCCAGTGTAAATTCTTCAGTGTTGGTGTATCATTTGGCTTTGTAGGACAGTCAAGTAAATGAATGCTATGTTTAATGTTTTTTGTTCATCTTGTATTACTGTCAAGCATGCTTGTGCATTTGAGTTGCATTGAAAACTACACTAATGAGTGGCATCTGTACATAATATTTGCCAACATCATGAACTATGCATAAATAAAGTATCTTCACTGTGTTTCTGTATGGAGCCAGAGAAATGACAAAACAATTTGAATTTGAATTGTGTAAATTTGAATGATAGACTTTTGAATTTGAATTATAAGTGTGATTTTGCCAAACTTTGTATTTTAAATAAGTTTGAATTAGAATTTTTTAAACTCCAATCCTGGACATTTCATATTTAACCATATTGAATTGTTTTATTTTATGGCACAATTTTATAAATATGTATTTTCAAACAGCACATTTTTGGTTCTGAATTCTTACACTGTAAATATTCCGTTTTAAATAACACAGCTTCAAGTTTTCAAGATGAAGAAGAAATTCATCAAACCAAATTCAACATTCTAAAATTCTAACAGCAGAAATTCTGATCTACAGAAAGTGGGTCAGAGGTCAAGCTTCTGTGTTCCACAGGGAAGAGTAGAGGGTCTCGGAAAAGTTGAACGGAGCATTTTGGCCAATTACAGGTCGAGGTGCAATAATTCTCTTGCGCAAGCGTGATACAAAAGGTCGCCATTCTGACCATGAAGTGGTTCTTAAACTTTTATGATTGATATTTTATGGTTAGCACGTTAGCACATTCTCAGCACATGAAACATTTGTCTAAGCGGTCTTTGGTATTTGTTTTAGTATAAAGTATATTTAGTATGAAAGTGATTAGTATGCGTAGAGTAAGCATCACATATAACTCAATAATTAATGTAATTCTGCTTCATTCTGTGATCGGAATCCACATCAGATCCAAGTCGGATGTTATTTCAAACACTTGTTGGTGTTTGTAAGTGCGTTTTGAGCTCAAGACATGAACATCACGAATGATCATTCAGATGTGTGTGATTTAGCAGGCGTGATTACATTATAAGATTCATTTCATGCAAATTGTAGGCTTATTGTAAGGCGTTTAATGGCTAATTTACACACCGAACTCCAACAAACGTTACAAACACAGTATGACTGTCATTCTCACACATGCACATCCCTATTGATGTTTAGTCATTATGCCATTTATTTTTAGTTTGTCTGTCAGAATCATTTTAAACTGAACATTTCACGTGTTCTTGTCATAAATCTTCAAAGCTGCAAATGGTAATGTTGATTATTGTTAATGATAACATTGTAAAAATGTATAAGCCTTTTTACTGTTTCATAATTTTATTCATCAATATGGTCATGATTATGAAGGCATTTCAACACCATTAATCCGCACGCGTTATTGATGCTCGAGGGCGCGATAGAGTAAAGCCGCACTATGACCGTCTGAGCTCGGGATGAGCGATTCTCTCTATCTTCTATGGCCGTTCTAGCATGGCCGTTCTAGCATTGCGGTCGCTGCTTTCTTTTGTCATGAGAGAAAGCAACTTCAGCCGCCCCCCGCGCCTCGCCTCCTTCCTACCGGATTGAGGGAGGGGCCGCGGATGATGAAGGCGATTTGGGGACAATGACAGGCTCTGTTCACCGGGAAAACCCCTCGAACCACCTGCCTCCACAGCACGCTTGCTTGCTTCAGAATTGGATGACATCACCGCTGCATCGGAGAGCCTTACAGTGGCATCTGATGCTGATGACTCACCTGGGCCGCCACCTTCGGGTCTGCTCGCCCAGCTTGAGCCTGACGCACGGAGGTCCGCTATGCTTTCCCGGGCTACTTGATCGGTCCCGCGGGCATGTGCGCCGCTCACAGTCGCGCCCCCCCCGGTTCCTTTCTTCTCGGATGTGCATGACGAGTTCAGCAAAGCAGCGGCTTCTTCGCTCCTCCGCTCTCACTACCCTCGTGGTGGAACGGTCCCAGACCGCCTCCGCCCTGCACGCCACGGCCCTTCCTGCAACCAACGCCAGGCCAAGGCACTTCAAAACTTGCACTTGGGTAGTCCTGTTCTTGATGTGCTGCAGGAACTGCGCTGGATGACAAACCGCGCCCCCGGGCCACGGAGGTCAGAAGCGCCGGCACTCGAACAGGCGATGGCCACACTTGTGGTCCAGAAACGCATTTATGGACTGGACCTGGTCGAAATGCGGGAGGTAGACAAGGCACACCTTCTCCCACACCCCCGTCTCCCAGCTCCCAGTTCTCACGGCACTCTGCCACCAGATCTCAACAGTCCCGGCATCCTGGACACAGACCACCTGCTACCAGCCCCCACAACTGTTCCCCGGCCAGCCGGTTCCGACGAGTCTAGAGGACGCCTACCCTGGACCTCCTCCTCAGTCGCTAACCCGCCCCCTGCCGGGTGTGCGGAGCAAGGTAAGTTCTTTGAGTCTTTTCTCAGCACCAGAGCTTCGGGACGCGTCACCGCCTCCCGATGGCGCTTTACCTGCTCCGCCCCGCTGCTCCGCCCTGCCGTGTATGTCAAAAATATTCGTCCCCTTGGTGCCCCTAGTGCGGAGTTGGACGCATGGCTCTCACTTCCCAACCCGTCTTTTCCAGGCTTCCGCAGTACACGGCGAACATGCCAAGTCCCTGCGCGTGGAAATCGCTACTCTCTTACTCAAAGATGTGTTAGAGCCTGTCCCTCCAACCGAGATGAAGAAGGGTCTCTACAGCCCTTACTTCATCATACCCAATAAAGGCGGCGGCTTATGACCAATCTTGGAATTGCAAGTTCTCAACCAAGCGTTGCACAAACTCCCATTCAAAAGGCTCACGCAGAAACACATCTTAATCTGCGTTCGACATCTAGATTGGTCTGCAGCGGTAGACCTGAAGGACGCGTACTTCCACGTCTCAATTTTGCCTCGACACCGCCCCTTTCTGCAGTTCGTGTTTGATGGCCAGGTGTATCAGTACAGGTCCTCCCCTTCGGCATGTCTCTGTCCCCTCGCGTCTTCACGAAAGTCACAGAGGCAGCTCTTGCCCCACTCCAAGAAGCCAGCATCCGCATACTCAATTACCTCGACGACTGGCTCATTCTGGCCCACTCACGAGAGTTACTATGCACTCACAGAGACAAGGTGCTGAGGCACCACAGCCGTTTGGGGCTTCAGGTTAACTGGGAAGCTTACTCCAGTTCAGAGCATCTCTTTTCTCAGCAAGGAGTATGACTCAGTCTCAATGTTAGCACGTCTCCTCAACGAGCATGCGCACTCAGTGTTGAGGTGCCTCGCCGCTTTCAGGCCTGGCACAACGGTCCCCTTAAAACTTTCCCAGAGGCTCCTGGGGCATTTCATCCTCCGCGCCGCTGGGGTTGATGCATATGAGACCGCTTCAGCACTGGCTTCAGACTCGAGTCCCGAGACGAGCATGGCGCCACGGCATGCTCCGTGTGACGATCACCCCCCCCTGCCGCCAAACACTCAATCCCTGGACAGACCTCTGTTTTCTATGGGCAGGAGTACCCTCGCAGCAGGTGTCCCGACGCGTTTCCGTCATGACCGATGCCTCCAGATTGGGTTAGGGCTCCATGTGCAATGGGCACACAGTAACAGGCCATTGGAAAGGAGGCTTCGCTGCGCTGGCACATCAACTGCCTGGGGTTGTTGACTGTTTTCTTTGCCCTGCAGAAGTATCTTCCGTTAGTTCGACACAAAAATATCCTGATCAGGTCAGACAGCACCACTGCGTTGGCGTACATAAATCGCCATGGCGGCGTACGCTTCCGCCACATGTCTGACTCGCCCATCGTCTCCTCCTTTGGAGGCCAGCAGCGACTCATATCCCCGGCAATCTCAATGTGATAGCGTACGCGCTGTCACGACAACGCTTGCCCCGCGGAGAGTGGAGGCTTCACCCCCAGCCGGTCCAGCTGATTTGGGAATGGTTCGGCAAGGCCCAGGTAGTCCTGTTTGCCTCCCAAGAGACCTCCCACTGCCCGCTCTTGTATGCCCAAACAGAGGATCCCCTCGGTGCAGACGCACTGGCACACAGCTGACCTGCGTGGCTGTGACATTTCCCCCAGTGAGCCTTCTTGCACAGGTGCTGTGCAAGGTCAGGGAGGATGAGGAACAAGTCACCCTTGTGGCTGCTTATTGGCCCACCCGGGCCTGGTCCTCGGACCTCGTATTCCTCGCCACAGCCACTCCCTGGTGAATTCCCCTGAGGAAGGACCTTCTTTCTCAGGGACGGGGCACGCTTTGGCATGCGTACCCAGACCTCTAGAACCTCCACGTCTGGCCCCTGGACAGGACGCGGAAGATCTAACTGGTCTACCACCCACGGTCGTAGCCACAATCAACCAGGCCAGAGACCCCTCTACCAGGCAACTTTACGCCCTGAAATGGCATGTTCACGAATTGGTGTTCTTCCTAGGCTGAAGACCCACAGAGGTGCGCAGCTAGGTCAATGCTCCTGTTCCTACAGGAGAGGTTGGAGGGAAGGCTGTCCCCTTCCACCTTGAAGTTGTATGTTGCCGCTATCGAAGCTCACCACGACCCAGTAGACGGCAAGTCTCTGGGTAGGCATGACTTAATTCAGGTTCCTAAGAGGCGCCCGGAGGTTAAATCCCTCCCGGTCAGGCCTGTTCCCCTCCTGGGATCTCTCGGTGGTCCTCACTGGTCTTCAGAGATCCTCCTTCGAGCCGCTAGAATCAGTTGGCTCAGGGCCCTCTCTCTAAAAAGACGGCCCTGCTGATCGCGTTCGTTTCCATCAAGAGGGTCGTGAACCTGCCAGCGTTCTCTGTTAGCGACACTTGCCTGGAGTTCGGTCTGGCAGACACACATGTGATCCTAAGACCACGACCGGGCTACATGCCCAAGGTCCCTACCACTCTCTTCAGAGACCAGGTAGTGAACCTGCAAGCGCTGCCCCGGGAGGAGGCAGACCCAGCCCCTTTGCTGTGTCCAGTATGTGCCTTGCGTGCCTATCTGAGCAGCTCTTTGTCTGCTCTGGGACAGCGAAAGGGATCGCTGTCTCCAAACAGAGGCTTCCCTCCTGGGTGGTGGATGCCACCTTACTGGCGTATCGCACCCAGGCCATGCGCCCTTTGCGTATCGCCATCAGGCCCTTGCGGGTCCGAGCGCACTCAACAAGGAGTATCGCGTCCTCGTGGGCACTGGCTACGGGCACCTCCCTAGCAGACATTTGTAGTGCAGCGGGTTGGGCAACACCTAACACCTTTGCAAGATTTTACAATCTCAGGGTTGAGTCAGTCTCGTCCCGTGTTTTCTCAGGTCCGAGCCGGTAGAACTCGGTACACGTCGACGGTCTGACCGGGTGAATCGCTTGCGTCCAGTGCCCTTTCCCTCTGCCGAGGTAAAACAGTTCGCCTTCTTTCCCGGGAGATCCAACTAGGTCCCACTAGGTCCCACTAGCCGCTCCCGGCTCCTCACAAAAATCCTAAATGAACGTGCGTATTTCCCTCGCCTTTGTACCCGTATGTCAGGGGGTGGGGTATGCAAATACTGTTCGCCAACTCTCATTGGCCTTTTTTCATAGATCAGCATATTCGGCGATGTCTGTGCCCCTAGTGTCGCTTCTTCGACGCGACATCTCGTTCCCTCCATCAGGGAACGGAGGTTACATACGTAACTGGGATGTTTTTCAATATAATGTTTATATTGCCCATAGACTACTCAAAAACAAACAAATATGCAAATATTAATAGGTAACATGTTGCAATATGGAATTAAGTACACATGTTTGTGCAGGACTCCATAAAATTATTACATTTTACTTCATGAAAAATGTAACTTCCATTTTGGGCTTGACAATATGTATAAAAACATTTGAATGATAATCGCATTGAAAATATCAATATACGATTATATGATCAATCTCCAAGATCAGTGAATATTTTTGTATACTTATACTTTATTGATTTTGCTTTAAAAATTGTATTCATTTATTGAAACACAAAAAACTCACGAAAAGACATTTCTAAATTCAAATTGCACTTTATATGAAATGAAAAAGCAATACAAATAACGTGATAAAAACATCCTCTATGTAACCACCAACTCAAATACAAACAATTACGGCTCCATTTGCCATCACACAAGTATCGGTTGGCCTATGCAGCAACAATTGAAAATTGTTGAAAAATTACTACATACAACTTGAGAACTAAAGACAATTATAAATGTAAAGATAATTATAATAATTCTTGTGTTCTCAAAAAATGTGTGTTCTTATCAAATGTGTTTGTATTCTGTTTTGGTCATATTTATGCTGCCTTAAAGAAAAAAAAAATAGAACTCAATTTTAGGATCAAGGTGAACCTGTCTTGTATCACCTTTATGATTTAATCACTTTCGTCTTTGTTTATTTAATACAAAGATACCTGTATATATTACTGAACCTGCAGAGTTGCGTTCACAATGTGCAAGAGCGAGCTAAACTCGCAGTACCTCACAAGATGATCGGAGATCATGTGCAGCATTCTCATAGACTACATTATTTTTTCAAACAGTTTTCAGTTGAATGAAACAGAAAAAGGAGTGAAAAGTCTTTACATGCGCTTGTTTCACGAGACAAGGTCCCGTTCCACACCTCTGAACAGTGAATCAGACATGAGCAGTGACTGCTTTTCTTTTGTCTGTTCTTAAAAATATAATAAAGTGTGTTTCTTCAAACAGCATTTCTTGTCATATGTCACTCCGAGACAACTTTTGCAGTTAGATGAGCAAAATTACTCGTGCATGAAATGCATTTGGAGAGGAGCTCACAAACTGGATTGGGTCTTGTCGCATTTTGTCTGTGATATATCACACCCTGGTTGCACATAAAAAATAACGTACATTCATAAAATCGCTCGTAGAAAATCCTCTTAACAGCTAAGATCAATAGTTATTGAGAAACGAGTCCCAGAACTCTATGAACGTTTGTGTGTTGGAGAAGCATTTTCATTGCATTGGGAGAAAGGAAATCAAAAGTGTCATTGACTTCAAGCTTTGCAATCGCACCCACACTTTCTGTTGGAAAAGTCTCTCTAGAAAGTTTTAAACATTCATGTGTTGGTGAATGGTGAGAGACCCGGTGATCCACCTGATTTTTAACAAAGAGCCACATGTGGCTCGCAAGCCACTGGTAAAATGTAATCACACCTGCTAAATCACACACATCTGAATGATCATTCGTGATGTTCATGTCTTGAGCTCAAAACGCACTTACAAACGCCAACAAGTGTTTGAAATAACATCCAACCTTGATCTGATGTGGTTTCCGATCACAGAATGAAGCAGAATTACATTAATTATTGAGTTATATGTGATGCTTACTCTTACGCATACTAATCACTTTCATACTAAATATACTTTATACTAAAACAAATACCAGATTCCGCTTAGACAAATGTCTCATGTGCTGAGAATGTGCTAACGTGCTAACCATAAAAATATAAATCATAAAAGTTTAAGAACCACTTCATGGTCAGAATAGCAACCTTTTGAATCACGCTCACACCAGAGAATTATTGCACCTCGACCTGTAATTGGCCAAAATGCTCTCTGATCTCTGACCCACTTTCTGTAGATCTGAATTTCTGTGGTTTGAATTTTAGAATATTGAATTTGGTGTTCTGAATTTCTTCTTCATCTTGAAAACTTGAAGCTGTATTTTTTAAAACTGAATATTTACAGTGTAAGAATTCAGAACGTCTAGGTTACGTATGTAACCTCCGTTCCCTGATGGAGGGAACGAGACGTCGTGTCGAAGAAGCGACGCTAGGGGTCTCTCTTGAGTGCCGAAAGATACCTCTGATCTATGAAAAAAGGCCAATGAGAGTTGGCGAACAGTATTTGCATACTCCGCCTCCGGAAACGGATATAAAGGCGAGAGAAATATGCTCGTTCATTCAGGATTTTTCTGAGGAGCCGGGAGTGTACCGGGCACCTCAGCGGCTCGGCTCAGCGACATGGCCGGGAAGACACGACGTCTCGTTCCCTCCATCAGGGAACGGAGGTTACATACGTAACCTAGACGTTCCCCGTCTGTCGCTCACTTCGACGTTGTGTCGAAGAAGCGACACTAGGGGTCCACTTCAGAACTCGCCATGCGCTGAGCCGTGTACGTGTACTGCTTACACAGAAGCAGGCAGGTATTTCTACATGCACAGCGACCAACTGTGTTCAGACTGCACGTACTCTTCCCCAATGCCCCGAAAGAGTCGTCAGAATCCTTTTGGTCACCCTAGGGGGGAACAAGGTGACGCTCCCAACTAGGGAACTGGCCAAGCCTGGCTGGGCCTCTTTTCTCTCTATGTTTTCTCGGCATAGAGCAAGAGCAGCCGGGGCCCTTACCGCATCGAGGGAAGGGGGTCTTACCCGAATTCCTATTCTTTCAGGGGGAAAAGACCCTGCGGAGGCCACACCCGCCCAGCAGGGGAGGTAAAGGTGGCAAAATACATCACATGGCCACTTTGGGCATGTGGGAGGAAATGGCGTGGTGGTAGATCCAACCTCGAGGAGGGGGGAGTTGCTACAATACGGCGACCGGAGGGCAGCAAAGGACTGCCTAAGGGAGACGCGGGTCAGCTCGCAAGGTGAACGTACCGCGGAAATACACACAGGAGGAGTCCCGTAGGAGGCCTGATCTGTGGAGCACATATTCCAGTAGGGGTAGCCGGAGGTACCCATAGTGGACTGGGCCGGCAAGTTCCTCCGCTGAACTGTTGCGGGCCCGAGAGGGCTAGGGAGGAATCAACCAGGGACCTAAGCCCTCTGGGAAAGAAGCGCACTGTTCTGCCTCGGAGAGGGAAACGGCGCTGGAAACAAGCGATTCACCCGGTCAGATTGTCGGCGTGTACCGAGTTCTACGGGCTCGGACCTGAGAGAACACGGGACGAGACTGACTCAACCCTGAGATTGTAAAACCTCGTAAAGGTGTTAGGTGTTGCCCAACCCGCAGCTCTACAGATGTCTGCTAGCGAGGTGCCTCTAGCCAGTGCCCATGAGGATGCCACACTCCTGGTAGAGTGGGCTCGAACCCGCAAAGGGGGTGGCACGGCCTGGGTGTGATAGGCCAACTGAATGGCCTCCAACACCCAGTGAGACAGCCTCTGTTTGGAAACAGCATTCCCTTTCTGCTGTCCTCCAAAGCAGACAAAGAGCTGCTCAGAGCGCCTAAAGCTCTGGGTGCGTTCCAGGTTGGCATGCAAAGCACATACACACAGCAGTGAGGGGGCTGGGTCTGCCTCCTCCCGGGGCAGCACTTGCAGTTTCACTACCTGATCTCTGAAGTGCGTGGTAGGAACCTTGTGCACATAGCCCGGTCAAGGTCTTAGGATCACATGTGTGTCTGCCTGACCGAACTCCAGGTAAGTGTCATTAGTAGAGAACGCTTGGAGGTCCCCGACCCTCTTGATGGAGGCGAGCACAATCAGCAGGGCCGTCTTTAAAGAGAGAGCCCTGAGTCCAGCTGATCCTAGCGGCTCGAAAGGGGATCTCTGAAGACCGGCGAGGACCACCGAGAGATCCCAGGAGGGGAACAGGTTTGGCCGGGAGGGATTTAACCTCCGGGCACCTCTTAAGAACCTGACGATTAAGTCGTGCTTACCCAGGGACTTGCCGTCTACTGGGTCGTGGTGAGCTGCGATAGCGGCAACATACACCTTCAAGGTGGATGGGGACAGCCTCCCCTCCAACCTCTCCTGTAGGAACAGGAGCACAGACCTAACTGCGCACCTCTGTTGGTCTTCTGCCCGGGAAGAACACCAATTCACGAACAGACGCCATTTCAGGGCGTAGAGTTGCCTGGTAGAAGGGGCTCTGGCTTGGTTGATCGTGGCTATGACCGTGGGTGGTAGCCCAGCTAGATCTTCCGCGTCCCATCCAGGGGCCAGACGTGGAGGTTCCAGAGGTCTGGGTGCGGATGCCAGAGCGTGCCCCGTTCCTGAGAAAGAAGGTCCTTCCTCAGGGGAATTCGCCAGGGAGGAGCTGTCGCGAGGAGTACGAGGTCCGAGAACCAGGCCCGGGTGGGCCAGTAAGGAGCCACGAGAGTGACTTGCTCCTCGCCCTCCCTGAACTTGCACAGCACCTGTGCAAGAAGGCTCACTGGGGGGAATGCGTACTTGCGCAGCCCCACCGGTCAGCTGTGTGCCAGTGCATCTGCCCCTAGGGGATCCTCTGAGCGGGCGTACCAGAGCGGGCAGTGGGAGGTCCCTCGGGAGGCAAACAGGTCTACCTGGGCCTTGCCGAACCGTTCCCAAATCAGCTGAACCGAGTGGGGGTGAAGCCTCCACTCTCCTCCAGGCAAGCGTTGTCGTGACAGCGCGTCCGCCATCACATTGAGGTTGCTGGGGATGGGAGTGCCATGCAGCGACCTGAGTCGGTGCTGGCTCCAAAGGAGGAGACGACGGGCGAGTTGCGACATGTGGCGGGAGCGTACGCTGCCTTGGCGATTTATGTACGCGACCACAGTGGTGCTGTCCAACCTGACCAGGACATGTTCGTCCCAAATTAACGGGAGAAACTGCCGCAGGGCTAGAAGGACGGTCAACAACTCGAGGCAGTTGATGTGCCAACGCAGCTGCGCCCTTTTCCAACGGCCTGAGGCTGCGTGCCCGTTGCAGATGGCACCCCAACCCGATCTGGAGGCGTCGGTCGTGACCAGGACGCGTCTGGACACCTGCTGTAGGGGTACTCCAGCCCATAAGAAACAGAGGTCTGTCCAGGGGTTGAATGTTTTGCGGCAGGCGGGGGGTGATCGTTACCCGGTGCGTGCCGTGGTGCCATGCTCGTCTCGGGACTCAGGTCTGAAGCCAGTGTTGGAGCGGTCTCATATGCATCAACCCCAGCGGCGCGACCGCCGCAGAGGATGCCATATGCCCCAGGAGCCTCTGGAAAAGTTTTAAAGGGACCGCTGTGCCCGGCCTGAAGGCGGCGAGGCAGTTCAACACTGACTGGGCGCGCTCGTTGGTGAGATGCGCCGTCATTGAGACCGAGTCTAACTCCATCCCGAGAAAAGAGATGCTCTGAACTGGAGTGAGCTTGCTCTTTTCCCAGTTGACCTGAAGCCCCAAGCGGCTGAGGTGCCTGAGCACCTGGTCTCTGTGAGTGCATAGTGATTCTCGCGAGTGGGCCAGAATGGGCGGGGCAAGAGCTGCCTCTGCGACTTTCGTGAAGACGCGAGGAGACAGAGACAGGCCGAAGGGGAGGACTTCGTACTGATACGCCTGACCATCGAATGCAAACCGCAGGAAGGGGCGGTGTCGAGGCAGGATGGAGACGTGAAATTACGCGTCCTTCAGGTCTACCGCTGCGAACCAATCTAGATGCTAGACGCAGGTTAGAATGTACTTCTGCGTGAGCATTTTGAACGGGAGTTTGTGCAACGCTCGGTTGAGAACTCGCAGATCCAAGATTGGTCGTAAGCCTCCGCCTTTCTTGGGCACGATGAAGTACGGGCTGTAGAAACCCTCCTTCATCTCGGTTGGAGGGACAGGCTCTATCGCGTCTTTGGCCAGAAGAGTCGCGATTTCCGCGCGCAGGGACTGGCGTGATCGCCGTGTACTGCGGAGAAGCGGACACCCATGAAGGGGGGCGGGGGCCTGGCAAACTGAATTGCGTAACCGAGTCGGATGGTCCGGGCCAGCTAGCGAGACGGGTTGGGAAGTGAAAGCCACGCATCCAACCTCTGCGCTAGGGGCACCAAGGGGACGATTAATTTTGCCGTACCCGGCGGAGCTTCGCAGCGGGGCGGAGCAGGTAGGGCAGCGTTGGGCGGCAACGGGGCGACCCGCGGCTGGGGTGCCGAGAAAAGACTCAAAGCACTTACCTTGCTCCGCACACCCGGCAGGGGGCGGGTTATCGACTGAGGAGGAGGTCCGTAGGCGTCCTCTGGACTCGTCGGAACCGGCTGGCCGGGGAACAGTCGTGGGGCTGGAGACGGGTGGTCCGTGTCCAGGGAGACGGGACTGTTGAGATCTAGAGGCAAAGTGCCGTGAGAACGGCATTTGCGGGCCAGGTGACCCAGAGACATAGGAAATAGCTCTTTTATTGAGAATGTGGTACCGCACCCCCATCTAAGGGGGGGCGGCAAATTAAATTGTTTAACAACAAAAGATTCTCCACCGGGGGACGGAGTGGCCTTACCACCTCCGGAGCTAACGTCTGTGTCACTGGGTCGTCCGTCTCAGGACCGCCTGGGAGCCTTACGGGTCCTCGAGGGAATCCGGGAGATGGGGGGCGTCTGCTTCCTGCGGTGTGCTCGACGCTGGGGCTGAGAGCTGGGCCCGGGTTGAGGCGGAGCAGGTTTCTTAGCCGCAGGGGGATGCCCTCAGCGAGCAGACGGGGCAGTGGCCTTGGCGGCAGGTTTGCGGCGAGGCAGGATATGTGAGATGGCCTCTGTCTGCTTCTTCACCGCGGAGAACTGCTGGGCGAAGTCCTCGACGGTGTCGCTGAAGAGGCCAAGCTGGGAGACAGGGGCGTCGAGGAAGCGAACTTTGTCGGCCTCGCGCATCTCGACCAGGTTGCGCCAAAGATGACGTTCCTGGACCACAAGGGTGGCCATCGCCTGTCCGAGTGCCTGCGCGGTGACCTTCGTGGCTCTGAGGGCGAGGTCGGTCGCTGAGCGCAGTTCCTGCAGCACATCGGGGTCAGGGCTACCCTCGTGCAGATCTCTGAGCGCCTTGGCCTGGTGGACTTGCAGGAGGGCCATGGCGTGCAAGGCGGAGGCGGCCTGTCCCGCGGCGCTGTAGGCTTTGTGGTTGAACGAGGATGCAGTCCTACAGGCCTTGGAAGGGGGTACAGGGCGCCCGCGCCAGGTGGTAGGGTCACCGGGACAGAGATGGAGCGCAACCGCCCTATCCACCTGGGGAATCGCTGTGTACCCGTGGGCCTCTCCGCCGTCGAGGGTAGCGAGAGCGGACGAGCAGGGCTTTTGACGGACGGAGAGCGGGGCTCTCCATGACGACGTCAGCTCGTCATGCACCTCCGGGAAAAACGGGACCGGGGGGGGGCATGGCTGTGAGCGGCGCCCAGACCCCAGGAACCAGTCGTCCAACCGTGACAGGTGTGGGGAGGGTGGAGGTTTCCAGTCCAACCCCACCCCGACGGCGGCCCGGGCAAGCATGTGTCGGACATCTGTGCATCCGCCTCAACCTGGGCGTGCTGGCCCGAAGGCGGCAGCCCAGGGGAGGAGTCAGCGTCAGACACCGCGCTCTCCGATGGAGCGGCAAGCTCAACAGCTTCGAGCTCTAGAGGATAGGCAAACTGGCCCGGAGGCGAGTTGCCATTACCTCGAGACTGGACGGAGGTCAGCGAGCGTGTCGGGGGGCGGGTGGTCCGAGGGGGCGTACCCGGCGGAGCTGCACCCGCTGCCCTCCCCAAATCGCCTCCAGCGCCAACCGCATCGTCCTCAATCCCGTGGGAAGAAGGAGCGATACAGGGGGCGGCAGGAGTGGCGTGCTTTCTGTTGAAAGTAAGCCGTGACCGCAACGCTGCCACGGTCATATTCTCGCAATGAGAACATGAACCGTCCACAAACGCTGCCTCGGTGTGATCGGCGCCCAGACACACGAGACAGCGCCTGTGGCCGTCAGAAGCGGAGAGCACTCTACCGCATCCAGGAACTACACTGGGTTTGAATGGCATCATTATAAAGACGCGCCCTGAAAAGGGCGTTCAACACCACTGTGTATTGCTCTTTTAGAGAAATAAACTCTTTATGAGAAAATTGCTCTTAATAATCTCTTTTAAACACTGCGCTGTCGAAGCGCTCAGGGGCAAACTGCACGCCGGCAGAGAAGAGAAAAGCCACTGAAGGTGCGCTGTAAATCCAACAGCAGCAGCGCGTCAGAGGATCAGAAGCAGGGTAAGTTGTGTGTAGCACAGCAGACAGCATTCACACGACCATCGGCTCCGAAGAAAATTACTGAATGAACGAGCGTATTTCTCTCGCCTTTATATCCGTATCCGGAGGCGGAGTATGCAAATACTGTTCGCCAACTCTCATTGGCCTTTTTTCATAGATCAGAGGTATCTTTCGGCGCTCAAGAGAGACCCCTAGTGTCGCTTCTTCGACACGACGTCGAAGTGAGCGACAGACGGGGAACCAAAAATTTTCTATTTGAAAATACATATTTATAAAATTGTGCCATAAAATAAAACAATTCAATATGGTTAAATAGGAAATGTCCAGGATTGGAGCTTAAAAAATTCAAATTCAAACCTATTTAAAATACAAAGTTTGGCAAAATCACACTTATAATTCAAATTCAAAAGTCTATCATTCAAATTTACACAATTCAAATTCAAATTGTTTTGTCATTTCTCTGGCTCCATATTTCTGTCGTTTCATCTAGCCTTACATTACACCACACTTAAGATTGAAACAGTACACTACAGCAACTTGGCTGTCAATGGCATGTATGATGACATTTAACTTAACCAATATCTGCTTAATAAACTACACATATGCAACAAAACAATTAATTTATATGTTTAATATGGTTCTTTTGGCAGCTTTATATCTCGCAAATATTTAGGTTAAATCGCACAATAGCTACTTTATATCTCGCAATTTTGAGTTTATATCTCGCAATAACTACTCTATATCTTGTAATTTAGAGTTTATATCTCTCAATAACTGCTATAAAACACGGCCAGCTGGCGATTTTTCTCTTAATGCTTACTGTATGTTTCCTACTGAAACAGGAAGGAAATAGGAAAACAGGACATATCAAAGCCTCATGCCTTTTATAAAAATAGCCAAATGCTTTATTTTATTTCACATACCCCTTTTTTTTTTTACAGACATGGTGCTGCTTCTAAAGCCAGGAACTGAAACTCAGAACCAGCCAGCTCTACTGAATTGAGGACAAAATGATGATGTAACTGACTAGATTATGACCAGCCAACAAACAAACACAAGCACATCATGGCCATTGTTTAAAAGTCTGACAAGAACAACAACCATAATTTATAATGAATGTCATGAACATAATATCCAAAGTACTGTTTAATGTGGCGTCTTTATGGTGTTACGATCTGTCAGAAGTTAGAATGATTAAATGACAAAAATGTCAAACATTGTATAGTATACATTGAGTATTTTAGTTTTGATTTCCAGTAAAAACATCTAAACATTCTTAAAACAAGATACATTTACTTACTAGAAGGGAAATTACATATATTGATATATAGAGTATATTATAACAAAGAACAAACAATATGTAAGAAATAAAAAAAACTTGATTAAAAAGGAAAACAAGTTTTTTTTTTTTTTTTTCTTATCCCATTGTCAGATAGTATTAGGGACTTCCCAGGTAGACATGAAGGCAGCAGCAAACACAGGTAAAATTATTGCTTTAGGGCCGAGAGGGTTGAGATGTATGTTTATGTACTAAAGCTGTGACAAGGCTGTGAATTCAAAGGTCAAATGCCATTTAATAGCATTAATGGTGCAGGAGAGTTATTTTTGAGTAAAGCAATGATGCTGGATTTAAATTACACATAAGCACACACACGCTCATGTTGGTCCTTATGAGGACTCTCCATATACGTAATGATGTTTATACTGCGCAAACTATAGATTCTATACCCTAATCCTAACTCTACCCCTAAACCTAACCCTCACAAAAAACATTGTTTAGTATGTTTAAGTGATTTGAATTATGGGACACTAAATATGTCTTCATAAACCACATTTATAGCATGATACCCTTGTAATTACCAGTTTGTAACCTAAAAAAAAAGTCCTCGTAAACCACCCAAACCCGACCACACACACACACACACACACAAATGAAATAACGGTAACACTTTACAATAAGGTTCCATTTGTTAACATTAGTTCATGCATTAGGCATCATGAATAAACAATTAACAAAATATTTTTACATAATTTATCAATCTTTCTTAATGTTAGTTAATAGAAATACTATTATTAATGTTAACAGTGTGTTAACTAATGTTAACAAATACAACTTTGGATTTTAAAAATGTATTACTATATGTTGAACTTAACATTATCTAAGATTAATAAATGGTTAAGTATTGATTATTGTTAGTTAATGTTAACTAATGTTGTTCACTAATGTTAACAAATGGAACCTTATTGTACAGTGTTACCAAAATAACTTTGAAATTTTAGAGAATGGTCATAAAGACGCATCACGCATGATTTGATGTCAATGACAGCATATGGCATTTGTTTTTCCATGTAGACCAACACAAAGTGGCAGCTTGATCAAAGGGAAGCATAAATGAGATTTGAAGACCCAGGGCATTCTGCTAAAAGTCTCCTTTTCTGTTTCATGGAATAAAGAAAAATCGAACTGCTTTGGAACGTCGTGTACATGATGACAGTTTAAGTATTGGCCAACTATTCCTTTAAGCTACTATTACTTTATTCTCTATTGCCTTGGCCTCTGGACTGATTTAATTTTGTTTATTAAGTTCCTATTGACAGCTGATGGGTCTCCTTTTCTTCAAATCCATGGATATTTACTTTCTTTCAAGCTAAAATACAAATGCTCAAAATCAAATGATATTGGGGTCTCGAATCAGCGCTCAAATGCATTCAGCATTTATTCATTGTCACAAAACAAAATGTGCCAACACAGACTCAAAAATTCTGGAGCTGGTGACAACTGATAAAATATGAATTGTTTTGCAATTGTTGAAGTTATCTCACATCTTGTTCCCCCAATCCTCATCTCCAAGTTGAGGTAAATATTGTTTTGGTTGTTGGTTTGGCTTGAATGACTCTTATGAGCCAGTTCTTTTGAATCTTAAGTGTGAAACACACAGCTTGACCAGTGTAGTCGAATTCCCAAATGAATTACTTTCATGAGCCAGTTCTTTTTTTAGTGAATCAAAAACACAAAGCAAGACCAGTGTAGTCCGATACCCAAATTAATGATTCTTATAAACTGGTTCTTTTGAATCAACATTGCAAACACACAGCGCGATGTAGTCTGATTACTGAACAAATTACTCTTAAGAACCGGTTCTTTTTAGTCAATCAAAAACATACTGCATGACCAGTGTAGTGCAGTTCCCAAATTAATGACTCATATGATCTGGTTATTTTTAGTGAATCAAATACATACAGCATGACCAGTGTAGTCTGATTCCTGAACAAATGACTCTTATGAGCCAGTTCCCCGTCTGTCGCTCAATTCGCCGTTATGTCGAGTGAAGTGACACTAGTGGACTTCTTTGAAGGCCTTGGTTACCTCTGAACTTGAGAAAAGGCCAATGAGAAATTGGAAGAGAGATTTTGCATGTCCCTCCCCTGGACATACGGGTATAAAACTCTGACCCCAACTTAGCTGGGATATGTGAAAAATAAATAATTTCACTGTATATATGCAGAAATGTATGTATAATGTGTGACAATTGATCAATTTCTTTATTTTATTTATTAAAAGGAGGGAATCATGCGTCTGTCCATTCAGATTTCTTCTTTGGACCGAGCGGTTGTGCAATCAGCGAGCTGAGATCACTTACTGTTCCACTCACCTCTGCAGAGCTTACGCTGTTGGATCCTATGGCGCATATCAGTGGCTTTCTCCTTCTCTGCACGACAGTGCAGCTTTGCCCCTGGGAGCTTCGACAGCGCTGTTAAAAGTGAATATTTGTAAAAGAGTTTATTTTCTCTAAAAGAGCAAATACACGGCTGGCGTTGAACGTCCTTTTCAGGACACGTCTTTATAAAGATGCCCTTCAGAACCTGTGTAGTTCCTGGATGCGGTTGATTTCTCTCTGCTCCTGAAGGTTACAGGCGCTGCCTCGTGTGTCTGGGCAGCAATCACACTGAGGTGGCGTTTGTGGATGGTTTGTGTTCTCACTGCGAGAACCTCACCATGGGAATGTTGTGGTCGCGGCTTTCCTTTTTAAAGAGGAACGCCACTCTAGCCGCACCCCACCTCACTCCTTCTTCCCAAGGGATTGAGGATGACCTGCCTGGCGATGGAGGCAATTTGGGTATGGCAGCGGGCTCGGTTTCACCAGGTAGATACCCACGATCCACCCATCCACTGGCTGAAGGACTCTCGTGATATGTCACAACTCGCCTGCCATCTCCTCCTTTAGAGCAAAATACGCATTTCCCCCAGTGAGCCTACTTGCACGGGTGCTGTGCAAGGTCAGGGAGGATGAGGAACAAGTCACTCTGGTAGCCCCCTACTGGCCCTCATGGACTTGGTTATCGGATCTCACACTCCTCACGACAGCCCCTACCTGGCAAATTCCCCTGAGGAAGGACCTTCTTTCTCAGGGATGGGACACCCTCTGGCATCCACACCCAGACCTCTGGAACCTCCACGTCTGGTCCCTGGATGGGATGCGGAAGATCTAAGTGAACTACCACCTGCTGTCGTAGACACAATCAACCAAGCCAGAGCTCCCTCTACCAGGCAACTTTATGCCCTGAAGTGGTGCTTGTTCACGAATTGATGTTCTTCTCAATCTGAAGACCCGCAGAGATGTGCAGTCGGGTCAGTGCTCTCGTTTCTGCAAGGTTGTCCCCCTACACCATGAAGGTTTATGTAGCCGCCAGATTGGCTCACCACGAAGCAGTGGATGGTAAGTCCCAAGGGAAGCATGATCTGATTATCAGGTTCCTTAGAGGTGCCCAGAGGCTGAAACTTCCCAGGCCTGGCCTGTTCCCCTCATGGGATCTCTCTGTAGTCCTTTCCTGCCTTCAGAGACCCACCTTTGAGCTCAAAGCCCTCTACTTGAAGACTGCCCTCCTGATCGCACTGGCTTCCATCAAGAGTGTTGGGGACCTGCAAGCATTCTCTGTCAGTGACACTTGCTTGGAGTTCGATCCAACACCCATGTCGTCCTAAGACCACGACTGGGCTACGTGCCAAAGGTTCCTATGACCCCCTTCAGGGGCCAGGTAGTGAACCTGCAAGTGCTGCCCCAGGAGGAGGCAGACCCAGCCTGGTGCATGCTTTGCGTACCTATGTGGACCGCATGCAGATCTTTAGATGTTTTTTTTGGTGGACAGCGGAAAGGGAATGCTGTCTCCAAACAGAGGCTTTCCCACTGGGTCGTTGATGCCATCGCATTGACCTATCACACCCAGGCCGTGCCCACCCCCTTGCGGGTTCGAACACACTCGACGAGAAGTGTGGCATCCTCGTGGGCACTGGCCAACGGCACCTTCTTAGCAGACATATGCAGAGCAGTAGGCTGGGAAACACCTAACACCTAATTTTACAATCTCAGGGTAGAGATGGTCTCGTCCTGTGTTCTCTCAGGTACGAGCACATAAAACTCTGGAATGTGGAACATCTGTCTGGGTGTCCCGCTTGAACATAGCACCTTTCCCCTACACTGAGGTGATCGTGTGTGCTCTTTTTCCCCTAGGAGAGTCCACTAGATTCGCGCTCCCTGGATGTGCTTCCTCCCTAGCCCTCTGTTCCGCGAATTCAGCGGAGGAATTCCCTGACCAGACCCACTACAGGTACTAAAATTACTCTGTACTGGAATAGGTGCTCCACATGATGGGCCCTTGTGAATTAATCCCCCTGTGTGTATTTTCTGTGGTACGGTCCCCCTACAGGCGGACCCGCGTCTCCCTTGTGCAGTCCCCGCTACCCCCTGGTCCCAGTGTTTGTAGCAACTTCTCCCTCACAGCAGGTAGTATCTACCACTGTGCCATTACCACATGTGGCCTGAAAACCCATGTGACGAATTTCGTCACTCTTTATCTCCCCCCAGCCTGTGCAGTTGGTGGTCTCTGCGGGATCTTTTCCCCCTGAAAGATTAGAAGTTGGAAAAGAACACCTTCCCCGATGCATATGATAACGTTAAGATGGCCCCAGCCACTTTAACTCAATGAGAGAAACATCAAGAGAGAAAAGACGCGGCCTGCTCCCATGCTTGGCACGTCGCTTTGTTCCCCCTTTTCAGGGTGCCGGGAACCTAAACAGTTTATGAAGATTTTATGGGGCGTTGGGGAAGGGTACATGCAGTCTGACGCAGCCTGTCGCTTTGGCACGCAACTGCCTTTCCGCACCTGCATCAGCAGCGCACGTACATGGTTCAGCGCATGGCGTGATTGAATAGGGACCCCTAGTGTTGCTTCACTCGGGGGAGACAAAGTCTCAGAGGTTACAACAGTAACCTAGACGTTCTCCATCTGTCGCTCACTTCGACGTTGTATCCTCCTGGCCACGACACTGAACCGAGCCATTGCTATGGACAAACCTTACTCTCGGCTCCTCAGTGCAAAACCTGCATGGACAGACACATGATTCCCTCCTTTTATACCTGTATGTCCGGGGGAGGGAGATGCAAATTCTGTCTACCAATTTCTCATTTGCATTTTCTCAAGTTCAGAGGTAAATGAGGCCTTCAAAGAAGTCCTTTAGTGTCGCTTCATTCGGCACAACGTCTCGTTCCCTCCATCAGCGAACGGAGGTTACAACAGCAAGACCAGTGTAGTCCGATTCCCAAATGAATGATCCTTATGAGCTGGTTCTTTTGAATCTACAGTGTGAAACACAGCACAACCAGTGTAGTCCACTTCCTGAACAAATGACTCTTATTAACAGGTTCTTTTTAGAGAATCAAAAACATACAGCATAACCAGCATAGTCTGATTCCCAAATGAATGGCTCTTATGAGCCAGTTCTTTTTAATAAATCAAAAACATAAGGCATGACAAGTGTAGTCCAGTTCCTGAATGACTCTGGTGAGCCGGTTCTTTTTAATCTAAAATGTGAAACATCAAGTGCGACCAGTGTAGTGCAGTTCCAAAATGAATGACTCTTATGAGCCTGCTCTTTTTAGTGAATCAAAAACAAACAGCATGACCAGTGTAGTTCGAGTCCCAAATGAATGACTCTCCACAAGCTCTCCACAACTTTATATAGCCCAATGAACAAGACGCACACACATTAGTGCACTGAGGCACAGATCGCCAGAAACGCATCCACGTGGTCAAAAATGTCCAGCTAGTGCTTGTTTATTCATACACAAACATGACAGTGGTCAAATATGTCTGTGAAATGCAAAAGAGTTCTATGAGCCAAATGACTAGTAGAGCAGCACCTTCCCTAGAGAGATGGAGTCTGTCTCTCTTTAGCAGGTCAGATCTACCCCAAAAACTCATCCAATTGTCTATAAATCCCATGCTATTCTCCGGACACCTTTTTTTTTTTTTTTTTTTTTTTTTTTGATTGCAATTTTTATTTATTTTTTTAATCAAAATCAATTTACAAACATACAGGCATCACAGTTCGTAAACATATATTTTACATACATATATATATATATATATATATATATAAATAAATATATATATATATATATATATATATATATATACATATATACACTGTATATATATATATATATATATATATATATATATATATATATATATATATATATATATATATAAAAAGATGAATACAAGACTTAAATTATTATTAAAAAAATTAAAGTACATTAACAAAAAAAAACTTCATTATTTATAAAAAAATAAAGGAATTTCTATAATCCATTGAAAAGTTTTGAAAATATATCAGTCGTTGACATAGCTTTCTTATTTTTAACCAGTTTAAGAGACTCAAAGCATATATCGATTTCAATTTGGAAAAATTTAAAACACGGTCTTGACTTGGAAAATTTAGCTTTATGAATATTCTCCGGACACCACTCAGACATCCAGCCATTCAGTGACACTAATCTACTATAAACCTCGTCACCACAACGTGCAGGGAGGTGGCCAGAGCATATTACAGTGTCTGACATCATTTTCAAGAGTTCTGAAATGAAAGATCATGTAACACTCGCACCACCACCCCTGGTTGCTGGGCCATTCCACGACAGCTAAAAAAAAAAGTTGCCTCCTTTTTCTACTTGACTTGCTTGATTCCACTCAAACCTGCAATGATTCATCTGAACAGCATCTGGGCTCATCGAACTGTAATTGTGGCTGTTTGCCCTGCCTTTTTGTCCCTCAAATAAACAATACCCTGATTAAAAGCACTTTTAGTATAAAAAACAAGCTTTCTGAGCCATCGAGCAAGAGAGATATATAGAGAAACTCAATAATAAATATGTTTTGGTGAGCACTACACTTGATATAATGAGTGTCTTTGCTGAGTTGTGAGACCTGAATACTTAAAGGGTTACTTCAGGATTTAGCATTAAGCTTTGTATCAGTAGAAAACCAGTAGTATTTTCGAATTACTGAGCTCCCCCCCCCCCCCCTCATATCCCCCTGAGACGAGAGATTTATGTATTTTTAGTCTCGAAAAAAATCCTCCGATGACGCAAAAATCGTCATTTTGCGTCATCGGAGGATTTTTGGGCCAGAGGCTTAAAACTACAGCCAGTATTCCGCATGTTTTCACCACGCCCATATGGGGCGGGATCTCACTCACAGAATGTGAAGATACTGTCAGCCATCTTTCTGTAGAAGCTAAGCTAACAGGCTCTTGCTCTGTGTAGAAAGTTTGTATACAAGTAGGCTAATCACGATGGCGGAAGGTAGTTTTGAAGTTGAAATGGCAGAAGGGGATTTCGAAGATCTGTTGCGAGAATCTGATGCTCGCGCTACCTGTACGAGCTGCAGTACAGCGATGAACAGTTGCGGGAGATGGAGGAACAAGAGCCGGCTGGAGCAGCTGCTGTAACAGGGGAGCAAAACCTGCTTGGCGGTCAGGAGGAAGAGCCCGGCCAGACTTGAGTTGGGGCGGACTGGTGGTGTCAGTGCTCTCGCTGTGCGCCTATGGAAACAGACAGAGAGTCCTATTGCTGTCGCGAATTTCAGCGATGTCATTTTCTTCTGGACGAGATCGCTGAATCCGCTGATGAAACTGCACCGCTAACTTGAGCATGTATAACTGAGCACCCAAGTTTTGTACCACACATGGACAGGGGAGTCCTGGAAACTTATTTTAGGATCCCGAAGATAAACTGGAAACGCCAGCCAAAGCCCGCAGGGACAAACGGACGGCTTATTGTAAAGTGAGTATTTTGTTTGTTTTTCTTTTTGTTACTAAGACGTCATGTACAGAGTTTGGACACCCAGAATTATCATAATGTTCTTCCCGCTTAGTCAGTCAATTTATCAACTAACTCACGATTTATAGAGTCACGATGTATCAAAGCAAGTCTAGTTGTATCAAATTGTAAAGCCTGTAACCGGTAGGCGTGGTTTGGGAGTGGCCTCATAAGGGCAGCAAAGCAAGTGCATTCTGGGAGTTGTTGTCTTTAAGCCACATGTGCAAAAAATACATTTTCTGCCTTTTCTCAGTCTAGAATGCTTCAAATTCAAAAATAATTTCACATTTATACTATATAAATGACCAATTTTAAATACACATTCATCTTCCCAGAGGTGAAGTATCCCTTTAAGTAAGTGGTTCTTGCAAGAGAACAAAAGGAGGCCTCTTCAGTGCTGCATCACTTATGACATTCTCAGCAGGAGACGTGCAAAATGCCGGAACTGGAATGTCGTTCTAGCATGGACAAGCAAGAGGTCTTACTCTCGCATGGAGTCCAATGTAAACATCTAGAGTGTCTGCGAGGCTTTCTAAATTGTTTTGACAATCCTAATCCAAACTTTGCCTTCACTGTGTGTTTAAATGATGGTTGGATGCTAATTCCTTGTCCTACTGTTAACACTCCACTGAAGATACGTGCCAGATCAGGTGTCAGGCTTAGTCCAACACTATAGAACAAATGTGTCAGAGCATGCTAGCATGGTAGGATTACATGCTGCCTTAACAAGAGCCAAATTGGATCTAGATTGGATTCTAGACATAAGGCTGGTGACCCGGCTTCTATGTGAGCCAGTTTCACAAAGACTTACTGGTTTACTAGACTCACCAGATGTGTTGGTGAACAGCATGACTGCTGGTTTGTCAGCTAGACAACCACCAAACCAGCACTTACTAGCATGAACATTTACAATGGTCAAAGAGCAGGGAAATGAAATAAAATCAGGCTTAATTGCCAACTGAATGGGCTAGCTCTCAATAAACTTGCAATTTAACTTTGCAATATTTTTTTATTACCATCCTCTTTAGAAATAAATTATCCTACGCTACTGCTAATCTGCAGAATTCAGCTTTTGTCCTCTTCCAGAGTTTTTGCAGCAGTTGAACTCTAAACAGAATGGAATTATAGTCTTCCCAATGAAAAGTCCTTATGAAAGTTCCTTCCCAAAGGAAGACAAGGAGCAACTTCCACCCACCTATTTAGCAAGGTGCCGCTTTTCCTGTAGCAAGTCCTAGCTGAGTGGTGTTCCAGCATCACTGGATGCCTTGAGCACAATCACAGCTTAAAAACCAACCAGACACCAACACCTGCTGTTGATGCCCCATGGGGACAAACATAGAATGCCCTGTGCCAATCCTTCAAATCAAAGACAAACAAGAGCTGTGAAGATCAACCAGATCAGGGTTCTGACAGACTCCCTCAGTTCGACAACATATCTCAGTACAAGTATATGGATCTAAAGTATGGAAGTCAAGACATGTTTATCTAGCTATCAAAATGGGAACTTAGCAGAGACCAATATTGTTTTCAAACAATGCTAATAAAGTAATGTAAATAAAGACTAAATTGGAAAGTTATGAGAAAATGTTTACAACTCATTTTACTTCGGCACTGTGATCTACTTCAGAGTGAAACAAGATATTCAGGAACAAATACAGTTCAGTACTGTTAAAAATGATGTTGCACATAGAGGATGTCTTCAACAATAATTACATAAATTGTTTTCATTTATCACTTAATGTCATATAAAGTCCAGTAAACATAAAAAACTAAATCAATATTCGGTGTGACAACCTTTGCCTTTAAAACAGCCCCAATTCTCCTAGATACATCTGAACACAGTTTGTCTTGGTTGTTGGCAGATAGGATGTCCCAAGATTCTTGGAGAATTCACCATGGTTCTTCTATCTATTTATGGTGTCTCAATTGCTTCGATCTCTTTATGTAATCTCAGACTGACACAATGTTCTGTGGGGGGCATTGTGGGGGACATGACATCTGTTGAAGTGCTCCCTGTTCTTCTATTCTAATCTTTTCTATTTGCAAAAATAATGTTTGGGAGTCTAACATTTATATTTCCTATTGACACACTAAAGTTGAAGATATAAAAAAACATTTGAAGACAAATGCTTTTGTGAAACATCTTATGTGCCTAAAACTTTTGCACAGTACTGTATATGGTGGGACTTTGAAAAAAGTGGGCTTCCAGAACGTGAGCTCTCAGACTGCGTTACCTACTAACTGAAATGCTGCTGGAACCTGTTGGTTGAAATATAAGATGTGGAATACAGTAGTAATATGTGTAGTAGTACATGAAAAACTGTTTTAGGTCAGTTTTCATCCTAGACTTTCCTCCAGACTTCAACCTAAACTCAGTATTTTTTTCCCCCATTAAAAAAGTTGTACTCACATGAGATGAAGACTCCAGTCATATCAGTAAGCTTATAAAAGCATTTTATTTATTTATTTTTTTCTACATGGAGTGGGTACCCTCATGGGGCTGCCATGTTATGATCACATGACCGGCTGAATACTACTTGATTAACCTCTGTATTTGACCTGTTATTGGACACTTTCACTCATGGATTAAAATAGTCATGGCTGACTGTGACAAGTGAATTTCTACAATGGCATCATTAACTGAAAACAATTGCATTTGAATAATGCTGCATCCACACAACTAGGTGTCAGAGTAAGTCCAAGATAACATGCAGAACAAAAATTACTATGTGCAACTTTATAAGAAATCATCTTAAAAAAAGTTTTTTCATTAAAAACTTTTCCTTTTGCCGATTAACAAAAAGTTTTGTCAAATTTAAAAACTTCTGGGTACATTACTTTTTTATTTTATGATTTGGTTTAAAAAAACTTCTGTGTCCTTACAGTGTGGATTAAAAAAAAAAAATTGGTATGAGACCTGAAGAGCACGCAAGTTTACACGTGAGCCGAAAGTGTCATAGAGGCACCACAAAATGACGTGGTTGCTTTAACAATTGTGCTTTTCATCTCATATTTTATTTTTCTGACACTGTCGGTTTAGTTTATGTTTAAGGTTTAGCATAGGGAGGTCGGTTTTGTTTTTGTTTTGATTTGGGGTGTGTATTAAACTCACTTTTAGGACCACACAGTACGTGTAATGATGAATGTTATATAATTTTGCAAAAATGTCAACACAGTCACATAATTTTTATGAGACCAGGCTGAAAATGTCATTAAATGTTGTATACAACACAGATATTCACTTTATCATAAAAGTACATATAGGACATAAAAACATTCTTACAATGGTCGTTTGGAGAGCGAAAGCAGTGCTTTTCATATCTCTGTCTTTGTATTTCAGAGTGGTACAAACAAACAGGTCTTGATTAAAGTCTGTCTGATGGCACAATTGGGCATTATTAAACAACCTGGTTGTTCGCAACTGACATAGAAGAGATCAATATCAAGATGCAGATAAAACTGAGAATATAGGTAAAGAGAGTGTGTAAATGAGAGAGGGGAGAGAAAGAGGAACTAGGTAAAAGTGTGATTTTGTGGAAACTTTCTGAGGTGAAGCTGAATTGCAGGAGAAAGCTATTTGATATAATAAGCTCCACATGTGGAATAGGTGCATCTTTACTGCTAAATTAACTTTTTTGATATTCTCTCTCTCTCTCTCTCTCTCTCTCTCTCTCTCTCTCCGTCGGAGTGCATGCTAGTGGAGCGTTTGTGAGTGTGAGCCTGAGTGGTGACTTGTGCTTGTTTTTCTTTTTTCTCTTTTCTATCTTTTTTTCTCCTTTTTTGTGTAAGGTTTTAGACGTATATATAGTTCTTTTTGGGTAGGTTTAGGCCCTTTCGGGGGGCTTTAGTTTTTGTAGGGGGGGGGGGGGGGGTTTGGGGGTTGGTGTGTGAGGAACATGGCGGTTCCAGGTGCACAGGGGTTGAGTTCACTCACACGTTGTCACGGGGTAAAAGTGGCGTCTACCATGAGTGTGGAGAGTTCTTGTTTGGCTGTGGGGGAAATTGTGGGACATGAAAATATAATGTCTGCCTTAAGAATGAACAACGCTATTGTTATCTTTTTCAATACAGTAGAAAAGGCAAAGTAGTTCAGAGGGGAATTATTCTTGACGTGTTCTCACCCCCGTCTTGCCACTTTCATTACCGTCTAAAAGAGTAACCCTTTCGAATGTCCCGCCGTTTATTAGTGATGTTGTTTTAACACAAGCTCTATCTCGCTACGGAAAATTGGTCTCCTCGATTAAAAAAATTCCAATTGGCCACGTTTCTCCTTTACAGAAGCATGTTGTGTCTTTCAGATGCTCAGTTTACATGATTGTAAACAATGACGCTGATCTAGACCTTGCGTTGAATTTTCGAGTGGATGATTTTGATTATGTGGTTTTCATCACCACTGACAAAATCAAGTGCTTCGGCTGTGGTAAAGTCGGCCATTTGGTTCTAACTTGTCCCAGCAAACAAGAAGATGAAAATCGTTTAGCTGACACTGAAGGTGTAGCTAACGTCACTGTGCAGCTGGCCGGTGAGACCGGTGAGGCCTCAGTCGAGGCGGAATCCGCGGTGGCGCGGGCGAGTGATCCTGATGGAGCTCAACGCGCTGGGATTTCGAAGGATGATGTGGTTTCAGTGGAGGAGGAAATCAAAATTGAAAAAGATGTTGTAAACGAGGAAGACAGAGGTGAGTCAAGCGATAAAACAGAATCAGACTTTGTTATGCTGGATGTTCGGGAGGTTGACGGTAGGCCTAATGAATTGGTTTCAGAACAAACAGTATTTAAAGTGCCATTAAAAAGGAAGAAGTCAGATACAGCTCATAGACAACAAAAGAAATTAGATCTTGAAGATGTTGCTAATCAGGTTGATTCAGAGAGTGACAGTGAGTTATCTGATTCAAGTTTTACTTTGTCACAAAGTGAGTTTTCCAGCCGCAATTACGATGTAGATGACATTAAACTGTTCCTTATATCTACGAAGAATAAGAGGGGGCGTTAGTCAATGAGTACTTTCCAGATGTAGCACAGTTTGTAGACAAAACTAAGAATTTTATGACTGAAAGCTGTTTTTCAAACAAAGAGGTGTAGCCTACCGTTTAAAGAAAATATTGCGAAAACTCAACATGAACTTAAATGATGGCAGTGAAAAGGCTTAAATCTATGAATATGAATCATAGTTTGATCTTATTCTTATTTTTAAGTATGATTGAAGTGTGTATTGCATCATTGAATGTGAATGGTGCAAGAAGTAGCAAAAAAAGAGCTGAATTGTTTGAAGTTATTAAACAGAAAAAAAATTATGTTATTTTTATCCAAGAGACACACAGTGATGTTAAAAATGCTGCTGATTGGATGCAGGAGTGGGATGGCATTTCTGTTCTCAGTCACAATACCACACTTAGTGGTGGTGTGGGTATTTTATTTACTAAGAGTTTTAGTCCAGTCTCTTATCAAGTTGATGAGATTGTGAAAGGAAGACTTTTAAAAATAAGAGGTATTTTTGAATAATATGCCTTTGTTTTTGTTTGTTTATGCTCCAATGTCAGCAATAGAAAGATTGGTGTTTTTAGATGCACTTGGTTCCATGTTACAAAGATGCAGTACTGAAGAATAATTTTTTTTAGGAGGAGATTTTAATTGTACTGAGAATAATATTGACAGAAATCACATTGAGCCCCATATGCCTTCAAGTGAACGTTTCACTAAGATGATAAATGTGAATGATCTATGTGACATTTGGAGGCATTTTCATGACCGTCAGAGACAGTATACATGGGCTCATGCTTGTGACAATGTTATATCTCTTGCAAGATTAGATCGTTTTTATGGTTTCAAACATCAGTTGGGTATTCTTAAAAGTTGTGTCATTTCACCAGTCAGTTTTTCTGATCATCATATGGTATTGGGGTTTTTCTTTTTAAATCAAATTAAACCCCACAGTGCATACTGGCACGTCACTACTAATTTATTGTGTAGTAAGGATTTTAAGGATGTATTTAAAGTATTTTGATTTTAAAGATTTTAAAAAGATGAAATATTCTTTTCAAGACATACAGCAATGGTGGGATTTTGGAAAGGTCCAAATAAAACAATTTTGCCAACAGTACACTCGTAATGTCACCAAAGATTTAAATAGCTCTATGAAGGTCTTGGAGGCAGAAATTATTAAATTACAGAGTTTAGCTGATTCAACAAATAATCACAGTTATACAGGGATGATCTCAAATAAGAAAACTCAGTTAGCTGACCTTCTGGGTGTGAAAACACAAGGAGCTCTGGTTCATTCTCGTTTTTTAAGTATTGAACAGATGGATGTACCATCAAAATATTTTTTTTTGCCTTGAAAAGAAAAATGGGCAAAAAAGTTTTTTTGCATGCTTTGCGCTCTGAGGCAGGAGTGATTTTATCTAGTCATGCAGAAATACGAACAAGAGCTTGCGGGTTTTATGAAAATGTGTATAAAAATGAGCTGGGAACAGGATGGGATTCTGAAAGTGTTTTCTTTAAAGGATTGACCCAAGTCTCAGACGGTGCCAATGCAGAGCTCTCAGGAGCTCTAAGCCTGGGGGAGTTGCATAAGGCCCTTCAAGGCATGAATTCTGGGAAAGTGCCAGGAATTGACGGCCTTCCTGTTGATTTTTATAAATACTTCTGGACAGAGGTAGGGGAGGACCTTTTGCTGGTGCTTAATGATAGTTTGGGCTCAGGTAGGTTGCCATTAAGTAGCCGTAGAGCGGTCATCACTCTCCTCCCCAGAAAAGGAGATCTTTTAGAAATTAAGAACTGGCATCCTGTTTCGCTCCTTTGCTCAGATTATAAAATACTCTCGAAGGCTTTAGCTAATAGGTTATCTAAAATTATAGATCAGGTGGTACATCCGGATCAGACCTATTGTGTCCCTGGTCGGTCAATTTTTGACAATATTTCCCTCATTAGGGATATTTTTGATGTCTCCAAGTTGCTCAACCTTAATATTGGACTTATTTCTTTAGATCAAGAAAAGGCTTTTGATAGGGCCGAACACCTTTACTTGTGGAGAACTTTAGAAGCATTTGGATTCTGTCAGGTCTTTATTGACAAAGTGAAAGTGCTCTATGGTGACGTTGAGAGTGTGCTAAAGATAAACGGTGGCTTATGCACTCCTTTCAAGTTCAATAGGGGTATTAGACAGGGCTGTTCATTGTCTGGAATGTTATATGCACTTGCTATAGAACCTTTGTTGCAACAATTAAGAGAACATATTTGTGGTTTGATTCTAATTATTTGTAAAAGCAGCATTTCTGTGTCTGCATATGCTGATGATGTGGTAGTTTTAATTAACGGACAAAATGATGTGCAGGTTTTAATGAAAGTCTTAGAAGATTTTAGAGTTTTGTCATCAGCAAAATTTAATTGGAACATGAGCGAAGCATGTTTAATTGGAAATTGGTCAAATGGGAGACCAAATCTTCCTGATGGTTTAACCTGGGGAATGGGAGGGTATAAGTATTTAGGAGTGTATTTGGGAGATGAAATGTCTGTTCAGAAAAATTGGGAAGGGGTTGTTGATAAGGTGAAAGGCAGGCTTGACAAATGGAAATGGTTAATACCAAAGTTGTCATATAAAGGGAGGACTTTAATTGTGAATAATTTAGTAGCTTCCTGCCTTTGGCATAGGCTAGCATGTTTGGATCCTCCCGCACTATTTCTAGCAAAAATTCAAGGGATTTTGGTGGATTTTTTTTGGGATAAATTACACTGGGTCCCTCAGAGTGTGTTGCATTTGCCTAAAGAGGAGGGTGGTCACGGTCTGATACATTTGAAAAGTAGAATAGCAGCATTTCGTTTGCAATTTTTACAACGTTTTCTGTATAAATCATCAGTGAATGGGTGGCAGGCTGTTACATGCACCATTTTGCACAGAACTGAAGGACTGGGGTTGGACAAATCCCTGTTTCTAATGGACCCCTTTAAAGTGAATGTGAATGGACTGCCAGTGTTTTATCAAAACCTTTTTAAGGTTTGGAGTCTTTTTGACTCACAGAGAGATGAAACAACACCTTCTCTTCATTGGCTTCTGGAGGAGCCGCTAATGAATGGAGCTCGATTCGATTTATCAAATGAGAGTTGCTCCATTCATGGACTTAAAGTACTTTTGCAGGAGTCACAGATCTTCACATTTGGACATTTGATTCATGTAGCTGGACTGGATTTTGAAAGAACAGAAGAAGTAGCCTCTTGTCTAAAGGTTAGGTCTTTACGGACTGTTGAACAGATGCTAAAGAACTGGAAATCTTTGGTCAGTAATGAAGAAAAAGATTTACTGATGGGCAGTCATGGAGGAGTAAACGCCTCCAGTACAGAAGACTCTCTTCTTGGTTTTACCATGTTGCCTAAATTGGATGGTTGTAGTGGACCTTTTTTAGATGCTGAAAGACCTTTGTGTTTGGACTTGTGTATAGCACCTGGCAAAGTTTTTTTTATCAAATATCTGTTAAAGATTTTAATAAAAAGGCATTAAGTGATAAAGTTGACACGCAGTGGCGCAGAGTATTGGGTGTTGAAAAGAATGTAAAGCCTGAGTAGAGGTCACTGTATAAGCCACCATTATCTAAAAGGGCAGGGGATATACAGTGGAGGCTTCTTCACTGTGCCATCGCTGTTAATGCTTTTATTTCAGTTCTTAATCCTGAAGTTATTGCTGATTGACCTTTTTGTTCAAAAAGAGAAACTGTCTTTCATGCTTTTATGGAATGTGCCAGACTGAAACCTTTATTTTCAATATTGGAAAATATGTTTATTTCTTTTAGCGAATTGTTTTCCATGAGGATTTTTATTTTTGGTTTTAAATATGTTCGAAGTAAAAGGTTTACTTGTCAGCTCTTGAATTTTGTTCTAAGGCAGGCAAAGCTGGCCATTTACATGAGCAGGAAAAATATGGTGGAAAGATTGTCAGGTGAAGATGTAGTAATACTGTTTTCGAATCTAATCAAATCACGAGTATTGATATATTATTGTTTTTGTAAGTCTACAAAGGATCTACTAACATTTGAAATGAAGTGGTGTTGTAATGGAGTGCTGTGCTCTGTTGTTGAGGATGACTTATTTTTTTCTTTTTTGGTGTAATTTATGTTTGTATTTCTGTTTGGTACTTACCTGATATAAGGTAACTTTGCAATTTGTTTGGAACAAGTGTTTAATTAAGAGTGATTTATAGGAATAAAAGACATTTTAAAATTAATTAAAAATTCTCTCTCTTTCTCTTGTGTTCTTTTTCTCAATGGATCTGCACATCATTCATGGTACATTGCTGCAGTGAATTCCAGATCAGCGCGTATAGAGTAATGAAGTCATGTGGGAGCTGAATAAATGTAAGGAAGTAGTCAGGCTAATGGAGAAGGTTAATGAGTTAGAGAGATGCATCTGAACGCTAGTGGAGGTCAGTGAGAATGAGAAGCTGGTAGATACTATTTTGAATGCGAGTAGTACAGCAAGCAACACACACACACTTTGATTCCGGCTGTAGAACCCCTGCAGCAGGGCATTTGGGTGACATCTCTGTGGCATACTCGCTCAGCAAAGCAACACCACTCTCCCGTTCCTGTTAGGGTTTCCACTCGATTCTCCCCACTCTGTGATGCACCCACTGAGAATCATGTTGAAAGATCCCTTGTAATAGGTGATTATATTGTAAGGAATACAACTAGTATTACATATCTGTGCATATGCACAATGCATATCAGGGGCTCAGGCATGTGACATTAGATACAATTTACAAATGCTGGCTAAAGCTAAACAGATTTTCTAAAATTGTTAGTCATGTCAGCACTAACTATGTACGGCTTCACCAGTCAGAGATCACTAAAGATAATGTTAAAGAGGTGTGTGAACTTGCAAAAATGATGTCAGACACTGTAACATGCTCTGGCCCCCTCCCTGCACATTGTGGTGATGAGGTTTATAGTAGATTAGTGTCACTGAATGGCTGGATGTCTGAGTGGTGTCCGGAGAGTAGCATAGGATTTATAGATAATTGGATGAGTTTTTGGATCTGACCTGCTAAAGAGAGACAGACTCCATCCCTCTAGGGAAGGTGCACCTCTACTCTCTAGTCATTTGGCTCATAGTGTTAATAGTGATAGTATCTGACTAACTGGGGCCCAGGTCAGGAAGCAGCACCTTGTGTAATCCAAATGTCTGCTAGCTGCCTTGAGATGTCACATAAACTACAACATATAGAGACTATATCACCTAGATATCATATAGAGACTGTGTCTGCTCCCCGAACTACCAAACACAAACCCCTCACTAAATCGTTTAGAAAACATTTGATTAAGGTTAAACTTGAAAAAAAAATATCTTGAAAAAATGTAAGATAAACATCATATAAAGTTAGGACTACTAACATTAGATCTCTTTCAACCAATGCACTAATTGTAGATTAAATTATTACAGATCAGTTTGGGTGCACTCTGCTTGACTGAAACATGGCTTAAACCAGATGAATATATTAGTTTAAATTAGTATATTCTGCCAGGTTATTATTAAAAAAATAAGCCTCGTCTGAAGGGTTGAGGAGGAGGTGCTGATGGAATTTACAGTGAAGTTTTTGGTGTTACTCAGAGGACAGGATATAATTTTTAGAATTTTTAACTAATAATGCTTAATGTGAAACTGTCAGACATAAATAAATAAAAAAACAATTTTTTTGCCCTTGCTACAGTATATAGATAACCCAGGCCATATTCTGATTTCTTGGTGAATTTGCACATTTTCTATCAGATCTAGTAGTTACTGTAGACAGAGCTTTAATGGTTGGTGACTTCAACATTCACATAGATAATGAAAATTACACATTGGTAATAGCATTTATCGATATTCAAAAACTATCTTGGAGTCAGACAAAATGTGACAGAACCAACTCATTGCCATAATCATACAGAGTTGATACTACAAACATTCTACCGCAGAGCAATGACATCTCAGACCATACCCTTGTCTCTTGTTTGCTGCAATCAGCTAATGTCATTCAATCTAAACCATGCTATCATTCAGTTAGAAATATTCTTTCAACCACTAAAGATAGCTTCACAAATAATCTTCCAGAATTGTCTCACATACTCAGTAAGCCAAAAATTCTAGAAGAACTTAATGTAATAACAGAAAATATAAATACAGTCTTTTCTAGAACTCTTGATAGTGTCACCCCCCTTTGATTAAAGAAAGCCCTGCACCATGGTACAATGATCACTCTCATCCTCTCAATAGAACAGCTCGGAAAATGGATCGCAAGTGGGAGAGGTATTTCACAATGCATGGAATGATAGTGTCTGTAGCTGCAGACAAGCACTTAAAGCTGCCAGGTCAGCACAATTTAGAAAACTCACAGAAAATAACCATAACTATCCTATGTGTTTATTTAGTACTGTGACTAGCTAAATAGGTTAGGAATAAATCCTTGACTGAACCAGATATTCCATCACATCACAATAGTAATGTCTTTACTGATAAAATAGAAATCATCAGAAATAAAATTTGAATTATGCAATCAACTGTCACAGTACTACAGTATCTCTCATCATTTTCCTCAATCATTCACTCATAGGTCATGAAGAGCAAAATATCAAAAGCCACAACATGTATGTTAGATCCAGTACCAACTAAGTTCTTAAAAGAGCCAGTTATCAAACTGCTTATTAAGAAGCCACAGTTTTATCCTAGAGAACTGGCTAATTATAGACCGATTTCAAATCTGTTTATATTTATGTCAAAGATATATATATATATATATATATATATATATATATATATATATATGAACAATTTCAGTCAGGATTTAGGCGCTATCACAGAATAGAGACTGCACTTATTAGAGTTACAAATCACGTGCTCTTATTATCTGATCGCAGCTACATTTCTCTTCTAATGCTTTTAGATCTTAGTGCTACCTTCGACACAATAGATCACTACATTCTCTTGAATAGGCTGGAGAATTATATTGGCATTAGTGGACTTGCATTAGTATGGTTTAGGTCCTATTTATCAGACTGCTACCACTTTGTATGTGTAAATGAGAAATTGCCATATCAAGCAAAAGTTAAGTATGGAGTGCTACAGGTATCAGATTTAGAGCCTATGCTTCCCCTTGAGATATTATCAGGAATCGTGGAATAAGTTTCCACTGTTATGCCGACAGGACCCAACTTTATATTTCTTCTAAACCTGACAAAATTTCACAATTCTCCAAATTAGAAGACTATATCAATGAATTCAAAGATTGTATGGCCAGATATGTCCTTCTACTCAATTCCAAAAAAACAGGGGTACTAATTATTGTACCAAAAACCTCTAAAAATGAGCTGCTAAAATATAATTTGATTCTTGATATATTTACTGTTACATTGTCTTCAACAGCGAAAGCATAGGTGTTATATTTGATACTGTGGAGTGGAGGGGGGCGGGGCCGGGCTGGAATGTCGCACGCCCGGTCCCCAATCGGCCTGATGGGGCGCGCGAGGGATAAAGGCGGTTCGAGAGAGAGAGCTCAATCACGGACATGTCCGTTGTGTGTGTTTGTGCTTTTTGTTTTAAGTTAATTATTAAATTATTATTTATTGTCATGCCGGTTCTCGCCTCCTCCTTCCCCATCTTAACCCCGTGTTACATTGGTGCCGAAACCCGAGAAGGAGGAGGGATGCCCATCACAGAGTCCTTGACACTGCCGTCCACCCAGGGGAGCACCGCTGCCTTCTGCCGGGTGATGGAGTGGTGTGACCACCCGCACGCGGAGAACAGCCGCCGTCCGCAGGGCAAGTGGGGACTGGATTCCCCGACCACCTGGAGTGAGGGAGCCGCTGCCGGGAGCAGAGGAGTGCCCTGCCATCCCCAGAGACGCGGAGGGGTCGAGGGAAGACCGCCGTCCGCAAGGGGAGGAGGTAAGTAACTCCCTGACCGCCCGGAGCGATAGGGCCGCTGCCAGGGGTGGAGGAATGTCCCCACATGTCGCCAGGAAAGCGGAGGGGCGTTCTGTCCGCTGGGGGTCGGAGGTTGACTCCGGTTCATCCGGAGAGGAGCGGCTGTCATCCGCCGGAAAGTGTGGAGGAGTGTTTGAGGACCATGCGATGGTACATCAGAGAACCGGTGAGTGAGCTTTTTCTCTCTTTCATCTCTCTCTCGCTCTTTCGCACCGTGTTGGCCTTTTCCCTCAACGATTTTTTATTTTTTTTTGTTGTTGTTTTCCCCTCCTGTCTTCTCCCAGGTCGAGGAAGGCGGGGATAACCAGCCGGTAGACAGATCGTAAAGCACGCCCCTCCCCAGGGAAAGTGGGGAGGGGGGATGTACGTCATGCCGATGGCCCCCGGCCTGAGGTAACGACGGGAGGTGTGGGAGGTGGGAGAGTGGAGTGGAGGGGGGCAGGGCAGGGCTGGAATGTCGCACGCTCGGTCCCCAATCGGCCTGATGGGCGCGCGAGGGATAAAGGCGGCCGGTGACGACGGTTCGAGAGAGAGCGCTCAATCACGGACATGTCCGTTGTGTGTGTTTGAGCTTTTTGTTTTAAGTTTATTATTAAACTATTATTTATTGTCATGCTTGTTCTTGCCTCCTCCTTGCCCATCTTAACCCCGTGTTACAGATACCAATCTGTCTTTTAAAGTCAAATTTACAATTTTTGTAGAACAGCATTCTTCTACCAACAACATTCTTCTAAAATATTGCTAAGTTATGACACATTCTCACTGTTGCTGATGCCAAAAAATTAATTAATGCATTCATGAGCTCAAGACTAGATTATTGTAACGCATTACTGGGATCATGTCCAGCAAGTTCAATAAATAAACTGCAATTGGTTCAAAATGCAGCTGCTAGTGTGCTGACTAGAAAGAAATATAATCATATTAGCCCAATTTTATCATCGTCATATTGGCTACCTGTTAAATTTCATATATATTTTTTTTTAATTCTGTTAACTACATATAAAGCTTTGAATGGACTAGCTCCAAAGCACTAAAGGACCTTCTGACATGCTACAGTATATTCCATCATGTTCATTACAATCACGAAATTCTGGTCTGATAATAGTTCCTAGAATATCAAAATCCACAAAAGGAGGTCCTTTTCCTATTAGGCTCCAAAACTATGGAATAGTCTCCCTAACACTGTTGGGGATGCAGACACACTCACTCAGTTTAAGTCTAGACAAAATACTCATCTATTTAGCAAGACATGCACCTAATTTATCCATCAATTAACAATTAGGCTGCTTTAGTTATGTCTGCCGGAAGTAGAAACATTTCTCATAATTTATAACTCTGGAATAAATTGTTAATAATGCTAATATTATTCTATTTGTTTCCCTGTCTCAACCTCGGGATTCATATCTCAAGGTTACCAGAGCCGGCCAGATTCAGCCCCGTTCCTGTTTGGTGTTGGACTCCACTGCTACGTGTCGCTGTGTGATGACAACAAACTACAGCCAGTACTAGCCAGACATCACTTCAGTCTTTTACAATGAACTACAGAGGATGAACTGATGCCAACTCCAACTATAAGGCATCAGATACTTCATATGCTACTGCCTGAACATTGGACTTTGGATGGACCCCACCGATCCTCCCCAAAATGACCTGCCGGTTGAACTGCAATGCACCTCATTGTTCTCTGCCTGCACACCTTTGTTTGTTTATATACTACAGTATTGAAATAGAATACATAGACCGTCTAGGTTACATATGTAACCTCCGTTCCCTGATGGAGGGAACGAGATATTGTGTCGAAGAACGATACTGGACGATACTGACTCAACCCACAGATTGTAGAATCTCGCAAAGGTATTAGGTGTTGCCCAACCCGCTGCTCTACATATATCTGCCAGGGAGGTGCCCCTGGCCAGTGCCCACGAGGAGACAACACTCCTTGTTGAGTGTACTCAGACCCATAAGGGTGGGCACGGCCTGGGTGTGATAGGGCAATGAAATGGCGTCCACGACCCAGTGGGAAAGCATCTGTTTGGAGACAGCGTTCCCTTTCCGCTGTCCGCCAAAGCAGACAAAGAGCTGCTTAGAACATCTAAAGCTCTGCCTGCGGTCCAAGTAGGTACACAAAGCACGTACCGGACACAGCAGCGAAGGGGTTGGGTCTGCCTACTCCCGGGGCAGCACTTGCAGGTTTACTACCTTGTCTCTAAAGGGCTTGGTAGGAACCTTGGGCATGTAGCCCGGTCGCGGTCTTAGGATCACATGTGTCTGCCAGACCGAACTCCAGGCAAGTGTCACTAACAGAGAACGCTTGCAGGTCCCTGACCCTCTTGATGGAGTTGAGCGCGATCATCAGGGCCGTCTTTAGAGAGAGGGCCCTGAGTCCAGCTGATTCTAGTGGATCGAAGGGAGGTCTCTGGAGGCCCACGAGGACCACTGAGAGATCCCAGGAGGGGAACAGGCTTGGCCAGGAGGGATTCAACCTCTGGGCGCCTCTTAGGAACCTGATGAATAAGTCGTGCTTACCCAAAGACTTGCTGTCTACTATGTCATGGTGGGCCGCGATAGCGGCGACATACACTTTCAGGGTCAGAGAAAGAAGGTCTTTCCTCAGGGGAATTCGCCAGGGAGGGGCTGTCGCAAGGAGTACGATGTCCGAGAACCAGGCCCGGGTGGGCCAATAGGGAGCCACTAGGGTGACTTGTTCCTCGTCCTCCCTGACCTTGCACAGCATCTGTGCAAGAAGGCTCAATGGGGGAAATGCATACTTGCGCAGCCCCGCAGGCAAGCTATGTGCCAGTGCGTCTGCCCCGAGGGGAGCCTCTGTTCGGGCATATCAGAGCGGGCAGTGGGAGGTCTCTCGGGAGGCAAGCAGGTCTACATGGGTCTTGCCGAATCGTTCCCAAGTCAACTGGATTGACTGGGGGTGAAGCCTCCATTCTCCACTGGGCAAGCGTTGTCATGACAGCATGTCCGCTATCACATTGAGGTTGCCGGGGAGTAGGGAGGCAATCAGGTCTACATGGGCCTTGCCGAACTGTTCCCAAGTCAGCTTGATCGACTGGGGGTGAAGCCTCCACTCTCCACTGGACAAGCATTGTCGTGACAGCGTGTCCGCTATCACATTGAGGTTGCTGAGGATATCAGCGGCGCGCTGGCTCCAAAGGAGGAGACGATGGGTGAGTCATGACATGTGGCAGGAGCGCACGCCGCCTTACCGATTTTTGTACGCTACTGTGGTGGTGCTGTCTGACCTGACTAGGACATGTTTGTCTCGAACTAATGGGAGAAACTTCCATAGGGTAGAGAAAACAGTCAGCAACTCTAGGCCATTGATGTGCCAGCGCAGCGGGGCCCCTTTCCAACGGCCCGCGGCTGCATGCCCATTGCACACAGCGCCTGAACCCAATTTGGAGGCGTCGGTCATGGCCAGGATGCGTTGGGACACCTGCTGCAAGAGGACCCGTGTCCGCAGAAGGCAGAGGTCTGTCCAGGGGTTTGACGTTTAGCGGGAGGCAGGGGTGATGGTCACACAATGTGTGCCGCGGCGCCATGCTCGTCTTGTGACTCGAGTCTGGGTCCAGTGGTCTCATATGCATCGACCCCGGCGCCGAAAGGTTTTAAAGGGACCGCCGCGCCCGGCCTGAAGACGGCGAGGCATTTTAGCACTGACAGTGCATGCTCGTTGGTGAGGCGTGCTGACATTGAGACTGAGTCTGACTCCATGCCGAGAAAAGAGATGCTCTGAACCAGGGCGAGATAGTTCTTTTCTCGGTAGACCTGAAGCCCTAAACAGCTGAGGTGCCTGAGCATCTAGTCTCTGTGAGCTCATAGTAACTCTCGGGAGTGGGCCAGAATGAGCCAGTCATCGAGGTAATTGAGTATGCGGATGCCACCTTCTCAGAGCAGGGCAAGGGCAGCTTCTGTGATTTTTGTGAAGGTGCGAGGGGACAGAGACGTGGCGAAGGGGGGGACTTTGTACTGATATGCCTGGCCGTCGAACACGAGCAGTGGGAAGGGTCAGTGTCGAGGCAGAGTTGAGACGTGAAGGTTTGCGTCCTTCAGGTCTGCCGCTGCGGACCAATCTAGATGTCGGATGCAAGTTAAGATATGTTTCTGCATGAGCATTCTGAACAGGGGTTTGAACAGAGCCTGGTTGAGAACTCGCAAGTCCATGATCGGTCGTAAGCCGCCGCCTTTCTTGGTTACAATGAAGTAAGGGCTGTAGAGACCCTTCATTTCGGTTGGAGAGACAGGCTCTTTCGCGTCTTTGTTTAGTAAAAGAGTAGCACGCAGGGATTTGGCATGCCTGACATTTACTGCAGTAAAGCGGACGCCCGCAAATATGGGCGGGTGCCTGGCAAACTGAATTGCTTAACCGAGTCGATTGGTCCAGGCCAGCCAGCGTGACTGGTTGGGAAGTGAAAGTCACGCATCCAAGTTCCGTGCTAGGGGCACTAAGAGGACGATTATTTTTGACGTACCCGGCGGGGCTTTGCAGCGGGGTGGAGCAGGTAGTACGGCGTTGGGAGGCGAAGACGTGTCCCGAGGCTCTAGTGCTGAGAAAAGACTCATAGCACTTACCTTGCTCTGCACACCCGGCAGGGGGCAGGTTAGTGACTGAGGAGGAGGTCCAGTGTAGGCGTCCTCTAGACTCGTCAGAACCAGCCGGCCGGGGGAAAGTCATGGGGCTGAATGCGGGGGGTCCGCGTCCAGCATGCCTGTAACCTGGACTGTAAAGATCAGGCGGCAGAGTGCCGTGAGAACAGCATTTGCAGGCCACGTGTCCTAGAGACAAAGGAAATAGCTCTGTTATTGAGAATGTGGGTACTGCAGCCCCGTCTATGGGGGGCAGCAAATGAAATCAATTCAACAAAAGATTCTCCTCCCGGCCCTCCACCGGGGGAAGGAGTGGCCTGCTTAACAGCTCCGGAGCCAACATCTTGGTCTCTGGGTCGGATGTCTCAGGAGCGCCTGGGAGCCTTCCGGGTACTCGAGGGGGTCCGTGAGACAGGGGGCATCTGCTTTCTGTGGGGTGCTCGACGCGGGGGCTGAGCACACGAGGAGACCAGGTTTTGGATCATTGCTATTCTCCTTTCCGGGATGGCTACAAATCCCTCCCCCGCCCACCATTTGGCAAATCCGACCACTCCTCCGTTCTGCTTCTGCCCGCTTACAGGCAGAAACTGAAACGGGAATCACCCACCATTAGAATGATCCAGTTCTGGTCGGACCAATCAGACTCTGCGCTACAGGACTGTTTTGATCACGCGGACTGGGAGATGTTCCGGTCTGCCTCCGATGACGATATCGAGGTTTACGCTGATAGCATAACGTGTTTCATCAGGAAGTGCGTAGAGGATGTTGTTCCGATGAAAACTATACGGATCTACCCCAACCAGAAACCCTGGGTTAACGGCGATGTTCGCGCGGCACTTACTGCGCGGACCACCGCTTTTAATTCCGGGAACGCGGAGGAGCGTAAACAAGCCAGTTATGCCCTCCGTAACTCCATCAGCACAGCCAAACGCCAGTACAGGCACAAAATTGAAGGACAGTTCAACACCACTGACTCCAGAAGTATGTGGCAGGGAATTAACACCATCACGGACTATAAACGGAATAAAAACTCCGCCATGAACACTGCTGCCTCTCTCCCGGACGAGCTTAATACTTTTTATGCTCGTTTCGAGGACAACAACAACACCGCCCTCGCGGAGAGAGCACTCGCGGCTGATACTACAGATGATGGTTCACTCTCCGTCTCTGTTGCGGATGTAACCCGATCCTTTCGACGGGTGAACATTCGCAAAGCCGCGGGTCCAGACGGCATTCCGGGCCGCGTCATCAGAGCATGCGCGAACCAACTGGCTGGTGTTTTTACGGACATTTTCAACCTGTCCCTCTCCCTGTCTGTAGTCCCCACATGCTTCAAAACATCAACCATTGTGCCTGTACCGAAGCAAGCCAAAATCACTTGCTTAAATGACTGGCGTCCTGTTGCCCTCACCCCCATCATCAGCAAATGCTTTGAGAGGTTGATCAGAGATCACATCTGCTCTGTTCTGCCCACCTCTTTGGAGCCATTGCAGTTTGCCTACCGTAACAACCGCTCCACTGATGATGCTATTGCATCTACTGTACAATACACACTGCTCTATCCCACCTGGAAAAAAGGAACACGTATGTGAGAATGCTGTTTGTAGACTACAGCTCGGCATTTAACACCATAGTGCCCTCCAAGCTTGATGTGAAACTCCGGGCTCTGGGCTTAAACAGCTCGCTGTGCAGCTGGATCCTGGATTTCCTGTCAGGCAGACATCAGGTGGTTAGAATGGGCAGCAACATCTCCTCATCACTTACCCTCAACACTGGAGCCCGCAGGGCTGTGTTCTCAGCCCACTCCTGTATTCCCTGTACACACATGACTGTGTGGCGACACATAGCTCCAATGCCATCATTAAGTTTGCTGATGATACGACGGTTGTAGGTCTGATCACTGACAATGATGAAACAGCCTACAGAGAGGAGGTGCACACTCTGACGCGCTGGTGTCAGGAGCACAACCTCTCCCTCAACGTCAGTAAAACCAAGGAGCTTGTGGTGGACTTCAGGAAGAAAGACAGAGAGCACAGCCCCATCACCATTAATGGAGCACCGGTGGAGAGAGTCAGCAGCTTCAAGTTCCTCGGTGTCCACATTACTGAGAAACTCACATGGTCCGTCCACACTGAGGCCGGTGTGAAGAAGGCTCACCAGCGCCTCTTCTTCCTGAGACGGCTGAGGAAGTTTGGAATGAACCAACACATCCTCACACGGTTCTACACTAGTACTGTTGAGAGCATCCTGACTGGCTGCATCACCGCCTGGTACGGCAATAGCACCGCCCACAACCGCAAAGACCTGCAAAGGGTGGTGCGAACTGCCAGAAACATCATCGGAGGTGAGCTTCCCTCCCTCCAGGATATATATAACAGACGGTGTGTGAATAAAGCTCGGAGGATTATCAAAGACTCCAGCCACCCGAGTCATGGGCTGCTCTCACTGCTTCCATCAGGCAGGCGGTATCGCAGCATCAGGACCCGCACCACCCGACTACATGACAGCTTCTTCCCACAAGCAATAAGACTTTTGAAAACATGATCTCTCACGATCAACAATCAGCACTGCACTTTATTAATCTTCATTCTGTCAATATATTCTCGCTCCCAATTCAGTTAGTGTATATATATATATATATATATATATATATATATATATATATATATATATATATATATATATTTATACCCTTATCTAGTGTATGTGTATTCTACATTGTGTGTATTGTGTACATTTGATATGTAAATTGTTGTGTAGGTATGTGTACATTTGTTATGTAAATTGTGTTGTGTAAATGTTGTTATTGTAAAGTGGTTTATGTCTCGTCACTGTCATTACTGCAATGTTGCTCGGAACTGCACACAAGAATTTCACCTGCTGTTGCACTCGTGTACACAGTAGTGTGACAATAAAGTGATTGACAATAAAGTGATTTGATTTGATTTGATTTGAGAGCTGGGCCTGGGTTGAGGCGGAGCAGGGTGTTTCTTAGCTGCAGGAGGACGCCCTCGATGAGCAGATGGGGCATGGCCCATGGCGGCAGGCTTGCGGCGGGGCTGGATGTGTGAAATGGCTGCCGTCTGCTTCTTCACTGCTGGGCGAAGTCCTCGACGGTGTTGCCGAAGAGGCCGAACTGGGACACAGGGGCACTGAAAAAGCAAGCTTTGTCGGTCTCACGCATCTCGACCAAGTTCAGCCACAGATGATATTCCTGGACCATGAGCGTGGCCATCGCCTGCCTGAGTGACTGCTCTGTGACCTCCGTGGCTCTGAGGGCGAGGTCAGTCGTTGAGTGCAGTTCCTGCAACAAATCGGGATCAGGGCTACCCCTGTGGAGACCTTTAAGTGCCTTGGCCTGGTGGACTTGCTGGAGGGCCATGGCGTGCAGGGTGGAAGCGGCATGTCCGGCTGCGCTGTAGGCTTTGGAGGTCAGTGAAGACGTCGTCCTACAGGCCTTAGAGGGGAGCACAGGGCAAACCCGCCAGGTGGTAGGGTTTCCGAGGCATAGGTGGAGTGCAACAGCCCTATCCACCTGGAGAATCACTGTGTACCTGTGGGCCGCTCCGCCCGGGAAAGCATGTCGGTCATCTGAGCACCAGCCTCAGCCTGGCCTTGCTGACCCGATGGCGGCAGCCCAGGGGACTCATCCGCATCAGACGCCGCGCTCTCCGATGCAGCGGCGAGCTCATCCACCTTGAGCTCTAGAGGTTAAGCAGGCTGGCTGTGAGGTGAGCCGCTGTTGCCTCGAGCACGGACGGGAGTCAATGAGCGTGCTGGGGGGCGGGTGGTCCGAGGGGGCATACCCGGCGGAGCTACACCTGCTGCCATCCCCAGATCACCTCCAGTGCCAGCCGCATTGTCCTCAATCCCGTGGGAAGAAGGAGCAATGCGGGGGGCGGCTGGAGTGGTGTGCTTTCTGTTGAAAGCGAGCCGCGACCGCAAAGTTGCCATGATCATGCTCAAGCAGTGAGAGCATGAACCAACCACAAACGCTGACTCGGTGTGATCGCTGCCAAATTGTATTTAATCAAACTATATGACTTTAAGACTTTATAGATATTACAGTTTCATTTTCTGTTAAAGCATGATTTACTGTAAAGCTGCTTTGAAACGATGTGTGTTCCCTTTACAAAAAGCTTCACTATGATGCTGCGCTTTGCTAAGCGCTATGGGAACGATCCTAGTTGTGACCGAGCAGTGAATATGTGTGTAACACGTCAATGAACATTTACCGGAATTTATAGCCTCGGCTGATGTAGTCATTAGACGCAGCTGTGGCCAGGCTATAAATGGATGCGTCACCAGGTGTCGTCAGATCCTCTTTTTTCAGAGCGATTCTGTGTCTGTGTGTTTTACAAACCCTGTCAAAACTTTCTTTCCTCTGCTGGGAATTAGAATTTGTTAGGCAGTGTGCAGTGAACCTTTTCTCCTTTCTCTTCTGTCTAGAAAATATACACTACCGTTCAAAAGTTTGGGGTCACTTGTCTGAAATGTTTCTCATGATCTTAAAAATCTTTTGATCTGAAGGTGTATGCTTAAAAGTTTGAAATTAACTTTGTAGACAAAATATTATTCTGCCAAAACATATACATTTATTTAATTACAAATCTAAAATTTCCTAAAAAAAAAAAAAGTTTTTGAAATGGATGACTTGGATCAAAATATGAAGAAAAGAAGCCAATAAGTGCCCAACATAGATGGGAACTCCTTCAATACTGTTTAAAAAGCATCCCGGGGTGATTCCTCAAGAAGTTGGTTGAGAAAATGTCACGAGTACATGTCTGCAAAATCTAGGCAAAGGGTGACTACTTTGAAGATGCTAAAATATTACATAGTTTTGGATTTATTTTGGATTTTTTGGTCACAAAATAATTCCCATATTTCCATTTCTATTATTCCATAGTTTTGCTGACTACTATTATTCTAAAATGTGAAATAAATAAATAAATAAAGAATGAGTAAGTGACCCCAAACTTTTGAACGGTAGTGTATATATTTTCAAAAGAAAGAAAGAATGACTGAAAGCCATAAATGCGTGTTCCCCTGTTCTCGCTCTATAGCTGAAGAGGACACGCATCAGTTTTGCTCTGTTTGTTTGGGGGAAGAGCACTCTGCTTTCGCGTTGCAGCAGTGCGGGTGCGAGCACTGTGATTTGCTTTCAGGCAAAGTGCTTCGCGCTCACCTCGCTTGCTTCCGGGAGTCAGCACCCACACTTTATTTGTGGGGCTCTCGTATGGATCTGGCTGAGGAGTGAGAGATGGGTTCATCCCTTTCGCTCGCTCTCTCCCCAGATCCAGCTGATCCTTGTAATCCTGAAGCGCGCCTCAGCGCCTCTTCGGTTCACGAGGACACTGAACCTCTGTAAATCCCGCGCATAATAATAAAGCGGCTGTGGAATTAAGAGACAAATGCGAGCATGGCGATCTGCTTTTGGGCAAAATGCTTCTTGCTCGCCTCGCTTACTTCCTACTATCAGTCCCTTCCTTTCTACTATGACCTCCATAAGTATTTTCTTTATGGAGGAAATTTATGCTTCCCATGTCTTCGTGCCCTCGACGTTGGTGTATTCAACTATCGTGGGTGCTGAAGCTCGGGGGTATTCAGTGATGCCACCGGTAGAAGAGACACCTGCGGGTTTTCTCTCGCCTGGCTTGGCATCATCGCTAAAGAGACCTACTCTCCCCACAAAGCTGTGCAGGACCACCTCCACGCTTGGAAAGAACTGTAAAATTTCTTGGTCAAAGGGGCCATAGAATATGTTCCCCTTCCAGAGAAAGAGTCAGGCTATTACAGCAGATACTTCCTGGTTCCCAAGAAGGGTGGGGCGTTGCGTCTGATTTTAGATCTTCGAGGCTTGAACCACTCGGTCAGGGTGTTCAAGTCCTAGATGCTGACTATCAAGACAGTCGTTTCACAAGCCTCCAGGGCATCTGCATTCTGAGTTATATAGATGACTGGCTGATCCTAGCGCAGTTCCAAGAACTGGCAGGGATATCGTCTTGACGCATCTGGGGGTTATATGGAATTCGGTCACGATGCAGGCACAATCGTCTCCCGCACGAATCGTTTCCATTCAGAACACCCTGAGCAAGGTCAGGCTAGGTCGAGGTTGCACTGCTCATCAGTATCATTGAATACTATGTCTCATGGCGTTGATGTCCGCGGTGATCCCTTCGGATCTTCTGCACATGAGACCGCTTCAGCTGTGGCTAGAAGCCAGGGGGTTTTATCCGAGGGCCGGTCCTCTAAGGCAAATAAGGGTTACGCGCCACGTGCTTCGTTCCCTTTCTATGTGGTTCAGACCCCGGTGGTTCAGGCTACTAACGTCAGACGCCTCCTTGACGGGCTGGGTAGCGGCCTTAAGTGGTCGTCCAGCTTAAAGGGATAGGAGGGTCGTCAGTTCGGTTGTCACAGTAACTGTCTCGAGCTGATGGCCATATTTCTGGCCCTGAAATACTTCCTCCTGAGGCTGCCATGTCTTGGTGCAGGTGGGCAATACAGCGGTAGCCTCTTACGTAAACCATCGGGGGGGATCCACGGTCATGTCAGCTGAATTTCTGGCACGTTGGATCCTCCTTGGGGCCCAGGGCAGCTCCTGTCACTCAGGACAGTCTCGTCCCTGGATGCCCGTGTGTGTGGGAGCAGATTTACTCTGAGGTAGTGAACAAATCTGGGTGAGATTTCACAGGGCAGAAGAGGACCTCTTCGCCTCTATGATTGCGCAATGTCTCCTCTACTTCTCCCTGAGTCACCCAGCCCCCTTGGGTCTGGACTTAAAGGCACATACATGACCCTGAATGCGTCTGTATGCGTTTTTGTCCCCCGGTTTTTCTGCTCCCGGGAGTCTTGGCAAGGTTCACCAGCAAGGGTCTTACCTCCTACTAATGGCGCTGTGCTGGCCGAACAGGATATGTTTCTCGAATACCTCTCCTCGAAGGCTCACCTTGGGCGATTCCGAACAGGGAGGATCTTCTCATCCCTGGCCCGAATTGTGAAACCTTTCATGCTTGGCCCCTAAGGGTACCAACTGAGGTTCACAGGGCTTTCTCTAGAGGTTATCAAGACCATTTCAAGTGCGAGGGCTCCCTCCACTTGGAACTGATTTGGGTAAATTTTACAGGGCAGAAGAGGACCTCTTCGCCTCTGTTGATAGCGCAATGTCTCCTCTACTTCACTCCCCAGGGGGGTGGGGGGTGCTGATGGCACAAATGCGCTTGCATGCGTTTCCTTCTACTAAGTTCATATTACAGAACCAGCTAACTGCCAATTTGCTTCAGTTCTGGATTTTCTGTAGAAAGAACTGTCAGCGGGCACTTGCCTCGCCACTGCCAGTTTCTCTGTGGCCTCCACTGCGGTTTTCCATGCCTTGGTGGGCGGGGTACCCCCTAAGAGCATATGTGTCTGAATGTTACCATCAGACTAGAATATATTATCACATTTCATAACAAATTATCATAAGGCAACATTGTGAATGAAAGAGAGCATCTGCTGTTGTTTGTATTTATTTGTGCTATACATGATACATCTCTCTCTCTCTCTCTCTCTCTCTCTCTCTCTCTCTCTCTCTCTCTCTCTCTCTCTCTTTCTCTGTCTCTCTATCTCTCTGCTTCTTAAATTTCAATTATAATTTAGTTTTATTGGCATGACAGTTTAATAGCAGTATTGCCAAAGCATTACAAAGTTGTTTCTATACAGATTTTAAATAAAGATATAAATACAAAAATAAAAAAAAATATATGCAAAAGCACAGTAAGTAATAGTGAAAAAAAAGAAAAGTGAAACATGTAAATACCAATAAATATTAAATAGGGCATAACGGCATATTGGGAATGGCAGATACATATTTAGCGGCTAGTGAGGTTGTGTTGTCATCTTCTCCAAGTACATATGTGAGTTTCTTTGTATGGCAGTTTATGAAATGAATGATGAACAGAACTTCCTTTCTTTACATTGTTTAATTGATAAGTAATTTGTGAATTTGTTAGTTATATTTAGGGCCGAATAGCATAGTTCACATTTTACCACAAAATCAAAAGAAAAATTAGACTTTGAAAATAAATTCACTTTATGTAACTAACCATACAGTAAAGGTCTTAAAACAGAATTCATTTTCTTTAAGCAAAATATAATTTTTCTAACATTTTACACTAATTTTCCCTATGTTGAGAGTTTACAAAGGGATTATATTAATGACAAATTGGTCACAGACAGATTGGTAAATCATAGATATGCAGACATAACAACATGAGTAAAATATGCATTTTGAATGCAATACTTGACAAATACTGAACATTTCAACTTGCAAGTTATAAATGCTTAAATTAACACTTGCTCATGCTTGTAGTAATCAAAACATGAAGCACACTAATTTATGATGTATATCTCATTGCAAAAAAAATAGAACATTATAGTGAAATTAAAAGGAGTGATTATGTAATTTAGCTAGAGTACGCTTTGTATTTAGACTCACTTGTATTGTCAATTTCATTGTAACATCGATGTCATAAGAATGGTGCTACTCTTGAGTGCTTTTCCGACTTAACTAGCCCTAGTTACTATATAGAATAAAGTGTGATAACAAAAACCATACTGAACTTTATGTACATAGGTTTCTAATGTTGGCAACTCCTCCATCATTGGGGCTACTTCACATGAAGGTACATTTTCATAGGTTACTGATGTTGAATTAGTGTTAATAAACACTGATAACGTGATATAAAATGGCTCACAATTTGGCAAGTATTGCAATGAAGTCATCTGTTATATGCATGTTTTTATAACTGCATATAAATGATTTATAATATATTTGTAAATGATTTATTAGTGATTTATTAACCTTTTATACAATTTTAATCAAGGGAACATTCATATTACATGTTCTCATAATTTAATATTTCTTTCTATTTCTTTGGGCTGAAATATTATCAGGATATATTATTGACTAATTCATTTGGCAGACTCTTTTATCCAAAGTGACTTACAAAAGAACAATACATTATAAACAAATCATCTTAAGGAGACAGCGGTATAAAAAGTGCTGTATTACAAAGTTTCACTAGCATCAGAATAGCAGTATTCAAGACAGATTAAAGAGTAACAATAATTTTTTGTGACTGGTTAAGTGGTCATGAAAAAGTTGTGTTTTTAGCTGTTTTTTGAAGACAGAAAGTGAGTCAGCTTCACGGATGGAGTAGGGAAGTTCATTCCACCAATGTGGTATGATGAAACTGAAAGTCTGGGAAAGTGTTTTGGTGCCTCTTTGTGTTGGTGCAACAAGGCGCTGTTCCTTAGCTGACCGCAGGCTTCTAGTGGGAACATAGCTCTACTGAAATTATTTTAGGTATGCTGGAGCAGATCCAGTGACTGTTCTGTATGCCAGCATCAGAGCCTTGAATTTGATACTTGCATCAACCTACTGTCAGTGAAGAGAGACAAAGAGTGGTGTAACATGCGTTCACTTTGAGTTCAGATGTGCTGCTGCATTCTGGATCATTTGCATGGGTGTGAGGGGGCATTACAGTAGTCCAGTCTAGATATGACAAGTGACTGAACAAGAAGCTGTGTGTCATGTTCAGAGAGGAAGGGTCTTATCTTCCTGATATTAAAGAGGGTGTACCTCAGGTACCAAGATTTACCCATGAAGATATATGCAAATGGGTAAATGACACACACACACACACACCAGTATCCCCTTAAGGGTACAATTATCACAGTCTCTAAAATAGAGAAAGAGAGTCTGTCTCCACCATTTCTTTATTAACTGAACTGGAGTGAGAAAGTCATTGAGAGGGGGGGTTGGGAAGAAATTGTAGGTTGGAGAGATAAAAGGTGAAGAGGCAAGAGTGTGACAGGAAAAATGATGAAGAGAGAAAAATAGTGGGAGGAAAAGAATGAACGAAACAAGAGATAGAGAGACAGTGAAACCTGAGGTGTGGGAGGGGGGGGGGGGGGGTGTTTGGACAGAAAAAAGAGAGAGAAGTGTTACAAAGAGAAAGACCGTATTTCAGTTTAGTAGGGGGGCTGTGGAAGCGATTAACCCCTCCATGCTCTGGACTTTGCTATAGGGGAGGGACTCTGCAAACAGGGGTCATGACCTCCTCATCTGAAAATTTAATTGAGCTGCTTTCACTCTTCTCTCCCCCCAATCGCCTGAAACTCCATTACAACCCTGCATTAACCGAATGCATGCTCTGGAATATAAATATATTTTACCAAGATGCCAATTCAAGCAACAACATTTGTTGCATGACAGCGGCATATATCGGGCTACAGCAGGCCAACCCGATATCACGCCGAGGCGTGAAATAGACACGCCGGTCCACTTGCGGATGCGTGTCGGTGTCACGCTTTGCCTCCTCCAGGCGTGTACATGACACGCGCGCGTCTACGTAGAATACCGGCAGGGGGCGATCGTTTCCTCAACGCCAACAACTCTCCGCGCACCAAAGAGGAAGCGATACCGTTGTCGTCGCGTTGCACGTTCGTGCGGGCGGGATGCCGGCCAATTTCGCCGGTTACTTTCACTTGTGACCATATGTGACAAATAAAGGTTCATTACAGTGCTGCTTTCATGAAGAAATCCTAACGTTGCTGTAGCCTAACGTTGTTATATGTGTGTGTGTGTGTGGGCTGTCGAGTATCTTGTGCTGATGTAAATAAATAAATAAATAAATAAATATATATATATATATATATATATATATATATATATATATATATATATATATATTTTTATTTAAAAAGTGTATTTATGTACAAAAATATATATCCTGCTAACCGGAACTGGAGAACGCGATATATCGCTTCCTCTTTGGTGCGCGGACAGTTGTTGGCGTCGAGGAAACGATCGCCCCCTGCCGGTATTCTACGTAGACGCACGCGTGTCATGTACACGCCTGGAGGAGGCAAAGCGTGAAATAGACACGCATCCGCGAGTGGACCGGCGTGTCTATTTCACGCCTCGGCGTGATACCGGGTTGAGCAGGCACGTCCTGAATTTTCCAGACTTCAGATAAAATCGGTCTGTGATTACTTAAATTCGAAGCACTGCCCCAAGTGGCTGGAGCTAAATGTATTGTTGGACATGTGGGCATGTGTGAGGCACAGTTTCCAGGTGAACTGTCCACAGAGTGGCACTAAAAGCGAGTGTTGAAGTGAGTAGTTTTTAATTATAAATAATGTAACTGTCAACAGGAATGTATATTTCTATTAACTGTATACCCAAACCCTAAATCAAAGCCTTCAAATGTCAGTCGATTAAAAATGTATTCCTTGAAGGAGTACCTGAGAGGTAATGGTCAACACATTTGAATTGATGCAAAACATCTTGCCAACAATTGGCATTAGGCCTAATCATGTTCTCCTGGAGATCCAACAAAGCGAACTTAACCCTAGTTACAACAACTATGCCCCTGCTTCTGAACAAATCAAGTAAGCTACAGGTCTTGAAAGCAACTTGCTTAAGAGAATATATCTAGAATATGAGTGCATTTTTTCTGTCTTTAATCTTTACTGCACTGGCAGAAATATAAACAAGTAAAAAAAATACACATATACAAAATAATGTACATTCCCTGAAAGCAGGTAAATATATCTTTTTTTATCAAGATTTTTTAGATTATATTAAGTGTTATATTCAACATTCTCTGAAAGCTATTTTTTCTTCTGCAGTATTGCTCCTCATCTAATCAGATGCATAGGTAGCTATCTAAACCTGCTGGGCATAATTGCCTGCAGCACCTCCACCAGTGCCTTTCAGCTGTCCAGCTATTGGGTCATTATCCGGGAGCCACCCATCACATATGTTTTGCTTCTCTTCATGCAGTGCCGTGTGCAACACCTCAATTATATACAAACTTAATGAACTTCCTCTGAGGAGAATGGTGGCCTTTGTTTGTCTTTACACCACACACCTCTAGGATCTCCACCAACTGTCACAGGACCTGATAAACCTGTACTGTGTTTGTGTCAAAGCATTATTGCACTCAGCAAACATATGATTCAGATTTGCACTTGGGGCTGTACAGAGGAGCAACTCTCTTCTTTGCCATTCCATAGAGACAAATTCCCAGGGCTTGGAAGAGTATCAAAGGTGGATCTTTTAAGAAAAAATATCCTGGCCTAGAGAACCTTCCACAGGTCAGCCCACCCTCAAACTATATCAGATGCACTCTCCCATACTGTCCAGCACCCTTGCTGTTGCTGAGTGTCTGCTCTAATCATATGCCTTCCTCTTCAATCCTAGATACTTTTGTCACTACCATCACTTTTCTGTTTTTTAGAGGCTGCTGACCACGGTTTGGGAGCCAACCCCCATCCAAGGCCTGCTCTTCCTAGGTTTTTCCACAAATCTTGTTTTTCAGTATTGAAACTGCCCTGTTTACATCCTCTTATAACTTCTAAGCATGGCCAGTTTGAGCCTGGGCTTGACTTGGGCTCACAGCCTAGTCTGTCGATTTCTTTAGTTATAAGAACAGCCTGATCTATTGCTTGTAGCTCAGGGTGATGTTGTAAGGCACTTTTTCCAAACAATGCTACGTCTGAAAGACAACGCTGTAAGCCCAGCCAATTCCTGATGAAACTGTTACCCTTAGTGTCCATCCTTGCCACTGCAGTGATCTCACACATCTTTAGCTGCCACATCAGACAATTATACAATGTAAATTGGTAACAGCTGATCTTGTATTTGCCTGTGAGATGGCAATATGGTCTATCTTATCCAAGACCTCTTTCTATTGCTTCAGAAAAAGCCCTTCCATGTGTTTATCTGCTGTGTATGATCTCCCAAAAAATCAAATAGGCTGCTCTGCCAGCTCCGGAATTCTTTCCCATTCACCTCAAACGATATCTGGTTGCTCTTAACTCCCTCACGAATGGAAATGATTCACAGTTTTATTGGCTTAATCTTCATCTTGGCCCATGCCAAAAGCTCTTCCAGCCATTTTCAGAGTCTGTTTGTACATGCAGCAGTCTGGAGGATGCTTGTGACGTTGTCCATATACAGTAGCTGTGCAGAGCTGGCAATGTAGCTCATAGTTTTAAAGGAGTTTTGGATATTTATATTGGAAAACAACCAAACATATTTTTTGCAGTGTATAATGCAGTGGCTAAGACTACCCTCTCTCAATTGATTTCGATCAATATTTAACTCAGAAAAAAAACACTCTCCATTCTTCATAGACCTGTGTATCCCAAAATACTTCACCATAAGATACACCCCGCGACACATTTATTATGATTCAATACATCGTGAGCCATCACGTTTTCATCTCAAGTTTCAGCAAGAATGTGTGAGGGGTGAGTGTCTCTGCATGGGTGAGTTTATCAGCCAGGATCAGTTGATAAAGGATGCATTAAAAATATAATGGCAGGTTGTTTCCTATAAAGATGTTCTGACATGCAAGTTTAGCTCCAGCAGAACGCCAGCTCCGCTTTATTTCAGGATAGCACTTCTGCTGCTATTTACTTATTTCGTATATTTCAAATTGAGAGTTCCTTCAAGACATAGAAACTTGTTACATTAATATAGAAGATATAGAGTCACATGTGTAAATGTATAGTCATTATTCAACAGCTTTGAATACAGCTCATCCAATTAGAATTTAGGGTTGGAAATATCCATATTACAAGACTTTTACTGAACCAATTTTTGTGTCTTACAACATTCATCTAAAGCTTTTCCCAGAGTCATTTTGTGGCTTATGACAAAAAAAATAAATAGTAAGCCATCTGAAAAGGGAAAGAAAATTGTTTTTTCAAAATTCAAAATTGATTGCACAGCAGTCATATTTTCCTGAAAGGCACTGCTGATTTCCCCTTCACATTACCTCTCCTTCTTTTCTTTTTTAGCAGCTGACACCATTCTCTCTTTTTTTCTCTCCCTCTCAATTAATTGAGTCAGTCTTCGTCTGATGCATCTGAAGTCAACTGGAAAAACTTTGAGTGTGTGTGTGCATTCTCACCTTGAACAGCAAATTTCTCAAGTTAATCCCAATACCACAGGCACCATTTCCTCCGGCCAATGTGTATGTGTGTTTCAGTTTTTATTCCAACCTGAAAAAGTATTCACTTGGTCAGCACTTCTTCGAACTCCTGGCATATGCTGTTTGTCTAGGTTTGTCAGACAACGCACTGAAAGGCTCTGATAAATATCCACACACCCCGGAGGCTCCAACCATCAGGGCCTGTCACAATGTGTAAAAGAACCACTGGAGCACAGGGTCCTGTGTCCTGCCAGCTCATAGATCAACAGGCTTCGAATGGGTTCAGGAATGGTTTATGTGGTCCTGCTGGTGTTTGGATTTAAGCATAATCGTACAAAACTGTGTCGTCGGCTCTGTGTCAAGACATTTATGACTGACCATATAAAAATACCAGATGAGGATACTAAATTGCTTTGCACTAAATTGTTTTGCAATGAGTTTATATCAGCATAAGACAAGACAAGCATGTTATGTTATGTCTCCATATATCAGAACAGATTGTGTTTGAATTCTGGACATATAGAGTATGTAATGTGCATGATTGTGAACAGTGAACATAGCATGTGGTATCTCTAGGCTTAAAATAAAATCTGCATGGCAAGAAAAGGTATACATTTGATTAAAAAAGTATCAAAATGGCACTCACAATAGTTGTTCCTCTTGTGTGTTTTTAGATGACATCCAATTTAAAAAAAAACAAAAACATTTGTGCTTCTGTTGGTTTGGTTGGTCATGTTCTATTGGTTCACTGGTTCTGTTGTTTTCTAAGTTGACAGTTCTTAAGCAGAATGAGCTAAAAAGTGAACCATACATAATGATATGGTCTGGCTACACAGGATGGATTACACCACACAACAGATTTATAATCAACAGATTCAAAAAATATTAGGTCTCACACACTTGCCTAAACGTACACTAAACGTACCACACTACCCAAGCTTTGTGATCTGATCCAATAACAAACTCACAAATAAGAACGTGCCCTCCTGTTCTAAGAGATGCATGACAGATGTAAACAAACATGGATACATGAGCTGGCAGCTGTTGTCATTGCTGCTACTCTGTGTTCCAAGCATTCTTGGGAAGAATGACATGGCCAGTACAACCTCTATAGATTTAATTAAAACTTAAACTCCACTTAAGTGGTCATTCGAATCTCCATTCTCTTTAGCTTTGTTGCCCCACACACTTGATTTCTATTGGCTGCTTACCGTAATATTTAATATTTAAGCCGAGGAGCATCATACAAAATGAGATTTCCTCTGTAGTTATGGATAGCTGGTTAAAAATGTTAATATTATACGACTAGTTGGAATAATAATCTGAGGGTAAGAAATCAGAGTGTGTACCCATCATATGCTGCACTATTCTTTGTTAATTCTGTCAAATCCGACTGTCCTAAAATCTGCAGTTTAGCACTGAGTAGCCCAGATGAACTTTGACTCGTCTAGAATGCAAATCGGGTCTAAAATTGTTCTAAGTCGTGTATTGTAATTCAGCCTTATGCGTAGGCTAGCTAGCTAACATTAGCTAATGTTGGCAAGCTACCTACTGTACCTCAAGCACTAACCCTGTCAATCCTAAACCCAATGCTAACTTTTCATTGGCTCTATATTTGTACACATTACAATGACAGTAATGTTGAATCGAATATACATTACATTTCCAAATATTTTTTAGCTTTGAATCATGTTGTAATGTGGATACATCTTAGAGCCGGTAGATAGAAAGGACTGTGGAGACAATTATAGGTTAAACCAGTGGTTCTCAATGTTTTCAGGTCATCCTATTCCTAACCAATTCTTCTGAAGCCATAAGATAGTGTTGTCAAATCAAATCAAATCACTTTATGTCACTCAACCATATATACAAGTGCAACACTTGGTGAAAGTCTTGGGTGCTGGTGTGGGTCCTGATGCTACGATACCACCTGCCTGATGGTAGCAGTGAGAGTAGCCCATGGCTTGGTTAGCTGGATTCTCTGATGATCCTCCAAGTTTTTTTCCACACACCGCCTGGTATATATGTCCTGGAGGGAGGGAAGCTCACGTCTGGCAGTTCACACCACACTTTGTAGGGCTTTGCGGTTGAGGGTGCTGCCTGTTACCAGGCAGTGATGCAGCCAGTCAGTCCAGTGCTGGTGTAGAACCATGTGAGGATGTGGTGGCTCATTCCAAACTTCCTCAGTCATCTCAGGAAGAAGAGACGCTGGTGAGTTTACAGTACCGCTGGACAGGCCACCTCCACCTTGCATGCCATGGCCCTCCTGCAAGTATCCCAGGCCAAGGCATTGAAAAAGATGCATGTGAGTAGTTCTGACCCAGGAATTATGCAGGAGCTGCGCTCGGTGACCAATCTCACCCTCCGGGTGACGAAGGTCACGGCATGGGCTCTCAGGCAGGCAATGTCCACCTTGGTGGCCCAGGAGCACCACCTATGGCTTAATCTGGTTGAGATGAAGGATGCTGACAAGATCCGCTTTCTCGACGCTCCCATCTCCCACATCGGCCTATTCGGCGACACCATTAATGACTTTAACCAGCAGTTCGGTGAAGTGGTTCAAGGTCCCGCACCCCATCTGCTCACCACCGAGTGCGTCCCCCTGTGGCTGCATCTCATGTGGCTCTGCCGCAGCCCAAGCCAACTGCCTCGGTGTAGAGCACCCAGCAGGAAGCTGACGCCCCCCGCCCATGAAGGCCCTGTTCCCTTTTGTTTTGATTTTGCCACATGCCCAAGGGGCTGTGGTACCCAAATTTTCAAAAAAGAACAGTTTCCTCATGCCCTGGGACATACACCCAGTGTTTACGGCTGTCGTGTCATGATCGCCATACATCAAACACTCGCAGAAGGCTCCTGCTTTCGTGCACCATGGCACACACCCACCCATGGTGCGACGAATCGCGAGGTCGCTCAGCCTCCTTCCCCGTCGCTGTCCGATCCTGTGATGGGTATGCGGAGGGAGGTAAGTGGTTTGATGTTTCCCTCAGCACAGCCATGAGCTCGGGGTGCGAGGCTCCTCGACATGGCAGTTCCTGCTCCTCCTTGCCGCAAGGCAGGTACGTCAAATGCGATCGTCCCCTTGGTGCCCCTCGCTCAGAGTTTGGAGGTGTGGCTAGCGCGCTCCAATCATTCGCACTGGTTGGCAAGGACGATCCGACTCGGCTATGGAATTCAGTTCACCTGGTGCCCACTCAGGATCAGCAGCGTCCGTCTCACCTCAGTAAGGGGCGAGAACGCCACTGCTCTGCGTGTGGAGATCGCGGTCCTTCTGCAGAAGAATAGTCCCTCCAGCCGAAATGAAGATGGGGTTCTACAGCCCCTACTTCATCGTGCCAAAGAAAGGTGGTGGGTTATGCCTCCCACCGCAGCATTCACCACACTCCCCACCGAGAGCGAACCACATTATAGTGATCACGAGGAGGTTACCCCGTGTGACTCTACCCTCCCTTGCAACCAGGCCAATTTGGTTGCTTAGGAGACTCAGCTGGAGTGACCCCCCCCCAGTGAGCCTGCTTGCACAGACCTTGTGCAAGGTCAGGCAGGATGAGGAACAGGTCATCCTGTGGTGCCGTACTGGCCCACCCAGACTGGGTTCTTGGAACTCACGCTCCTACAGGAACTACAGGAGTGGGCTGAGAACACAGCGCTGTGGGGCTCCAGTGTTAAGGGTCAGTGGTGAGGAGATGTTACTACTCATTCTGACCACCTGGTGTCTACCTGACAGGAAGTCAGTGATCCAGCTGCACAGCAAACTGTTTAAGCCCAGAGCCTGGAGTTTCGTATCAAGCTTGGAGGGCACTATGTTGTTGAATACTAAGCTATACTCTACTAACAGCATTCTCACATATGTGTTCCTATTTTCCAAGTGGGAAAGAGCAGTGTTTATTGTGAATGCAAAGGCATCATCAGTGGAGTGGTTGCTTCCGTAAGAAAACTATAGTGGGTTCAGTGAGGCAGGCAGCACAGAGCAGATGTGGTCTCTGATAAGCTTTTCAAAGCACTTGCTGATGATGGGAGTAGGGCAACAGGACACCAGTGATTTAGACAAGTTATCTTTGACTGTTTTGGTATGGGCACAATGGTGGATGTCTTAAAGCATGTCGGAACCACAGACAGGGAGAGGGAGAGATTGAAAATGTCAGTTAAAACACACGCTAGTTGATCCGTGCATGGTCTGAGAGTGTGGCCCAGAATGCCATCTGGACCCGCAGATTTGCTAAGACCCATCTGAGAAATCGGGTTACATCAGCAACAAATACAGTAAATTAACTAACTTCTGCTGTGTCGGGCTCCATGGAGATGTTGTTTTCCTCAAAACGAGCGTAAAATGTGTTTAGCTCGTACAGAAGTGAGGCAGTGTTTTTCACAGCAGAGTGATTAGAAGCTTTGAAGTCTTTGAAGATTATGTTCATTCCCTATGTACTGTAAATCTGTATTGATTTGGTCAGCTCTACATCATCTATGCACTTCCTGATGAAACACGTTACGATATGAGTATATAATATAATGTCGCCATCAGAGGTGGACCGGAACATCTCCCAGTCTGCATGATCAAAACAGTCATTTAGCCTAGAATCTGATTGGTCCGACCACCACTGGATCATTCTGAGTGCGGGAGCTTCCTATTTCAGATTATGCCTGTTAGCAGAGAATGGAAGAGAATGGTAGAGAATGGAAGAGTTGTCCGCTTTGCCGAAAGGTGGGCAGAGGAGGGATTTGTAAGCATCCCGGAAGGGAGAGTAGCAGTGATCTGAAACTCAGTCCCCTCGTGTGTTGCATCTGATGTATTGGTAGTATTTAGGCAAGATTGTCCTGAGATTGGATTTGTTAAAGTTCCATGTAACAATGAACGCGGCCTCCTGGTGCATGGCTTCCTGCTCATATTTCCATATAGTTCCCTTAATGCTTGCTCTTTGTCAGCTTGTGGGGGGATGTACACGGCTATGATGATGACCGCCGTGAATTCCCTCAGTAGCATGAATGCTCAACATAGTAGCGTGAGGAATTCCAGATCAGGTGAGCAAAAAGACTTGATAGAGTGTATGTTCCTTTGATCACACCATGAAGCATTGATCATAAAACATCTGCCGCCTCCTCTGCTTTCCCCCAAGTGATCTTTAGTTCTGTCTGTGCAAAGTTTCTGTAAGGCAGATAATGCAGCAGTCTCATGTCTCTCGTTGGTTGGAGATTCATGCCCTAATTTTGCAGAGCTTCTTGTCCAGAGACTGGACATTCGCCAGAAGAATGCTGGGTAGTGGAGGTCTGTTGGCACGGTGTCTGACCCTGGTGAGGATGCCAGCTCTCCTTCCCCTTTTTTGGCTGTGCTTTCGTGGTTGCTGCTGCAAGTTCCAAACAAAGGGCACCATAGCTGTGTTTGTAAACAAAGTGTCATCAGCATTGTGGGACTCAAAGCTTGGTTTCCAATGTGTTAATGAAAATCCAGTGTCCAGAATTGTCTGTCATATACAGTAACACTGACAACATCTGTGAGGTAACAAAATAATATCATACGCACATATGAAAGGGTTAAAAGGTGGGATATTGAATCGGCTTTCGTGACGATACAGACGTGTCTGTAGTTTATATTCACTCCAAAATTTACTCATACAGTCTTTTAAAAACCACAAAATACGTTTATTTGATACAGATACATCCAACTCGTCACTAAAGTACCACTATAAAAAGTTTACAGCTCTTATACGAACAGCCAATACATCAAACGTCATCTTCCTCCGATGCGTGCTGCCATTTGTTTACATTAGTAGCGGTTGTCATTCGTCAAAAAAATGCCTAATTGTCACCAAAGTACCATGATAACAGTTCACAGCTTGTATACGCACAGCCATTATATCTAAACGCAATCTTCCCATGCACGCAGATGTCTACTTATTAGGTGCAGATGAGGTTTTCATTCACACAAACGGCAACTAAAATTTTTTTCTGAAAAAACAAACTATAACAAAAGTACCACAATAACAGATTAAACTCATGTACTCACAGTGAAAACATGGCGATTGAGCACGACATCCGATACATGCAGCCAAGACAGTTTACATGAGCACTTCTCTCTGTCATACACACACAAACACACACACACACACACACATGTTGGTGCAGCTATCATTATGAGGATTCTCCATAGACATAATGATTTTTATACTGTATCAACTATAAATTCTATCCCCTAACCCTACCCCTAAGCCTAACCCTCACAAAAAACTTTCAGCATTTTTACATTTTCAATAAAATATTGTTAAGTATGTTTTTTAAGTGATATGAATTATGGGAACACCAGAGTCATCGCCTTCATTCCATGTGGTATGTGGGCCAGATGAATGTGGAAGATGTGGGCCACAAGTGGGCCAGATGTCATTCGCTATCTGGAAATGTCCTCATAAACCACATATGAAGCATAATACCTTGTAATCACCAGTTTGTAACCTAAAAAAAGTCCTCATAAACCACTTAAACCTGCCCCCAACAACACCCACCCCCCACCCACACACACACTATGTCTGAAATGTCTAACAGTGCATAGACAAACCGGATTGCTGATATTAATAGTTTTTTTTACAGCTATAAATACAAAATAAATGAAACAAAAACAGTACAACAGACATAACCCATTTGTTCACATTTACTATATTACATACAGTATTTTTTATGACAAGAAATATATATTTTTTTAATAAAAATTATACAAAATACTCGTCTACACTTTGCCCCCCTTCACTGGCTCTGCAGTGACACGTGCAAAAATATATCACTCCAGGGGGCACTACAGGGGAATTTAGACCCTACTCATGAAAAGGTTAAGGATGATTAGGATTGCGCACTTGTCTCATAAGCCTCCATTTTAAGAGTATAACTGGAAATACATTCCCAATTCATTTACACACTGAAAAATAAGTGGAAATTATTGTGGGGAAACCGATGTCATGCCATATACAGTATATAGTAAAAATAAATTAAGTTAAAAATAACCTGGAATATTCCTTTAATACAACATGTCATTTATAATTGGTATTTTGTTATGTGTAAACACAAATTATATGCATGGTACTCTGTAAAATTCTGTTTTAAATATGTTATCCTTGGTAGATGATCATTTAATTGAAACAGAAGGAACTCATAAGAGTGAAGTGGAATTTGAGGTGAGTGCTGAAATTCCTCCATGGTTTCATCTGATGATTATCTTGATAGATCTGCTTCAGTGTCCACGGCACCTTTGATCTTTCTAAGACTCACTCCCGGTGAGAATGTGGCCACTCTTTCCCAGGATGCAGCACCCAATCCAGGAGGTAATGGGTAATTTTGTAGGGGCTTCCCAGCCGCTGAAGTCATGCAGTTCAGACGTCAAAGCAATCAAGCATTTCTCTCAGGTGACTGAGTTTCCTTGCAAAGGCTTACAGCTCTACGAGCCTCCCCTCGTGTTTTTGAGTCAGATTCTGCTTGATACAATATTACATGACATCAGAGAGTGAAGTTCAGTGGGTTCAGTGGAGGTGTCACTTTACTGAGCTAAAAAGCATTTTTGGCAGTAGTGAAAGCCCTGTAGAACACACAAGCAGAAAATTATCTTCTTCCTCTATGATTGTTGATAGTTAAAACTTTCTATCTAAATTAAACTGACAAAACATCTTGACTTTGAGAAGTCTCAGAGAAGACTGCAGACCTGAGCTCCCCCTCAGGTCATTTTTACATATTTTTAAGTGCATTTTCCTGTTTAGGCGCGCATCAGCATTACCACACACATAAGTTGTCAGTAAGTAAAAAAATAGGAAATAATATGTGATCTTTAAAATAAATACATATACCTACATTTTGACAAAATGTGTAGTTCCAACATACTTGTGTAGTTATTTTGTAGGGCAGTGTGTACTATGATGGGAACAAGTTTAATTTACAAACCCAGATTTACCAGCTATCCCAGGAGGTACAGTAAGTTTGCATAAAGAATGCAACACCTTGAGCTGCAGTAATCTAATGACCCGCTGATGAAAGCACCTGCAAGATCATTTGCTTTTCTTTCTTTTTTTTTTTCTCCAGGAGCAGAACCGTCACCTTGTGTTTGCTGACTCATCAGTCTGATTTCATGGGCAGATGAGCTCTGATCCCTCCCAACTGGACAATCTACTGGATACGAATGTGTGTAAGTGTGTATGTATCTGACTGTCCATTCTGCTGGGAAAGACAAGGAGTCCTCCTCTGGGACTGAGAGCCGTATGTGTGTGTGTGATGTTCTCTGTGGAGAGTACAGCTTAGCCAACTCACTCACCAGCTGCCGCCCCCAAAACCACCAACACAATTACTGCTCTCTCTCTCTCTCTCTCTCTCTCTCTCTCTCACACACACACACACACACACACACACACACACACACACACACACACACACACACTTTGGTGTGGCTATCCTTATAAGGACTCCCCATAGACATAATGGTTTTTATACTGTACGACCTATAGATTATATCCCCTAACTCTACACCTAAACCTAACCCTTACAAAAAACTTTCTGCATTTTTACAATAATAATAATAAAAATAATTCTCATCTCTGACTGCAGTTACGATCCCAAAATTCGTTCTCACACAAACTTGCACATATAGCAAGGGGAGAGCATATTCTTAACAGAATGTCAACAAACAACATGCTGAATGTTGATTTGTACACAGTGGGGAAAAGACGAAAAATATGGATGAGACAGTGCTTGGCGGCTGGTACTTTTCAAAGTATGGAAACACACAGACTATTGTATTTGAATAGCAATGTTGCTTCCACTGCTGCTTAAACCACAACTAAAACTGAATATTTTTTTCAACAAAATAGACTAAATATCCAATGTTGAACGCTGAAATAAATGGCTATGTTCAGGCATGAAACTCTACATGGTGCAAGCTTATAGGTTCTTTGAACTTGTTATCTATTAGCCAGTTGGCTCACTAACATGTGATGTGTTCAGCCAATCAATTCACAATGGCTTAAGATGATTGGTCCTTAGACTTGTAATCTGTTACCAACCAAATTGAGTCCAATCTTATTGTCTAACATTTAAATTACAGATAAGCCGATGTCACTGCAGCGCACTGCAAGTTCTTTTTCTCTGTAAATACTATTTTGTTTGCTTTTGGCCATGACATATAGAAGCATGTCTTTAACAAAGTAAGCCTTTGCCAAATCTTGCCTGGTACACATCAATATCTTAGGTCATTAGTTCAAATAAATCTACACATAGCTAGTTTAAATGTCACTGTTTAAATGAACTTAGGGCTTTACTGGTCCAGGTACATAATGATTCAGTTCACTAGTTGTTTAAGCCATTCGTCAAAGGTGGCTAGGCACACTTAGCTAGCATATACTCGGTGCACATGGCTCTTGGGAGCAGCAGCAGTATAAAAATAGTGGTTGATGTGTATTGTTGGTGGATATGTTTGTGCAGCTTTCCTGCTTTGTTAGGGGATTGCATCATCATCAGCATAATTCCTGTGACCTTGCTGGTTGTTGAGGTGGCACAATGGTTGCTGCAGCTGAGACTTACCTCCACTTGTATCTGTCTGAGGATGTTGTCAGAAGCTCTGGCATTCTCATTGATGTCCATTCTTTAATGTTGTCCATCCAAGATTTCCTTGGTCTTCCACATCTTGATCCATGATCCCTGAAGAATAGTATTTGAAAGGTTGTCATGGTAGGTGATTTGGACAAACTACGCCAACTTTTACAGTGGCCAAAAGTGCTTCTTGCTAGCCGACCAAAGTGTTTACTTTGTTCTGCTCATATTCATTGGTCTTCCGCTCAAGGTATAAGATGCATAGTAGCTTTCTCAGGCACTTGTTCTCAAAAGCCTGTTTTATCTTTTCTGTGTTTGTCATGAGGGTCCATGTATCAAAACCACAAAGCAGGATGGAGACAACAAGTGATTTGAAGAGCTTGTACTAGGTAGAGAAGCTGATTTTCAATACTCTGTCCAGTCTGGCCATAATTGTGTATTTGTGTAATTATGCAGCAGCAGCATGTCCACATGCTAACAAAGCATGTCTGTGTATGTTCTAGCAGTAGCAAGTTATCGTACTAGCTCTGCAGCAGCAGCATAGCAGATCTAGTCCACCAAGACCAAATCCTCTCAATATGTCATAATCACATTCAAATTGTAAATCTTTCAGAGAGTTGTCACTATGATGGAACACTGAAATGTTTGCACTTTAATTTAATTTGTATCTGTATTTCGTTTAATTGTATCCAGCCATCTCACTTCACTGCAGTGAATCAAGTGAAGTCAATTTTATTTGCATAGCGCCTTTCACAACACACATCGTCTCAAAGCAGCTTTACAGAAAATCAGCAATTAACAGATGCTAAAGCTGTAATATCTATAATGTCGATGAATCCATCATTGTGTAATTAGATAAAATACGATAAAAATAATAATTGAATTAATAACTCCAGTGAGCAAGCTGAAGGCGACTGTGGCAAGGAAAACAAAACTCTATAAGATGTTGATTAATGGAGAAAAATAACCTTGGGAGAAACCAGACTCACTGTGAGTCCCAGTTCCCCTCTGGCTAACATCATGAATATAATGTAAATATTACTTATGTATAGTTAAAATCATAGTTTAAAATTATTAAACTAAGTAAAGTGTTAAGTGTCAGTGTTTAAACATCGATTTTGTTTGAACTGTAAGATTAATGACCAATGTTTTGAAGTCCATCCTGGATTAAATACAGAAGTTCACATAGATGCAATTGTCCTTGTTAATTGGCTGATGAAGGCTTTTGTTGGCAATTAGTCTATGCATTCATTTCACGATCGTAGTCCATCAATAGACCGAGGTGACGCAGGCAGAGATCAGGGATGTGAAACGCAGTTCAACCTGGCCAGTAATTTCGGTGAGGTTTGGTGTGGTCCATCCTAAATCCAAGGTTCAGACATTGCCGTATGAAGTATCCCATGTCTTATGGTTGGATTTGGCATCAGTTCATCCTCTGAAGTCCATCATAATAGACTGAAGTGATGTTTGGCTGGCACCGGCTGCATTTAGTCATGATCATTCAGTGACACGTAGCAGTGGAGTCCAACATGAAGCAGGAATGGTGCTGGATCCAGCCAGTTCTGGTGACCTCAGGATAGGAGTCCCGAGGTTGAGACAGGGAAACAAATAAAATAATATAAGCATAGATGCCATTCAATTTATTGCAGAGTTATAAATCTTGATCAAGGTTTCTGGTTTCTGGTTCAGGCAGACTAAACTAAAGCAGCCTAATTGTGGGTTGGGGATGAATTAGATGTATGCCTGGCTAAATAGATGAGTCTTTAGTCTAGACTTAAACTGAGGGAGTGTGTCTGCATCTCGAATGGTGTTAGGGAGACTATTCCATAGTTTAGGAGCCAACTATGAAAAGGATCTACCTCCTTTTGTGGATTTTGATATTCTAGGAACTATTAACCGGCCAGTATTTTGCGATCGTAATGAACGTGATGGAATATAGCGTGGTAGAACGTCACTTAAGTACTGCGGAGATAGACCATTCAAAGCTTTGTTCATAGTTAACAGAATTTTTAAATGAATATGGAATTTAACAAGTAGCCAATGTAACAATGATAAAATGGGGCTAATATGATTATATTTCTTGGTTCTCATTAGCACTTTGGCTGCTGCAATTTGAACCAATTGAAGTTTATTTATTGATCTTGCTGGACATCCTTCCAGTAATGCATTACAATAATCTAGTTTTGAGGTCACAAACGCATTAATTAATTTTTTCGGCATCAGTAACAGAGAGCATGTGCCTTAATTTAGCAATATTTCTTAGGTGGAAGAATGCTGTTCTACAAACATTGGTAATTTGATTTTCAAAGGACAGATTGGTATCAAATATAACACCTAAGTTCTTCGCCGTTGAAGATGATGTAACAGTACATCCATCGAGAGTCAAATTATATTGTAGTGGCTTATTTTTAGAGTTTTCTGGTCCAATACCCAGTACTTCTGTTTTGTCAGATTTGAGTAGAAGGAAATGTTTGGCCATCCAATCTTTTATTTCATTGATACACTCTGCTAATTTCGAGAATTGTGAAATCTCATCAGGTTTTGAAGAAATATAAAGTTGTTTATTGTCGGCATAGCAGTGGAAATTTATTCCACGATTCCTGATAATATCTCCCAGGGGAAGCATATACAAGGAGAAAAGCAGAGGCCCTAAAACTGATCCCTGTGGCACTCCATATTTTACTTTTGTTTGGTTTGACAATTCCTCATTTACGTAAACTAAGTGGTAACGGTCTGCTAAATATGACCTAAACCATGCTAATGCAACTCCACAAATGCCAAAATAATTCTGAAACCTATTCAAGAGAATGTCGTGATCTATTGTGTCGAATGCAGCACTAAGATCTAAAAGCTCTAGAAGAGAAATGCAGCTGCGATCAGATGATAAGAGCAAGTAATTTGTAACTCTGATAAGTGCAGTCTCTGCACTTATGATGAGGCCTAAATCCTGACTGAAATTCTTCGTATACTATTTCTCTGTAGAAATGAACATATTTGGGAGGATACTAACTTTTCTAGTATTTTTGACATAAACGGGAGATTTGAAATCGGTCTTTAATTAGCCAGTTCTCCAGGATCAAGTTGTGGCTTCTTAATAAGCAGTTTGATAACAGCCATTTTAAAGTTTTTTGGGACATGTCCTAAGCATAGCGAGGAGTTAATAACATTAAGAAGAGGTTCTGAAATTACAGGAGATACCTCTTTTTAAGAGCTTAGTTGGTATAGGATCAAAAAAACATGTTGTGGCTTTTGATGTTTCGATACGTTTATTTAGCTCTTCATGACCTATGACAGAGAAGTTGCATGTGAGGAAAATTATTAGACACTGTTTTCTGAGGTGCTATGACAGATGATTGCATAATTCCAATTTTATTTCTGATTATTTCAATTTTATCTGTAAAGAAATTCATGAGGTCATTTCTTATGTGCTGCAACGTAATGTGTCCGATTTGAGTCCGACGATTCATGTGTCATGTGTCCTGAGTCATGTGTACATTACTTTTTTCAAAAGAACAGCTTTATTAATGTTTAAATGACAAATTAAGTACAGTTAGGAAACTATGTGGCACAGGCTGATAGGTTACCCTTGCACACCTTGCCACGTTAACCAATCAGAACCCCTTTTTCCCACCCACAGCATTTCTCCTGCAGTCATCAATTCCGCTATTTTCTCCTTGTTTTCCCACCTCAATACCTAATTTTGTTTTTGCTTGTCCTAGAAGATTGGGGAGCAGATCGAGTATTGTACAAGATCCTGGAATCCCTATCTGCAAACACACTGAAGGAAACATCATCTTCAAGGCATGCCCAATCCTACTAGACTGAGTGTTAACATCTCAACGATGACGCTGATCTACCCACGCTGCTGCTAAATGCAACATATAAATCGCAGCTAACAACGCAATTATGATATCGAAAGATCTCATAGACGAGCAAGACAGCATTATTTTAGAATGCTATTACTGGTATCTAACACTAGATCCCTTATAAAGAGAGCCTACTAATTCAGCTAACGCAGCAGTCTACCATTAACTATGGGCACTAGGCTGGAGAAGAGATAAAGATCTTCCTTCGGATATGTCGTCGAAGAGTATATAAAAGATCTACGGCATCACCTGCAGGGACCGTGGGGGTTCTTCGGCTGATTGTGATGTCACACTGTTCGTTTGACAGCAGCAAATCCTTTATCTACAGCTGTTTGAATCCTTCTGAAGTAGCATACCACCATACTTCGTAGGAGATTTTAGCAGGTAACGAGCAATTTTATTATTTTTAGAAGAGAATTCAAGCTCTTAAAAGTATCTTTACATAGCTGAGTTAAGCCTGCTCTGTACCTGCACAATTCAGTTTAAGTGAACAGAACTATTATCATTTGTTTTAAAATGATTTTGAATAGTATTTCAGCAGAAGTTATCTGTCTAGCTTGAACGCAGAGCTGCTTGAAACCAGACTAGAGATGGGTTCGGAATTGCATGCTACCGTACTTCTCATGCTATTTCTGACATTGGCACACACAGCGGAGTGGCAGGTAGTGTGCCATTACGAACTCTGCATAAATCTTCCTGCACTACAAACCCTGCCTCGGTGTAAGTTTCGTACACTGGTTTTGCATAAATGATTGCAGCTTCAGAGCAGCTTTAAACATGTCCTATAAGCATAATTGATTTGATATTTTAAAGTGTATTGGCCATCTCAGTCATAAATACATGTATGCCTGCTGAATATCATTAATCTGTTTGAAAATATACCTGAAAACATTTTGATCAGTGGATCTCTACCCTTTGACTTCAAGGTCCCTCACTGTCAGAGAAAATACACAAAGGCCTTCCATGTAGGGTATTTTTCATTTTTAGAAAAAATTCCTCTATGTCTACTGTAACGATGACAAGGCCTGTTTTCAAGATTTAGTGAAAGAAACTACTATCAACAATAGTTTAATACTAATAATCATTTTAATTTGTACTCCAGAACATCTACAATTGTGCATTCTTCAATAAAAGGCAATATGTTGAAGGGAGTATTAATTTAAGCATTTTGAGTCAGTTATATTAATATATAAATTTGAAGATCTTGAGGCCCCCTGGAAGTGTTTTGAGGCCCCTCTCTGGGTCCCCACCCCCGGTTGAGGACCGCTGTTTTAGATGCAAATTCTATTCCACATTTTCAGTGTCAATATATAGTCTTGCAGAAACCCTTGCTGCTAGGCATCTTCCAGAGACATACTGTTCGGACCCTCTGATGGTAATATGAGACTGACAATTATGGAAGCTTCCTTCCACAAATGGTTTCAGTCTATCATAAAAATGATATCAGCAGACATGCAGTAATTGGACATAAGGCTGTATTTTGCATGCTTTGGCATTTTTAAACAACCAGTTATTTCATAAGATCCTGTTGATATGATGACTTTTTTGCAGATTCAGCATACTCCTGTCCATCATTTTAGTTAGGCGTACATTTGATTTGCATAAATTGGTATGTAGGATCTAGGGTCACTCATGCATGACATACATTATAAGCTTTGAAAGAGAGACCGCTCTAGTAATGCAGCAACAAATTCATACCAATATACCAATAGGGTCTGAGGCTGTATCGCATGATCGCACCTAATGTTCAAGTATAGAATATTAAAAAGTAGAATATTTCCTCTCTGGCTTAAACTTCTTTATTCATAATCAGTGGTGACCAATCATAATGCATTATGCTTGTCATCTACTCGGACTGGACATTGTCCATGCTAGACATTTTCTCAAGCTGTCACTTGGCACAAGTTATGGGAGAGAAAATAAAAGCACAAATGTGCTGTCTAGGTGCCGAAACTGTGGCATTTTAGGGCCGATCAACTAAACCTAACAACTCTGCAAGCAGTGCAAATGTTCTGTCCAGGTGCCGCAACTGCAACATCTACGGGTCGACACTGCAGCAGTGTAAATGTGTGTTGTGCAAAAATGTAAAATAAATAAATAATTGGATTACTTGACAATCACATATAGTTATTCAGATCACTAGATGAACCCCAGTTGGAACACATTTTTAACACACCTTATGATCACCTTATTTGCTTGTCTACTTATTTTCTTTTAACGTGGTTTTGCGGGATTTTATGTTTGTTCAATAGAAGCAGCACACTTCTCTGTCCGCAGCAGCAGCGCATGTGTTCTGTGCACAAGTAGCAGCAGCAGCATGCATAGAGCAGATCTAAAAAATATATGTTATACTACTCCGAGAGTTGTCCTAACTGAAATTACAAATTAAGTTCAGTTAGGAAACTGTGGTACAGGCTTATGGGTCATCCTGACACACCTTGCCACATTAACCAATTAGAACCCCTTTTTCCCTCATCAAATTATTATATAATCCACCTCTTAGCGGCACGGCTGCAGCAGCATGTTAACACAGTGTTTCTCCCTCCACCTCCTCAGCACCTCTTGTCTATATCTGCTCTACGGGGATGGAGGATTTTATGTTTGTACACTACTCTGTAAGCAGCAGCAGCACATGGGTTTTGTGCGACTGCAGCAGCATATTTACTCATGTCAAGTAGCAGCAGCTGCATGGGTAGAGCAGATCTAGTCCACCAAGACCAAGCCCATACCATGTCATATATATATATATATATATAAATACAGTACAGTATATAGAATAAAAATATATGTTACACTACTCCGAGAGTTATCCTAACTGAACTACATTAAATTATACAATGCTTTTAAAGTACCTTTCCCAACCCTGGAAGGGTGTCTGCCAAATTCACAAATATTAGCATGTAAGCGCCTGCTAGCCTCTGCCTAACTCTCCATTTCCCCATCTGTTCATTAAAGCTAACTGCCATAGTTTTTAGGCTTGATCAGAAATCTGCAAACAAAATATGATGTGCTGATACCAAAACCATCCTCATTAGCTCATTTGAGACTTTAGAGGTTGAAACTGTGATCCAAACAGTATCAGGATGCACAGTAAGGTTGTTGTAATGCTAAACCTGGGAAAGTCGGAGATTGGCAGATCTTTCTAGAATGTGATAGGTGTACAGATGGTGCAGAGTGGCAGTGGTTGGTGGTCTGTGAGCTGTTGCTGTACAATGGAGTGGAAAAAGTGCTGGAAGCAGCTGTTTGCTGCCTCTGTCTCCTGGACTGAATTCCTGAGATTCCCCGTCACCGGACCGTCTGTGTTGTGTGGCATGAACAGTGGTTGAAAACAAGCCGGACACAGGCTGAACTGGCAGACCATGTATAGGGTCAGTAAGATTTCAAATATCTGCTGATGAAAAGTGCTGGAGCTGAATCCAAAGACAAAACAACAAAGACATGCTTTCAGAGAGAAAGAATAACATAGAAGGAAATCCACAGAGAGAATATAAGGACAGAAATTATGTCTGCAAGGAAAGAGGTTATGTTCAGAATGGAATACTAGCTTACTACTTTATAAATACTGCACAATATACAACCTACCAGGCACGTTGCAAAAAGTGTGAGTGTGAGCCGATTGTCTGTGTTCCGTGACTGCTATCGGATCCTTCAATAACGTATGACGTGGGAGTAAGGACAACCTTACTAAGTAAACCTAGTAAGGAGTTTCTGGTGCCCCCCTAGGGAGTTGGTGCCCTACACACACTGCATAATATGTGTATAGGGACTGGCGGTACTAACCTAACAGTTTGTGGAGCAAAAACATAATTTTAAAGCATGAATGCAACATCAGAATTGCACTCACCATTGTTTTTGTGAATGCGATTACTTCCTGGTTCCCATGGGACCAGAACCCTGGTCTCAGAGGTCGCTTGTGAAATGGCAGTAGCGCTATTGGGAAAAGTATTCATGATTACATTAATGCTAGTTAAATGAATGTTTTTACAGAGCCGACGATCAAAAATGTGGACAATCTCAAATTTTTCATAGACTTCATAAAACTTCAAACGTTAAAAAAATTCAAATACACAAAAAAACTTTACAAAAATCAAAATCGCAGCAAACTTTCCACATGCAATTGCAAACCCTTCATTGTCACGAAAGGTTTTCTGCAGGATTTACATTTTCATGTAAAAATAGTGAGTGAGAAATTTGGGGCACATTTTTGCAAGGGTAAACAAACCCACAAAGGGCCTTTAATCTACTTTAAAGGTGCTGCAAGAGATTTTAGCCATAACTTCCACAAGGCTGAGCTGTTGAATTAGCCACGCCCCATCTTTCCAAAACCCTGCACATTAAAGAGAATGTTGAGAAGTACATAGAGAAGAAGAGCAGCAAATGTTCCCACAGCTGTCCAACACAACATTAGCAAAATAGCCCTCAACTGACATCCATTATGAATTGAATATGTCATAAAGCCTCAAAGAGTCAAAGACCGCAGCCTGTGGACACTCAGTTGCTCGCTCTCTCTCTCTCTCTCTCTCTCTCTCTCTCTCTCTACCTATCTTAGGGTTTATCGACTTAATATCTAGCTGGCAGTTGTAATGTCTGTAAAACCATCAAACTTTAACTTTTTAAAAACTAATTTAAACTGTCAGACATGGCTTTGTCAAGCCAATATCAAAGTTTGTGTAGTTAAATAAAATAATTAATAATTCCATTGTTGTCGTATTAGCACAAGACTAGTGTGAGTTATGAATGAATGCACAATCTCATTCAGGTTGACAGCATTAAACTTGAAAAAATAAATGCACATTCAAAATTATAATAAAATACATATTTATTTATATAACTTAGTTGAAAACATTTGCTTTTGTTAAATGCAGCATTCAACAGAATATTTCACAATAAAAAAATAAGTAAAATGTCACACAGAAACTTCTGCGCTGGGACTGATTTTTTTTTTTTAAATGTTTTATTGAGTGTTTTTTATTGGTTAATTAAATCACTACAAGTTGAGAAAATTAGGTTGTTATTGTAAAGCTACCCTATACTGAAAAATGTAGTTACGTTTTGTTGCACTACATTTCAAAAGAAAAATCTAGATAAGTTAGTAGCATCAATATTTAGAAATGTAATATTTTCTTACACCACGCTGCTTCTTGTTGGAAAAAGTTGCTTGTTCTTTGTAAAGCTACACTATATAAAACAATTGCTGAAGTTCTGTTCCGCTACTGAACAGTTTTGTTAAGTTAGTAGCGTCGCTATGTAATGATGTAGCTTTTCGTTGCATTTACAGTGAAAAAATTTGCTAAGTTAGAAGTGTTGCTATTTAGTTAGTTGCTCACCAACATTGCATTGTTCACAAAGCAACTTACACTTACAGTTCACAAAATGTGAATTTATCTTGTTTTATAGAGGAAAACCAGAAGTGGCATCTGTGTGGAATTCACTGCTCAGTTATAGAAGCCATATGGCCACACTTTGGCACTAACTTGAGAGTGTCAGCAGTGCAGTGCAAACAACTAGCATTGCCATCCGCATTCTCCTAACTGTTTGCCAGCTGCAGATTGAGGACCCCAGCAAAAAATAGAAGAACTAGTAGAAGAAAATGTGCTTGAGACCAAAGAATTACTATTTTTTATATACATGACTTGAGAGGTTGTGAGAATTCTGAATGTTCTCAGGTTGGCTAATGTTTACACGCAGGAGATTTAAAGTGACAATAATTTGAGATCAAACTCTTGGGAATTCATTGTCCTGCAATGTATTATATTTAAATATATAATTTTTAAAGAGGTCATGACATGGGGAATTACATTTTCCTTAATATTTTCACATCTAAGAAGCTATTATACTATAAAACATACTGTATTTTTCAGAAATCAAAACTTTTCAATCTTAGGGGGGCTCAGCCCCAATTGACACTATTAGATGTGCACATTTTATGTATTCCACTCTTTAGCAATTGATTTTCATTCATTTAAGTCTCTTTTAATACCTGTTTTCGTTTGACAGCCTTTTTACACAAGGAATAAACTTAACCATATAAAGCTTAACATAAGAAAATTGTATTTTTTAAACCTGTTTAAACCTATTTTTTCTATAAAATCATAAAATTTAAATACATTTTGCTTGAATTCAATAAATACTCATTTGTAAATATAAGTAGCAAGATAAACATTATTGTTAATGTTATTTTAACAAAATCAGCAAAGATTTCACATAAAAGTATGAGTACATCAAAATATGAAGGTAGCTATTTTGGAAATTATTTTACAAGGTCTTCTACTTCCAAAAGAGCATGGAAACTTTCACCAGGCAGCGTTATAAGATTAAAAAGTGTGTCAAAACATTTAATTCGATACAAGGGGTCCTATAAAAGGGCTGTGGGCCCTCATAGTCACAGGTCCCTGTTGAGGGGCCCATGTATAAGCTGTGGGCCCCACATATTTAAGCATATACATACATTTGTTTTCAAAGTTGATGGGCCCCCTGGGCACTGGCCCCATTGGTCCGGCCTGTATTTCACCTATGCCGCCAAGTACCGGTGAGCATTGAGATGACAAGAAGAGATCAAAGAGCCAATCGTAACAGAGGGTGTTTACTGTCAAGTCTTAAAGGAGAGGCAGCACCAAAACTGAGCTTTTCTGACAGTCAGACTGAAGATTGAAAATTATCATGTTTTACAAAAATAAGACTGTTTAAATTTTTTTCAGTACAAAAAAAAACTTTACTAATATTATAAGTGAACCACAAGAACATATTAAAATAATCAAAAAAAAGGCATTACATAACCCCTTTAACTCATTTTAAATGGGACTAGCTGTCTCTCACGAGGTTTGGTAAATTAGTGTTTCACAGATGTACTTTGTCATTTTAATCGTGCCTAAACTGAACACAACATTTCTTCATTTATTTTGACCTTCATTGAATACTGTTACCAAATCAAAATGTATCAATGTGCTACCTGGTAAACACTCATTCATTATGGATTTAGAGCTTCTTGTCAACTTTCTAGGTAAAATAACAGTGGGTGGCTGGCATTCCCATTCAGTACATGAAATCACCAACCTGGTCCCACATAATCACACTACATTTCCTTTCATACAAACTACATTTTTGCTAAATGTGTGGTTTTTTTTTACATGGCTTGTTGCTCATATTGCAGCAGATTCCTGTTAAAATGAACACTAGAGATGCTACAACAATGACTTTTATTCACTTTCACACAAATCACAAGCAAAACAGCAGATTATCTGTATTTTCTCCCCTTTTCTCCCCAATTTGGAGGTCCTCTTATTGGTGTAGTGACTCATCTCAATCCGGGTGACAGAGAACGAATCTCAGTTGCCTCTGCGTCAAAGACGGTCTATCCATGCATTTTATCATGTGGCTTGTTGAGCGCATTACCACGGAGACCTAACGCGTGTGGAGGCTCACGCTATTCTCTGCTGTATCCATGCACAACTCACCACATGCCCCTCCAAGAGCGAGAACCCCATTATAGCAACCAGGCCAAATGGTTGCTGGCCAATTGGAAGCCTGACTGGAGTCAATCAGCATGCCCTGAAAATAGAAACACTTTTAGTTCATGACTTGTAAACTGGTACATTTTAACATTTGCATTACATAATTCATTATATCTACAAGCTTATTCAAGCACAAAAAGTTGTGCGATGTAAAGGACCCAACGACAAGTTCTGAATAGCACACAAACTGACGTGAGAGCAGAAAGTGTCTTGGAAGCCTTAATGAATGATGTGGTTTCCTCAGCAACTACAGTTTTATTCTTATATTAGCTTTTTATGACACTATCGGTTTGGTTTAGGTTTAAGGTTTTGGGTAGGGATGTAGCTTTTGTTTAATTTCAAATTCAATAGAGCTCTAACCTTAAAAAACCTCATCTGTTTAGAAGAACTTAAACTCGCTTTTAGTGTCACGATACGTGCAAGGAACCAGATGTTTTATGTTAATAAATGTAACTCAAAAATTATTTAGAAAAAGTAATCCTGTCCAAATGTGCTTCTGATACTGTGCACACCATGCATTGTAAGATTTTGACCGTTAGCTTATGTAATTGGCTCTACAGGAAGACACAGACAGACAGGTTATTGTCTGCGGTTTTTAGAGGGAATAAGAATCTCAGTTTAGTTATCACATGTGTAATTCATATGCCATGCAAGAACATGGCAACCCTCCTACCTCAACAACAGAGCTACAGTATATTATACAGGTGTGTTTGTATAATATAACAAAAGCATAAAACATAAAACACAACAACAAATAAATTATTTTCTTTTCCAACACACTCATGAGTTAAAGGGATAGTTTACCCAAAAATGAAAATTCGATAATTTTGACTCACCCTCTTGTTATCCCAGGTGTGTATTACTTTCTTTCTTTACCACAACACATTTGAAGAAAAACAGAACAACATCACATCTCAGTAAGTCCTTAAAATGCAAATGGATCAGACATTTGAAGCTCCAGAAATCACAGACAGTCAACATAAATGTCATCGATACAACTCCAGCTGTTAAATGAATGTCTTCTAAAGCTACACAATATCAATCATAAAGCAAAACATATCAATATTGAAGTACTTTTTAACTATAAACCATCAAATTTGTGTTTATATTTATTCCTGAATTGGCTCGACTTGACTTGTTACTTTCCTTGTCACGTTGATGTCAAAAATATGTTGCTGTTCCGACTGCTGTTCCAACTTACCTTATCATAGTTACCTAAAGTCATCTGCAAAAACATTTTTCAGCTCTTCATGCTCATTCACAGCATATTGTATAATAAAGTGTAATGACCATTAAACCATACTGAAGTTTATGTACTTACAGTGTAGGTTTCTAATTTTTGGCAACTCATCTTCACATGTGTTGACTAACATTAAAGTTACTAGTCGTAGGTTAATAATGTTGAATAAGTGTCATTAAGTAGTTATTACCATATTCATTTACCATGGTATTTACAAGGTAGTTCAATATACTGTATGTCAAAGAATACAATGGTATATGTCCAAAACATTGTATCATCATGTTACATTAAAAAACTTGTGGTACAAAAAAAATACATAAAATAAAATCTTGTAATATCAAATTTTTGTGGCTCTGATGCAGTGTTTAGAACAGACATGTTTCGTCATAAATAATTCTGTTATTTATTGTCAGCCTCATCAATTGGTATGTAATAAAAATAAATGAATAAACAAAAACCTTTCAGCTCTTTTTCTCTCTTACCTTATGCATAGAAACAGGGTCTTGACTAAATTGTATCACTGCTGTCATGTTTATGGAAATGGAAAAGAACAAACCGACTGTTCTTTCTAATATGTCATAAACGATCATGAGCATGCACAAGTAGCTCCTTGCATACATTAGTGTGGATAAACCTCTATTCAGTACAGAAATAGCGGTTGAGGAGACATAATATTGAAAAACACACCCATGCTCTTTCAGTCGGACTATAATGAAAGGCTTGTGGATAATAATAACCGATGGTAATATGCACAGAGTGAGATATGAGGTACATGTCCTGTGATACTCCGTGTTTGACAGTTTTATTGCTGTTAATGAAACGTGTGGCATGGGAGTATTAAACTGTCATCAAACTGACATCTTTAATTAAAGTGGAAGCTTAATTAAAAATCCAGATAACTGTGAAACTCTAATGAATAGAAATAATACAAAGTGCAAGCTTTGACCATCAACATGCAACAAAAACGCTTCTTAATTTAAGATCAAATTTGGACCTGCAATGTTGCCCTGAGACACAATAAAAGAGTTTGTCTGGGGTGGGTGATTTAATTAACCCTTTCATACGTACCATTACATAAATGTGATGGTTAATATCTGGGCCCCACAGAATAGCGTCACACATATGTGTTTCTGCAACAGCCAGTTATGTTCCAAGCTGCCAGATTCAAAACGGCTTTCGTGACGATGCAGGCTGCACTGTTCAAGCATCTGTAATTTATATTCACTCAAACAGTTATTCATAGTCTTTAAATCACAGAATAAGTTTATTTATATACATATATCCAACTCGTCACCAAAGTACCACAATAAAATGTTTACAGCTCTTATACGCACAGTCAATACATCAAATACAATTTTCCTTCAATGCGTGCTACCATTTGTTTACATTAGTAGCGATTGTCATTCGTCAAACAAACAGCTACTCAAAGAGTCTTTTCAAACACATACTATGTTTATCTTATGTAAGAAACAGCCTAATTGTCATCAAAGTACCACAATAACAGTTCACAGCTTGTATATGCACAGCCATCACATCCAAATGCGCAATTTTCCCATGCACGCAGCCATGTCTACTTATTGGGCGCAGATGCGGTTTTCATTCACAAACCAATCTCATTAAAAGTCGTTCATAGTTTTCGAGTTGGCTATTTCATATAGTCTCGAATGATGTTGTTCACATAAACTCATACGACTTCATGATGTGCAAATTCCTGTATGTCTAATGCGGAAGAAAGCACGAGTTGCGCACTTGAAGTGTTAAGGACATGCTTATTAATATTATGCCCTTAACCAAAAACCCTTATTTAAACTTAACCAATCAGTAGCGTGTGTAAACATGATAGGAAGCTGTTGTGTGTGACAGAAGCAAGTAACTGTCACGTATTTGATGGAAACGATGTCCAGCGACGTTATTGGTTGTAGTGAAAGTCGTAGGGATTCAAATGAATGCAGTCCCACAATATCATATGAATTAGACAAATTTAGAAAAGTATAATACATTTGTTTTCTGAAACAGACAGCCACAATATAACAAAAGCACCAAAACAACAGTTTAAAACTTGTATACTCAGTGAAAACATGCTGATCAAGCATGATTATCCATGCACGCAGCCAAGTCTGTTTACATTAGCGCTTGACACACACACACGCACACGTTGTTGCAGCTATCTTTATGAGTATTCATAAACTATAAATTATATCACCTAAACCTAACTCTCTGCAAAAACTTTCTGCATTTTTACATTTTCCAAAAAACATTGTTTAGTATGTTTTTAAGTGATTTTAATTATGGGGACACTAGAAATGTCCTCATAAACCACATTTATAGCATAATACCCTTGAAATTACCAGTTTGTAACCTAAAACAAATTTCCTCATTAACCACCCAAATCCGCAAACACGTTTACTATATTATATACAGTTTTTTTATTTACATTTTGTATGTCAAGTCATCAAAATAAATAACTACACTCTGCCCCCTCTACCAGCTGTGAAGTGTCACGTGCAAAGATAACTCACTCCAGGGGGGACAGGGGACTATAGAACATACACATGAAAAGGTTAAAACCTGATGAAAATATTCAATTGTTATGAGTATGACTGACAACAGGAGAGAATTGGCCATCAGGAGCACCGGGCATTTTCCCAGTGGGCTGCAGGGTAATTTGGGATTTAATATTTGCGCAAGTACCAGCCCATCCTATATGTGATATAAGCAGCTGCCCTGGGCTTCTACGCACCCGCGCGAGCAGTACATTGTCATTTGCAGAATTTATTCATAAAGTAAGGAGCTGAAGTGCGGCTTGCTGAATAATGCTTACGCCTGACAAAAATGCAGAAAATAACTACAATTATTTGTTTGTGGCTATTTGAGTCTTTGAGGCTTACTTTGTTTATAGGATAGCAGAAACGGCACTTGTCAAAGCATAGGGCTTTTCAATTTTCTCAAGAATAATCTGAGGAAAGAATTAAAACACTGCAGATATAAAGACGCAACAAACTCACATAGAATGAGCAATTAATCTGCAAAAAAATATCTGCAAAGTTCTACACTTTAAGAGTTATTTTTCTATGTTTCACTCCTAGTCCTCCATACTTACGCAGATTGTTTGCTTTAAATGTACAATTATTTTACCAACCCAACATATCATTCCAAACTTGTTAAACTATTATTATTATTATTTTCATTTGGGACACAAGATTTAGTTTAAAGAACTAGTTTAATCGGAGTAATAGTAAAAGTTACTGTGTCTTATCCTTACAAGTGATCCATTTATTGTTATTCTTATCTGGTTTCAATATGGACTGATTCACTTAAAGCAAGCGTTTTGGTTGGTTATAAAGCTGGAAATATTACTGAAACTCTCTCTCTCTCTCTCTCTCTCTCTCTCTCTCTCTCTCTCTCGCTCGCTCTCTCTCTCTTTCAGTTCAATTCGATTCAAATTAGCTTTACTGGCATGACTGTATACAATGTGCAATGTTGCCAAAATATACATTGACAAAAAGCAAAAACAGAAAAAAAAACATGCACTTCATACATAAAAAAGTCAAATAATAAAATAAAAATAATCATATATGTAAGTGCACAAAATTCCAAGAAAAGTAACTACAGAGAACAATGAGTAACAGTAAATTCAACTGACAATTTCAGTATTTAAGAGAGTGGTCACCCTCTCTCCCTCAGATCATGACATGAGAACTAGGGCTGTCGATTTAATGCATTAATTCAGTGCGATTCATTTTACAAAAAAATAACGTGTTAATAAAATTAACACAATTAATCGTATGCCCCCGGACCATAATAAGGAAGATTCCTGAGAAATGCAAGCTTGTAGTACCACCTGTTTACTCCAGAGGGCAGTAAGTGAAACTTCAGCTGTATGATCAACATGCATTTTATACAGTGAAGAAAACACTTAAGTAGCAGAACAACACAAACATGCGTTACATTCTTGCGTTCAAAACACTTGATGGAGCGCAAATCCGAACTAAGAGATCTCAAGATGTGTTTAAAGATTGAGTATTAAACTATATTTTACTTGAAACAGTGAACTAAACATTTTATGTTTATGACGCAATGCACCCGAGACGCTACACAAGCATGTCTGACACAGGTGTAAATTGACGGGTCCTTAAACAAGCCCTCATAATAAATCTCCAACTGATTGACAAATTCACTTGTGAAATGGATTGCTGTGAACTGTATGCCAGTGATTGATTTATGATCAATAATATGGTAGTAAACAATACATTGTATTCTAAAGCCGCTTTTTGTATGGTCTTATCAAAGAATGTAATGCTTGATATATATATATATATATATATATATATATATATATTATTATTATTATTATTATTATTATTTAAAGATAACTATGTATAATTATGTATTGAATTATTGTTATATGATGGGCTTTCTCAGCAAATATTTGTATATGCGATTAATCACGATTAATTAATCGGGACACCATGTAATTTATTTGATTAAAAATTTTAATCGATTGACAGCCCTAATGAGAACACATACTCTGCTGCTAAATCTATACATTCAGCTTTCTCTCCAAGTACATATGAGAGTTTCTCTATATTACTCATTCTGCTGAATTCAGGCAGTATCTGTCCCATGACTTTAAAGAATGTGTGTCTGATGCTCTCATATTTACTGCACTCAGTGAGGAAGTGAAGTTTATCGTCTATGACTCCTTGAGTGCAGTGTGAACACAGTCTGCTCTCTCTGGGTCTCCAGTTCTGCTTGTGTCGACCCGTCTCTATCACCAGACTGTGCTCACTCACTCGATACTTCATAAGGAGCTTCCTGATTTAGGTCATATATGATGTCAATTTATATTCTGTCTTATTTTTTGGGGGAAATAGGAAATTGTCAGACCTAAATAATTGTAACTGGTAACATATTTGCTAAGAATTTCTCCCCCAAATGTAAAAACATATTTTGTCTTTAAGATTTAAGATTTTTCTTCTGAAATATTATGAATTAAGACTTTTCCATTTTTTATTCTTAAGGCCCAATCATTTTCTAGAATTGAGAGGCTTTCACGTAATCCCTCTTCAGTAGGTGAGAGCAGCAGTAAGTCGTCTGTGTATAGAAGACATTTAATTTCCCTACCCTCTAGATTGAGTCCAGAGCTAGAAGAGTTTTGAAGCATTGTGGCTAAATCATTTATATAAATATAAAAAAAGTTGGGCTTAGGCTGCAGCCTTGATGAACTCCCTTATTCTGGCTGAAATAATCAGTTCTTTTGTTGTTCATTTTAAAGCACCATTTGTTGTCTTTGTACATGTCCTTAATTTAATCATAAACCTTTCCTCCTTTTCCACTCTGAATCAGTTTTAGGAAGAGTCCATTATGCCAAACTGAATCAAAGGAATTTTTTTTAATAAATGAAGACACCAAATGATTTATCCTTGTTTTGTTTGGTGGACATGTTTGTGTATAAGTATGTGTAGTGTGTAGATGTGATCAGTTGTTCTTTGTGTTGGCATGGATCCAATTTGAGTTGTGTAAAGTCTTTTGTTCTTGGAAATAGTGGATGGATCTGTCATTCATAGTTTGAGTAGTTTGCCAAGGTTGCTGCTTAATGAAATGTCCCTGTAGTTGTTTGGGTTAAATGTGTCAACTTGTTTGAAGATTGGGGTGATTTGATTTTCTTTCCAAATCTCAGGAAAGTGGCCGGTCTTTTTTTTTTTTTTTTAGTTGGGTTTAGGTTTAGTTACTTTGTGTATAAAGGTTTCCAAAATGTTCTGTCCAGATGTTTGGGTCACAGATGGGAATTTGTTCTTCTTTTTTGGACTTATTTAAATTTGTCCATAATTGCCAGAATAAATCGATCAACTGCTTCCTCAATATTGTTGAGCATTGCTGTCATATGTTCAGCTCTTTTTCTTTTTAGCAGTGACTTGTGTCTTTTAAGACTTTGTTGATTGGTGGCACGTGTTTGTTGATTTGCGGGTCTCTGTGTTTTTTATTTGATAACAATCATAGTTCTTTTCCTGACAACCTTTGTCAGTTTTAACAATTTTCTTATTACTCCTGTTCATTTGTATTTTTTTTTTTTTTTTTTTTTTTTTTTTTTATAATTTTCTGGCAATTGTGAAAAAGATTTAATTTCATTGTTTCATTGCCATATTGATGCTTTTCTTATCTTCTCAAAATGTGATGAAGAGAAACACATCTATCATGTTCTCAACCTGAGTGCTGTGGAGTTCAGCTTCATACTTTGATTGACTGTCTTTTCTCCAGAAGAATCTGGTTGGGAGGGGATATAGTTTAGACTTCTGATCTGTAGATGGTAGAAGACTGGCTGACTTTTTCAGACTAATGACAACGTGACTGGTCTGAGAAATGTAGCTATGGCATCACTGTGAAATAATTTATTATTAAAATATTTATTGTTTTGGTCTAGATCTGTGATGGCATAGTCCATTGTGCTGCTACCAAGAGAGGAACAGTAGGTAAATTGACCCAGAGAATCACCCTTTGATCTGCTGTTCACTATATAGAGACCCAGGCTTTTACAGATCTGCAGAATTTGCTTTCCATTTCTGTTTATTTTGTTGTCATAGCTCAGATGTGGTTTAATTGGACATTTGTTTTAAATGTATATTTGTATTATTAATAATTTTGGCATGAGTGCACACACATCAGCTCTCTCTGCTTTAATGGCATTGATGATGTTTTGTGGAACATCTCTGCAAGGCAGCAGTGTAGAGATAATGACTTTGGTACTGGAGTAGATTCATCTAGCTGTTTTCACCACATTGATGAGAGTTTTGGCAACATCCACTCTTCTTTAACTGCTAAGTTCTTTAACTTCTTCTTAGAAGTCTTACCTTAAATATATTCAGCCTCTTTTGTTCTTAGTTTCGTTTCAAATCATTTAAGTAGTGTTTGTGTAGTGTTTGAATTGAAGTTACAGCAGGAGCTGATTTTTTTTTGCTGACATCTGCCAATGGAACACTGCTCTGGTTGGGAGCGAGCTTGTGTAAGAGCATTCCACCTGCTGTATGTTTTTCTTACTTTGTCTCTGAAACAAATTGTGAGTGTATTTCTCTTTGTTTTTTTTTTAAAATGTTTCTGTTGTTTAGGGGAGATTAGGTGAGTTTAAGTAGGGCATATTCTCAGTCATGGCTCCAATGTTATTTCAGGTGTTGCTATATTGTTTTGTCCTGCCCTTAAGGTAAAAATGTTATCCAAACATTAGATAGAAACAGGTCGTTTACTAGTAGTGAAAGCTGAAATAATTATTTAACTTTAATTTTTGTGAATGCTTATGCTCCTATTAGAGGGTCTGAGAGAATTATATATATTTTTAAGTTTTAAGGGTATTTAAATCAAGACATTGTTGTTATTATATTAGGACATTGTTATTATGGGAGGGGATTATAACTGTACTTTGGATTTCACTCTGGATAGAAATAATGAAGAAATGCATAATTTTTCATCTGTCTTGGCAGATATTGTCAATATGTTAGAGCTTAATGATGTATGGAGAACCAAATACCCATCTACTAAACAGTTTACTTGGGTGAAAGTTTCAGAAGGACATGTTCACGCAGTAAGGCTGAACAGGTTTTATATTTCAAATAACTCAAGAATAGAGTGTGTAATTCTGATATAATCTCTAACAGTAGCGGTTCTAGCTTGTTTGGTGCCCTGGGGCGAAACCCGCTTCAACACATCCCCAAAGTTGTCGTAGACACCGCCCCCTTCAAGATGCCACCCTGGGCGACTGCCCATGTATAAATCTGCCACTGATCCCTAATATTATTTCAGACCATAAAATGAGCACTGCTGATTATATGTTACTAAAGCAGTGCAAAGTGGTGTCATATTGGCACTTTAACAAGAAGCTACTACAAGATGCTTTTTTTGTGCAAAATTTGTATTATTTTGGCAGACATGGCAAATGCATAAAATGTGATTTTAAAGATGTTATACAATTGTGGGAAGTTGGGAAATCCCCAATTAAGGTTTTCTGTCAACAGTATACTTTTCAAAAAGAATGAAAAATATGCTAAAAAAAAATCGTAAAAATTTTATTTCTGAAATCAAACAAGATGCTGGAAAGAAATTAACATGGCTCACAAAATTATGTTGCTGATAAAGTTACAGTCAAGCATGTTATTACAAGAAAAAGTAAAAGGAGCTCTTGTTAGAGCTCGTTTTTCTGATATTAGATGGCCCAAAACCTTTTTTTTTTCTATGTAGAACGCAATGTTTGTAAGGAGAAGCACATGTTATGTTAAAAATATGATAGAGGTAATTTAATCTCTGAACCATTTGAAATGAGGTAACATGTTGTTGATTTTTATTCCAAGTTGTACAATGCTGATGAAACGGATCTGGATAGTAGAACTGAACTTTTAATCATATTCCAATCTCACACCAGATGAGAAAAAAAGACTTAGATAATGCACTCAGCTTTCTTGAAGTGACTAAATCTGTGCAAGAGCAATCATCAGGATTGCTCAAAAGCCCCTGGACTGGATGGGTTTCTCTCTGAATTTTCTTTATATTTTTGGATTGAAATTATGTTAAGACTCGATTTCTATATATTAGTTGTAGGAGAGCAGTTATCTCTCTTCTGCCCAAAAAAAGGTGATCATTCTTTGCTTAAAAATTGGAGACCTGTAGCTATATTGACCACAGATTACAGATATTCTCTATTGAAAATAGATTGAATGAATATATGAATGTGTTAATTCTTGAAGGTAAGTATTGTTGTATAAAAAACAGGTGCATTAGAGGCAGTTAATTCTTGTAAGAGGTGTCATTGATTATTCTATGATAAATTTTATTGATTTGGGAATTGTATCCCTAGATCCAGAAAAGGTCTTCGACAGAGTGGATCATTCTTATCTGTTTTATGTTTTAAGTGCATATGGTTTTGGGGATGGTTTTATTTCATGGATTAGACTACTTTATAAAAAGGTTGAATGCATGGTAAAGGTGGCAGGAGTGTTAAGCACATCTATTAAAGGGGAATAAGACAGGGTCTTGCCCTCTTTCTGATCAACTCTATAGTATAGTCATAGGTCCAAAAATTAAGAATTACTAAAAGGTTTAAATATTGAAGCATTAGTTAATAAACCTTTGAAACATTCCACTTATGCTGATGACCTCACTGTGACATAGATAGAAAAGACATACAAAGTATATTAAGCTGCATTCAGTGTTATGATGAGGATTTATCAACTAAGGTCTATTGGGGAAAAAGTGAAGCAGGAAGAGCAGTCACAAGTTCAATATCAAAACTGCCTGGCAATATTGAATGGAGCAGAGATAGTTTTTGGGAGTTTTTTTTCAGGTTCATAGATTTATAAAAAGAAAAACTAGGATGGAATAATGAATAAGGTGTGTCTAGTTGTCTAGCTGAAAATGGCTGCTTCCTCAGCTGTCCAACAGGGGAAGAGTTATGATAGTCAGTAACCTTATTGCATCTTCATTGTGGCACAAAATGTCTTTGATCCTCCACTAAGCATTATTAAAGACATTTGGTAGATTTTGTTCTGTTCAGGGAAGCACTGGCTAAAAGCAGAAGTGCTGTATCTACCAGTCTGCGAGGGAGGACAAGGATTTATTGATGTTGGATGTGGAGTTGCTGCTTTTAGGCGGCAGGCTGCTCAAATACTGTTGCTTTTTTCAATTGCTTGCACAGTCTGATAGCACTGTATTCAACACAAACTGGGCTACAATAATATGTGCGCAACATGTGAGTACATATTTGTACACGTGTGAGTACAATTTTCAGCATCATTATTGCAGTCTTCAGTGTCACATGATCCTTCAGAAATTATTATAATATGCTGATTTTCTAATATGGGCATATTTAAAGTGCATTTAAAGTGCGTTTAACCTGAACACATATTTGCAAGCACAAGCTTTGTTGATGAAAATGAGGCAGCATAAACACGAGATAAAATATAATCTTAACATTCATATTATTTTTATGTCATATTACATACCGTATTTATATCATACAGCATACAATTTAAATGTCCGCTTTAGCCGAAACAGCATTTAAATGTAATTAAATCTTGCTTATTAGGACATATTTCAAATTTCAATACTCTGAATCCTGGCTGGCAAGTCTGGAAACAGTCCCACTAGTAAAATATGTACATGTTTATATAAAATAGGATGTCAACTAAAGAAAACTAAATGACTTACTCGTCTGAAATTGTATCCTCAGCTGTCCCGCTCTTCTTCTGAGGAAAATGTGAACTCTTCATCACTATCCAGGAGTTTCAGATATATGCTCGTGAACAAAGAGACTGCTGTAAGCTCACCCTTTTTATTTTCTTTATTTTACAAAAGCACAAGGTTTTGTTGTTATTGTGAGTGACACAAATAAAAGTAGACCTTTTATAGTCTCTAATGATTTATACATCATTAGACAGTTGGGCCTTGATCAACACATTTTCTAATTGATCTTAAAGGAGTGGATTTGACTGGTCTAACACCTTTTTATATGACAATGCTTAGAGTTTGGAAGTTTTTCTCTGGCCCTCACGCACAATGGTCTCTGTAAGTGGCAACAAAGAGCCCATAATTGCAAACCCAGTTCTACCATTAAAATGTTTAAACTCTTGTTTCAATAAGAACTGCCCTTGTAAGAGCAGGTCTCACCAAGGTGTCATGTTTTCTGGATAAGAATGGGTGGTCGACTCCAGAAGATTTTTGTAAAATCATTCCAAATTTCTGAGAAACTTTTAATAAAAATTTTAGATGGCTCTGTAAAAATAACACAATGATAGCAGTTGCACAGAGGAGTTTTCAGAAATGTAAGTAAAAGCAGCTGTGGCCTCATAGCAGGAAGATGAGGGCAAGTTGCTCCACTACTCCAGAACATATATATTTTCATGATGTAGGCAAGAAGTCTATGCATCACATTTGTGTAAAAGTGATAAACATTAAAGAGCTGCAACAAGTATGTGAATCTAAATGGCAAGAACTGTTCTGCACAGATCTCTCCCATAAAGGTTGCTGGAGGACCCTGTATGAGATCCTCATTGAAAAGTGAACTGGTTATCTTCAGTAGTGGACACAGGGTCTTAGCTATAAACAGACACAGATCCAAATGTTAATGATACCTGTCCTTTTTATTTAGAAACTGAAACATTGTTTAATTTATTTTTAGAGTGTATCAGATTAGAAACTAATTTTTCAATTGTTAAAAAATGGTGTGATATGTTGGGTCATGATTTTAATGAATTATTTTATTTATGGTCCTTAATATAGGTATAAAACCTCAAATGTGAGATTGCATGAGTTGATATTGAAAGGTCTGATTTCTGCTTTGTTGGTTGTTTAGTTTGTCTATTGTAAGCTCATTGGAGAATTGAATGCCTTCAAATGAATAAGGGGTGATTTTCAAGATTCAAAGTATATATATATATATATATATATATATATATATATATATATATATATATATATGTATATATGTATATGTGTGTGTGTGTGTGTGTGTGTGTATGCATAAGTAGGTGCGTATTGTGTAACTTCCATGGAAATTTGTTTTTATATATTATAATTAAATGATTTCTTTTAAAAATCAAAAGGTCTCTCTCTCTCTCTCTCTCTCTCTCTCTCTCTCTCTCTCTCTCTCTCTCTCTCTCTCTCTCTCTCTCTCTCTTTCTCGCTCTATGCTCTGTTTGTCTCTCTTTGTCAGGGGTTGTTTAACACAATGGGCTTTGGGAAGCCAGTGACTAGAAAATCCAGGCGAGGAATCACAGTCCTTGCAGACACCCTCCACTGCTCTAATAATCAACCTAATGACCATGCTAATTATGGCCAAGCCATTGTAGCGGATACCTCATGAGCTGCTATCAATTCTCACACATCACTGACCAAAAGTAGCACTTTCTATATTTGTGCTAAAGCCAAGGAATTGAACAGCTGATGTTTCTTGTTAATTATTCTCTTGTGTCTGACCCTTTCGTCACATATTTTAATTTGCATGTAAGCATGAGCATCTTTATCTCTTTTTTACCTTACAATTGGTTATTACTTAAAGGCAAAGTTTGGTATTGCTGTATCTCAAGTGTCACCAAAAGGAATAGCAAAAATAATTACCATTTTCAAAAAGGTTTCACAAACAGACAGCCTTACTCCATCATCCCACCCATTTGTTGGGATTCTCCAACAAACAAAGCAACTGTTTGATAGCACCACAGTGTTTACAGTTAGTTAACTTTTAAAATTGTAAAAGTCAACAGAGAACCTATGTACCACAAAGAGTTGCATGCATGGACAAATACTGAATTTTCTGGAACTAACGTTATATCTAAATAGAAGTGGCACCTGGTCAAAATCAGAAACAGAAAATTTTCATCTGTATTTAAGTTGCTCTGACAGCCTGATAGAGGTTTCATGTAGTAAAAAGTGTTCTATTTACGTTGATCAATATTGACTGGCAGGGGAGTTCCAGAATACAAAATATAAGTAACTGTATTCCACTGCATTTACAATTTAAATAATTGGTATTTAGAATAAAGTTACATTCAAAAAGTATTTAGATTACTGAACAGATTACTTTGCATTTTATTGTCATTTGTTTCATTTAATATTTAGTCCTTTCAGATGACAAACATTTCTACATATAAATGATGTGATCCAACGTGCATTTGAACAGCGATGAAACACTTTCTTATGATGCGTTACATTCATACGAGCAGACAGAGAAGTACGTTTGAAGTAAGTTTGGAGCAGTAGAAAAATAAATAAACCTTGTGTAAATTGTCAGCTTTACGCTAAGCTAAAATTTGACATTTTACATGCGCGTTACCAGGAACGATCATATTTATTTTAATTCACGTTAGATCATAATTTCTGTTTTTCTAGTAAAACCTTTGATATTAGGACAAAAAACATATTCTTGATAATAATTTTGGTATCGTTTTCCTGTAAAAAATATCTAAAAATCCTTAAAACAAGATAAATTGGAAACTTGATATCTTGTTTTAGAAACAACACTGCATAAGGTATTTCGCTTTTTTCAGAGAATGTATTTTTAACATGTGTATTTTGTCTTACTGTACTGACAGAATTTTTATAGTCAAAACAAGTAAAAAATCTACCAGTGCTGAAGAAGTAATCCAAAGTATTTAGAATACATTACTGACCTTGAGTAATCTAATGGAATACATTACAAATGACATTTTACAGCTTGTATTCTGTAATCTGTAGTGGAATACATTTCAAAAGTAACCCTCACAACCCTGTTGACTGGTTGATCATAATACAAACTGATCATTTTCGTTTACTGGTCAAAAGAGAAAGGGAGTAAAGAGATAAAGTACACGAATAACAAGAATCTTAATGATCATTTTGTATGTCCTCATTTAGGCTCCCCTAAGCGTGGTTTCCAAAACGCAGCATGGCAGGTGAAGAGAATGGAAAGCTTTAGCTGAAATGTTACAAGTAGGTTTAGCGGTAGGGTTAGGGTTAGGTTATGGTTTCTCCAACCAATTAGGTAGTGCTTTCCTTATGAAAATAAATGACTTTTCCCTTGCCCCCTGTCTGATCGACAGCTGCATTCTCTCTCTGAGTGTGTGTGCTGTTAGAGTGCTCACGGTAATTCAGATGCATGCCGTGTGATTGTCAAAAAAGTGGTTTTGTTTTTAAAATTAAATCTATGCATAATGATTTATAGTCTAAATTCAGCCTAACCCCTGCTTTACACAGTACGCTGATGCAAAGCATATTTTTTCCAGCGCTCATGTTATCGAATGAGTGTATTTACATCAGAAGCAGAAGCAGTTTCGGCGTTAAGTCTATTTTCGCTGTGACACTCATGCTGAATTAAAGTGACAGTGCACTGTTGATGAACATCATGTAGATGAGTTGACACAAAAAAGTAGATATTGCCCAGAATAATAACTTAATGCATTACCCTCAACTTACTTTTCATAAGGATTAACTACAACAACAAAACAAAGTGTGGAATGCAATTTACCTGTTGCAGAAGTGCATGATTTTTGTGAGAAAAGTCCTCAATGCTTACAATTTTGGTCTGGTGTTTAGCTGAAATATATCTCTATTCAGTGGTTGTGCATAATGACTAATTTCTGAGTATATTATTAAGCTACATTTTTAAGATTAATCGACCCAAATAAAGTCATCACAGTCTTCTGTTGTGCAAAACATCAATCAGGCTCATCATCCTTCCCCCTTCCACTAAATTATGTTCGAAATGATCAGCGCTTGTTGTGTTGGCTGTAACTATATGGAATAATTCTACAAGACTACATTAGATTACACCAGCATGTAAATTTCTTCAACTCTTCATGACGATCAAGTTTGAATAGTTATCAGTAGCTCACTCATAATAACCATTTTATAACTTTATTTTTTGTATAGAGTGCAGAAGTTTCTGCACCAGAAATGCTGGCGGTGTAAAAGTACAAGCATTGTTTGCAGAGAAAGTTGCCGTGGCACACTTCTTCGGCTCGGCTCACATACTGCTTCAGCATGCAGTGTAAAACAGGCATAAAAGAGCTACAACTGTGTATGTTGTTACAAACAATCAAACAAAAATAACAAGAAAATGAGACAACCATGCATTGCTCTTGGCCGGCTCTTCCCCAAAAGTATTGTTTTATAATAATACAGCAATTACCTCAAACCTGAAAATGTTTTATGTTGCACTTCATTGGGCCTACTAATATTTCACAGTTCTCTTCAACATTTCATACTGCTGTTAGAAACTGTAAGCATTGTTTTCTTTATTAGTTTATTTGATCTAATTATATTACTGACTTTTCCTAAACCTCTAAAGTTCCTTAAGAACTTGAAATAATGTTTATCTAAGAAACAAAATTGTTAATACTAGTTTTGGTATCAAGAATCGTCATAATTCAATGGTATTTGTCCTGAATACTGGACTTTTAGTTTCATGAAAATGTCTCGGATTACATGTGTAAACCTTGTTCCCTGAAAAAAGCAGAACGAGATGATGCGCTTGCTAAAAGCGTTATGGGAACGATCTTGCATTGTGACCAGCTGTGAATATGTGTGTAACACGTCAGTGAACACTGACCGGAAATTTCTAGCCTCGAGATCATTAGATGCACCTGTGGCCGGGCTATAAATAGAGGCGTCACCAGCGTGTTCGTTGGATACTTTTTTCTGAGGAGCAGTCCTGGGACATCCCAGTGTGGCAAAGAAGCGCAGCATCTCGTTTCGCTTTTTTCAGGGAACAAGGGTTACACATGCAACCCGAGACATTCCCTTTACAAAAAGCTTCACTATGATGCTGCGCTTGCTAAAAGCACTATGGGAACGAAATACCCACGCCACCGCACTGGGGCTGTCCGGACCCCTACGGTTGTGAAGTGTGCTCACAAGAACGCGAGAGGTCTCAGACATGAGCTTGAGATGTCGACTCAAGGGCGTAAAACCCGGAGTAGCAAGAACATCTAAACCACAAAATTGATGAATGTGTGCGGAGAGGACCAGCCTGCCGCATCACAGACTTGCTTATACATGAGCTTCAGATGTCGACTCAGGGGCGTAAGAGCCCGGAGTAGCATGAACATCCAAACCATAGAGCCTGAAGAATGTGTGCAGAGAGGACCAGCCTGCCGCATCACAAACTTGTTCAGGCATGAAATATTTAAGCCATAAGATCTGAGAATGTGTGCGGAGAGGACCAGCCTGCCGCATCACAAACTTGCTTAGACATGAGCTTAGATGTCGACCCAAGGGCATAAGAGCCCGGGGTAGCATGAACATCTAGTATCATGAACATAAAACCAGATGAATGTGTGCAGAGAGGACCAGCCTGCTGCATCACAACCTTGTAGAGACATGAGATTGAGATGTCGACTCAAGGACGTAAGAGCCCGGAGTAGCATGAACATCTAAACTATAAAATCTGGTGAATGTGTGTGGAGAGGACCAGCCTGCTGCATCACAAACTTGCTTCAGAGGGACCCCTCTAGCCAAGGCTTTAGAGGAGGCGACCCCTCTAGTGGAGTGAGCCCTGACACCTACTGGCGAAGCTTGACCGCACCTCATAGGACAGGGCAATAGCATCCCTCACCCAATGCGACATAGTCTGTCTGGTAGCGGCCGCCCCCCTGTTGCTGCCCCCATAGCAGACAAATAATTGCCCTGACTTACGCCACTGGCTAGTGTGGTGGACATAAGTCTGAAGGGCACGGACTGGGCAGAGTCTGTGAAGTCTTTCTTGCTCCGGCGTTAAAAACGGCAGAAGCAGAAGACTTCCAGAGTGACAGGATGTAGTGTCGAAAAAGGCACCTTAGAGATGTAGTCAGGATGCGGATGCAGAATAGCTTTGGCCATACCTGGGGCAAACTCTAAACAGGCCGGCAAAACAGACAGAGCCTGTAGATCCCCAATCCTCTTAAGAGAGGTAATCGCCATAAGAAAGACCATCTTGAGAGTCAGAAATCTGTCAGACGCTGACTCTAGAGGATCAAAGGGGGTCTCAACCAGACCCTCCAGTACTATTGCCAAGTCCCATGAAGGAGTTCTGGTCCTAACAGGGGGCCTCAGTCGCATGGCTCCACGAATGAAGCGAGTGAGTAGAGGATGTTTCCCCAAAGGCACCCCGTCCATCAAGGCATGGCAAGCCGAAATAGCGGCCACATAAACACTGAGAGTAGTGGGCATATGCTTGCTGACAGTTTTTCCTGCAGAAAGTCCAGAACTGAAGCGAACTGGCAGTCAGCTGGTTCTGCAATATGAACTTAGTAGAGGGAAATGCATACAGGCGCATTCTGGGCCATGTATGCGCCACCACGTTCAACCCCCCTGGGGGGGGGGGGGACTGGGTGACTCGGGGAGAAGTAGAAGAGATATTGCGCAGTTCATAGAGGCGAAGAGGTCCTCTTCTGCCCTTTAAAATCTACCCAGATCTTCTCCAAGTGGAGGGAGCCCTAGCACTTAAAATGTCCTTGATAAGTGTGTACCTGGTGAAAGGTTCCACAATTTGGGCCGGGGATGAAATACAGTCCCCTGTGCCTGAGAAAGAAGGTCCTTCCTGTTCGGAACCGCCGAGGCGGACCGTCAAGGGGAAAATTTAACTCCGATAACCATATTCTGTTCAGCCAGCACGGCGCTATAAGAAGGAGGCAAGACCCTTGCTGGCGAACCTTGCCAAGACTCCTGGGAGCAGAAAAATCGGGGGAAAAATGCGTTCAGGTTCATGTATGTGCCTTTAAATCCAGACCCAAGGGGGCTGGGTGACTAAGGGAGAAGTAGAGGAGACATTGCACTATCATAGAGGCGAAGAGGTCCTCTTCTGCCCTGTGAAATCTCACCCAGATTTGTTCACTACCTCAAGAGTAAATCTGCTCCTACACACGGGCCCCAAGGAGGATCCAACATACCAGAAATTCAGCTGACATGAACGTGGATCCCCCTGATGGTTTACATTAGAGGCTACTGCTGTATTGCCCACTCGCACCAAGACATGGCAGCCTCAGGAGGAAGTATTTCAGGGCCAGAAATATGGCCATCAGCTCGAGACAGTTACTGTGACAACAGAATTGATGACCCTCCTATCCCTTTAAGCCGGACGACCAATTAAGGCCGCTACCCAGCCCGTCAGGATGGCGTCTGTTGTTAGCAGCCTGCGACGACAAGATGCACCTAGAGTGGGACCCAAGGTAAGAACCGGGGTCTGAACCACATAGAAAGGGAACGAAGCACGTGGCACGTAACCCTTATTTGCATTAGGGGACCGGCCCTCGGATAAAACCTCTGGCTTCAAGCCACAGCTGAAGTGGTCTCATGTGCAGAAGATCCGAAGGGATCACCGCGGACACCAACGCTATGAGACTTAGTGTTCAATGATACTGACGAGCAGTGCAACCTCGACCTAGCCTGACCTTGCTCAGGGTGTTCTGAATGGAAACGATTCAATGCGGGAGACGATTGTGCCTGCATTGTGAACGAATTCCATATAACCCCCAGATGCGTCATGACGATATCCCTGTGCTGAACTGCCAGCTCTTGGAACTGCGCTAGGATCAGCCAGTCGTCTATATAATTCAGAATGTGGATGCCCTGGAGTCACAGAGGAGCCAGTGCTGCATCCATGCATTTCCTGAATGTGCGGGTTAATAGGGCTAGGCCAAATGGAAGAACCCGATACTGGAAGGCTTCGCCCCCGAAAGCGAACCTCAGGAACTTCCTGTGCTGTGGCTCTATATGAAGATATACGTCCATGAGATCGATGGTGACCAGCCAAATGTGATGTTGGGCTTGTGACACGATCGTCTTGATAGTCAGCATCTAGGACTTGAACACCCTGACCGAGCGGTTCAAGCCTCGAAGATCTAGAATTGGACGCAACCCCCCACCCTTCTTGGGAACCAGGAAGAATCTTCTGTAATAGCCTTACTCTTTCTCTGGAAGGGGAACATGTTCTATGGCCCCTTTGACCAAGAGATTTTGCAGTTCTTTCCACAGTAGACATGCCCATGGCAGTGGGAACCATGCCGTTGAAACGTGGAGGACGGTGAGCAAATTGAATTCTGTAGCCTCTTTCTACTGTTTCTAGAACCCACATAGAAATACCTGGCAGAAGTTTCCACGCTGCCAGGCTCTCTGAGATGGGTATTAATTCTGACACTTCCTGTTGAGGGGTTGTCGAGTGTTCCGCGTCCTGGATCAAGGCAGGAAGCAACAGTACACCCAAGACTTTGTTGGAAGCCTCTATCACCCGAAACACCAAAGGCGGCGGGAGTGAAGAGGTTTCGTGAGGGTATCGGGAGTGGATGATACACGTGCCCCGTCCCGAGGGGAACTACCCCCACAAGGCTGGGTACAAGACCGTCAGGGTTTCTTTCTCTTAGAAATCACGCCCCTGAGGTCTTGCATTGGGGGCTGCTGAGGGTGACGAACTGGACCCCAGTGTTTACGAGGAGGAGCACGATTCGCCACGTTTTGTTTTAGAGCCTCCCGTCTAGAAGGACCGGGGCGGGGCTGGGTGGCCGATGGCCCCTCCCCCTGAGTGAGGTGCCCACACTAAGGTCCTTCAACAGATTTAGCCTAGTGCGCTTGTAACACTGCCATAGTGTGCAGGGCAACACCAGCCTGACCTGCTGCCTGATGAGCTTTCCCCACAAGCGTGGAGGTGGTCCTGCACAGCTTTGTGGGGAGAGTAGGTCTCTTTTGCGATGAAGCCAGGCGAGAGAAAACCCGCAGGTGTCTCTTCTACCGGCGGCATCACCGAATACCCCCGAGCTTCAGCACCCACGATAGTTGAATACACCAACGTCGAGGGTACGAAGACACGGGAAGTATAAATTTCCTCCATAAAGAAAATACTTGTTATGGACGTCATAGAAGAAAGGAAGAGACTGATATAGAGTTCCCTTCCCTCTTTTATTTATTTAATTATTTTGGCCACCAGACAGAAATGTGTCTTCTAGTTTGGAGCATTTGGGGGAGGGTCTCTTGTTCGCGTGGCCAGTCTAGCTGTAGTCTGGCCACAGCCCGCATAAGCACCTAGATTAATTTCCCAGCCGCTTTATTACTGTGCGTGATATGTACGAAATGGGATGAACCCATCTTTTCTGGGTGTAATGTCCACAGAGGGGCGCTAGAAGCGATTTGTGAACAGGCTGTAGTGATTCAGTGAAGAGGAATGCTTGTTTTATTCACTGTACCTCCCAACCCAAACCTAAAGCTAACCATCAGTGGAGTACAAATCAAATGTTAGAGGGAAAAATGCAAAATTGTGCTAATTTCCTAATTGTGCTTGTCACTGATATCAAACGCGATTACTTCCTGTTTTCAACACTGGATCAATCCCCAGGTCTTCCACGCTGCTGATGCAACGTGTTTCTGGACACACAACAGGGGAAAGCAAAAATTTGTGATAGGACTTGACACTTTTTGGTCAGTCCACATAATGTGGCCGATCATACGGTAAAACAATAAGCTAAAAAAGCCAAATCTGTTTATGTTATTCTGTGTGCTTTCACATCCAAATTATTAAAAATTTTCAAAAATCTAAAACAAAAATCGAGAACTCATTGCAAATTTGGCGCAAATTTGCCACTGAACATTATCACATGCAAATGAGCTTTGCAGCAAACTTGCAGCAAACTGTCCATTGTTGTCAAAGGTTTGCTGCAGGTTTGCCACTAGCGGTGAAGAGATGCAAACTTATGGCAAACATTTGTGGAGAATCACAATCACATTTGCATGTGAAAATAATTTGTGGCAAATTTGTTCAAGTTTGCAGCTAATTTAGATTATGTGTACGGGTTATACTTGTTAGTGTTCTATTTAATAATGTTATCGACTGTCAATCAAGGATATTTCTGAAATATGCAGCCCTTTTTGCTATGTGATAATTGTCCAGTTCACTGATTTTACAATGGGCATGATGAAACATTTTGACAGCAGTTATGGAATAATTCTGTTTGTTAGTTATGGTGGACAGAAAATATAAACTAGCTGCATAAAATACTCTACATTGGTAAAATACTCTAAAAAAGGCTACTTAAAAATGCTACTAATCAACCAAATTAGATTCACTTACCTAATTACTAGGGATGTGCCCGACAAATAAAGTATTCATCCGAATAATATAAACAATATTCGTTTGACTGATTATCCAAGAAGCACAAGTATCGTACAACATTTTAAATAAACATATCCAAAAATACAAAGAAATGATGAGTCTGTGAAGTCAATATTAGTAGCTTACTAAAGAGTAAAACTTATGAATGAAAATGCACACAGTGTGATTTCAGATCGGATGGGGGGGGCGGTCTCAACTCAGTTTGCGGTCTCTGTTAATTGTGCCTTTTTGGAGCTTGTCAAGTGTAACATTAACTAAGACAATTAACTAACTACTGCATGATATAGGCTACTGTAAAGAAGTTCATGCTCACGGGCAAGGAAGAGGCGAGAAACCGGCTTAACATATAAATTATAGTTTTAATGGAAAACTCAAAAGACAAACACATAGGACAACGGACCTGTCCGTGAACGATCTCTCTCTCACGCCCGTCTTCCTTCGGAGGCTTGATTAGCCTAATACGGGACCAGGCGTGTTGAATCACGACCCGGCCCCGCCATCCACCGTGCCACAGCTACATTTTCCACTCCTTAAAATGTCTATATTTATGTATCACACATAATGATTTCCATGTATTCATTTATAAACCAACCTGAGTGCAATGTTAAATTCCTGACCTGAAGTGATGATTTCACAGGGGGGCTAATCTATTCAACTTGACCACATTTATTTTCACATCACCGATTAAGTATCTGTTATCCAAAAAAGTTTAAATGCTCCATAAAGTGTACATCTATTCATAATATTCCTGCTCATGTGATTCAAAGAAACTGAAACATGCACAATCTTTTTTCGCCTACCTTCAAAAAATGTTTTTATTATTAGACGATTATTACTATTTTCCTGCTATTTCACTAATTCTGTACATGCAATTTAACTAAATAGTTATGTCCACCATATTATGTTAAAATTTGTGTGCACAAATCAGCCTTGAGTGTAAAATTCCTGATTCTGTATATTTATGGGACTTTTACCTATTTGTAAGCTATATTTATTTATTCTAATTTCTTTTAATGTTTGCTGCAAAATGTGTGCTTGACATTTCACAATTGTTTGACACCTCGTGCCTCAGTTAACAACATATTCTACAATTCATGAGCCTAAATGTTCAGCTTCATCTGGTATGAAAAAAATTATAATATTATGAAATAATAATAGCACAATTATAATAATAATACTCATAGTAATAATAGTTTGTATTATTTTTATTAGGCTATTACTATGAATAGGCATATTTTATTTATAGAAACTATACATGTAATAGAGTTACATTTTAAAAATGGGTGGTTCATTTCATTTTGTCGTACTTCCGGTCCAGTCCACATTCAGTTCTATATGAATACAGAGATAGATAGATAATTTTGCGATAGTAACAGATACAAATACAGATAATGGCTTTGCTGCACACCCCTACTAATTACATTAAAAAAAATTCACTCAACTTCTCCAGTGTGCATCATGACCATCTTGAACCTCATTGAACAAAAACACACCTGAGTCCGTTAGTCCCATTCCTCACATGCATTATTTAATTTAGCATCAGGTGTTTGTACTTAGGGCTTCAACAAACCCTGCTGGATGCCGCCTCTTATGACAGAAAGCCTGCCGTTGACTACAATGAAAAACCCAAAGCACATGGCTCAGGCTAAATAGAGTGACTCAAGATGAAAGAATGAAAATAAATGCCTGCTGTCGAAGAACTGCTGTGTTTTAGGCAAGTTGGTGGACCTATAATATTAAATATGTGAGGTGTATACCCTAGGTCTTCTGTCATATCACGTTTATACTGGCCAAGTGCCATTTTCCTTTCACTCTGACCTTTAATCATAGCCATAATGAACAGCCCCCGGGCACCGGCAATTGTAATGTGATGATACAATGGAAGATGGAAGACAGAGGATTGGCTGCATAAAAGGTGACATACAGCAGTTACCCACCATTTGGACTCTCTGCTATTATATTAGCTTTCTGCAACTCTGTAATGTTGAAAGGTTCAAAAGTATTTCTTTTTAATCGTGGTACTTTGCTAGTGTATCCAGATTGTGGAAAAATGGCTAATTAAATAAGACACGTGAGAACAAGAAATGTGTGTCTATTTTTGTTGTCCATTTTTACAGAATCAATTAAATTTCAATATGTTTAGCACACAAAAAAATGGCATGACTTCAAACAACTTAAAACGCAAAATGTTTTAAGGATTACTTTTAAAGTAAGTAACTCAAAAAAGTTGCCACAGACAGACGCAAACTTTCACCGCAAATTCACTTTTCATTATTTTCACACACAAATGAGTTCCCCTTCTGTCACTCACTCGACATTGTGTCGATATAGTGACACTAGGGGTCTCTCTTGAAAGCCTTGGTTACCTCTTATCTTTGAGAAAAGGCCAATGAGAATAGGCAAACAGAATTTGCATGTCCCTCCCTGTCCCTGACTATGGTTATAAAAGGAGGGAGGGAAGCGTGTGTCTGTTCAGACAAATTTTTTTTTCGGAGTCGAGTGGTTGTGTTTCAGCGAGCTGAGTAAAACCCATTGCTGTTCCACTCACCTCGAAAGAGCATACGCTGTTGGAGATACGGCGCATTTCAGCTGCTTCTCTTTTCTTCTGCACGCCAGTGCAGACTACGCCCCTGGGCGCTTCGACAGCCCTCTCAAAAGAGTATATATTTCTCTAAAATAGTAAGCACTTTGATATTGAATGTTTTTTTAAAGCATCTTTCTCAAGATGCCCTCTCCGGTTCTGATGGCCATGGGTGCTGCCTCACATGTCTGGGCAGAGATCACACCAAGGCACCATTTGTGGATGGTAACGTTGCGGTCACGGCTTTCCTTCTTCCGGGGGAATGCCACTCTAGCCGGCCCATGCATCGAGCCTTCTACCCACGTGTATAGGGCCAGCGTGGCTGACACTGGAGGCGTTTTTGGGAATTGAACTGGCACGGTTTCGCCGGGTAAATCCCTGCGAAAAACCCGTTCCCCAGCCTGCTCATCTTCCCCTGTCTGGTCCCGAGATGAGACCGGCTTGCCTTATGAAGCCCCCGAGCTGGTCTTGGTGGACTCCGGCACTGAGGACTCAACTGTGTTAGTGCCTTCGGGTATGCCGGCCCAGTCTGAGGCCGTCACCGACCGCTGGGGCTGGATTGGAACCTTCCACCCTCCCCTCAACCCTCGCGGCTAGATGATTGATTCCTGGGTTCGGGGCACCGCTCACAGCAAAGACCCCCCCCCCCCCCCCCAGTTCCTTTCTTACCAGAGGTGAATGATGAGCTGACAAAGTCATGGAGGGCACCTTTCCCTGACCAAAACCAACTTCCTTGCTCATACGCTCTCACTACCCATGATGGCGTGGTGGTCCACAGGTACACAGAGCTCCCCCAGGTGGATAAGGTGGTTGCGGTGCACCTGTGCCCGCAAAACGCTGCCACCTGGTGGGATCAACCTGCACTCCAAGGTGTGTAGGTTCACGTCGTCTCTGGTGACCAAGGCCTACAGCACCACTGGACAGGCCGCTTCCACCCTGCACGCCATGGCCCTCCTGCAAGTCCACCAGGCAAAGGTATTAAAAGATCTGCACAGTGCACCCACCACGGCTCAAGATCCCACACCCCGTCTGCTCACCGAGGGTGTCCCCCTGCAGCGGTGATACCCCAGGCAGCTCCGCTCCAACCTGGGCCCAGCTCTCAGACCCAGTGTAGAGCTCACTGCAGGAAGAGGACGCCCACTGTCTCACAAACCACCTCCCGGATCCGGAAGGCTCACAAGCGCTCCTGAGACAGGCAACCCAGGGATAGAGACGTCTGCCACGGAGCTGGTATCCAGTCCACTCCATCCCCCTGTGGAAGGCTGGGTGGAGGATCTTTTATTTCCTTTTCTTTGTTTGCCACACCCCCAACAGGAAGCTGTACCCACATTGTCAAAAAGAAAACAGTTTCCTCACTCCCTGGGACACTTAGCCAGTGCCCACATCCGCCGTTCTCGAGGCAATCAGACACCGAACACTTGCAGCCTTCAAGTGCCCAACAGCACCACACTCGCACCTCAGGCCAGCAGGTGGTGACAAGTCTAGAGGTCGTCTCTACAGAACCTCCTCCTCAGTCGCCTACCCACCCCAGGCCGGGTACATGGAGCAAGGTAAGTGCTTCGAGCTTCTCATAAGCACAACCACCTTGGGATGAAGCAACGCTCACCGATGTGGCATCACCTGCTCCCCTCGCTGTGAGGCCTCACTTCCAGGTACGTCACACATGATCATGCCCCTCGTCCAGAGCTTGGACACATGGCTTATGCTTTCCAACCCATCGTGGTGGCTGGCCAGGACCATCCGACTCAGCTAACGCTACAGTTCGCCAGGCGCCCGCCCCACTTCAACGGCATCTGCTTCACCTCGGTGCAGGGCAAAAATGCCTCCACCCTGCGTGCGGAGATCGCAACCCTTCTGCTCAAAGATGCTTTAGAGCCTGTCCCTCCAGCTGAGATGGAGAAGGAGTTCTACAGCACCTACTTCATCATACCCAAGACAAGCAGTGGGTTGCGGCCAATCTTGGACCTGCGAGTTCTGAACTGGGCCTTACACAGACTCCCGTTCAAGATGCTGACGCAGAAACGTATTCTGACATGCGTCCGGCATCAAGATTGGTTCGCGGCGGTAGACCTGAAGTACGCATACTTTACTTACTACATGTTTCAATATTATCCCATCACAGACCCTTTCTATGGTTCACTTTCGACAGCCAGACGTATCAGTACAAGGTCCTCCCCTTTGGGCTGTCCCTGTCCCCTCGAGTCTTCAAGAAAGTCACAGAGGCAGCTCTTGCCCCGTTAAGGGAAGTGGTCATTCACATACTCAACTACCTCAAGGATTGGATAATCCTAGCACACTCTCGACAGTTGCTCTGTGCACACAGGAACCTGGTGCTCAGGAACCTGGTGCTCAGGCACCTCAGCTGTTTAGGGCTTCGGGTCAACTGGGAAAATAGCAAGGTTAAGAGCATCTCTTTTGTCGGCATGGAATTAGACTCGGTCTCAGTGACAGTGTGCCTCACAAGCAATCGTGTGCAGTCGGTGCTGAACTGCCATTCATACCGGGCACAGCGGTTCCACTGAGACAATTTTAGAGGCTCCAGGGCATATGGCATCCTCAGAAACGGTTGCACCGGGTTGATATGAGACCGCTTCAGCACTGGCATTAGACTCGAGTCCTGAGATGGGCATGGCACCACGGCATATACCATGTGACACCCACCCCTTTCTGCCATCACTTATTCAGCCCTTGGACAGACCTCTGTTTTCTACAGGCAGGAGTCCCCTACAGCAGGTGTTCAGATGTGTTGTAGTTACTACAGACTCCTCTCAGTTGGGCTGGGGTGCCGTGTGCAACGGACACGCAGCTGCTGGCTCCTGGATAGGAATTGTTTGGACTGTATTTCTTGCCCTGCACAGATTCCTGACACTGATCTGCGGCAAGCAAGTGTTGATCTGCTCAGACAACACAGTGACAGTAGCGCATATAAATCGCCATGGCGGCCTTCGCTCTTGTCACATGTCACAACTCGCCTGCCATCTCCTCCTTTGGAGTTAGCAGAGGCTGAGGTAGCTGGGTGCCACTCATGTCCCGGGCAACCTCAACGCCACAGCGGACGTGCTTTCACAGCATGTAAAGCTCAGCAGACTCCACCCTAATGTGGTTCAGCTGATTTGAGGTCGGTTCAACAGAGCACAGTTAGATCTGTTTTCCTCCCAAGAATCCGCCCATTGCCCCCTCTGGTACTCTCTGAAGGAAGCCCTGCTCAGCACAGACATGCTGGCAAGCAGCTGTCCCCAGGGGCTACGCAAATATGCATTTCCCCCAGTGAGCCTACTTACACAAGTCCTGTGCAAGGTCAAGGAGGACAAGGAACCGTGGCCCCTTACTGGCCCACTCGGTCTTGAATTTCCTTGTGACAGCACCTCCCTGGTGGATTCCCCTGAGGAAGGACCTTCTTTCTCAGTGACGGGGCACCCTCTGGCATCCGCACCCAGACCTCTGGAACCACCACATCTGGCCCTTGGACGAGATGTGGAAGATCTTAGCGGTCTACCACCAGCCGTCGTAGACACGATCACTCAAGCCAGAGCTCCCTCTATAAGTGGCGCTTATTCGCAAATTAGTGTCCTTCCCAATCTGAAAACTCACAGAGGTGTGCAGTCAGGTCAGTGCTCTCATTCCTGCAGGAGAGGCTGGTGGAGAGGCTGTCCCCCTCCACCTTGAAGGTTTATGTAGCCGCCATAGAGGCTCATCATGATGCAGTGGACGGTAAGTCATTAGGGAAGCACGACCTTATCATCAGGTTCCTTAGAGGCACCCGGAGGCTGAACATTCCTAGGCCGACACTTGCCTGGAGTTCGGTCCGGCAGATTCTCACGTCATCCTGAAATGGGCTACATGCCCAAGGTTCCTACGACCCCTTTCAGGGATCAGGTAGTGAACCTGCAAGTGCTTCCCCTGGAGGAGGCAGACCCAGCCTTATCATTGCTGTGTCCAGTACGTGCTTTGCGCACCTTTTTGGATTGCACGCAGAGCTTTATACACTCTGAGCATCTCTTTATCTGCTTTGGTGGACAGTGGAAAGGGAACAATGTCTCTTGCCCACTGGATCGTGGACGCCATTGCTTTGGCCTACCAGACCAAGGCCGTGCCCGCCCCCTTGCAGGTTTGAACACACTCTACGAGGAGTGTGGCATCCTTGTGGGTACTGGCCAATAGCACCTCTCTAGCAGACATCTGCAGAGTGGCAGGCTGGGCAACACCCAATACCTTCGCAAGATTTTACAATCTCCGGGTTGAGTCGGTCTAGTCCCATGATTTGTCAGGTCCGAACACGTAGAATTCGGTAATACTGAACAGCTGGATGGGTGTATCGCTTGCGCACAGTGCATAAGTCAAGTCCATAAGTGTGTGATGTATTTTCCATGGTACGGTCCCCCTGTTGGCGGACACGCAACTCCCTTTGGCAGTTCCCTCTGCCCCCCGGTCACTGTGTTTGTTGACCTACCACCGTGCCACCTCCATGTGTGGCTGGCAAGCCCATGTGACATATTTTGCCACATGTTAACCACCCCTGCTGGGCAGTATGTGGTCTCCGCAGGGTCTTTTCCCCCTGAAAGATTAGGATAGGAAAAGAACGCCTTCCCCGATGCGTGTTATAGCGTTAGATGGCCCAAGCCGCATTTAACAGTCTATTGAGAGAAAACATAGAGAGATAAAAGGCCGTGGCTGGCGCAGCCTGCTCCCACGCTAGTTACGTCACTTCCCCCTCTCAGGATCTGATGCACCTGCTACTTTTGCACGCAGCAGCTTGCTTGCACCTGCATCAGCAGTCCACGTAACACGGTTTAGTATTGTGGCATTTTTAGATAGGGACTCCTATTGTCACTACATAGACACAACGTCGAGTGAGTCATTGTGTCCCTCTTGCCACAACACTGTACTAGCTGCTTAAATGGCCAGGATATTACTCTCGGCTCCTCACACAAATTCTGTTCACCAATTCTCATTGGCCTTTTCTCAAAGATACAGTAAGAGGTAACTGAGGCTCTCAAGAGAGACCCCTAGTGTCACTACATTGACACAATTTCACATTCCCTCAGAGAACAGAGGTTACGACAGTGTCCAAGACGTTTTGTGGCAAACTCTTCATTGTCACCAAAGGTTTGCTGCAAGTTCACCACTACTGATGAAAATAATCAGTGGCGATTTTGCAGCAAGTTTACTGCAATTTGGCAGCAACTCTACATTTTTTGTAACTGTTTCTGTTGCCATATCAGAGATTTTTGCTTTTCTTTAAATAAACGAGGAGCAAGTCAAAATTATTGTCTGTTGTAAACAACATTATGCTAAAAAAAAACTGTTAATTTAGCTTAACTAAAAACTTGTATTAAATGGTACCCTGAACTGGTTTCAGGTGAAATATCCTTTTAAGACATCACTATTTAGAAATGTCTTCATCTTTAATCACCTCTTCCAAGCGCTTATGCATTTTAATATTACATTGCAGGTTCATTTAACACTATAAACTTCATTAAATGTGATTCTTACATTAGCTGAATGCTATATTACGGATAGAATTTACAAAGCTCAAAAAGAGCCTTTTCTGCATTGAGCAAACCACTGCGCTGCCTGGAGCCGCACGCTATGGTAATTTGATTCGCCTAGACAGTGTGATGGAATTTAATAACCTGAACAGTGATTATATGTGTCTGTAAAGGGGAAGGCAGTGAGTTTCTCCTGGAATCTGGAGGCAAGGCTGAACCCACAGGAATGTTGAATCATGTGAGAAAAAAAGGGTTTCAAACTCTGCTAGAAAATCTGCTATAAAAATTACATAAAGTCTGAATTATCACAGTCTGCTGTGCTCTGTCCAAACATTTGGGTGAACTATTCCTGTAACTGACTAATGTTATTCACATTAATGTGTTTGAACAAGAGTTGTTATTTAGGGGGCTAAGCATGGAATTCTCAACTAAATTTTCAATCTGGTGTGCAAAAGCACTACACGTTGTTACCCCATTATATGCTGGGACCGGTTTAGCGTCTTAACAGTTTTTCAGTACACCAATTTAGCTCAGTTTCCCCTGTAATTTACACTGGTGAATGAGTATTGAATATTTTCAGCTTGGGTTTTGCCTCTGACTCCAAGGTTTTTCCTTCCAGAGAACATGTCCTCATCCAGCTGGACAACAGGATGGTTGTGTCCTACATCAGTTGCCCAGGAAGGGTGCACTCTCGTGCCATGCTAAGGCTAGCACGTTGCATTTTCTGTGGGAAAGGGACAAAGTACTTTCTCTACGAGCTTTTCTCTATGAGCCGTTCATGTTCCTGGACGGTTGAACTTGAGGGTGGATCTCCGGTCCAGAAATGGTCTGATGCCTGGAGAATGGACATTACATCCTCAGATTATGGAACAAATCTGGAGGAGGTTCAGGAGAGCGAAAGCGGACCTGTTCACTTCGAGAGAGATGTTCACTCTTGCCCCCGGCACCACTGGGCATCAATATGCTGGTGCATTAGTGGCCGGGAGCATGTCTTTACGCATTACGGACTTATTTGTTGGTTTAGAGGTGCCCTCGGGTGCTCCGTTCAAGCCCTTGACAACATTTACTAAGTCTCTGACTCTCAAGACATCACTGCTAGTCACATTGGCATCATTTAAGAGAGTCTGTGAATTGCATGCCCTGTCGTTCAATCCATTGTGTAAGAATTTTGTGCCAGGGTTTTCAAATGTTGTGTTAAGACCTCATTTGGGCTATTTTCCCATGGTTATTTCTATGCCGTTTCACTCACAGACCATTTATTTTCAGGCTTTCTCTCCTCCCCATTTGAGTCAGAGGAGCATGAAAGGTTACATATGCTTTGCCAAGTTCGGGCACTGTGAGTTTATGTTGCCCATACTAGCCAGCGGCGTAAATCAGAACAGTTGTTTGTGTGCTTTGGTGGCAGCAACAGAGGTGTTTTGGTGTCCAAGCAAAGACTGTCTCATTGGCTTATTGATGCAATTTCAAGTGCTTGCAAAGAGAGTGGTTTACCTTGCCTTCAGGTATTCAAGCCCATTCTACGAGGAGCATGGCATACCCATGGGCTTTGGCTAGAGGTGAGTCCTTGGAGGTCATTTCCATGGTGGCAGGTTGGTCCTCTCCACATACATTTGTTAGATTTTATTATATTGACGAGGGATTGACTCCTGCTTCCCAGGTTATGTCTGTTGAAACAGGAGTAAATTCATAATTCCTTTTTTATTCAGATGCTTTAGCTCACTTGTGTGCCACTATATGCTTGCCACACAAGCTTAGACAGCTGGCAGCGACTGTTCGCATGGCGTGAATGTATTAGTTCACATAGCGTTCATAGCGTTCAACTTGAGTTCTCCGGAAGGGAACATCTCAGTTACATAAGTAATCTTAGTTCCCTGAGGGGAACAAGATGCTGTGTAGCTGGCCATACTCTCTGGCAGCTGCATACGTGCCTTTTGCAGAAAATCTGACTTGATGGCACAAAAGCGAGTAGCTTTATGGAGCCCTTATAGGTGTGCCGCTTAAGCGCCATCCGCCAATAAATTGCCGTGATTGTAGAAGGGCTTTAGACAATGTGAAACTCAGACAGTGTCCCAGAGCAATCAAACGCAGTATCTCGTTCCCCTCAGGGAACTAAGGTGAGTTTCAGAATTTAAGTGGGACCTCATGGATTATTCCAGCACTGCACATCAACAAGCAGTTCATTTTAAGAGTGTAGTGTCAAGTAAGATGTAAGTGTCTAACTAAACATGCAATATTTGCCCACTGTTTTATGACTGAAATGCTTTATCAACCAACAGTCATTTCCAAGGGTGCAAACTAATCTCCATTTGGCAGAATTCGCCGTTTAAATTGAAAATATTTAATGTACAGTATGTGATTCATGTGCCATTCATAATTGTGAAAGTAAAAACATTAATATAGCCGTTTTCAGCATATCAGGCTTAAGATAAAGTGCAAATGTGTGTATATTTTAAAGGAATTGTATGAATTTGGTTGTCTGGTAGACTTTTGAAGTAGCTTTTTAGAAAATTCACTTGACATTGTCTAAGAAAATGATCTATACAACATAAAGTAGAGGATTATCACCATAAGATTAGAACTAGAACATTAGACCTGTGATTTGTGGCTTCAACTGAGATTTTAAACTGTGGCAAGGATGTTGTTATAGATTTTTAAAGCAAATATTAGGTAATAATTTACAATCAATTTGTTTATTTATGTCTTTAATTCATTCTAAAAATTGTGCTGCATCTCCTGAGTCTTCTTTTAAAAGAGATAATTTTATTTTGAGTATGTCTTTTTTTTTTTTTGGTTTTCTTTTGGTTTTGATTTCTTTTGCCACATGAAAACTTTTCAACCACTTTGATTGTTTTGAAAAACCTACTTTTTCTAACTTTTGACACGAAAATTAGTATACATCATCTACAAACCCTCTTGACAAAAAGTTATGAAAACAATTTTGATTTGTTAAGTTGTACCGAAAATATAAGCGAATACGTTTTTGGGTGTGGCCTGTGGACTGTATTTTGAGAGTGAAAAATTCAAACTTAACAAAACTTAACATATTGACAAGAGAATGTTCTAAAGTCACATGCAGATTTTCATCAATTTGTGATGCTAGGGAGCGCTATAACTTAAGAAAGTAATATTTTAGCTACTGTCATTAAGGCAGTTAGGGTTAGGTGAAGGCAAAATGTTAATTTAAGATGTATTTATTTATTTATTTTTTATTTAAATTGACATGGGCCACATGCTTTTCCAATGACTAGTAAATACAGGACCTATTAAAAGGGTTTATTTATTTCTGGATTTAAACCTGGTCTCTGGTATTGTAGGTATCCTTTTCCTCCACTACTCTATTGATGGTTTGGAGGTTTTTTACTTTCAAAATCCTGCATATCTATGCATTAATAATTTCTAACCTTGAACAACATAATTTTTAATCTTAGGTTAGTACAAACAATATATTGCTCCTGCATGTTTTATTTGTTCCTGTGTTTACCTGTTATTTGTAATTGTTTATTTTTTCCATTAAACTTGTTAACCGCACCTAGATCCAGCTTTCTTGACTTTTTCCCAATGTTACACTATGTATCCAATACCATTCTCTTCTCCTCTGAGGTGATCCCCATAGTAAATTTGTCTTCAAAGATTAAGTGTTCAGCTCCCTCTAATTTGAAATGGTTAACCAGTTGTGTATCAATTTTTTTGTTTTCCTATTGGCTGAGACAAATTGGAATGATTGTAACGTTAAATGGGTCTGTTGTACTTTATAATAATTGTCCCTAAGTGCTCAATTTACCCTCTTACCTTTTTTCTGAATGGGTAACGACCAATGGGATTACATCTCTGGACCTTGGCATAATCTCTGGATTCTCTCCCCGGTTTTCTCAGAGAGTTTTTGATTTAGTCACTTTTAGAAATCTTTTAGAATAGCCTTTAGGTCTTATGCTTTAAATAAAATGTTTACTGCTTCCTGGAAATGTGTTTCCTAGGAGTATATTCTGTGAAAACAAACGTTTTGGGATTTTATAAGGCCTTTTATATGTCTGTTTACGGTGGTAACTACTTTTATGTAATAGACTATATGTGTCTGTGGGTTTGTAATATACTTTTGTTTGTAAACCATTGTTTTGCTGTATCTGGGGAAAGACTATAGTATCCAAAAATACATTTCCTTCATTCTACTATTGAATTTTATATGTATGTGTTCATGGTGATTATTAGCTAATATGATAAATTGGTCAAAGTAGTCACTATCATAATGCCAAATCCCAAAAATGTCATCCAAATACATGTAATATGATCTTTTGGGAAATAAGGTCATTTCCCATTCTTCCATAAATATGTTTGCGTGCGCAGGTGCGAATTTCTTTCCCATCGCTGTTCCTTGAGTCTGTACACATACCTGGGAATCATATTCAAAGTCTATTCTATTTAAACTGATGTCCAATAATTGTAATAGTTCCTTGTATGGGCAAAGGGGATCTGGATATCTTTTGAAGAATTTTTGAACTGCTTGCAATCCTAGTTTTGTATTTATGTTAGTATATAGACTTCCTATATCTATTGTAAAAAGGAAAGCTTTTGTTGGTATTTCAAGGGATTGTATTTTGGATATAAATTCATAAGTGTCTTTTAAATAACTGCAGTGTCCTTGGGAAATTGGATTAAGAAAGTAATCAATATATTGAGCAATATTGTAAGATTCACTGCCACAATCCTATACAATGGGACAATCCATGTAACAGGATGTGTATGATTTTTTGACAAAAGATAAAACTGTCTAGGTCAAGGAGGACTGGGACCCAATAGGTAATCCTTCTGTTTATTATTTATATAATCCTTGTCCTTTAATGTTTGTAGGACTTATATAATTTGTTTTTGAATTTCTAATTATAAATAATTTGTCAGTGGTTTATAATGATTAATATTATTAAATTGACTTTTAGCTTCTATAATAAATACTGTTGTCTATCCATGATGACTATTTTTGCCCCTTTATCTGCAAGTTTAATAATTATACCTTAATTTTAAGTTTGTAATTGTGAAATGGCTTGTCTCTATACGTGTGTTAAATTATCCTGTAAGTGATTATCTTTTAAATTACCTGAGATTGTTCTTCTATTACATGCTGGTCTATTGAAGGGAGGTGTAAATGGTTTAAAATCTACCAATTGTGTATAATCAAAATAATTTAATAACTTTAAACTTCTGTTAAAAGAATGGATATCACTTATGAGATCCCCAGGGTCCCCTGCATGTGGCACTGGAAGGGAGGTAAGGCCTCTGTTTAGTAGACTTTTTTGAGCAGTGGTCAGTTTGAATATTTTGGATAAATTAATGATATTGTTATTTTTTTTTTCTATTCCTATATTTTTTCATTCTTGATATGCACTTTTTTTTAATGTTATTTTTCCATAAGTGCTTGGCCCCAAAAAAATGCCGCTTGCGACTATATTTAAATGTTGTATTTAATAGACTATATGTCATCGGCGAGCAAGTTTTTCTCCCTATCCTCTCCTCACTTTGTGTCTCCGTTTCGCCCTTTCCCTCTCCCCACTTCTTCCTTAATCTCTCCCGCAGGTTCCCAGGAGGCGGGGTAGACCACCGGCTGACAGAATGGCCAGATAGGCAGCGTCTCCCCTCCAGAGATTGGAGGGGGGGTAAGTCAGTCCAGTGGTGCAATGGCCTGAATCAGGCAGGGGAGGATTGTGACAAGGAGGAGGGCATGGCCGGGCCTTGAGGGTGCACGGCCGGGGCTGAACCAGTGGATCAGCAGGAGAGCGAGATGAAGGGGAGCCGGAGGTGGCAGTTTGAGAGAGAGAGATGCACGCGGCCGTGCTCCATGTGTAGTTGTGGTTGTTGATCTTTTAACTGTTACAACAAGTTTGTGCAAAACCTGATGATCCATCAACATCACACGGGAGGTCGGCAGGTTGTTTACATCTCACAATTTAAAAGCATCTCATGTTTAATTTCTCACAAGTTGGATTTAGACGTTGCATTTCTTCCTCTGACATTAAATTTGTACTCCACTGATGGTTAGCTTCAAGTTTGAAGTGTGGGGGTTCAGTATGTAAAATATGCCTGTACAGCTGAAAACAACTCACTTCACAACATTTCTTTTGACACCCCTCCGTAGACATAACAACCAGAAAACGGAGCTCACACTTGCACATATGCTCAACAACACTTACCGCTTTGGCTACTGGGGGCGGTGTTTTGCATTTGGCATTTACAGAACGATTTTAGTTAAAGAAAAGTCAACCTACTGTTTCCGATTTCACTGTGAGATCAGCCTGGATCCCTTCCATTCCATGTTATCTAGCATGATTTGAGAATTTGAGAAACCTGACCTTTTGTACAAAGTTAACATGGTAAAGAGCATAAACTTGCTCATTTGATTAGTGACCTTACACATTACCTTTTCATTTTATATCAAAATGTTTCTTTGTTTGAATTTGAACAATCTTATCTGATTTGAATCAGGTCTAACTGGTCTTCTAGCCTGACCAGTTGACAAGTGCCCCAAACCACTCTAAAACCAAAAAACAGACCAGCCTAAGCAGTCCAGGAGACCAGTTAAGGCTAGCAAACCATCTTAGTCTGGTTTAAGCTGGTTTCTGAAGCAAGGTTTGGATTTCTCATACTGTGCTAGCTATATACCTATATAGCTATATACTATGGAGCTGTCTGTGTCTGTAGACTTTATCAGGAATTGTTAATCTGTGTGTAAAACATAGCTGTAAAACTTAGGCACCCCTGGCCAAAATTTTTGTTGCTGTGAATAGTTAAGTGAGTAGAAGGTGAATTGATCTTCAAAATCGATACATTTAAAGATGACGCATTCTTTACAACATTTTAAGCAAGATAAGTGTATTATTTTAGTTTCGCACAATTTTGGAGTGAATAAAAAAATGGAAAGGAACACCATGCAAAAGTTTGGGCACCGAAAGAGATTTGAGCTCTCAGATAACTTTTACCAAGGTTAATTAATTAGACCTTAATTAGCTTGTTAGGGCTATGGCTTGTTCACAATCGTCGTTTGGAAAGTCCAGGTGATTGAAATTTCAAAGCTTTACAAATACTCTGACTCCTCAGAACTTGTCCCAACAATCAGCAGCCATGGGTTCCTCTAAGCAGTTGCCTAACACTCTGAAAATTAAAATAATTGATGCCCACAAAGCAGGAGAAGGCTATAAGAAGATAGCAAAGCGTTTTCAGATAGCCGTTTCCTCAGTTCGTAATGTAATTAAGAAATGACAGTTAACAGGAACGGTGGAGGTCAAGTTGAGGTCTCTCAGAGAGAACTGCTCGTAGGATTGCTAGAAAGACAAATCAAAACCCCTGTGTGACTGCAATAGACCTTAAGGAAGATTTAACAGACTGTTATACTGTGCAGCGACACCTGCACAAATATGACTTTCATGGAACAGTCATGAGAATAAAACCTTTCCTGCATCCTCACCACAAAATTCAGCTTCAGAAGTTTGCAAATGAACATCTAAACAAGCCTGATGCATTTTGGAAACAAGTCCTGTGGACTGATGAAGTTAAAATAGAACTTTTTGGCCGCAATGAGCAAAGGTATATTTGGAGAAAAAAGGGTGCATAATTTCATGAGAAAAACACATCTCCAACTGTTAAGTACAGGGGTGGATCGATCATGCTTTGGGCTTGTGTTGATGCCAGTGGCACAGGGGAACATTTCACTAGTAGAATGATGAATGGATTAAATTTAATACCAGCAAATTCTAGAAGCAAACATCACACCATCTGTAAAAAAGCTGAAGATGATAATGGATAATGATCCTAAACACACCTCAGAATCCAGAATGACGACCTCAAGAGGCGCAAGCTGAAGGTTTTGACATGGCCCTCACAGTCCCCCAACCTAAACATAAAAAAATCTGTGGATAGACCTCAAAAGAACAGTGCATGCAAGATGGGTCAAGAATCATGGAACTAGAAGCCTTTTGCAAGGAAGAATGGATGAAAATCCACCAAACAATAATTGCAAGACTCTTAGCTGGCCACAAAATGCGTTTACAAGCTGGGATACTTGCCAAAGGGGCTGTTAATAAATAAAAATGTTTGTAGGCCTCCTTGCTTGCACACGCTTTTTGAGTTCTGCCCACAAATCTCTATCTCTAAATTTCTATCAGATTGAGGTAAGGGCTTTGTGATGGCCATTACAATATATTGTCTTTGATGTCCTCAAGCCATTTTGCCACTGAGAATTTTTTCTTCAGAGCCGAATGGTTGTACCGCAAGCAGCTGAAACACACACCTGTTTCACTCACCTCTATCAGTGAGAAGCATTGCTGTTGCATCCGCACGGCGCATTTCCAGCTGGCGTCTCTCTCTCTGCACGCTGTGCAGTCCACGCCCCTGGGCGCTTCGACAGCGCTTCTTTCTGTTTGAAAGAGTGTTCTCCTCCTAAAAGAGTATATTTTCTCTAAAAGAGTTTGAGTTCCCACTCAAAAAAGAGCAATACACAGCAGGCGTTGAACGTCCTTTTCAGGACGCATCTTTTTAAAGATGTCTTTCCGCCTCTGTGTAGTTCCTGGATGCGGTTGAATTCTCTCCACTTCTGACGGTCATAAGAGCTGCCTCACGTGCCTGGACTGCGATCACACGCAGGCAGCGTTTTATGAATGGTTTATGTTCTCAGTGCTAGAACATAACCATGGCAACATTGCGCTCGCGCTTTCTTTTGTCATGAGAGAAAGCCACTTCAGCCGCTCCCCGCGTCGTTCCTTCTTCCCACGGGATTGAGGTCGACCCGGCTGGCGATGAAGGCGATTTGGGGATGACCACGGGCTCGGTTTCGCCGGGTAAATCCCCACGAACCACCCGCCCCCCAGCACGCTTGTTTGCTTCCATCCGAGCTCGGGAAGAGTGTGGCTCGCTTCTCGGCCAGCCGGCATTTTCCCTTGAGCTCCCAGAATTGGATGACAACATCGCCGCTGCATCAGAGAGCGTCACAGCGGCGTCTGATGCTGATGGCTCGCCTGGGCTGCCACCTCCGGGTCTGCTCGCCCAGTCTGAGGCTGATTTGCAGATGTCCGCTATGCTTTCCCGGGCCGCCGCGAGCGCGAGGCTGGACTGGAGATCTCCGTCCCCCCCTCTCGATCGGTTCCTCGGGTCACGGCACCGCTTATAGCCACGCCCCCCCTTGGTTCCGTCGTTCCCGGAAGTGCATGACGAGCCAACACGGTCGGAACCGCCCTCTGCTTGTCCGCTCTCACTACCCTGGATGGCGGAACACCGCCACCTGACGGGACTGAACGGTACTACTCTCCAGAGCCGTAGAATGACGTCATCACTGACCTCAAAAGTCTACAGCACCACTGGACAGGCCGCCTCCGCCCTGCATGCCATGGCTCTCCTGCAAATTCACTAAGCCAAGGCACTCAAGATCTGCACCTGGGTAGTTCCAACCCCGATGTGCTACAGTAACTGCACTCTGCTCCATCCTCGCTCTCAGAGCTACGAATGTCACGGCGCAGGCACTCGGGTGGACGATGGCCACACTCGTGGTCCAGGAGCGCCAACTCTGGCTGAACACAGTCGAGATGCATGGCGTTGACAAGTCACGATTTCTCAACGCCCCCGCCTCCCAGCTCGGACTCTTCGGCGACACCATCGACGACTTTGCCCAGCAGTTCTCGGTGGTGAGGAAGCAGATGCGGACAGTTTCTCACATCATGCCGCGGCGCCACCCAGTCAGCGTGCCCGCACCCCACCTGCTCGCCGAGGGTGTGTCCCCCTGCGACGAGAAAGCAACAACAGGTAGTTCCGCAACCTGGGCCCAGCTCTCAGCCCCAGCGTCGAGCACCTTGCAGGCGGCGTACGCCCCCCTGTCTCCAGGACCCCCTCTCGGACCAGAAATGCTCCGAAGCGCTCCTGAGACGGACACCCCAGGCAGTCGGATGTTCGCTCCGGAGATGGTTTCAAGACCACTCCGTCCCCCGGTGGAGGGCCGGGAAGAGAATCCTTGTTTTCTTCGGGCTGCGGTACCTACAGAGCGATTCCCTCACTCCCTGGGTCATTCAGCCGGTGTGTGCCATTCTCACGGCACTCCGGCCCTACGTCTCTCCAGTCCCGGTGTCCCGGACGCAGCTCTCTCGCCTCCGGCCCTGCGACTGTCCAACCCCGGCAGGCCAGCGCTGATGAGTTTCGAAGACGCCCTCTCGGGACCTCTTCCTCAGTCTCTAATCCGCCGAGTAAGGTAAGTGCTTTGAGTCTTTTCTCAGCACCTCAGCCTCGGGACGCTCTTTTGCCTCCCAACGCATTATTACCTGCTCCCCCCCGCCGCGAAGCCCCGCCCGGTACGTCAAATGTGATCGTCCCCTTAGTCCCCCTCGCACGGAGTTTGGACGCGTGGTTATCGCTTCCCAACCCATCGCGCTGGTTGGCCAGGACCATCCGACTCGGCTCTGCGATTCAGTTCGCCCGGCTCCCGCCTCGTTTCAGCGGTATTCGCTCCACTCTAGTGCGCGGCCAACAAGCCAGTGCCTTACAAGCAGAGATTTTTACACTGCTCCTCAAGGACGCGATAGAGCCCATCCCTCCAGCCGAGATGAAGAAGGGTCTCTACAGCCCTTACTTCATCATACCCAGAAAAAGTGGCGGGTTGCGACCAATCTTGGACTTGCGAGTTCTCAACCGGGCCCTGCTCAGACTCCCGTTCAAAATGCTCACGCAGAAGCAGATTCTCACCTGCATTCGACAGCTAGATTGGTTCGCAGCGGTAGACCTGAAGGACACGTACTTCCACGTCTCTATTTTGCCGCGACACCGACACTTCTTACGGTTCGCGTTTGACGGCCAGACGTATCAGAACAAGGTCTTCCCCTTCGGCCTGTCCCTGTCCCCTCGCGTCTTCACCAAGGTCGCAGAGGCCGCTCTTGCCCCCCTAAGGGAAGTGGGCATCCGCATACTCCACTATCTCGACGACTGGCTCATTCTGGCCCACTCTCGAGTTACTGTGTGCTCACAGGGACCAGGTGCTCAGGCACCTCAGCCGTCTAGGGCTTCAGGTCAACTGGGAAAAGAGCAAGCTCACCCCGGTTCAGAGCATCTCTTTTCTCGGTATGGAGTTAGACTCGGTCTCAGTGACAGCGCGTCTCACCAACGAGCGCGCCCAGTCACTGCTCAGGTGCCTCGCTCACTTCAAGCCTGGCACAGCGGTCCTCTAAAACAGTGATTCACAACCCCCGGTCCCCGGACCGGTGCCGGTCCGTGGACCCGTTAGTACCGGGCCTTGAAATATTCCCAGAATATTTTTTTTTTTTTTTTAATAATAATAATAATTGTTTTTTTTTTTAAGTGATATGAGTCTTACATTTCATGTTATTTAATCCAAAACATAAACAATAAATAGATTAAAATGTGTTTCTTTGAGCGCCTTGCGATTGCTTAGCAACGCGTCGTATCTGAACGGACTGCAAAAAAAGCGCGGTGCACCTGAAGTGTCAGAGAAGTATGTGGAGAGATGAGCGGGCCTCAGCAAACTTCAATGGCTAATTTCATTGTGGACAGTTCTGGTAAAAGGAAAGGCGATGACCAACTCGAAAATAGCGAGAGAGAGAGAGAGAGAGAGAGAGAAAGAGAAAAAAAAAAGTCAATCTTCAATCGTAAATACGATACCTCATACATTAGGTATGGATTTACGACAACAGGCGATTCCGTGGCGCCAAATCCGTTGTGTGTTATTTGTGGTGAAAAACTCTGTAATGAAGCAATGAAGCCGTCAAAACTTCAGCGGCACTTAAACACCAAACACCCAACTCTCAAAGACAAATGGAGGAGTTTTTCGAAAGAAAGAACCATGAGTTGGACGCTCAGCGGCAAGTTTTGATATCCTCAACATCAGTAAACGTAGCTGCAACTAAGGTGTCATATTTGGTTGCTCACCGAATAGCTAAAGCTAAAAAAAACTTAACAATCGGAGAAGAGCTAATTTTGCCGGCTCTTTTTTTCTTTTTTTTTTTTTAAGGTTAAAGCTTAATCTCTAATTTTATACTTTTTAAAAATTATTGGCTGAAATCACTGTGTGTTTGCTATTGTATTCTGAAACTGTCTGACTGTTGAAACTGGCTCTTATTTTCATACAATTAGCCTTTGTTGTCACCTGTTGGTGAGTAAAAACACTAAGTTGCTCTTGAAGTGATTGTCTTTAGTGGTTCTGGAGAGATTTGACAGGTGAAATGGACTGGTATTTTCATACAATTTGCCATTACTGCCACCTGCTAGTGAGTGAGTGCTGTGTGAGTTGCTTTTGAAGTAGACCTAATTGTATGGGAGAAAAGGGAAACATTTTGTGAACCGGTCTGAAAGTTTAAAAAGATTGGTATATTCATACAAGTAGCCTTTGTTGCCACCTAGTTCATTATATGCAAATAAATGATTGGCTGTTACTGTTTTACACAGTGATATGTTCCAAATCCAAATGATGCATCTTAAAATTGAGGCATTAAAATTGACAACTGGTCCCTGGAATTTTTTTTATGAATATGCTGGTCCCAAGCACAAAAAAGGTTGGGAACCCCTGCTCTAAAACAATTCCAGAGGCTCCTGGGGCATATGGCATCCTCAGCAGCGGTCGCGCCGCTCGGGTTGATGCATATGAGACCGCTACAGCACTGGCTACAGACCCGAGTCCCGAGATGGGCATGGCGCCACAGCACGCATCGTGTGACAATCACCCTTGCCTGCCATCAAACTTTCAGCCCATGGACAGACCTCTGCTTCCTATGGGCCGGAGTTCCCTTGCAGCAGGTGTCCAGACGTGTCGTGGTAACCACAGACGCCTCTCGACTGGGTTGGGGCACCATCTGCAACGGGAATGCTGCCGCTGGCACCTGGAAAGGTCCCCAGCAGCGTTGGCACATCATTTGCCTAGAGTTGATGACTGTTATTCTTGCTCTACAGAGGTTTATTCCACTAATCCGAGGGAAGCATGTTCTGATTCGCTCAGACAGCACCGCGACGGTAGCGTACATAAATCCAGCTCATTTGGGACCGATTCGGCAAGGCACAAGTAGACCTCTTTGCCTCCCAGGACAACTCCCATTGCCCGCTCTGGTATTCCCTGACGGGTGCTCCCCTCAGGACAGATGCGCTGGCACACAGCTGGCCCCGGGGGCTGCGCAAGTACGCATTTCCCCCAGTGAGCCTTCTTGCATCAGTGCTGTGCAAGATCAGGGAGGACGAGGAACAGGTCGCCTTGGTGGCCCCTTACTGACCCACCCGCACCTGGTTTTCGGAACTCACGCTCCTCATGACAGCCCCTCCCTGGAAAATCCCCCTGAGGAAGGACCTTCTTTCTCAGGGATGGGGCACCCTCTGGCATCCGCGCCCAGACCTCTGGAATCTCCATGTCTGGCCCCTGGACGGGACGCGGAAGATCTAGTAAATCTACCACCTGCTGTCGTAGATACGATCAATCAAGCCAGATCTCCCTCAACCAGGCAACTCTATGCAATAAAGTGCCGTTTGTTTGCGAATTGGTGTTCTTCCCAAGCCAAAGACCCACAGAGATGCGCAGTTCGGTCAGTGCTTCTATTCCTGTAGGAGAGATTGGAGGGGAGGCTGTCCCCCTCCACCTTGAAGGTGTATGTATCTGCTATCGCAGCCCTCCACGACGCAGTAGATGGCAAGTCCCTTGGTAAGCACGACTTGATTATCAGGTTCCTGAAAGATGCCCGGAGACTACATCCTCCCCGGCCTAACCTGTTTCCCTCTTGGGATCTCTCAGTGGTCCTAAAGGCCTTCAGAGACCCCCATTTGAGCCGCTTGATTCAGTTGAGCACAAGGCCCTCTCCTTGAAGATGGCCCTCCTGATCGCGTTAGCCTCAATCAAGAGGGTAGGAGACCTGCAAGCGTTCTCTGTCAGCGACTCTTGCCTGGAGTTTGGTCCGGCACTTTCTCACGTTATCCTGCCCCCGACCGGGCTATGTGCCCTAGGTTCCCACAACCCCTTTCAGGGACCAGGTCGTGAACCTGCAAGCACTGCCTTGGGAGGAGGCAGACCCAGCCCTTTCGTTGCTGTGTCCGGTGCGTGCTTTGCGTACCTATGTGGACCGCACGCAGAGCTTTAGATACTCTGAGCAGCTCTTTGTCTGCTTTGGCGGATGGCGGAAAGGGAACGCCGTCTCCAAACAGAGGCTAGCCCACTGGGTTGTTGATGCTATTGCCTATCATGCCCAGGGCGTGCCCGACCCCCTGCAGGTCCGAGCACACTCCACTAGAAGTGTGGCGTCCTCGTGGGCACTAAGCCACGGCACCTCCCTAGCAGACATCTGCAGAGCAGCGGGCTGGGCAACACCCAATACCTTTGCCAGATTTTACAATCTAAGGGTTGAGTCGGTCTCGTCCCGTGTTTTGTCAAGTCCGAGCCGGTAGAACTCGGTAACGCGGCACAACCTACCGGGTGTTCCGCTTGCATCTTGCGCCCTTCACCAATGTGATCCAGTGTGCCTTCTATCCCAGGTCAGCCACTGAGTGTCGCTGCCTGGATGCTTTTTCCTCCCTAGCCTTCTGGCCCGTGAATTCAGCAAAGCAACTCGCGGCCAGACCCAGTACGAGTCTTAGGGCTCTGTACTGGGGTCGGGCTCCACGGGCATAGTTCCCTCTTCAGGCTAACTCCCCGTGATGTATTCTCCGCGGTACGGTCCCCCTCTCAGCGGACCCGCGTTTCCCTCAGGCAGCCCTGCTGCCTCGGCCCCGTGTCTGTAGAGTCCCCCCTTCATTAGGCTGGACCTACCACCGCGCCGTCTCCCACGTCCGGCTTCACAACCCTCGTGGTGTATTTGCCATACATTTCCTCCCCCTGACTGGGCAGGGTATGGCCTCTGCAGGGTCTTCCCCTCCTGAAAGAATAGGAAATCTGCAGGCCGGACAGCTACCTTGCCTCCGGTCCTGCCTCAGTGCCCGGCTCACTGGCGCCGACGAGTTTTGAAGACGCCTCCTTAGGCCTCTTCCTCAGTCTCTAAGCCGCCCCCTGCCGGGTGCGTGGAGCAGGGTTAATGCTTCAAGTCTTCTCTCAGCACCGCCCAGGCTCTCCTGCTCCCCCCTGGGGAATGACCGCCTTCCCCGACATAGGTTGGGCCCCAGCCCCTCTACATCCTATGTGAGAGACATAGTGAGAGAGAAGGCCGCGGCTGTTGGGCTTGCTCCCATGCTAGCATGTAATACCTTTTTCCCCCAGGGGTGTGGGAAAACCTAAGGTGGATATGCTAAAACTCTTTGAGGGGGTGTTGGGGAGGGCAACGTGCATTCGGTTCAGGTGCCTCTAACACGCAATAGCCTGCTTTGCCCCTGCTCCGACAGTCACGTCACATGGTCAGTGCATGGCGTTTTTATATGGACCCCTTGTGTCATTTCCTTCGACACTACGTCGAGAGAGTGACAGAAGGGGAATGTCTCAGTTACTGTTGTAACCTCCGTTCCCCGAGGGAGGGAACGAGACGTAGTGTCCCTCCTGCCACGGCACTAGACCTAGCACTGTAAATGGCCGTGCTTCATCCTTCGGCTCCTCAGTGCAAAATCCTGACTGGCATTCACTGCCCCAGTTCCCCTTATACCCGTATGTCCGGGGTGGGGCATGCAAATTCTGTCTGCCAACTTGACATTGGCCTTTTCTCAGGTTCAGAGGTACGATTCGGCGTCCGAGAAGACCCCTTGTGTCACTTCCTTCGACACTCGTCTCGTTCCCTCCCTTGGGGAACGGAGGTTACAACAGTAACCGAGACGTTTTGCATTCCCTCGCAATCTGCTTTATTAGGAAAGTTATGCTTTTACTATGGTGATTATTGCTCAACAATAGTATTTCAACAAAAACAGTAACCTCAAGTTTGAACATAATTTTACTAATGTAACCATATTTTAACCTTGATGCAAAAAATTTAATAATTAACCCACACTTTTATTTTTATCTGAGGAATGTATTTCTGTGCTCATAATCTATTTTTATTCATAAACCTTGGTTATTATTTGCATTAACACACACATAGGCAGACTTTGTCTCATATTGGAGCATTTTTTGGGGTGAAAAATATCTGCCTCTACGTGTCAGTGCATTCTCCATCAGTGCCTGGTGTTTTGCTCAGTCTATAGTGAAGTAGACAACTGTCAGGTAAGCTAAACAGTGAAACTTGCATCTATATTGTTTTCTAAATTCTCTCTCTCTGCCTCCCACCACCCCCAACAGTGAGACGAACTTTACCTCAGGTACAAGCCCAGATGCCCCGCACAGCTGTCTGAGGGAAGCTGCATTTAAGCAGAGCAAAATCTCACAGAATTCCAGTGGAAAACATAAAATTAAGTACAAGCAGTAATAAGACTATAATTGAAGAAAAATGTTTGTAGAGAATTAAGAAAATGTGGATGTTATTGAAATGATGTGATAAAATGTTACTTTGGGCTTGTTCACATCGCCCCAAAATCTTCTTTATTATCTAAATCTTTGTGTTGCCTAAACGGAGCACAACAGAATGGTAAACGTAAGGGTCTCGAGACGCGTTCTTGCGTACCGTTTGCGTTATTTTATAAGCGTTGCTCTATTGCGTCCATCTTTAGTTGTTGCGTCAAGTCTTGCCGCTTTTTCTCGTGCCTTGCGATCCATTTTTAAGACGGTGTATCAAGTTGAAAGCAGTTCAACTTTAAAAAAATGCTCTTGACACCTGCACATTGAATATTCCATTGTTGCGTCTTGCTGTTTTGGGCAAAAAGAACACATTGTGTGATTTAGGGAAGTATTGGGTGTCTTTGAGCCCATTTTTATTGGCTGAGCATTGGCAGCGATGTCCGCAGGTGGTGTGTAGCATGCCGCAAGTGTCAGCTGGTGAATCCACCGGCCACCCCAAAAGTGCCATTGCACCACTTTCCGCTGATCGAGGTCCCCTTCGAAAGAATTGGAATGGACCTCATCGGGCTATTGGAGTGGTCAGCACGTGGACATTGCTTTGTATTGGTCCTAGTGGACTATGCAATGCAATATCCAGAAGCAGTGCCTCTGCACAACATCTCAGCACGTAGTGTTGCGGAGGCACTCTTCAAAATAATCTCCCAGGTGAGGATAACGACTTTTGTTTTAGTAAAATACAAACCATTGTCAATTTTCACATTCCAATTAAAAGTGAGGTACTACTAGTCTGTTCTCTACCAGGTCAATTTGACCTGAACAGAATGGATGTTCTGAATTTTCTCCAAAATAGAATGGTTATTTATTTATAGAATGGAGAAAAATGTATAGAACAGCCTCTCGTACCTTATATACTGAGTGTGTGGCCAATGGAATTGATAGTGTATGAATACCACCAACCCCCGCCCCCCATATGCATTGAGAGTGGAAATGAGAAATGCTCGGCCCATACTGTGTGACATGATCTTAGAGAGGGCTACAGCTTCAGGCTGTGTTTGTTAATGCTGTAATACAGCTCTGCCCTACACTGAGATTGAAGTTGTGTTGGTCATGAATCACCACATTAGCCATCCTCAAAATAGGAGAAAAAAAGATCTTACACACCATGGTGAGAAAAAAAAATGTTTCTGTTGGAACAGCTGCAGTGCAAGATTAGGAGAATTTTGAAGGTCAAATCTTGAGGTTAACAAATTAAACTATCCAGATACTCTAAAATAAGAAAGAGAGAGATCTCTTTTGTTCCCCATCACTGAGCACTGTCATGAGAGACATTTTCCTAGAGTTCTTATCAGATTCCTCAGATGTTTGTTTCAGGTTGTTTGAAACCAATGAGCCTTGGTCTGATGGCAGGCGGAACCTGATGCCTTTTAATTTCAGCTACTGGCCCCCAAAAAACATTTTGGGCCATTGTAAGCCTGACAGTTCTCTTAAAGGTATTATACTTCATGAGCGAGCAATATGCAGCTCCCTTTCAGGACAGAAACATAATCTCACTCTTTTCTACTGGAATGCAAAGTATCACAGAGAACAAAGCATCAAAGTTAATTTTGGTATAAAGACGGTATTTGCCTACGCAAAGAAATGTGCCTTCGTTTAATATAGTTAACTTTACTTTGGCAGTAATACACATTTGTTCTGTTCCAAAAATCTAGTGCGTTATAGTTAGACTGCATTTTAAGGCATCATTGGGGTGCTTCCTTAATGCAAAGGCTATTCCAACAGGCGAGTAGCATAAGTTTGACCAAATTGTAATGTATTTCCACACTTAAGTCCTCTTTAAGCGTCTCGCTTGGTTCGTTTCAAGGGGCCGAATGTGGTTTTTGGGATTTGTGACCCATATGTGAACACTCCAAACAATCTCGGACTCAAGTGAACTAAACTAAGACATTCTCGGGAGATGGTATGAGTATGGTATCCTTTCAGCCTGCATTTTGGTTAACTAATAATATGCATAAAGTACACAAAGCGCTCTGGGCTCACTTGATTTTCCCATTTGTGCAATGGTAATGATAAGTTTGTTACTTTTAAAGAGGACTAGAAGAAACAAAACTCAGACTCCTTGAAGTGGACCAAAAAGTTAATTGAGTGAGAAGGGACCCAGTTCTCTTTTCATGCACTCTGTCCGTGACCTTGAAAGTGGGATCAGATGTTACATTTAGGGCATTTTTGCACCTGACTCATTTCAGAACATGGCGCATTTCTTCTCTTTGTACTGTCAGTTTAGACAACAAAACAATCGACCCGAGGCTACCTAGAAAAGGCAGTCTCTATCCAAATCCAAAATAAATTCTAGAGCAGCTTGCTTATGGCAAGAAAGCAGATCAACCCAACAAACCAACAAACTAAACATTGTCCATATTATAAACAATGAACATACCTGATGGATCTTGGGGAATATATCTTTAGGTCAGAAATAGGTTCGGTTCCCGGGTTGCCCTCCCTTGGGGAACGGAGGTTACAACAGTAACCGAGACGTTTTGCAGGTAAGCTAAACAGTGAAACTTGCATCTATATTGTTTTCTAAATTCTCTCTCTCTGCCTCCCACCACCCCCAACAGTGAGACGAACTTTACCTCAGGTACAAGCCCAGATGCTCCGCACAGCTGTCTGAGGGAAGCTGCATGTAAGCAGAGCAAAATCTCACAGAATTCCAGTGGAAAACATAAAATTAAGTACAAGCAGTAATAAGACTATAATTGAAGAAAAATGTTTGTAGAGAATTAAGAAAATGTGGATGTTATTGAAATGATGTGATAAAATGTTACTTTGGGCTTGTTCACATCACCCCAAAATCTTCTTTATTTTCTAAATCTTTGTGTTGCCTAAACGGAACACAACAGAATGGTAAACGTAAGGGTCTCGAGATGCGTTCTTGCGTACCGTTTGCGTTATTTTATAAGCGTTGCTCTATTGCGTCCATCTTTAGTTGTTGCGTCAAGTCTTGCCGCTTTTTCTCGTGCCTTGCGATCCATTTTTAAGACGGTGTATCAAGACAAGGCAGTCTCTATCCAAATCCAAAATAAATTCTGGAGCAGCTTGCTTATGGTAAGAAAGCAGATCAACCCAACAAACCAACAAACTAAACATTGTCCATATTATGAACAATGAACATACCTGATGGATCTTGGGGAATATATCTTTAGGTCAGAAATAGGTTCGGTTCCCGGGTTGAAATCAGGAATTAATCGTGTTCACATAATCAGTGGCTTGCATGATTCGGCAGTAGAATTTTGCCTCTAACATTACATTTTTACTCCACTGATGGTTAGGTTTAGATTTGGGGTACAGTTTATAAAATATGCATTCCTCTTCACAGTATTGCAGCCTGTATAGCTGAAAACAAATCGAATCACAACTCACTTTTGGCACCCCTCTGTGGACATTACACCCAGAAAATGGAGCGCACACATGCCCTTAAGCCCAACAAAAGTTACTGCTTTGACCACTTGAGGCAGTGTTTCACATTTTGGGAAATGCAGACTGAGTTTAGCCAAAGAAAAGTCAACCAACTCTTTCAAAATTCTCTGTGTGATCAGTCATGTGTTTGTGTGAAAGAGAGAGAGAGAGCAAACAAGCTCCATGGCCTTAAAAACATCTTGGGTTACATGTGTAACCCTTGTTCCCTGAAAAAGCAGAACGAGATGCTGCGCTTGCTAAAAGCACTATGAGAATGATCTTGCATTGTGACCAGCTGTGAATATGTGTTTAACACGTCAATGAACATTGACCGGAAATGTATAGCCTCGGTTGGTGAGATCATTGGATGCACCTGTGGCCGGGCTATAAATAGAGGCGTCACCAGCGTGTTCGTCAGATACTTTTTCTGAGGAGCAGTCCTGGGACATCCCAGTGCGGCAAAGAAGCGCAGCATGATGTTCCACTTTTTTCAGGGAACAAGGGTTACACATGTAACCCGAGACGTTCCCTTTACAAAAAGCTCATTATGATGCTGCGCTTGCTAAAAGCGCTATGGGAACAAAATACCCACGCCGCCGCACTGGGGCTGTCCGGACTCTTACGGTTGTGAAGTGTGCTCACAAGAATGCGAGAGGTCTCAGACATGAGCTTGAGATGTCGACTCAAGGGCGTAAAACCCGGAGTAGCAAGAACATCTAAACCTCAAAATTGATGAATGTGTTCGGAGAGGACCAGCCTGCCGCATCACAGACTTGCTTATACATGAGCTTCAGATGTCAACTTAGGGGCGTAAGAGCCCGGAGTATCATGAACATCCAAACCATAGAGCCTGAAGAATGTGTGTGGAGAGGACCAGCCTGCCGCATCACAAACTTGTTCAGGCATGAAAGATTTAAGCCATAAGATCTGCGAATGTGTGCGGAGAGGACCAGCCTGCTGCATCACAAACTTGCTTAGGCATGAGCTTAGATGTCGACTCAAGGACATAAGAGCCCGGAGTGGCAAGAACATCCAAACTTATAAGAATATAATGAATGTGTGCGGAGAGGACCAACCTGCCGCATCACAAACCAACTGCAGAGGGAGACCTCTAGCCAAGGCTTTAGAGGAGGAGAGTCCTCTAGTAGAGTGCATAAGAGCCCGGGGTAGCATGAACATCTAGTAACATGACCATAAAACCAGATGAATGTGTGCGGAGAGGACCAGCCTGCCGCATCACAAACTTGTAGAGACATGAGATTGAGATGTCGACTCAAGGACATAAGAGCCCGGAGTGGCAAGAACATCCAAACTTATAAGAATCTAATGAATGTGTGCGGAGAGGACCAACCTGCCGCATCACAAACCAACTGCAGAGGGAGACCTCTAGACAAGGCTTTAGAGGAGGAGAGTCCTCTGGTAGAGTGCACCCTAAAACATACTGGCAAAGCTTGACCACGCGCCTCGTAGGCCCGGGCAGTAATGCCCCTCACTCAAAGTGACATAGTCTGCCAGGAGGTAGCCGCCACCTGGTCATGGCTTCCAAGAAAGAATTGCTTCCCTGACTTCACGCCACTAGCAAATGCGGTGGACATAAGTCTGAAGGGTACAGACTGGACAAAGTCTGATAAGTCTTAGCCGCTCTGGCATTACAAACGGCAGGGAGCAGAAGGCTTAGAGAGTAGCCAGCCAAGGGTCGCGAAAGGCACCTTGAGCAGGTAGTCAGGGTGAGGGTGCAAAGAATGCTTTTGGTCATACCTGGGGCAAACTCTAAACAGGCCGGCAAAAAGAGATAGAGCCTGTAGGTACCCAAGTCTCCTTAGAGTCGTAATTGCCATAAGAAAAAACATCTTGAGAGTCAGAAGTCTGCCAGACGCTGACTCTAGAGGTTCAAAAAGGGGTCTCAACCAGACCCTCAAGGACTACTGCTCAGTCCTATGAAGAGGTCACAAGAAGATGAGGAAGCACACAAGAAGAGGATGCCTCTTAAAGGGCACCCCTTCCATCAAGGCGTGGCAAGCCAAAATGGAGGCCACATAGAACCTGGAAGTGGGGGGGGGGGGGGGGGGCATGTGCCTGCTTACAGTTCTTCCTACAGAAAATCCAGAACTGAAGCGAACTGGCAGTTAGCTGGTTCTGCAATATGAACTTAGTAGAGGGAAACGCATACAGGCACATTCTGGGCCATGTTCAACACCCCTGGGGGACTGGGGGACTCGGGGAGAAGTAGAGGAGACATTGCACAGTTCATAGAGGTGAAGAGGTCCTCTTCTGCCCTTTAAAATCTACCCAGATCTTCTCCAAGTGGAGGGAGCCCTAGCACTTAAAATGTCCTTGATAACCTCAGGAGAAAGCCCTGTGCACCTCAGTTTGTACCCAACAGAGGCCAAGCATGAAAGGTTCCACAATTCGGGCCGGGGATGAAATACAGTCCCCTGTGCCTGAGAAAGAAGGTCCTTCCTGTTCGGAACCGCCGTGGTGGGCCATCGAGGGGAGAATTTAACTCTGAGAACCATACTCTGTTCAGCCAGCGCGACCCTTGCTGGCGAACCTTTCAAAGACTCCCAGGAGCAGAAAAACCTGGGGAAAAAACGCATACAGACGCATTCAGGGTCATGTATGTGTCTTTAAGTCCAGACCCAAGGGGGCTGGGTGACTTAGGGAGAAGTAGAGGAGACATTATTGCGCTATCATAGAGGCGAAGAGGTCCTCTTCTGCCCTGTGAAATCTCACACACACGGGCATCCAGGGACGAAACTGTCCTGAGTAACAGGAGCTGCCCTGGGCCCCAAGGAGGATCCAACGTGCCAGAAATTCAGCTGACATGAACGTGGATCCCCCGATGGTTTACGTAAGAGGCTACCGCTGTATTACCCACCTGCACCAAGACATGGCAGCCTCAGGAGGAAGTATTTCAGGGCCAGAAATATGGCCATCAGCTCGAGACAGAGACCCTCCTATCCCTTTAAGCCGGACGACCACTAAAGGCCGCTACCCAGCCCATCAGGGAGACATCTGTCGTTAGCAGCCTGCAACGACAAGACGCACCTAGAGTGGGACCCAAGGTAAGAACCGGGGTCTGAACCACATAGAAAGGGAACAAAGCACATGGCGCGTAACCCTTATTTGCCTTAGGGGACTGGCCCTCGGATAAAAACCCCTGGCTTCTAGCCACAGCTGAAGCGGTATCATGTGCAGAAGGTCCGAAGGGATCACCGCGGACACCAACGCCAACACCAACGCCACTAGCATTCAATGATACTGATGAGCAGTGCAACCTCGACCTAGCCTAACCTTGCTCAGGGTGTTCTGAATGGAAACGATTCGTGCGGGAGATGATTGTGCCTGCATCGTGACCGAATTCCATATAACCCCCAGATGCGTCATGACGATATCCCTGTGCTGAACTGCCAGTTCTTGGAACTGCATTAGGATCAGCCAGTCGTCTATATAATTCAGAATGCGGATGCCCTGGAGTCGCAGGGGAGCCAGTGCTGCATCCATGTATTTCCTGAATGTGTGGGTTAATAGGGCTAGGCCAAATTGAAGAACCCGATACTGGAAGGCTTCGCCACCGAAAGCGAACCTCAGGATCTTCCTGTGCTGTGGCTCTATATGAAGATATGCGTCCATGAGACGTTGGTGACCAGCCAAACGTGATGTTGGGCTTGTGACATGATTGTCTTGATAGTCAGCATCTAGGAATTGAACACCCTGACCGAGCGGTTCAAGCCTCGAAGATCTAGAATCGGACGCAACCCCCACCTTTCTTGGGAACCAGGAAGTATCTGCTGTAATAGCCTGACACTTTCTCTGGAATGGGAACATGTTCTATGGCCCCTTTGACCAAGAGATTTTGCAGTTCTTTCCACGGTAGACATGCCTGTCCCAGTTTCATGGTAGTGGGAATCACGCCGTTGAAACGCGGAGGACGGCGAGCAAATTGAATTCTGTAGCCTCTAACTACTGTTCCTAGAACCCACATAGAAATACCTGGAGGAAGTTTCCATGCTGCCAGGTTCTCTGAGAGGGTATTATTTCTGACACTTCCTGTTGAGGGGATGTCGAGTGTTCTGCGTCCTGGATCAAGGCAGGAAGCAACGGTACACCCAACTCTTTGGTGGAAGCCTCTATCACCCGAAACACCAAAGGTGGCGGGAGTGAAGATGTTTCGTGAGGGTATCAGGAGGGCCGAAGTGGATGACACATGCGCCCTGTCCCGGGGGGAACTACCCCCACAAGGCTGGGTACAAGACCGTCAGGGTTTCTTTTTCTTAGGAATCATGCCCCTGAGGTCTTGCATTGGGGGCTGCTGAGTGTGACGAACTGGACACCAGTCTTTACGAGGGGGAGCACGATTCGCCATGTTTTGTTTTAGAGCCTCCGGTCTAGAAGGATTGGGCGGAACTGGTTGGCCGATGGCCCCTCCCCCTGAGTGAGGAGCCCACTCTCAGGTCCTTCAACAGATTTAACCTAGTGCGCTTGTAACACTGCCATAGTGTGCAGGGCACTGACCTGCTGCCTGATAAGTTTTCCTCGCAAGCATGGAGGTGGTCCTGCACAGCTTTGCGGGGAGAGTAGGTCTCTTTAGCGATGATGCCGAGCCAGGCGTGAGAAAACCCGCAGGTGTCTCTTCTACCGGCGGCATCACGGAATACCACCGAGCTTCAGCACCCACGATAGTTGAATACACCAACGTCGAGGGCACGAAGACACGGGAAGTATAAATTTCCTCCATAAAGAAAATACTTGTTATGGAGGTCATAGAAGAAAGGAAGAGACTGATATAGAGTTCCATTCCCTCTTTTATTTATTTCATTATTTTGGCCACCAGACAGAAATGTGTCTTCTACTTTGGAGCGGAGGGTCTCTTGTTCGCATTGCCAGTCTAGCTGTAGTCTGGCCACAGCCTGCGTAATGACCTCGAGTAATTAAAAACTCAGCTGCTTTATTATTGTGCGTGAAATGTACAGAGGTTCAGCCCCCCGCCCCCCTCGTGAACCGAAGAGGCACCGAAGCGCACTTCAAGATCACGGGAAGGACCAGCTGGGTCTGGGGAGAGAGCGAGGGAAAGGGACGAACCCATCTCTCGCTCTTCAGCCAGATCCATGCGAGAGCCCCACGAATGAAATGTGGGCGCTGACTCCCAGAAGTAAGCGAGGCGAGCACGAAGCATTTTGCCTGAAAGCAGATCGCAAGGCTCGCACCTGCCCTGCCCCAATGCAAGAGCAGCATGTTCTTCCCAAACACACAAAACAAAAACTGGTGTGTGTTCGTTTCAGCCATAGAGCCTAAACATGGGAACACACACTGCTTGTTTTGTTTATCAATCTTTCTTCCTTTTTTTTTTTTTTTCTCTTTTTCAGAGGAAATAGAAAGGAGAAAATGTTCACTGCGCACTGCCTAACAGAATATAACTCCTAACAGAGGAAAGAAAGTTTGACAGGCTTGTGAGACACACAGCACAGTATGCTCTGAAGAAAAGAGATCTGATGAACATGCTGGTGACGCCTCCATTTATAGCCCGGCCACAGGTGCATCCAATGATCTCACCAACCGAGGCTATAAATTTCCTGTCAATGTTCATTGACATGTTACACACATATTCACAGCTGGTCACAATGTAAGATCGGTCCCATAGCGCTTTTAGCAAGCGCAGCATAATAGTGAAGCTTTTTGTAAAGGGAACAGATACTTTTCAATGCAGAAATAATGAAATGGAATAATCGAAAACCATGCAGTGACGCAGCTGGATACTGTTTGAGCTAGCCTTTTATGGTCTGGAAGCTCACTAGGTTTTGTAACAGAGCGTTAATTTGCTAGTCCTTCACATGATTTATATTCTAGTCTGGTTTGACATGTTCAACTAACATGATTTCCAGCTATTATTCCTTCATTGGTCCACGTAACTTAATATTTTAATGTCTGATACGCAGAGTCTGCATTTAATGAGTGTTTACACATATTTGCTTTTTTCGAAATCTCTATCAGCTGTGTGCATTTTCTGCAAGCTGTCTGTGGAGGGACGCATTCAGTTGCTTGTAATGGAGAGGGATCTGTTGTGCCATTCAAAAGCCCCTTAAGTAAACAAGTGTCATTTTGACTTCATTGAGAAACCCAAGAAGCAGATTGGAACATCTTTTTTTTCATCCCTTTTCCCTCCAGGGCCCTGACAGATACTATCGGAGAGATCTCATGCCTCGCGTAAACCCCCATGCATTTTCTATCAAGGTTAACAGTTAAAAATGAAAGGCTCCCTCACATCCCCCTCTTACAAAAATCCTGGGGTTATTTTTATTCGTCTTTCTCCTCTGTCACAAAAGGGTCAGCACTCTCCTCATGTAACTGCGATTCTTCTCCGGTTTAATGCATTGGGATATTAGCATTTAGATAACCCCTCTGAATATGGGAGGACAGGGGATTGAAGGCAGGAACAGAATAAATACAGTGAATAATACATCGTTCATTTTAAATGAATGGCACTGGAGATTTTTCTAGGCTGGAATTGGGCAAGAGAAAGACAGAGACACTAACAGATGCCACAAATTTGCAGCACTAAGGTGAAAATTGACCAACATGATTCAGTGTACAGTATTATTATAAAATAGATAGTTCTGATTCTGTCTGGATGAGCTGTGTTTTGATGAGTATGCGTAAAACACATACCTATGACACATTTGATATGTTACTTGGCAACTATTAAATGAACAGTTCAGTACAAGGTTCATTCTATAATTAAAGACTCTTGCACCAGCTACTGCAAAATAGGCAACCTAGGAAGTCCAGGAAGGAATTTTTTTTTAAATTGCGTTACAAGCCGTTCACAAAATGGCAAAAAAAAAAGTATATATATATATATATATATATATATATATATATATATATATATATATATACTTTATTTATTTACTTATTATTATTGTTACACATTTCTAAGAGGAAGGTTGGGGAATACTAAAGAGGTGTGGGCATAACTCACCACAAGTGGGGTTGAGGTCCCGGGTCAAAAAATTCCCAAAGCATGCATTTTAGGATTAAAAGACTTTAATGTGGTAAACATTAGCATTCAGCGACATGCAAATCAAATTCCCAATAAATCAGGTGATTATTTGCCTGTGATTTCTAACTGATTGATTTGTATATACAGATTAGATCCTTCAAGAGTGATTGCCTGGTCATCAGCCCTGTTTATTTTTTTTATTTTTTTTATATTATATTTATTTTCCTTATTTCACATAAAACCCAAAACCAAAGGCATCCAACCAAACACCCATAGGCCTAATTAATGATTATATGCCTGTCAGTCCAGTTGCCCACTGTCTATTGTAAGAGCTCTGATGGCCTTGTGCTTTATTAAGCTGAGGTTCTGACTCAGATGGAAATTACTCAAGTCCCGCAGGGCCCAATCACACAGTCATCACACCGGGAATGAGTTGAGGGCCCGTCTATGTAGATCAGTGTATGTTAAGAGGCTACTCTGCAAATCTAATGGCCGTTTAACCATCTGGGGTGCAAAACAAAGAGAGGGAACAAGATAGAGAGAGAGAGAGAGAGCGAGAGAGAGAGAGAGAGAGAGAGAGAGAGAGAGAGAGAGAGAGAGAGGGACCCTGTAGAGTCAACTATGGACACATCAGTATTCTTGTCAGCATCTCCACATGCCGAACCAGAAGCAAAATATCTCCCGCCCCTCTCACAACAGCCTTTATTGAAACAAATTGCTGAACCCTTTTACCAGCTGCACTTAAAGAAGTATCTTGGTGTGTTCAGCGGGGGTGGAGGAAAAGCACATGATTAAATCTACGGAAAAGATGAGGTGTGTCCCGAGTCGATCAACACAGAGTGATTTAAAGACGCAAAGATGCCATTCATCTCTGAGATGGGGGAGGTGTCATCAGATGTCTAGTAACACGCCTGCTTACACAAGACTTTTGAAGTCAAGTGGTGAAAAGGGCAGAAAATAACACACCTTGAAAGATTTTCTTAAGCACAGATAACCTTTGACATTGGGGTGGATCTGTTTTTTGCATCATGAAAAAATCTAAATCAAAATCAAATGAATAAAATTGAAGAACATCCCAACAAGCAAATTATATATTCTAAAATAATTTTCAAAGCATTGCATTTTGGTAATGGAACATAAAAATAGCCAAAATATGAGTAGCTTGTTATTGAACAAAACATTGATGAAACATTCAAGCACAATTTGTGTAAACTACTTGAAACTCTTTTTTTTTTTTTTTTTTTTCTTGCTAATTGCCAAAAGTATAAAGCTGTTCCCTTAGCTTTGGGAAACTATGTACCAGGTGTCGATTTTTATTAGAACTAACAGATTTCAACATTTTTCTTTTTGTTCTATGGTCACATTAAACATACTTGGGAACTTTTAACTGGGCTTTCATCATTTATTTTATTTTTTGTATTTTTCAAATGCCATTATGTACAGATTTTAGTGTTTTAGCATTGCCCCAGACCCAACTTTTAAAAAGATTTTTTAAAAAGTTAAAAAGATTTAACTATGAATATACATTATAAAAATACAACTCTCTACAAGTTTTAAACTGTGATCATCCAAAGAAAGAATGTAATAAACAAACCATTTAATATTTATTGTGCGAAAATTATTTCTATAAACATTTAGACTCAGTGAGAAAAAAGTTTTTAACCAAGTTGACAAAAGTGTCTGTAAAGAGGATGCTTGAGATAAAATATGAGGAAAGTGATATTTGAAGAATATAAAGGAAATTCAATGTAAATATCACTTGTAAGTACAATATTTTTATTGGCCGTGATTTCCAATCAAGATGCAAAATGTGTAAAATATTATTTAATTTTTGTGCATTTAGGATACCTAATATGTTAACTATGCCATTTGCGTGAGGCCACATAAGAGCAAGAGTTGCACTGGTCCACTCAGACTGAGAGCTGGTCCACCCAGTCAAAACTGTCAAAATATAGGCTACTTATAGTAGGGGCTGGTATGCTGACATAGTTGCTACATAAACCTTGAGCGTTGATAGGGTAAGACCAACGTTCAGCCTCTCTTGAAGGAATGTCAAAATCTCAGCTATGGGGCAATTCACTGGGTCTTTACCACGTGAAGAGCACCAATTTGCAAACACACAGAATTTAAGAGCATAGAGGTGTCTTGTAGATGGTACTCTAGCCTGAAAATGGTATTCATCAACGACTGAGCCAGTTCTGGCTCATCTGATATGCTCCGTTCAGGGGCCACACATGAATGTTCCACAGCTCTGGCTGGGGATGCCAAATCATGCCTTGTGCTTGAGAGCAAAGGTCTCTCCTCAGTAGTATATCCCATGGAGGGCTGTCTAGTATTTCTATCATCTCCGGAAACCAGGACTGATTGGGCCATTTCAGCACAATTAACATAACTGTTTCCATGTCCTCTCTGACTTTGCTGATGAAAGAATGATGGAGACCACCAGGGGAACACATACTTGGATTTTGCCAGTCATTTGTGAGCCAGCGCAACCACGCCCAGCAGGGCTTAGGACATGGTGTACTAGAGGGGACAGTGACCATTCTCTGCAGGGGCAAATAGGTCGACTTCTGCTTTGCAGAATATTTCCCAAATTCTCATCACTGTCTGAGGATGAAGTCTATATTCCCCTGGTAATACTCTCTGGCATTACAACAGATCCGCTCCGAAATGCAGACGGCCCGGGGCATGTATCACACGCAATAAGAGGAGATGACTCCCACTCCATTGGAGGACGCATTGTGTCATGCTCATTAATTAATGGCGATCGGAGTGCGCCATGAACGATTTATGTACACCACTACTGTTGTGTTGTCCTAATGAATAAGAACGTGGTGATTCACAATCTCAGAATTAAAAGCATTCAAAGCTAGAAAGACAGCCAGTAGATCTAGGCGGTTCATGTGCCATGCACATTTTGCACCTGTCCAGGTGCCGAAAGTCAGGCATCCATTGCACACTGTACCCCTACCTGTTTTGGATGCATCTGTGTTGACCACTTTTCTTCTGAAAATTTGACCCAGCATAACGCACTGTTGGTAGAAGGCTGGCTCTATCCATGGTGCTAGAGCAGCCAGATAGCAGCGAGTCACCATGGTGCACATGCACTTGAGGATCTATACGTGATATGGAACGTGCTGCTTGAGTCAGTACTGGAGAGGTCTCATGAGTAACAGACCTAACAGTATAAAAAGTAGATGCTGACACCATAAAACCCAGCATTCTCTGAAATCAGTGGCAATGTTTTCCCCAGTTTGAACTGAGACAGACACAAAGAATGGTCTGTACACGTTCCTTCGTGCGGAGTGTCTCAGATCTAGAATGGGCCAAAGCCCGCCGTCTTTCTTCGGAAAGAGAAAAAAATGTCTATTAAACCCCACTCTATGTGTCGCAGTCTGGGACAGTATATATCAAATTTTTTTGTGAGGACACTGTGAATCTCTGCACGCAACACTGGTGCATTCTGTGGTCGGACCACAGATTGCTAAATGCCAGTGAAGCGAGATGGCCGATGTACAAACTGAATTTTATTAACATGGTCGATTGTTTTTAACACAGAGTCTGACACACTAATGAGGGCTCAGTAGTAGCTTTCGCCTGTGCTAGGGCAGCGAGAAATTGATTCTTTGCCAGGCGCTAACTGGAATGAAATCAGGAGCATGCATGGAAAGGGAAAGTGCTTCTTTTCTTTGGCAGAAAATGTTTCATCACTTGAGACCATATTTGCGCCATGATGAAGCACTCTAAAAAGCTTTCCAAAGCATTGCCAAAAAGACAGTCGGGTGACACCGGGGTGTCGAGGAGGGCAGCTTTCTCTGCATCATGCATCTTCTTGAGAGTTGTATGTCAGTTGTATGCCAAATATACCAGTCCAGCACCAACAGCCTACTCATTGATTTGACAATGGCCTGAGCGGTAACATTCGTGGTGTGCAGTGCCAAATCTGTAGCGATGTGGAGCTCTTTGAACAGCTCTGGACTGGGACCTAGCTCATCTATTTGTTTGAGGGGCTTTAAAATATTGGAGCACTGACAGGCGGTGTAGAGCTGAACCTGCTTGGCCCACTGCTGTATAAGTTCTTCCAGCCAGTTCGGACATCAGTCGACACGGCTTGTAGAGGTGGGCAGTGTGGGATTTCCATCCCACCCTGCCGGCAGTATTATGGCAGAGGTGAGCTGCGACCGCCTGTTCCACCTGGGGGAGATTTCAGCAGCCTTTTCCCTTTGGCAGCATCTCCGACCTGAATACATGAAAAGTTGGGCATACACCAGGTCTTTGGAAGCTCCACGTGGATCTCAGGGAAGAATGGTGTACTCCTCTGGACTGTGATCTGTTGACAAAAGCCTTTGCAAAAAAACATTCTACAGGCGAGACTTTTCTGGCTCTTCTGGAGGGGACCACTTAAGGCTGAGCTCTACAATCGCCCTTGTGAGGATGCGAAGAAGCTCCTTATCTGTGACTTATGCATGTTCTTCACCCCTCACAGGTGTTTGGAGTGGCAATATCCTCCATGAACCACTCACCAGAAGCTGCAAGTGACACAGCATCATCGTCAGAGCTGCCAAACGTAATGAGGTCATGCTCTCCAATAGAGGGCTAGAGCTCATCACACAAATATTGCACATGCGAGGATGTTAGATCTGAATTTCAGTGGGCTTGCAGGGCTTGTACCAGCAAGAAATCCTCCTCTAATTGTTCCAGGTCAACCGCACTGGTCCACGAGACTTAACACAGAAGAGGCATTGAAAAAACGAGAGGCCGGATCTTCCCTCAGAATGAGGCCGATCCTATAGTGCAACATCTAGAGATTCATGCCCTTGCACTGAGGGCAGTCTGTTTCCATGAGAGCTGCTTGTGTGTGGGCACAGTCCAGGCACTGAACACTGCTCTCATGCTCATCAGGCGGCGGGATGTACAATTCACATAGGAAGCACTTGCAGTACTACATCTTTAAAAAGACACATATCACACAAGCATCTCTTTAGTTAATATTGCATATACAATATATATAAAGGAGCATCTGAAGCGAAGAACCTGTTCAATGAGAGCATCTTTGACGTCGATGTGGAGAACTGGAACACACAGGGCAGCGGAAAGCTTCTTGGTGCAGGCGCTGAGCACAGACTCTGCGTCTTGTGGAGAACTTCTGTCTGCTGTAAGTGTATATATGTCAACGGCAAAGCAGAAAGGGTTCTAAGATGAAGAGAACAAAGTTTGCAGTCTTGAAGGAAGACAATTCTGAAGAAATGGTGACTGAGCGCCTGCTTATATAGACCTACTGCATGTCTAAAGGGGCAGGGCTCAGACACCATTGCTAATCAGATCATTGCCGTGATTGTAAAATGGTTTCAGGTCATGTGAAGGACAATCCCCATAGTGCTTACAGCAAATTGCTCATTATTAATAGCAAAACTTTTAAATGTAATGTTCAGAATTCTTCAAATGTGGCGCTATTGCGGAGCTGTGTGAATAAGCATCTCTTGTTCCCTTTGAGGTATCCCCCAGGATCAGTTCAGGCAACAGATATAGAATCAAGAATTCTTACAGAGCTACACCATAATTAGCTTTTCAACGTCATCATGCCCACTTGAGAGGTATTCCATTGCAGTCATTGAGCAATGTTCAAGCCCTGCTGCTGATCGGTTCAGATAATACCCCTCTGATCACTGCTGTGAAACCAGTACATGTCGGCACTCAGGGTGGACCAGTCGCAGTCTGCACAAAACTTGGCTAGGCTCTTCAAGGTCCCGAAGGCCTTTCAGGTCAAGCAAACTCCACCTGCCAGAGTTATTTAATCACTGCCTCGGTAGCCTATGACACCCTCTACAAAGACGCAGAGCGATTGTGGCAACTACATTCTCATACAATAACACAATGAGGAGCTTATGACTAATTCTAGACAGGATCAAGAGTTTATCAAGGTCTTAGAGAGAAAGACCTGCAGGGTGATGATCAATGGCATACAGCACTACGTTACCCCTCTCTCATGATCTGAAGATTCCCCCAAGTTAAGAGGTCATCAGGAGTCAGTATTAGCCAGTCTCTTAAGCACTGAGAAGAAGCTCAGAGGCCATCCACAGAGGGGGCCTGCTTACCAAGGAGAGATGAGCAAATAAATTCAAGCGGGATACGTGAGAAGGATCATGTCTAAAGAGGCTAATTACAAAGAGGAATCATGATATTTGCTGCATCACCTCATCTACCATTATGGGAAGGCATGACTGGCTCCTTTAAATACAAGGGTACTTCCCTGAATGAGCAGCTCCTGCCAGGGCCAAACCTTGGACCATCCCTCCTTGGTGTTCTCCTGCGATTTAAGACAGCACCATGTCGCAATTAGTGGCCATATCAGAGGCATGTTTCACCAGGTTTGTCTGTTGCCTGAGGACCAACCTCTATTATGATTCCTCTGGCGAGACATGCATTGAGAATCTCCTCCAGAGGTCTACGAATGGCAGGTGCTGCCGTTTGGAACTACCAGCAGAACCTGTTGTGCCACTGAGGTTGGAGCAAAACTGGTGTGATCCTCAAGAGCCTACATTAAGACTGAATTGGCATTGTGGCACATATACCCTGGGTTACCAAAACAAACTCATTGAGCACTCAACACTGACAATGCATACAGTCTATAGGGTACTTGCATGTCATTACGATCCAATGCGTTTCATAATGACCTATACAACCAGGGACAAGATACTTGTGCAGCAACTTATAGTAGCAAATTATATTAAAATATAATATTAAATTATGTTATATTATATTATATTAATTGCTAATACAATATTTATTGCATCTTATCTCTTATATTAATTTATTATTTTGTTGATTTGGCAATTCCATATTCATCACACCAATATTACCTATTTGTAATGTTTGACAGGATGAAGACAAGATGACGACAAGACGATGAAGAACGTACCATTCGTCGTGATGTCACGTTCCTTGTTAGCTCAGTTGTTACCTTTGAGGATGACTTGACTTGAATTGAATATAATGTTACAAAAAACAATACAATGTTTTGAATGCCACCTCCATGTTTTCTGTGATGCATCTGAAAGGGCTTATGGAGCAGTGGCATATCTCTGCACTACATTCATGGGCATCACCCATACTTCATTTGTCATGGCCAGATCGAAGTTGGCATCTAAACGCCAACAAACCATGTCACACTTAGAGCTGTGTGCTAAACTGGCTGGAGCCCATCTAATGAAATTAATTTAGACATAGTTGTCTCCCTTCTTATATCAGACCACGCTATGGACAGACTCCGCCACGTTTCTGGAATGTCTTTAGTTAGAGTCGTGCCGATTTAAGGTGTTTGTCGGCATGCGTGTATCAGAGATTCAGGAGCTGACTAACCCACAATCATGGTGCTTTGTCAACTCACTAAATAATCCAGATGACGACCTGATGCAAGGTAGGAGATTCCTAGAGCTCACCAGACCCTGCAAATGGAGTGAAGCTCTACCTTTCCTTTCACAAGCTCTAGACGAGTGGCCTAAGAGACCATGCATTGCTCAGCCACCTCACTCCAATGAGCAAAAATGTCTGATGTTCTGCAATTTGGCATCTTTGTCACCACAGTATGACATCCCAGATGTGAGTCAGTTTAATTAATAGAAGGACCTGCTCGAGGCTGGATGTCACCAGTGTCATGGGGTGGCTGAGCATGACCAGACTCAACTGATCAACACCATGGAGCAGAAGCTACCCTTCTGAGAGCCTGTCAAGCACAAATTTTCCCAGAGAAAAACACTTCTCTAAGGGCAAGTCAGCCTATTCGTGCCAGCAGTAGAATCAGGTGCCTAGCACCAGAGCTGGATCAAACAACAGACCTCATCCGAATGGGTGGGAGGCTCTGGCGCTTGCAGCAGGTCAGTGAGGTTGAGATTCATCCTATAGTACTCAACCCGCAGAATCCTACCACTAAGCTTCTAATCAAAGACTATGATGAATGCCTATTGCACCCTGCTTCTGAGAGGGTATTTGTGGAGATCAGAAGGCAATATGGAATCTTAAGAGGTCGACAGGCCATTAAGAAGTTCGCTACAAAATGTCAGAGGTGGAGAGCTCAACCAAAAGTTACTCAAATGGCAGATATACCATCAACTTGTCTAGGTCAATTCTGCCCACCTTTCTTTTCAATGGGTGTTGACTGCTTTGGGCCATTCATTGTTAAGATTAAAGATTAAATGAGATATACTTGGGGGGTGATTTTTAAATACCTAACAACCCATGGAGATCAATTCGTTTTTCTGAATTCTATAGACTCGGATGCCTTTTTGCTTGCCCTCCATAGATTCACTGCCCGACGAGGCAAAAACCAGCTGAGATCTTTCCAGATCAAGGCACACATTTTAAGGGATCTGAGAGGGATCTCCAAATAGCCTTTGATGAGTTAAAACCACAGCTTAAACAGCATCTGGCAAACTATCAGATTGAGTTCAGATTCAATCCCCCCAATGCTCCACATTTTGGAGGGATCTTGGAGCGGGAGATCCGCTCCATCAACAGTGCTCTTCAGGTTGTTGTTGGAAGTCAACCACTGTCAGAGGATGTGTTTCACACCAGCAAAGTCAAAGTAGAAGGAATCCTAAATTACCAAATTATGAAAACGTCATAATTGGACGTTGTAGATGGCGATGTTGCCAGAATTTAGTTGACCAGTTCTGAATGCCTTTCTTCTCTGATTACCTGGGTGTGTAGATGGGTTTGTCCGAGCTGTGGAGGTTCAAGTGAAGGATAAGGTTTACACCTGACTTGTGGCCCGCCTTATCCCACTTTAGGATTACCAGAAATTGGAGAGTATGCAGCCTTGAAGAATTATATTAAGTAACACATTTGATTCTCAAATTTGGGGGCGAATGTTCAGAATTCTTTAAGTTTTGTGCTGTTGCAGAGCTGTATGAATAAGCTCCTCTCATAGCCCTCAAAACATAGCCCTACAGCGCAGCACCAAGCAGTGCACAAAATGCATTGCTACGGAAACTGAGTAATTAGTGAATAGACATAGCACTAGGTGGAGGCATATTTACACTTCATAACGCTAGAGAAGTTATGAGGACAGTGTATGAGTAAAGGATGTAGAAAGTTTCACATTATTTTTCATTATTGTTTGCATATATTGTCATTTTTAATGTTTATAAGTACTATATAACAATGTTTATATTCACTCGTTAATCTGAGCATGCTTTAATATACAGTCTTCATTGTTATTCAGATGGTTATTGATCAAAGATAAATGGTCATGAGAACTTTCAGTTAGAGAAGAGAATGGCTTAATTTCATGATATTTGTGTTCTCTTAAGTTTATTCACATTTATAATGTGACACAATTATGAGGCGATGCTTCAGTGATTCAAATGCTGATTATTTTTATTTTATTTTTATTATATGTGGAAGCCTTGCACATGTTCATGTCTGAGCAATCATTAAATGTCTCCTATATCACCTATACCTGAATCCATGTTCTCTAATAGGAACACTGTAGCAGTCAGTGCTTCATTCACTGGCATTCTTTGCAAATTAATTTCAAATAACATTCCCCATGTCTAAAGGACAGCAGTTAACTAGAACTAGACTGTTAGCTGTTAAATAGATTCACCAGACTTGCATTTTTCACCAGACCTCTTATTTTATATAGGCTACTACTCAAAATATTTTGTGACATTGTAGCAGCTCAACAAAGCCCAGAATGTCATACAAACAAGAAAGATTGTCAGCTTAATTAAAGACTCTATTTTCCGGGAAAAAGCCACAATCTTTGCATGGCAAGAGGACTGAAAATTGTCTAATATAATATTTATTGCAGCTTATCTCTTTTTTACACAATCGTGTGTTAGATTTTTCTGTAGATGATATGGCATTTCTGTGGTTTGGCATGCGGGCAGGGAATGAAATTAGCACATACCTGTATATATAGATATTTATGTGACTATAATTAGCAAATTGTATTAAAATATAATATTATTAAAATATGTTTTATAATAGTAATTGCTAATATAATGTTTATTGCATCTTCTCTCTTATATTAATTTATAAAAAATATATATATATATATTATGTTACAAAAAACAATACGATGTTACACCAACGATACTCGACATAAGACTAGAGAATATGAGGGCTTAATTACACTGACACAAGGGTAACACATGACAAAAACAAGAATACAAGAACACTAAAACATGAACCAATGAAAATACAAGACTGATAACAAGTTAACAAGATAATAAACCAATGAGAACTAGACACATGAACATGAGGGAAACGGGATATCACATGACTAGACAAGGAATTTAACTAATTTCAAAATAAAAGACCTGTAAACATGAACATGAATCTTAACACAATACAAGAACACACAAATATGTTACATTTCCCCCCTCCCAGCTCCCAAATACAAAAAACAAAGTTAATGAGGGAGCTAGGTAGGGGGGAACTAGGTGGCGGGGGACACAGGCTTGGTGGCCATGATGGGGAACTCAGGCTTGGCAGCCATAACAGGGATGAGGTGGCCACTTTAGGAGTGCAGGGTTCCTTACCAGTTACTCCCACAGTGAAAGACGGTCTGCTCAATTGTAAAGTAAAATCAATGTTTTGAATCAGAGTTAAAGTAATAAAGTCTCCAGGCAACAAAGAATATAGTAGCTCATCCAAGCCACAATGGAAAACATGTTTAAGGGAAGCCTCAGACAAATCCACTAACTGACATTCCTCACAAAACTCCTGAACATAGTCCTTAATGGGTCTATATTCCTGACGAAGTTGTATCAGTTTAACTACTGGGTTCATAATTGTGGTCAAGTATTCTGTAACATTTGGGCAGGCTGAAGACAGGATGAAGACAAAACGATGAAGTGTAAAACCCATGTGCAGTTTTATTTACAGTGCAATAAATCCTAAAAACATGAGTCCAAAAATTAAGCCTTGCCTTGCCTATTACAAACAAAAATATGATGTTACACCTACAATACTCAACAAAAAACTAGAGGGCTTAAATTCGGCTAACTCGAAAGGCTCATCAACAGCCTAGGGTAACTCAAAGCTCATCGACAGTATCAGATAACTCTAAATGCTTGTCGACAGCCTTGGAGAACAGGACACACTCGTCGATGACCATCGAACACTGGCAGTGACTGGGAAATGGCCTCCATGGCCAGGAGATCTGGCAGCGACTGGGGTACAGCGTGCATGGTCGTGGGCACTGGCAGTGACAGGGGAACAGCCTCCGTGGCCGTGGGCTCTGACAGTGACAGGGGAATAGCCTCCATGGCTGTGGGCACAGGCAGTGACAGGGGAACAGCCTCCATGGCTGTGGGCACAGGCAGTGACAGGGGAACAGCCTCTATGGCTGTGGGCACTGAAAGTGACAGGGGAACAGCCTCTATGGCTGTGGGCACTGAAAGTGACAGGGGAATGAACTCTGTTGTTGTAAGTACAGGCAGTGACGGGTGAACGGCCTCCATGGCCGTGAGCAAAGGCAGTGACAGGGGAACAGTAGCCCTTCTCCTCCTCTTCCGGATGGCCAAGGCTTCAGACACTGGCTCTGGGATGGCCTAGGCTTCAGGCGCTGGCTCTGGCTCTGGGACGGCCGAGGCTTCAGGCACAAGCTCTGGGACGAACAAGGCTTCAAGAACTGGCTCGTTGATTGTGTCAGGCGTGGTCGCTGACTCGTTGACCATGGTGGCCATGACGGGGGACACAGCTTGGCGGTCATGATGGGGACACAGGCTTGGCAGCAATGACAGGGGACACAGGCTTGGCGGCCATAACGGGGGACTCAGGCTTGGTGGCCATGATGGGGAACTCAGGCTTGGCGGCCATGACAGGGATGAGGTGGCCACTATAGGAGCGCAGGGTTCCTCACCAGTTATTCCCACAGTGAAAGATGGTTCGCTCAATTGTAGAGTAAAATCAATGTATTGAATCAGTGTTAAATTAATAAAGTCTCCAGGCAACAAAGAATATAGTGGCTCATCCAAGTCGCTATGGAAAAAGTGTTTAAGGGAAGCCTCACCCAAGTCCACCAACTGACATTGCTCACAAAAGTCCTGAGCATAGTCCTTAATGGGTATATATTCCTGACAAAGTTGCATCAGTTTATCTGCTAGTTCATAATTGTGGTCGAGTGTTCTGTAACGTTTGCGAAGGCTGAAGACAGAATGAAGATAAGACGATGAAGTGTAGAACCCACGTGCAGTTTTATTTACAGTGCAATATATCCTTAAAACGTGAGTCCAAAAATGAAACCTTGCCTTGCCTTGCAGTTATGTAATTATGTGAGAAGAAATAAATAGCTAAAAAGCTGAAATCCACCTCAGGTTCACGTCGGAGATCTGCTGGTGTTTATTTTGTAGTTAATGAACATCTACCTGCTCATTATTCATCTTATTACAAGCCAACTTGCCAAATAAATAAATAAACGCACATGAAACATTGATTTGAGTTGAAATTATTTTATAAGCTTACTTGTAGTGATCTCACAGTGATCCGAGAAGTAGAAACGATGAGCAGTCAGATAAAAGGCACTTTTAATTTTATTTTCTTCCATAATACTAAATAGCAACAAAAACTAAAACAGCACTGTCCTGATTCACACAACTTGTCATTGTGTGGAATGTCTAAAGGTTGATTCTGAGGTAATATAAAATGTTTAGGTATAATTAGTTTTTGCGTGATCCAGATCGGCTTGCACATGGTCGACCGCTTTGAGTGTACTCTTCTGACCACGATGAACACGAACGCAAAAATCTGTCCATTGCACAGTGAAGCCGTGTGAACTGGAATATGATGAAATTTACATCACATATACTGTGTACTGAGCGATCAGCTACGCGGACGAGCAAAGTACACTTTGGCCTTTAACCGACACCTAAACCTAACCGATAGTGTCCTAAAAGCAAAAGCGACATGACAATTTTCTGAAGCAACCATGTAATTTTGTGTCGCTACAATGACACTTTCATCTCATGTGTCAGCTTGCAGGTATCGAACTGCGGTCTTCCAAGTCTAAAGTCCAGCAATCTCTGAGGTGAGCTACTGCAGAATAGTGGAATAAGTCTGTAATACAAGTGTTAACAAAAATCGTTTTTCAAATGAGCCATTATAGTAGGTGTTTTGATATCATAACAGCAGTGTGTGAATAATAGAGCGGAAAATAAGTAATAGTCATGACAGTTGTTGTAGTGACTCGTGTTAATTTCACCAGGAAACTGTAAAAACATAGAACGAGGCGCGTAACACTAAATGGCCCCTCACCATTCCTTTTTTTATTAATTTGAATCCAAACAACCATACGTTATTTTTTTCTTTTCATGCATATTATGTTGCCCCATTCAACATAAAATAAATGTATGCTTTCAATCTTGATACACACTGCAACCAGGCAAAAGTACATTTTTCTTAGGGGTGCCTTTAGCACCGTGGTTGTACCCTATTAGTGCATGTAAAGAGATGGTAATCTATAAGAGAAAAAGAGGTAAGAATAACTGAAAAAGAAAGAGAAGCAGAGTGACAGGTAAAAAACAAAAGTTAGGCTATCACCTGCATAGTTCACACCTGTGCACAGACCTACAGCATCAGAGTGGATTACATGTAGATCCTAGAATCTATTGTACCATGACAACCCTCAGTCAGCACAAAGGCATTTTGTTTTTGACACATTTTCCTGCACATAGATTTATAACCCTGGACACACAGGCACATTATTGGCCAAGACAACACACCCTACCGCCACCCCCCACCCATGATGGTATGTCCCATCAGCAGGGGCCCTCTGCCAAGTCGCCATGGCAACAGCACCAAAGCAAACAATGAGTCGAATGAAAGGAGTGCTGATAAGATGAAAGGTGCTTACCTAACCAAGAGAGCTGATTGGACGAGGCCTTGAGTTAAAACTGTTACAGCACACCTCAGTAAACACACAAAATGAGGGCGTACTGTTGCACTTCAATCTTGCTTATGGAAAAAGTGAGAAAGTAAAACAGAACGAACAAAGAACAAAATGAACAATAAGAAAATCTCCAAGGAAATATATTATTCCATGGGGAATAGAGGCCATGTAGTTAAACAGTGAAAATATAAACACTTTACATTAATGTTCCATTTATTAAGGGATTACAAAGGAGTTCATTAATGAGGAATAATTCATTTACAAGTGAATAATAAATCATTGATATGTTCTTATAACATTATCCATAGAAAGGGCAACTTTTATGCAATACCTGCCAAATAGTGAGGCATTTTATCTCACCTTATATGTTATAAATACTAATTAACACTTATTAAACATTAGTAACCTATTAAAATGTGCCTTAATGCAAAGTAGGCACATATGAGCATTTATTAAAGAGTTGACAACATTAGAAACCTACAGTGTGTAAATAAAGTTCAGTATGGTTTAACGGTCATCAGGTTTTATTATATGATATATGTTGTGAATGAGCATGAAGAGCTGAAAAGTGTTTTTGTAGAGGACTTTAGGTAACTAGGACAAGGTAAGTTGGGACAGCACATGGAGTAGCACTATTCTTATGACATCAACATGACAAAGAAAGTGAAAACACAAGTGAGTCAAGACAGTACATTTTATAAACACAAAATGGTGTATTCCCTCCTTTTAATCACTATAATAGTCTGTTTTTGCTGCATTGTGAATCATGAGTGAGGGCATTGTATGTTTTGACTAATATGAATAAGTGTATTATAAAGCATTTTTAATATGTAAGTTAAAATTCTTACTATTTGGCAAGTATTGAAAGTTGTCCTTTTTATGCTATAACAACAAGCATCTTGCATATACATAATTCATAATGCATTTGTAAATGTATTGGTCAATAATGAACCTCTTTATAAACCGCTAACAAAGTGAACTGCCATGTAAAAGGCTACTAATTACTAGTCTTTAATTACATTTAAATCTACACCTTGTAAAAAATAAAATAAAAAATGTTTTAATGATCGAGTACACCAACAACCTGTCTTCCAAATCGTGTTTTTTGCCTTACCCTGATTCACTACGGTAAGTCTACAATTTAATTTATATTAAGAGCTGTCGGGATGGATTTGGCATGAATTTGCAGGCATATGTCATTCATCGTTGCATGTTTACATCAGCTCAGAAAGAATTTGTCTGTGGCTCAACTCGCTCGAGTGTCGGAGAAGCAGGAAGCTTGTGTTAAGCTTGAGAAATATGCCCAGAGGAAAGTGTTGCTCAGTTTTTACTCTTTGACAGCTCAGGACACTTGGTTATGTGTGATTCAAGTGTCAACTTTGTCTAAGATGTGTCCTCTAAAATTTCTTAGGAGAAAGAAATAAAAAAAATGAACCAATAAGAGTTGGTTGACATACAGTAGGAGTTTAATAATTAAGATAGAACAATCAAGATCTCACATGACTTTTTTTTTTCATGGGTAAAAAGGTGTACACCATACATTTTCACTCAAGTGTGTGTTATTGTAGAACAACATTTTGTAAAATGTCTAATAGTTCATTTCAGTGATTTAATAATGAATATTTAAATACATTTTAAACTAGACAAAATCCCACAGTGGATAACAAATGCATCTAATTCATTCCCATCTACACAAGCTTCCAAATTATAATCATTTCCCTTTCTGTGTATTTGCTTTATTCAGATTAGGCTTTGTTTGATGCTGAATTGGGCTACCCTCCTACTTTATATTCTGTAATCTATGCAAATAGTCACCTTGGAGACATGATTAGGTAAATGTGTGCAGATGTGACACTGAATGCAAACTGCATGAGCGAGTCCATCATATCAATAAACCAATTCTCTGTCTCTCTCTCTCTCTCTCTCTCTCTCTCTCTCTCTCTCTCTCTCTCTCTCGATCTCTCTCTCGATCTCTCTTTCTCTCTCTCGATCTCAGTTACTTTACATACATGTCATTCAATGTAGCATGGCCAATTTATATTAATAAAGGCTACATACTTCCATTAATTGCAACAAAGATGGAAATGAAAAGCAAGTCATTTTCAAAATCATAAATGGTCGAACTATAAAATGTTTAGCTTTAATTAACACATAAACAAAGAGTATAAGTATACATGTAAATGATACACTTCAGCCGGATTATAAAATGGAAAAAAATTAAAATCTAAATCAATTAGACTTAAATTGAAAAAGTGAACCAAGCCATATTTGGGAAACATATATAAAGACTCATAGATGGGCTATTTTGATTAAGCTATTTCAAAAATGTATATTAATTATGGTTAAACATTTCCATTAATGCCAACAAAGAAAAATCAAAGGGTCATTAAACACCAACACATGTTTTTCTAGACGTGTTACCCATTATGTAAGACAATGATAGTAAGCATTCATTTTATTTTATTTAATTTCATGTTAATTTATGGATTTTTTTTGGAAGCTATTTAATAATCACTGGTTTTTAATTAACAATGTGAAGATGTCATGTGAATGTAATGTGTGTGTGTGTGTGTGTGTGTGTTAGATTTACACTGGTTTTTAACCTACATATACTGTACATCAAAGGTTTCTCTCGATATTATTCATGAGACAAGTAAAAATATGAGAGATAAGCATGTTTTCTACTATGCAAAGTTAACAGAGCGACGTACTCTTCATCAATAACAGAAACATTTGTACGTGTGCAACAAGCTGTTTTAATGAGAGAGCTTTAAACAGTTGGGCTGATCAACCTCAGACCAGTCTGATGTCACACAGTATTATCACAAGCACCATTCATCCGTACAGTGAGTGTGTTAACTGATCAAACCACTTACACTTGTTAATCAACGTTGTAGATTATAAATGACTCAAAAGTTAGTAAAGATGCAAAATAACAATAATTTTCACATAAATTTGAAATATCACAGACCGCTCAACGTTTATATATACAATACATTACAGATCTAAATTTACAGCATATGTGTATTATATTGTTAGCTTGCAACAGTATCTAATCTATTTTTGCATGTTGTTTTAAATAACAGTGTGCATTTAAAAAAAATAAAAAATCCTCCACAGCTGACCATGCCCACTTTTCTTGGCATTTTTCAAAACTGTGCAGAGATCTGAACTGTGCAGAAACAAGAGGTTTCATGACCATTCAGATGAGTGGTCCAAATGAAAATTACCTGCTTTTTTTGCATTTACAGTGAAGTTTTGAAGTAGAGGGTATTGTTGCACAAACTCATATTGGTTCAGTTCCATGGAGCCAAATATCTTTTCAAAAACTATAAAAATTGCTGTAACCATGGAAACAATATTTTTTATCTTTATAGCAATTTTAAAAAAAGTAAAATTATATATATATATATATATATATATATATATATTAATTAAGTTAAACTTGTAAACATGTATATTGTACATGATACCTAATGCATTAATTAATGTTATCAAATGAAAAATGTGCTGTCTGCACACTGAATTAAGATTTAGTAATTAAGTTCTAGCAAAAAGTCTTTCTGTGTAATTTAAAATCTGTCACTTTAAGAGATTGTATCCAATTCATCAGGTCCAGCTGGTCATAATCTTCCATATAAAATGGGTGAACAGTTGCTTTATTTTGAGTATTGAAGGAAGCGATGTGCTGAAACATTTACTCCTGTAGGTCTGGCTTTTAATTTACTTGCAATTTGCACTTTTTTACCATGCTAATTTAGCTTTATTTTATGTATTTTTGCTATACCTTGTTTCTAGTCTATGTTTAAATTCAGTGTGCGGACAGCATTTTTTTAATTTATTATTTAAAATATTTATGATCTTGCCTGGCAGACAATACAATTGGTGAAAAATTCCATAGACTTACACTGAAAGTGGGACACAAGACAAAGTGACCAGAATATCATAGAAATATGGAAGTGGGTATTTTGACAATTTATGTGATTAAGGGTTAAAAACTTTCTTGCAATTCATGCAAAATAGTGAGAAATTTTGCCCCATATTATAAATGCTTAATAACACTTATTCAACATTAGTAACATATGCGACCACATTCATTAAGGTGTTAGTAACATTAGCAACCTTTTGTATATAAAGTTCAGCATGGTTTAAAGATCAACAGGTTTTATTATATGATACATGCTGTGAATGAGCATAAAGAGCTGATTGGTGTTTTTGCAGAGGACTTAAGGCAACTAGGACTAGGTAAATTGGACATCAAAACATTTCAGTAATTAATATAGACACAAAGATGAATGTAGCAATATGAAATCATCCTTCCTTTTAATATCACTCTAATAGTCTATCATGAATGAGGGCATTTAATGATTTTCGTTAATATTAGTATGAATGAGTGCATTTATTAAACATTTATAAAATGAAAGTAAAAATGCTCACTCTTTGGAAAATAGTGCATACAGTTCAGTCTTATTCCTGTTGTTATAACTAAATATTATATTTATAATGCATTTGTAAATGACGTATTTGTCATTAATGCACCACTTTATAAACCCTTAAAGGGTTAGTTCACCACAGAATTAAACTTCTCTCATTTTTAATCAATTAATTTCTTCTGCAGAGCACAAATGAAGATTTTCAGAAGAATATTTAAGCTCTTTTGGTCCGTACAATGCAAGTGAATGGGTGCCAACATTTTTAAGCTCCCACACCTATCATACCATATCTGAACATATGGATTCAAACACTGGAAATCGTATGGATTGCTTGTATGATCCCTTTATGTGGATTTTGATACTTCAGAATTTTGGCACCCATTCGCTTGTATTGTATGGGCTATTATATAGATATTCTTTTAAAAATATTCATTTGTGTTCTGCAGAAGAAAGAAAGTCATACACATCTGGGATGGCATGAGGGTGAGTAAATCATGAGATAATTAAAATTTTTGGGGTAAACTATACATTTAACAAAGAGAAAAAAACAACAAAGTTTTACCAAGACAGGAATTGATTCTCTTTTCTGATTAATGTACCACAGTCATATCTATTCATTAGTTTGGTGTCTATTTTGGACAAAACAGAGTCAAAGTTACATCTGTATATACTTTGTGATGTCCAGGGAGTAAATAGATTTTCCTTTCTGTTTTAATTCGGAGGACTTTCAGATTGCTGTCTAATTTGTGTATAAATCTAATTACCTCCATAAGAGCATACAAGATTACCCCTTCGGCCTTTGAAACCCTGTTGCTCAATCACCCCCAAATCAGTTCCATTTCCTTCTTCAAACAAAGAAAAAAAAACTTAAACTGACTTTATGGTGCTCAATCCCTTCAAGGACTACACGCCTCAGACCGGGGATAAGTCGCAGCTTAGAGGTCCCAGGATGCTCCGCTCTCAATTCAGCCCAGCGGTCCTGACATGTGCCCTCGTCAGCCCTCCTGGTCAGAGATCAAAAGGGGCCCCCCGGGGCCAATGGCTTGCTGGCTTAGGTCTGTTCATTTATCATGCTCAACAACAGACAGACGAAATCAGACTAAAGAGGCCAGTGTAGCTCACTTGAAACACTTGAAAGCTTTACAAGCAGGAAGCGACAGAGTGACGTGGGAATGATTACGGGGCTGAAATGGAATAAAGTGCCCTAATCCTCAGTTAATGGACTCAAGATGAGGCCACACACCTGCAGAGCACGCCCATCTTCTCTGGACAACCTTTGTTCACTGGTCCATACATTCTAGTCTGTCTATCACCATGTAGTGGTATTAATAAAATCTATCTATCTATCTATCTATCTATCTATCTATCTATCTATCTGTCTGTCTGTCTGTCTGTCTGTCTGTCTGTCTGTCTGTCTGTCTGTCTATCTATCTATCTATCTATCTATCTATCTATCTATCTATCTATCTATCTATCTATCTATCTATCTATCTATCTGTCTGTCTGTCTGTCTGTCTGTCTGTCTGTCTGTCTGTCTGTCTGTAATTATGCCAGGCTGGACTCAATCTTTAAATTCGCCTTTGCAGATTAATCATTTAGTGTGTTATCGTGTAACTGCATCTTACATGACTTTCCTGTGTCTTTCTTCACCAGTAAATTGAATCAAACAGTGAATGCCATCAGGGCAGAACTCAGTATCAGTGAAATCAATGTGAGCACACAATGTGGTCTCTTGTCTCCTGACCTTTATGTGCAGGTCCAAATAACCAGTTCGACCCATTTCACCTTGTGAAAATGAAGAGGAATTGCAACAGACTGGGTCATATAAAACAGGAAGAAAATTTCAGGATAGGTCATTCCTCAGTCACCAAGAGATTGCTAGACTGCCCAGAGTGTTGCATAAGCCCAAACTGCTCTCTTTCACTCTGTCTTTATCTAGCTCTGTTACAAAACCTTGTGAACTGGCTTGCTGTCTATGGCCTATATAGGCAGTATCCTAACTAAATCTTAGCTGGTCTACCAGTCTGATTTGTTTACTGGTGTTAGAGAGAAATTGGAGAGTTTTCAGCTGGGAGACTAGCTTGTCCAGGTTAAGAGACAAGGTAGACCATCTTGATTAAGCTGGTTTTCAGAAGGGACAACTTTGCGCATCATGATTTTTTCACTTGTTGACTTTATTAGAGCATAAAAGGCGGGTTCCAAAAGTAAAAAAAATCCTAGTAATGTTTTCCCATGGGCAAAAGGTTTTTAGTGATAATGGTAACACTTTACAATAGGCTTCCATTTGTTAACATTAGTTAATGCACAGGGATGGATAATTACTTGCAAAGGCCCTGGGGCCAATTATCTCCAAGGGCCCCCCTCCACCCAAAATCATTGTTCATTCCCAAAAGGGTTTTCAAGCAGGGGGGGGAACACCAAACCCAGGGCACCCCCGAGCAGTCATGGGCCCCTGGGCACTGGCCCCATTGGCCCGGTTGGTAATCTGTCCCTGTGCATAAGGTATTATGAACAAACAATTAACATGATATTTTTTACAGCATTAACTAATCTTAGTTCATGTTACAATGAACAATTGTATTTTATGTTAGTCCATAGTGCATTAAGTAATGTTAAAATATCAAACTTTTGATTTAAAAAATGTATATGTTGAAATTACCATTAACTAAGATTCCCCGTCTGTCGCTCACTTCGACGTCGTGTCGAAGAAGCGACACTAGGGGGGGTCTCTCTTGAGCGCCGAAAGATACCTCTGATCTATGAAAAAAGGCCAATGAGAGTTGGCGAACAGTATTTGCATACTCCGCCTCCGGATACGGATATAAAGGCGAGAGAAATACGCTCGTTCATTCAGTAATTTTCTTCGGAGCCGATGGTCGTGTGTATGCAGTCAGCTGCGAGTAACACAACTGATCCTGCTTCTGATCCTCTGACGCTCTGCTTTGCTGTTGGATTTACGGCGCACTACAGCGGCTTTTCTCTTCACTGCCGGCGTGCAGTTTGCCCCTGGGCGCTTCGACAGCGCAGAGTTAAAAGAGTTGAAAGAGTGATTCTCTCCATAAAAGAGTTTATTTCTCTGAAAGAGCATTACACAGCGGCGTTGAACGTCCTTTTCAGGACGCGTCTTTATAAAGATGTAATTTCCGCCCCTGTGTAGTTTCTGGATGCGGTGTTTTCTCCCCACCTCTCTCGGTCATAAAACACTATCTTGCATGCCTGGGCTGCGATCACATGCAAGCAGTGTTTTATGAATGGTTTATGTTCTCAGTGCGAGAACATAGCCATGGCAACATTGCGGTCGTGTGGCTTTCTTTTGTAGTGAGAGAAAGCCGTTTCAGCCGCCCCCCGCGCCTCGCCTCCTTCCTACGGGATTGACGCAGGCGCCGCGGGCGATGAACACGATTTGGGGACAATGACGGGCTCTGTTCGCCGGGTAAATCCCCTCGAACTTCCCGCCTCCCCGGCACGCTTGTTTGCTAGCATTGCGGTCGTGTGGCTTTCTTTTGTAATGAGAGAAAGCCGTTTCAGCCGCCCCCCGCGCCTCGCCTCCTTCCTACGGGATTGACGCAGGCGCCGCGGGCGATGAACACGATTTGGGGACAATGACGGGCTCTGTTCGCCGGGTAAATCCCCTCGAACCGCCCGCCTCCCCGGCACGCTTGCTTGCTTGCTTCCGTCTGAGCTCGGGATGAGTATTCTCTCCAATGGTTCATCTTCTCAGTGTGAGAACATGGCCGTTATAGCATTGCGGTCGCACAGCTTTCTTTTGTAATGAGAGAAAGCCACTTCAACCGCCCCCCGCGCTCCGCCTTCTTCCTACGGGATCGGCGCAGGCGCTGCGGGCGATGAAGGCGATTTGGGGAATATGACGGGCTCTGTTCGCCGGGTAAACCCCCTCGAACCGCCCGCCTCCCCGGCACGCTTGCTTGCCTCAGAATTGGATGACATCACCGCTGCATCGGAGAGCGTTACAGCGGCATCGGATGCTGATCGTTCACCTGGGCCGCCACCTTCGGGTCTGCCGCCCAGCCTGAGCCTGACGCACGGAGATCCGCTATGCTTTCCCGGGCTACTTGATCGGTTCCGCGGGCAGGTGCGCCGCTCACAGCCACGCCCCCCCCCCGTTCCCTTCTTCCCGGACGTGCACGACGAGTTGAGCTAAGCCAAGGCTTTTTCGCTCCTCCGCTCTCACTACCCTCGTGGTGGAACGGTCCCAGACCGCTTCCACTCTGCACGCCACGGCCCTTCCTGCAACCAATGCCAGGCCAAGGCACTTCAAAACCTGCACCTTGGGTAGTCCTGTTCTTGATGTGCTGCAGGAACTGCGCTGGATGACCAACCGCGCCCCCGGGCCACGGAGGTCAGAAGCGCTGGCACTCGAACAGGCGATGGCCACCCCTTGTGGTCCAGAAACACACCTGTGGACTGGACCTGGTCGAAATGCGGGAGGCAGACAAGGCACACCTTCTCTCACACCCCCGTCTCCCAGCTCCGTCCATTCGGCGCCACCGTTGACGACTCTGCCCAGCAGTCCTCAGCGGTGAGGCAGACGGAGGCCACTGCACATCCTGCCCCGCCGCAAGCTTGCCGCCATGGGCCATGCCCCGTCTGCTCGCCGAGGGCGTCCTCCTGCGGCTATGAAACACCCTGCTCCGCCTCAACCCGGGCCCAGCTCTCAGCCCCAGCGTCGAGCACGCTGCAGGGAACGGACGCCCCCGTCTCACGGACCCCCTCGAGGACCCGGAAGGCTCCCAGGCTGTCCGTAGACGTTCAACCCAGGGACCAAGATGTTAGCTCCGGAGGCTGGTAAGACCGCTCCGTCCCCGGTGGAGGGCCGGGAGGAGAATCTTTTCTTGTTGAATTAATTTTCACATTCTCATATTCTCTGTAATGAGCTATTTCCTTTTGTCTCTGGGTCACCTGGCCCGCAAATACCGTTCTCACGGCACTTTGCCCCCAGATATCAACAGTCCTGGCTTCCTGGACACGGACCACCCGTCTTCAGCCCCACGACTGTCCCCCGGCCGGCCGGTTCCGACGAGTCTAGAGGACGCCTACCCAGGACCTCCTCCTCAGTCGCTGACCCGCCCCCTGCCGGGTGTGCGGAGCAAGGTAAGTGCTTGAGTCTTTTCTCAGCACCTCAGCTGCGGGTCGCCCCGTCGCCGCCCAACGCTGCCCTACCTGCTCCGCCCCGCTGCGAAGCCCCGCCGGGTACGTCAAATTAATCGTCCCTTTGGTGCCCCTAGCGCAGAGGTTGGACGCGTGGCTTTCACTTCCCAACCCGTCTCGCTGGCTGGCCCGGACCATCCGACTCGGTTACGCAATTCAGTTTGCCAGGCCCCCGTCCCCCTTCATGGGCGCCCGCTCTTCCGCAGTACACGGCGAACACGCCCACTCCCTGCGCGCGGAAATCGCGACTCTTCTGGCCAAAGACGCGATAGAGCCTGTCCCTCCAACCGAGATGAAGATGGGTTTCTACAGCCCTTACTTCATCGTACCCAAGAAAAGCGGCGGCTTATGACCAATCTTGGACCTGCGAGTTCTCAACCGAGCGTTGCACAAACTCCCGTTCAAAATGCTCACGCTTAACCTGCGTCCGGCATCTAGATTGGTTCGCAGCGGTAGACCTGAAGGACACGTACTTCATGTCTCCACCCTGCCCCGACACCGCCCCTACCTGCGGTTTGCGTTCGGGGGCCAGGTGTATCAGTACAAGTCCTCCCCTTTGGCCTGTCTCTGTCCTCTCACGAGAGTTACTATGCAAAATCCACAGAGATCAGGTGCTCAGGCACCTCAGCCGTCTGGGGCTTCAGGTCAACTGGGAAAAGAGCCAGCTCACTCCAGTTCAGAGCATCTCTTTTCTCAGGATGGAGTTAGACTCGGTCTCAATGTCGGCATGTCTCACCAACGAGCGTGCCCAGTCAGTGTTGAACTGCCTCGCCGCCTTCAGGCCAGGCACAGCGGTCCCCTTAAAACTTTTCCAGATGCTCCTGGGGCATATGGCGTCCTCCGCGGCGGTCGCGCCGCTGGGGTTGATGCATATGAGACCGCTCCAACACTGGCTCCAGACCCGAGTCCCGAGACGAGCATGGCGCCACGGCGCCGTATGCAACGGTCACGCAGCCTCAGGCCGTTGGAAAGGGGCCCAGCTGCGTTGGCACATCAACTGCCTCGAGTTGTTGACCGTCCTTTTTGCCCTGCGGAAGTTTCTCCCGTTAATTCGGGACGAACATATCCTAGTCAGGTCGGACAGCACCACTGCGGTCGCGTACATAAATCGCCAAGGCGGCGTATGCTCCCGTCACATGTCACAACTCGCCCGTCGTCTCCTCCTTTGGAGCCAGCACCGACTCAAGTCGCTGCGTGCCACTCACATCCCCGGCAACCCCAATGTGATAGCGGACGCGCTGTCATGACAATGCTTGTCTGGCGGAGAGTGGAGGCTTCACCCCCACTCGGTGCAGCTGATTTGGGAACGGTTCGGCAAGGCCCAGGTAGACCCCTCTGCCTCCCGAGAGACCTCCCACTGCCCGCTCTGGTACGCCCGTTAAGAGGCTCCCCTCGGGGCAGATGCACTGGCACACAGCTGGCCGGTGGGGCTGCGCAAGTACGCATTCCCCCCAGTGAGCCTTCTTGCACAGGTGCTGTGCAAGGTCAGGGAGGACGAGGAGCAAGTCACTCTCGTGGCTCCTTACTGGCCCACCCGGGCCTGGTTCTCGGACCTCATACTCCTTGCGACAGCCCCTCCCTGGCGAATTCCCCTGAGGAAGGACCTTCTTTCTCAGGGACGGGGCACGCTCTGGCATCCGCACCCAGACCTCTGGAACCTCCACATCTGGTCCCTGATGCGGAAGATCTAGCTGGTCTACCACCCACGGTCGTAGCCACGTTCAACCAAGCCAGAGCCCCTTCTACCAGGCAACTCTACGCCCTGAAATGGCGTCTGTTCGTGAATTGGTGTTCTTCCCGGGCAGAAGACCCACAGAGGTGCGCAGTTAGGTCTGTGCTCCTGTCCCTACAGGAGAGGTTGGGGGGGAGGCTGTCCCCATCCACCTCGTAGGTGTATGTTGCCACTATTGCAGCTTACCACAACCCAGTAGACAGCAACTCTCTGGGTAAGCACGACTTAATCGTCAGGTTCCCAAGAAGTGCCCGGAGGTTAAAAACCCCTCCTGGCCAAACCTGTTCCCCTCCTGGGGATCTCTCGGTGGTCCTTGCCGGTCTTCAGAGATCCCCCCCGAGTCGCTAGAATCAGTTGGCTCAGGGCCCTCTCCTGAAAAGACGGCCCTGCTGATTGCGCTCACTTCCATCAAGAGGGTCGGGGACCTGCAAGCGTCCCCTACTAACGACACTTGCCTGGAGCTCGGTCCGGCAGATACTCATGTGATCCTAAGACCTCGACTGGGCTATGTGCCCATGGTTCCTACCATGCCCTCTGGAGATCAGGTAGTGAACCTACAAGCGCTGCCCCGGGAGGAGGCAGACCCAGCCCCTCTCACTGTCGTGTCCGGTACGTGCCTTGTGTGCCTACCTGGACCGCCCCCAGAGCTTCAGGCGCTCTCAGCAGCTCTTTGTCTGCTTTGGAGGACCAGCAGAAAGGGAACGCTGTCTCCAAACAGAGGTGTCTCACTGGGTGATGGATACCATTCAGTTGGCCTATCACACCCAGGCCATGCCCCCCACTTACGGGTTCGAACCCACTCCACTAGGAGCGTGACATCCTCATGGGCACTGGCGAGGGGCACCTCCCTAGCAGACATTCGCAGAGCTGCGGGCTGGGCAGCACCTAACACCCTTATGATCTCAGGGTTGAGTCAGTCTCGTCCCGTGTTCTCTCAGGTCCGAGCCCGTAGAACTCGGTACACGTCGACGATCTGACCGGGTGATCCGCTTGTACCAGCGCCGTTTCCCTCTGCCGAGGCAAAACAGTGCGCTTTTGTCCCAGAGGACCCAGGTCCCTGGTTGATTCCTCCCTAGCACTTCGGACCCGCAGCAGTTCATCGGAGGAACGTGCTGGTCCAGTCCACTACGGGTACCTCCGGCTACCCCTACTGGAATAAGTGCTCCACAGATCAGGCCTCCTATGGGACTCCTCCTGTGTGTATTTCCGCGGTACGGTCACCTTACGAGCTGACCCGCGTCTCCCTTAGGCAGCCCTTTGCTGCCCTCCGGTCGCCGTGTTGTAGCAACTCCCCCCTCCTTGAGGTTGGATCTACCACCGCGCCATTTCCTCCCACATGCCCCAAGTGGCCATGTGATGTATTTTTGCCACCTTTACCTCCCCTGTTGGGCGGGTGTGGCCTCCGCAGGGTCTTTTCCCCCTAAGAATAGGAATTCGGAATAAGACCCCCTTCCCTCGATGCGGTAAGGGCCCCGGCTGCTCTTGCTCTATGCCGAGAAAACATAGAGAGAAAAGAGGCCCAGCCAGGCTTGGCCCGTTCCCTAGTTGGGAGCGTCACCTTGTTCCCCCCTAGGGTAACCAAAAGGATGCTGACGCTTTTTCGGGGCATTGGGGAAGAGTACGTGCAGCCTGAACACAGTTGGTCGCTTGCGCACGTGCAAAATACCTGCCCGCTTCTGTGTCAGCAGTACACGTACACGGCTCAGCGCATGGCGAGTTTTGAAGTGGACCCCTAGTGTCGCTTCTTCGACACGACGTCGAAGTGAGCGACAGACGGGGAACGTCTCGGTTACGTATGTAACCTCCGTTCCCTGATGGAGGGAACGAGACGTCGTGTCTTCCCGGCCACGTCGCTGAGCCGAGCCGCTGAGATGCCCGGAACACTCCCGGCTCCTCAGAAAAATCCTGAATGAACGAGCGTATTTCTCTCGCCTTTATATCCGTATCCGGAGGCGGAGTATGCAAATACTGTTCGCCAACTCTCATTGGCCTTTTTTCATAGATCAGAGGTATCTTTCGGCGCTCAAGAGAGACCCCCCCTAGTGTCGCTTCTTCGACACGACGTCTCGTTCCCTCCATCAGGGAACGGAGGTTACATACGTAACCGAGACGTTAATAAATGCTGTAAAAGGACTGTTCATTGTTAGTTCATGTCAACTAATGCTGTTAACTAATGTTAAGAAATGGAACCTTATTGTAAAGTGTTAACGTGATAACTTACCCTGAGCGTTGAGGTTGTTAATCAATGGTAAAAGCTTCTGCTTAAGCCATCAGTTGAAGTTTAACTTAATAAAAAGATTAAAAAAAATTAATTTCAATGATAAATTTGAAGGCGATAGTTTTATATTTTTATACAACTAATTATTATTATTTTATTATTTTTTTGCGTCATCCACAATGCTCATTAGAAACAATAAGTAGACAGCTGGCATCTGAGGGACTGCACTGAAGTGGTTTGATTCATATCTTCATGATAGGTCATTTTCTGTGAACACTGGAAGCGATTCATCCTCCTCTGAAATGTGGCCTCCCTCAAGGCTCTATCTTGGGCCCAATTCTGTTTTCATTATACATACGACCTCTAGTATCTATTTGCCACTGACATGCCATTTCTTATCATATTTATGCAGATGACACACAGCTGTCTCTACCTCTAAAAATTGTGAATGATCAGTCCCTTAAGTCCCTGATGGTCTGTCTGGAAGAGGTTAAATAGAATTTTCTCCAGCTAAATTAAGTCAGAGATTATTATATTTGAGCCTCCTAAATATACTAAGAGGATAGCCAGTATTCTTGATCCCTTGGTGATAATTGTGAAAGATAATGTGAGAAATCTCAGTGTCATAAATAATTTGGCACTTCGCTTTGAGAATCAGGTATATTATGTTGTTAAAAACGGCTTTTACCAGCTCAGAATGATTTCTAGGCTAAAACCCTTGCTTAGTTTTGAAGATTTAGAGACAGTTGTTCATGCTTTTCTTACCTCGAGACTACACTATTGTAACTCTCTCTACACAGAAATCTGTCAGCGGCAACTCTCCCGTCTGCAACTCATGCAAAAACACAAAAAAACGGGAGCATATTACTCCTGTGCTATCCTCTCTTCTCTGGCGTCCGGTGTGCTACAGAATTGATTTTAATATTTTATTATTGGTTTTTAAAGCACAACACAATCTGTCTCCTCAGTAGATTAGTGATATCCTAAGCCACCGCAAATCTTCTAGGCTACTAAGATCTTCAAACTAAATGCTGTTGGCTGTCCCTCGGTCCAAGCAAAAAGGGGGATCAAGCTTTTTCGGTAGTTATCCTTAAACTATGAAATAATCTTCTCCTTCATATTTGTTTAGCCCCAGTTGAGGTCTTCAAGACTCAGTTGAAAACTTAATTATTTTCTCTTGTTTTTGAATCTAAGGTATTTTAAACTGGATTTATATGCACATACACTGTCCTTTTTCATATATAGTCTTTCCTGTCTTTCATGTTTCTGGAATCTTGATTGTGAAGCACTTTGGTCAACAAAGTTGTTTTTAAATGTGCTATAAAAATAAATTGATTGATTGATTGATTGATTGATAGATAGATAGATCGAGTTTTGTACCTTTTTTCTGTATGTCTGATTTTCAAACACTTTTATCTTCATATCAAAATGTATTGTTGAGATTAACCTTGAAGCTTGTTTGTTTGGTTCATAGCTTACAACTCTTTTTTGAAGGATTTCATGAAATCTACTGTGTCTCTCTGAATGTATTTTGGAACAGCCTTGACATCAGGAGCTCCCCTATGAGGCCAGCATGATCACACGGGAAGTCAGTTCCCTGACATCAGCCCCATAATGCAGTTACTGACAATCGCCATCTCCAATCAGACATCGTTGCTACAGTTAAAGTGTTTACTTTCACTTGTGATGCAACCAAATGCGTGTTCTGTCATCATTGTAGGGGATCCGGATTATTGTGCCACACTGAAACCAGGAAGTAATTCTGTTTTCATAATCAATGAGCATGATTGAGAGGTTACAGTTTCCTTCTAACATTACATTTTTACTCTACTGACAGGTAGGTTTAGGTTTGTGGGTAGAGCTAACAAAATATGCATTACATCAAAGGCACCCCTCTGTAGACATTTCACCCAAAAACTGGAGCTCAAATGTGCACATGCGTTCAACAACACTTCCCAATTTGGGCACTAATGGCAGTGCTTCAAATTTCGGTAAGCACAGACCAACTTAAGCCAACGAAAAGTGAATCTACTGTTTTCAAATTCGCTTTGATATAAGTCACATGATGCCTACATAGGCAGCTCACTAGGCTTATAAACAGATCCTCTCTCTGTCTCTCTCTCACTCACTCTTTCTTTTTCCCCAGTTTCTTCATGTCATGCAGGCATGTGTGATTGATTCAAGCCTGCCAGTCAGTATCGTGTTGCTAATTTTAGCCCAGCCGACACTCCCTCCCTCCGAATCTCTTTCTTTCTCTCTTTTTCTCATCCTCAATCTCTCTGTCACCTGGGGAGAAGAGTGGTAGCAGCAGATAAATTGGGTTCCTGCCCCAGAATCCATCTCTTCACGACACTCAGTAAACTTGGTCATCTGTCTGACATGAGTTCGCTCTGTGAGTGATAGTGTGTTGCATTCCACAGGGCTGTCGATGAAAATAGAGCGTCGACATAGGTAAACACGGGAACAGATAGAGAGAAAGAAACCTCAGACTAGTTTATTTCCTCGCATGATGCTAATTTTACCACCAAGTTCTGCTCTATGCGCTATAAATACAGATTATGTGGGTTTGGTCAATGAAAGATATTATCTATAATGTGGCCAGTTTGCACTGATTTAAATCGTTTTATATAAAGGAGGCTAGATATTTATATAAACTCTTAGGATCTTAACTACTGTATGTAGGTCACAGGCCATTTTGCCCAATTCAGTCTTTCACCTTACTGCAGTCTCTGGTGTCAAAAGTGATTAATATTCCAATGTCCTCATGCAAATGTGCCCAAATAGGGTTGGTGTGATTGGTGCTGAACTGTGGTAACTGATGTCAGAGGAAACCATTTAGTGAGATCATGCATATGCATGAGCTAATCCATTTATCAGCTTGGCTGCAGTTAATCTTTTGTGCTGTGTTTGAAAATAAATATGCAAAGGTTTTTAATTTTCACTGAAAAGATAAAGAAAGAATGACAGACTCTGGCCACACACTTTGATGTGAACTGACCACCTGTCTCTAATCAGAGAGAGAGATGATCAGATAAGCAAGAGTGAATGAAAAGAGACAGTATTGCTCTGCTCCAAAACCCAGTGAGCATGAAGGCAGCATTTTAAGGCATAATAGGTGCACTCCAGATGCAAAGGCTGTTCCAAAAGGTAATTTAATTATGCAAAATCCCAGGATACCATGTCAAAGTCTTCTACAAATTCGCAACTGAAGCCCTTTTCAGCCCTCAACTGAAGCCCCCACTGGCTCAGCTGACAATTATTTTCCATGGCAACATAGGATGTAAGCAAAGGTTTGCCTAGGGGAAAGTCTTTCTAGCAAGTCGGTGCACTGTCGGCCATCTTTGGAACACTCTCTGGAGGCTATTTCCAGTCATGACAGTGCAGCTCCTATCTACTTGAATGGGGGAACACCAACATTTCAAAACTGTGTGCCAAGCTTACGTTTAAATTACATATTTCAATTCAGCAGTAAAATTTGATGACACTGGTATCATAAATTGTGCTTCTTTTCTACATATTACGCTAAAAAGCCACAATTTTCCCGGCTTGTATAGCTAGTACGCATGCACGTTCTCAAGTTGATTGACAGGTGATGTCTGCATCTTAAAGGTGATTGGCACTTTTACCTGTAAGGCAGGACTTCCTTTCTGCATCTGTTGACAGTTGGGCACTAGAGCACCTTGGCTGGGTTTTTCAATTTCTTCCATTCATTTAAATAGAAGTGGCCTGTCTCTTACAAATTAATAGCCTCTGCTAGGGATCTGCAGGCATACATTTTGGTCTTAAATAGACCTATCGGAGGTTTTTATGCAACTGACTGAAAAAGTTAAGACCAAAATTTTAGACAACTAACCTGTAAGACTAGTCTAAAACAGTTTTATGCAACTGGCCCCAGAAAAGAACTGAGTTCAATGGGTGCTTCACCCTTACAAAAACACTTACTTCACACATTTGCAAATAGTTCTGGCAAACTTTCTGAAAACTTGCCACCAACTTGCTGTAAATTCACAACTCATTATGTTCACATGCATATGAGCTTTGCACTCGGCAACTCTTCGTTGTCGTCAAAGGTCCACCACTACCGGTGAAGAGATGCAAACTTCTGGCAAACGTTTGCAGCAGATTGCAAGCTCATTTGCATTTGAAAACAGTAAGTGGGAAATTTGTGGCAAGTTTGCTAATTTTTCAGAACTAAATTAAATTCTGCCTAAAAACCCCCAATGTGCTGTTTGTTGGGTTGAAACACCTAATTTCCAACTGTTGGAGATTTTGGCATCTTTAGATTTCAATCAGAATTGGTGGATCAGGACAAAGTGAGGATTTTACATAAATTATGATATGTCACGGATCACCATCATTGTTAGTCAGTTTTTTTCTATTAAGACCCAATTACCTGACAGCTGTGACATAAGGGTAATTTATACCACCAATATCTAATGGGATGAATAGGACCCCCGTCTGCAGTAATACTTAAAAAATGTGTCTTTGTATTTATTTCAAAACCTGTTCAATCTAAATTGTCAGTTGGAATATTGTATATTGAATATGTCAAATGTTATTATTTACTGTATGTGGGCCAATAATCTAAGCAATAAATATGCAAATTGCACATCTGATGGTAGATGTAATTTTTATGGCACATTTCTGTTAAACATGTTAGGATGCGTATCGATCAACCTGTTACATGTACAACTAAATCATACAGGCCTTGACTAAATCATACAATTAAAACTGTTTTTTTCTATTGTTCAAAAGGAACCTACATACTGTATATATTTTTATAACTATATACCATAGTACATGTATATACTATATATATATATATATATATATATATATATATATATATATATATATATATATATATATATATATACCCTTTACAATAAATTTTATTAATGTAAACTGTTTGTGCACTATTTGTGTATCCAAGTTGCTGTTAAGGCAGGGTTCAAAATCAGTCACTACACAGGTATCTGCTGATGTAGGAGCAAGGCAGCTTACTAACCTTATTAAAAATAAATAAAGAAATAACTTTAATCCAGTCTAAGATGGTTTACTGGTGTAAGCTATTTGCAAGTGTTCTATTTGGTCTCCAAGCCTGGCCGAACTGGTGTACAGTTTGTTAAGCTGGCTGGCCCAAAAGTACATGAAACCCTCAAAAACCAGCCAACCAGGCCACCCGGACAGACCAGCTAAGACCAGCAAACCATCTTAGGCTGGTTTAAGTTTTTTTTTTTTCTTTTTTTTTCTTTTTTTTTTTTTAAGCAGTGTAAGAAGGAACATAACTTTTCTGTGTAAGGCAAAGACAGATAAGGTGGGTGGAAAAGATACCCTGAGGGGAAAGAAGAAAATTAAATATAGGACAGCGAGAAGGTATATCTCTACAAATCACATCCAAGTCTTCTAAAATGAGCAGTACATGCAGAACTACCAATGATGGATCATACCTGTCTTACCTTGCAGCTTATGTGTCATTTCAGAGTGCACCTGACTGATGCATTGCGGTTATTCAATATCGTAAGCTCATCTTGCAGAATGTGAGAGCTCATTCGCAGATTTGGTGGAACTAATGCATGTTCTGGTAGCTGGTATCCCTTAAGGAAATTAAAGCTGTGTTAATGGGCACATGTTAAACACATTTCCATGTAAATACTGAGGCAGGTGTTTCATCTATGGTAGTAATAGGTCTACAGGTATTGCTACATTTAAGCTGGCTACAATTAAATTGCAGCATGACAGACACTGGTAGGAAAAAAATAGTGTAAATGTGATCTCTTTAATATCCCAAATTTTCTCCTAGAGAAATTTATACAAGACAGCAGTAAGAAAAAATGGAAAGTAATTGGAGACTTTTGCTCGAATTATAAAATTCATCTATTTGAATTTTCTTCAGAGACCCCTATTAATCTCACATTCCTCCTTTATAGTTTCAGAGGAAATCTCAATAATGCCTCAAATTGTGCTCAGACACTTTCTATGAAGTGCATTGTAGAGGCATTATAAATGCATTATATATTCATAACATATTATAATTTCATAATAAATTAACTTATCATAAATAATTTGTAGCCACAATTATAATACTTAAATATTCATAGTTATACTTTATATTATGATGCATTATAACATAACCAACATCACATTTTATCTGCAAAAGTTATTATGCATTATGCATATTCTATTATATATATCAGGTATGCTTTAAGGAAAGTGACAGAAGCAATGTCTTCTTTTAAACATCCAAAAGATGTTTTTAAGAGATTATAAAACATTACAGGTCAAGCTAGTAAAATACTTTATATTTTCATATATTTGCAATTGATTGAAGTCTAAGGTCTATGTTTCACTTAAATTCTAAAAAAAAATTACATGGGCATTTTTTTAATGTTCGTTAGTAATTAAAAAATGTCACTTCTGAAATAGTACAGCATAGTACTTACATAGTACATAGTACTTTTTCGAATAAGCTATTGTATAAACAAGGATGAGTGTGTGTGTGTGTGTGTGTGTGTGTGTGTGTGTGTGTGTGTGTGTGAGAGAGAGAGAGAGTGAGAGAGAGCTTGAGAGAGAGATGGAGTGCGTGCTTTCACCTGTTGCCACACCCAAGCAGAGATGCTGTCAGCTTTCTGAAGATCAGCTTTCTCAGTGGTAAAGTGGCATTCAAGCGGGGTTATTTATCCCTATTTCAGAGTAGAGTGAATCACTACAGAAACCGCAATGTCCTATTTAAATTGCACCCATTGTGTAATTAATCAGTCTGTTGAGTCACTCAACTGTGATGAGCTGTAATGCTGAAGTTGTTCGTTTAAAACTGTTTAAAGCTATTTCCTAGCTTAAGTAGTGTAGTGTAGTAAGTGATAACAAAGACCTGTTGTATGTAAATGGCTGATGCAGATTCACTTCACGTCAATTAACTGGCTCATATTACTCACAAAAATTATCTTTTGCCACCACCTGCTGGCTAACATATGTAATGTAAAAAAAAGACAAACAGTAGCTCTAAACTCATCTGCACTACACTTACACTTTAGTTTAGAAAGGCACAAACACAAGCAGAGTGATACACCCACAGTGAAGCAACGGAGTGCTGATGGTGTCAGACCATCAGTGTTCATGGAATGTCTCTCATCCAATCAGATTCGAGGACAGGAACTAACTGTTGAATATTTATATACAGTATATAACATTACAGCTTTTGCAGAAAAGATATTAAGTTAACTGTGTTATAATAAATTTACCTTTTAAGGTATAAATATGTATAAATGATTTATTCTATATATTATAAATGTAGTTACAATTTAAATGTAAAACTACAATTAAGTAGTTGTATTATTTTATAAGGTGTTTTGTGAGACATTATGAATTCATTAAAATGCAATTATAATTTCAAAATAAACTTAAATGTCATCAAATTCTTCCCAATTGCCATCCTCTTCATTGTTGCATCTGCAGCTGTTACAGAAATGCAAATACGTAAACATGATCGCAATTCTTGTTTTAAATTTTACACAAATAATATTTTAGAAGTGAAACCCCAGTAATGTACTTAAAAGTACACTATTGAATGCCAGTAACTGTAATATGATTACTAGAGTTTAAAATGTAATGCATTATATTACATGACTAATAGTAATTAGATTAGAGTAACTAATTTTTTGTAATTGGATTACACCCAACAATCTTCTATACATGAACTATTCACTGTTCTATTAATTAATTTCATACTATTCCTCTGTTAACAATTGTCTCATTTGGCTCTACTTTTTATTTCTTTCAAGGAATTATGAGAGGAGAAGTTAATGATTCATTACAGCATAAACTAGAACTACTGATTAAATCACTCAGCAATAAAATGTTCCTGCAGGCATTTAACTTGTGCAGGGTACAAGCAAGATACAGCAGAAAACACACCATCTTTGTGTCAAATTTTATTCCAGCGCTATTTTACAACATATACCATGGCATCTGCAGAATATTTGTTGCAGCTCTGACGTGTCAGCAAAGCAACAATGCATACTACTATCTAGAGAAATTGCTTTCTAACTGTGCCTCATTGACTGGCTGTCTCTTTGCGTTACAACTGGATAACCACCACTGCCCATGCCAGGGTTTCATTTTATTACAGGGCACATTTTCCCATGCGTGACATTTTCCTTCCCTCGTAAAAAAAAAAAAAAAAAAGGAAAATTAATTGGATGAAGCTTAAAGCTCATTATGAGGTTTATCCTGCCCAAAGCCATACTTATCGCCATCTATGATAATAAAGTATCCTATAATCCCTGGAATGATGGATATGGAGAATTCATTTTGTTTTGCACAATGTAGACATGGGAGAATTTCGTGTGAGGTGGGAACAGATCTTAGTATTCTGCAAGTGGAAACAAAGATCTGCATTGTTGATTTCATAAATCTTTTGTCTGTGTCGAAGTCCTTTCATTTATTTATTTTTTTCATTTCCTTTGTGTGTTTATTTTTATGCAGTAAATATGGTCTACAGGACATTTTAAAATCTGTATTAATTAGGAATGGCATTACATTTCAATACATAAATTATTGTTTAGCACGTTATTTTCTCTATATACATTTTTGAAGCATCGATATACAGAATTAACATTAGCCAACATTTAAATTAGAAGCCTAATTTGTGTGCTTTCCATTTCACTGTCAGTTGGCCTTCAGTATAATGTAGTCAGGTGTAACAGCTTTGGAGGACAACAAAAACAGTGTGTTAAAAGTGCAAGGCAGAATTGTCATACTCTGGGAACACAACTAATCTAGCATCCCATATGGACCTATATCATGGCGAATGGCAGGGATGTGCAGTGAAAGGGAGTAAACGCAACCTACAATTGTGGAAGCTTTGAACACTAGAAAAAAACGTATAAGTTGATTCGCCACAGGCCCAGAAGCTAACAAATTGTGCAGCTAATTTTATTCTCTGAGATATGCAGCTGCTTAACAAGGAAACGAAGTGCTTCGCTTGTATTACCAACTCCTGGACCTCACAAGCTACTGACAAATACTGGTAAACCTTTGCAGAAGATTTAAGGGTTCATGTAGCAACGAGTAGCCCTATTTACAGTATATCTAAATAAATGCAGATATAGACTGTTAATCATCTGGAACATGTTCTGATTATCGATGCATGAAAAAGGCATCGATCCCAAGTCTAGTATTAATGCTCTTTTAGTGTTGGCCTTGTTTGTACTCTGAAACTGCACATTGAGATATTAATTAATTCAAATACATTTTGAATAGCAGAAAATTGGACAGAGAGTTCCCAGAATACCACTCAATCACTGATATGAGAGTGTACAGAGACTTCCTGTATTAATCTATGTGGCTGAGATGTCATAAGGAGAGGTGTCCGGAGAAACATTTAATTAACTGAACAGGGATGCGTTTCCCGTACATTGACGAAACCACCATAGTATGATGCATCGTTAAAGAAACTAACTAGCAACTATGCTGCATATCCATCATTTGATGTGGAGGTGTAGTTAATGATGTTATTCAGGGGGTGGAGTTATAACTGCTACAGAAATTGTTACAGATATCAAATTGTAACAGCTCACACACACACACACACACATGAAAAATTACTATTATAATTTGAAAAAAATGCTCAGAACTTCTTAAACTACTTCAAAGTGTTCTCATCAAAAAATCCTCCACATGCAGCAATGACAGCTTTGCAGATTCTTGTCATTCTAGCTGTCAGTTTGTCCAGATATTCAGGTGACATTTCACCCCACACTTCCTGTAGCACTTGCCATAGATGTGTCTGTCTTGTCGGGCACTTCTCACACACCTTACAGTCTAGCGGATCTCACAAAAGCTCAATGGGGTTAAGATCCATAACACTGTTTTCCAATTATCTGCTGTCCAATGTCTGTGTCTATTTGCCCACTCTAACCTTTTCTTTTTGTTTCGGTTTCAAAAGTGTCTTTTTCTTTGCCTGCACCCCTGAGTCTTCTCTTTACTGTTGAACATGAAACTGGTGTTGAGTGGGAAGAATTCAATGAAGCTGTCAGCTGAGGACATGTGAGGCATCTATTTCTCAAACTAGAGACTCTGATGTACTTATCCTCTTGTTTAGTTGTACATCTGACCTTCAACATCTCTTTCTGTCCTTGTTAAGAGCCAGATGTCCTTTGTCTTTAAAGACTGTAGTGTACATCTTTGTATGAAATCTTCAGTTTTTTGGCAATTTCAAGCATTGAAAGTTGTTTCTTTTTTTTCTTTTTTTTTTTTTTTTTTTTGATGCTATTTTTAACCTAATATTGACCTTAAGACATGCCAGTCTACTGCATACTGTGGCAACACAATGACAATGTTAAAATAAATTTAATGAACCAAACAGCTTTCAGCTGTGTTTGATATAATGACAAGTGATTTTCAAGTACCAAATGATCAATTTAGCATGATTACTCAAGGATAAGGTGTTGGAGTGATGCTGCTGTCTAGATTTGATCAAAAATTACTTTTTTCAAATAGTGATGGTGCTGTGTTTTACATCAGTAATGTCCTGACTATACTTTGTGATCAGTTGAATTAAAATACCAATTTCCTTCCAAAACAGCTAAATCTGTACATTATTCCAAATTTTGGCCACCAGTGTGTGTGTGTGTGTGTATATATATATATATTTAAATTATTATTATTTAAATCATCAGGCAAATCTCAAGAGAGACTTACTTCTCATTTCTCCCAAGCCACAGCATGAAAACTATGAAAAAACAGCATGAAACAGCCTATTTTAAAAACCAAAAAGCAATGAATAAATTAAAAGTGTTACAATAAGAGAAATGTGATAATCAAATTTAATTGTACCCTATTACTGTCACAAGTCATTGATGAATCATTTATGTTAAGCTAGTAGTTAATTTAGAATGGTTAAATTAGAATTATCCACCAAGATGTTTCCATCCATCCCTCAGGTACATAAGTAGCAGGTGTACTAATGACTCACCTAATAAAAACAGTATTTATGTGTGTTTCAATTGCAAAAAAAATGGCGGCTTTATAAAGAATCCTACAGCTTGAGCACAGAAGGTGATGCAGAAATCAGGCAGTGTAAATAAATGCCTACAAAAGGACAATGTTCACTGCTTGACTGTCTATCCGATGACAACATCATAAGAATATTCCGGCTTCCAAGGACCACAAGAAGAAACTTAAGTGCAGCAGTTCTTAGCTGCACTGTGTTATTATGCTGTGGGAATTTTTATGGAGGTGATTGTTGATGGCCTGTGGCTCAGCAAGTCTTCGGTCACCAAAGCTGTGACAGCAGTAACACCTTTGCTGTTACAACTTATGAACACCATGCTGACTTCCTCCTCAAGAAATCCAGCTGGCCAATCAACAGTTCCATAATATTGTCAGTTCCATAACATACACAGAGTGATGTCACCCTTATCCCAGTGGCAGGTCCTGTGGTGAATGAGCCCTTGTACATTTGCAGGAAGGGCTAACAGCCATTAATGTTCAAATAGTGTGTGATCAGCTGGGGGTCTTCACTGACATTGTTGCAAAATGGCCTGGAAGCACACATGACTCTTTTAAGTGGGCCAATTCAGCAATTTGGGGACATCTGGCTGCTGGGGGACAGTAAATGTCCTCTTCACCCATACCTCTTGTCACTTGTGCAGCATTCAACCACCAATCCCAAGATTCAATCAGGCCCATGGAAGGACACGCTCTATAGTGGAGAGGGCTATAGGAGTGTGGAAATAAAATTTTCACTGCATCAGCAAGTCCAGTGGCGGCCTGAAGCTGAACCGCTCCAAAACCTGTGCTGTTGTATTGGTTACTGCAATTCTCAACAACATTGCTGTCAGTTTCAACTTCCTGAAGAGGAATAGGAGGTTCGTGCTGGTGCTGATGATGATGATGATGCTGCTGTCGATGATGATGATCCTCTGAACCCACATCAAGGAAGAATGCATCATGTAGGATCAGAAGTCAAAGAACATTTAATTCAGAATACAACAAATTATTCAATTCAATTTCCACTTTATTGTTGGGATCTCTTCCAAAAATTGTCTCACATCCCACAGCATTTACTGTCTCACATTAATTCACATCAATACGCATCCACGTCAAATTATAAACACAATCCAATAATTACCACTTGATGCAAAACCCACATATCAGTATGTAATTGCACAACCATCTGCAGTACATTGATTTAGTCCTTATATTTTCAGAACCCTGTGGCCTACTTAGCAGTGGTGGCTGCTGGTCTTTCAAAGAGGGGAAGCTCATTTTCGGCCTACATTATAAACTTGTCCATTTATTTAAAAGTAAATTCTGCCCTATGTTTCTTTTCGAGAAAATGATTGCAACGATATCAAGAAATAGGTTGCAGCAGTTTGTCTTTTGACTACACTTGAGAAATCCGCGATGGGACTGAGCGCGAATAGCTTCAGCGACTTCTTATAGTACAGATTCGCTGTCAGTCAAAAGGAGATGCAGTCTTTCGACAGATCCTCCAATCATTACGCGGAAGCCCAGAGTCCGGGCCAGCCCACTCCTCATTCACCCCCAGAGACGCTGAGCGTCCGTGGGAGGGACATAATCGCAGCATTTATCCAGTGACCGTCTAGTTTCGGAGCACTGAAAAAAACTGTTCAAAGCAGCCCCATTGAAGTCAATGGACGCTCGGCTTCAACAGGGAAATGCACTGTGACGCTACGGGAATGTATGAGAATGAAATCGAGTCAGCCGACCTGCTATATGTAGCTGATTCTGAACGAACTCGTTTTCGAGATGAACATGTTCTAACGCATTTTTAGTCAATAAATTGTTTACACAATAGTACATATTTGACCATTATTTTTTTTACATTATAGGGGAAGCCGAGCTTCCCTTGCAGTCTTAAAGAAATCCCCACTGCTACTTAGACCCCCAATTCTGATTTATTAATGTTACTGATTGATGAACAAAAGTTTTCCATAATCTGTTCGTTATAGCATATGCTACTCTAAGTCTTCTGTTTGATGACAAAAGTTGATATTCCTCATACAGAATATGAGAAGTGTCAGACATAATTTACCTGTCAGAGACTACATTTTTGTCATGTACAAACTTGGCTCAAGCATTTGGCCCAAAATCTTAGAACAAATAGATATAAGTCTAAACAATTGAGAATTTAGTTTAACAGAGAGACCGATTGAAAGATTGTTGGACCTTACAACAAACATATTCTATATGTGCACTCCATGATAAAGCAGTGTCCACATAGACACACAAGTATTTATATGATGACACTTGGTCAATCTTTATATTATGTGTAGTCACTTGTGTTCGATTCATATATTCTGGAAGACCCAAAATAACTTTGTCTTCTTCCCGTTTATAATAAGTTAATTCCTCTCGCACCACTCCACTAATCTATCCGTACAACATTGATGCACACTGGAATCATCTTCAAACCCAATAAAGATAACAGCACAGTATCATCTGAGAACTTCAATATATATGTATTTGCAATATCCGTTTTACAATCGTCAGTATAAAGGTAAATAGGAAAGGTGAGCTCACACATCCCTGTGGAGCTCCTGAATAAGTGACAATGGGAGCTGAATATTTCTGATTGACTCTAACTATCTGTGTTCTACCTGTCAAAAATGAGTAGAACCAATTAATCAGTTAAGGATTAACTTTCATTTGTGTCATTTTTGTCAATAGAAGCTCTGGTTGTATCATATTAAATGCAGAGGTGAAGTCCAAAAAGAGGGCCCGGGCAATAGTTTTAGGCTTATCCAGATGTTTCAGGATCAGATGTAACAATGTTACCACTGCATCTTCAGTACTGCGATTTTGGTTATATGATTTTGGTTATATGCAAACTGAAAAGTATATAATTTACCCTCTACTGACTTAAGAAGCTGTTTAACCACAATTTTCTCTAAAGTTTTCATAACAATAGGAGTTAATGCATCAGGCCAAAAATCCCCTGATCCCTGTGCCCCTTCTTTCTTTGGAAGAGGTACTACATACGAAGTCTTCCACATTTCAGGGATAATATGAGTATCTAAGGAACTTGCCACACAGGCAAGTTCAACCGTAACATCAATTCTATCTGACCCCTCTGGTATAACTGAATTAATAATACTTGTACTCTGATCTGACATTTTCACTTTAGCAAACCTGGAGAAGAATTTATTCAGTTGATTGCAAACTCTATCTCATTGCAGCTAGAAAGCCTTCATCAGGGCACGGGGGAACAAAAAAACACTGTGAGTCCATAAATAATGTGACTACAATGTATGATGTGACATTGTCACATGATAAGACCACATGACACAATCACCTGACAGTGACACCTCCAAGTGGGAAATACAACACTTGAGAAGCTACACACAAAATGGCAAACATAAGGAATCTCAGTGTTTTTTTCCTCATACCCTGTTGAAGGTTTTTTAGTGAGTTTGCGGTTTTTAATTATTCTGGCCATGGTTTATAAAGCCTTTCTTAAATGTTATACTTAAGTCTGAGGGCCTTGGATATATCCTTTTTTTCATGAGATAGATTATCCCTTTTCCAAAGAGCACCAGCAGATATGGACTTTATACACAAGTAGCATTTGTTGCATTTTTGTTTCTATATATGTTAACAAGGAACTATGTTTCTAACCACAGGAGGGGAGAGCAGTAGTTACCCTTTTGTTTCAGAGCAGCCCTGGTTCTATCTTTGAAACTAAGGTGCGTTTCCCAAAACTATCTTTAGCCAACTATGGTCGCAAGTTCCATCTTAATCAGCATAGTTCAACGATTTGACATTTCCTGAAACCGTAGTTCCAATGATCATTAGTAAACTGCATCACAAAGTCATGTAGTTGGAACTAAGGTTTCGGGAAATAGCAAACAAACACGTATTTATGACACGTATCCATGTACTGTATGACTACAGAGAGCACTTTAATATGAAAACAAGCAAATCCTGGGCATTTAAGGCAATTTAGAAATCCTGGTCTGACTTTTTTAAAGTCCCTTTCTGGGGTAAGGACATATTGTTACACAAAACAAGCAGATATTATAGCCTTTTCTACTTACATTGCAACTTGTGGACAGTTTTACAGCTTCCTTTGGTGATTGTTGTGCTGCACTGATAGACTGAACACCTGGGCAGGTGAATGCTCTGACATTACAAGCCACGTTTATCTTCTCCCTCGTAATTAATATTATCCGTAACGAGCAAATTTAACATTAAACATGGTAGTCACTCAAGGGCAAAATGCAACTGTCATATCCACAGGTCAGAGACGGTTAAATTGGGATGTTTTCGCCTGTCACTCATTTCTACTCTAGGAGAGTTTGGGCACACCAAGATGGCCGCTCGAACACTTCCGGTGGCTTCACCTCCAACAGGCAGTTTACCATTGTGTCAGCAATCCAGTTCTATATTCAGCATATATCAGTGCTACAGACACATTTTACCTGAAGAACTTTCAACCTACTTTTAACTAGGATCAGTCAAACAATTCCTTCTTCACCATGAGTACTAGCATCAGATGTTTACAACGGTAACTAGGTAAAAATTTAAGATGAGAAAACACCACTGTCACTGTTTTATCAATAATCCAACCCCCACCTCTATAGGCACAGAATGTCACTTGCATTTGTCTGCTGCGGATGCATTGCAATAGATTCAAATAATGCAAGCTTCTCTCAATGCAATTTATTTGTATTATTCTATAACACATGACCATAAGGATGTAAAGGTGCATATTATATATCATCAATAACAGTTCAGTTCTGTGATTTAGGATGGATTTCTTCCAAAAAAAATAAAGGGCAACAGTGCCCGTGCAATTTTTCAGTCATCTTGGTTCCAGAAGTGTTGTTTCCTATTTATTTTTTTTACCACAGGGAATTCATGAATTCCTTCATAAAATAGTTATAAGCCATGAACCAATTCAACCAGCTCCAAAGTTAATCCTAACACTACAACATTTTATTTGAAGCAGAAAAGTACAGAATTTGAAAATTGGACAAAGACTGTGTACTTAACATATTTAATGAGGGCTTAAACTAGAGTACAACCATGTAATAGAATAAAAAAAAACATGTAATCAAATTAAAAATTATGGAAATATATAACAACTATTGATTTTAAGTTACTGACTATAACAAATAAAAAATATATTTAAATTTTTGTGAAAAATATTCATATCTATACAAATATATAAGTGCCATTCACAGTGTCATGAATGTGTGCAGTCACTGCAGAGCACTTTTGGTGCACATTGTTTGCCGAGATTCTCTGATTGGTGGATCTTTCTCTTCAGGATCATGGATAGTCTAGTTTTCCCACCAGGTGTAATGAACTCAGACTGGGCGTTTGTTGAGAATCCATATGCAGAAGTTTTATTGAAGCAGAAAATCCAAAACGACAGGCAAAGCAATGGTCAAAGATGCAGGCTGGGTTCAGTGAACAAAATAGGCAGTCCAAGTAAGCAACCAAGGCAAAAACAGTAATCCAAAAACGTGATATCCAAAAGGCAGGCAAAAGGTCATAACAAGAGGCAAAAACAATAGCAATGGAGACAGCGCTCAGTAAGGCAGGAAAAACTGGCAATACTTCGCAAAGTGTTAGTGGAAAGCATGGCTCTTTATATATGTATCAAACAGGAAGTGACTGTAGAAGAAATTGAGTGATGTCAGTATTCAGGTGAGGGCTCCCTCTGTTGGTTGGAGGGAGCAGATTTTACACCAGGAAATCTGCTATTAAACATGATTTTTAACAAATTAAGTTGAATTAATGTAGACTGATGTCTTCAACAGAACCATATACTGTACCATCGATGAACAACCTCAGAGCTAATGGTGGGCGTGTCTTTAAAGGTTTAAAGGTTATCAACAAAAGTAAATTCCTCTTTGTTCAAAATGTATTGGATTTTGACTTCTGGAACCAGACTGTTGCACTCTATTGCGAATGGTACAGTAGTTCACATGAACCATATACGGACCATCTATCTCTTCAAGTCGATTTCTGTTCACTGGTGTGCACTCGAGTTTAGAAAAAAAATAATTCACACCAACGTAACAAACCGAACTCTTACATCAAATAGACTCGGGTCCACAACAAATGCTCTAGATGGTCTACAGAAAAAAAAAACTAAAGTACAGAGCTATAAAATATATGTGGACACGTAAAGATTAAGTTGACATAAGTACACAAAATTTTGCATAATGAGCTGCAGTAAATTTTATCCCAAAGGAAACTGACTTTACAACAATATTATCAGAACTCTATGGCTATTAATGTTTCTCTTACCTCAATAAATAGTCAGTGGTTTACTAGTGAAGTGTTGAAATCAGTTTTAGATTAGAGCTACTGAAACTACAGTAACTGCTCTAGATTCCCAAACATTTGGCCTTTGACAAATCTAATCACTATTACAGTGCCATTATGACCGCATTGATCTAAATTGTCTTAATGAGTCTGTCTTCACTACTCGCATGGGTGGGGTTTACATTGAGGTAACTGGATGGGACATGCACACTTCAGTGGACTTGGTTTGTGTGCAGGACGGACAGGTGGCTCCAGTCTCCAAGCAGGAGTAGAGTGCTTTGAAAACCTTCATCTAGAAACAACTGCTGTTTCCCACGAAAACAACAGCCTGTCCTTGACAATCTCCAGTGGATGTGAGGATCGGGTTTTGCTCACAACAGCTCAGATCCAAACCTGATACCCCCATGCTTTGTCCAGCAAAGCTCCAAGGTTTTAGCAAACAGGGTCGAAGGGTAAATTCTCTTTAGTCAAATGCTAAACGGAGAGGAGATTTCTTTCACTCCCTGGGAACAACAACTTGTACAAAGGTGCGCAAGGAGTCAAATGTTACTCTGCCTCTTAGGTGGTTATGCCACCAGCCAACTGTGGTGAGAAATAGCAGCAAATAAAGCTATTCAGCCCAGCTGGAGCGAGGAGAAATAGAGGATGTTTATGGAAACATCAGCCGGTTGAAATGGAGCGGAACAGGTGACGGACAGCGGCAGGATTCAGGTGTGGAGGGGCTGGAGGTTACACAAAAACACAGAGGAAAGAGAGACATATGGTATGGTTAGTAGCAGGTTTAGGCAAAATTCAGAATATCAGAATTGTCTTTCTGTCAATTCATGAGTTGGAATTTGAATTGAATTGGCCACTCCCCACAGGAAGTTGAATTGGTATTTGAATTGGAATGATAGGAAGTCACACAACCCAATTCCATTAGTCCAACACATTATTACACTGCCTGGCCAAAACAAAAGTAGCTTACTCTAGTATTTTGTTGGACCGCCTTCAGCTTTTATTGCGGCGCACATTCGTTGTGGCATTGTTTCGACAATATTATGCAACATCACATAATTTATTTCCATTCTGAGTAATTTTTGGCAGAGATCTTGTATTGATGATGGGAGAGTCGAACCTCTCTGTAAAGTCTCCTCCAGCACATTACAAATAATTTCAATGGGGTTAAGGTCAGGACTCTGAGGTGGCCAATTCATGTGTGAAAATGATTCCTCATGCTCCCTGAACCACTCTTTGAAAATTTGAGATCTTGGCATTGTCATCCTGGAATATGCCCATGCCATCAGGGAAGAAAAAATCCATTAATAGGATGACCTGGTCATTCAGTTTTGGCCAGCTCGTTAATGGGCATCTCCAGGGCTGGGCTACCGGGGCTTAAGCCACAAATGTTTTCCATAAAGCCCTGAATGTTTTTTTGTAGTGACATCAGAAGCTGCTTAGGTATCAAGCTGATATGAAAATATATTACATTTCACTATTTTAACGTTACATTTTAAAATTAGGGTAATGTATATAAATAAATGATTCCTCTCTTTCTATGTTATTGATAACAACAAATATAGACTCAATTATGTTCCAGCTCTCATGTAGTCTTTATGTGCAAATGCAAAAGTGTTAAAAGCATGCAATATCTAAGGCAAATGTTGAGGCAAAAGTTAGTGAGACTTTTTTAGTTTACTATATACGTAAATGAGACCTCATAGATGTATTCAAATTTGTATTATAAAGTGTATTATATTCTGATATTTCATGTATGGCCCCATATCCACAGAGTTCTGGGCTATGCCCCGAATGTCCACTGACCTTAGCACTGCCTCTGTTCTCGTTTTAGCTTACGATAATAACCTTCACTGCAATAAATTACCAGGATTTTACAAGATTTAACAGTAATTTCTTATTTACATTGGAATTTACATTGTTGGTCTTAACTCCTGAGAAGGCCCAGTCTCACATTGCTGTTGTAGCATGCATGGGTCGAACGCATGTGTTCACACACAGTCAAATGGAGTACACTATGAAAGTCTAGTGTGGTCCACGGTTCTTGGCCAGTATAAACTGCAAAAGGGACCAGATTTTATGCCGATAGCCTACTTGTGAACAGACCTTGAATCCAAAAACTCTTTAACTACTCTATATTATATATGCATCTTGTTCAGATCATACATGTGCATAATCTCATGTTTTGGGAACCAGGTCTTGCAGTAGGGACATTGCAGAAATGGGACAGTTGTGTTGTTAGACTAGCAGAGCCCTAGAGAGGTTTCAGTCGGCCTCGATTGGCAATGAAAGAGGTGGAATGGGTTATGACAGAAACAGCAGAGAAAACAGGCTTTCATCTGGAAAAGGTCCTCATTAGAGAGAGAGACAAGTATGAGAGCTCAGCTGCAGTCTGCCTCCATACACACACACACACACACACACACACACACACAGGTAAATAGATTTCCTCTGGGAGAGGAAATGGGGTGGTCAGAGCACTAAAGATGGTGAGATGGTGAAAGGTTAGTGGTCAGGTTTCTCGCCGCTAGATTACTAACGTAATTAGGAAAACTTTCACTCAAAACAGTTGTGTGGGTGCATGAAACATTTGTTACACTGCTATGAAGCACGAATTTATAATGCATTGTAAAGGCATAATCAATCAATTGTAATGCATTTGTAATGTCTCATAATACACCTGTTATAACTTCTCATAAATAATTATAACCACAATTATAATACTTAAATATTCATAGTTATACTTTAAAGTATAATGCATTATCACATGACCAACATCAAATTGTATCTGTAGAAGTTATAATGTATGTATAATATATTTTGGAATGGAAAACAGAGGAATAACATGAATGCTTAGAAGTTAAGTGACAAAAGCAAAGTCTTCTTATAAATATCCATAAGATATGTTTATGTGGTTATAAGGCAAATCAAGCTGGTAAAATGGTTATTATATTTTCATATATTTGTTATCTTTATTATATATTTTCATTATGACTATGGTCTATGTTCCAGCAAAATTACACCTTGTTGGGCAAAATTACAATATCTTAAAATCTACATTATTGATATGTGTTCTATTGTATTCTGTGCATTTTTATACAAACTTGTAATGAATTGTATATTTTCACTGTTTATAAGAAGACATTGCTTTAGAGACTTTACACAAAGCAGGCCAAGACCACTTATAATGGTATATTCGCATCATAAAACCTTATGACTTATGACATTATGTTGCTTTTGCACAACAGTACTTATATGAGATATCTCATTTAGTATTGTCATGCAAAAGCAGCATAATGTCAAAAGTCATTCCAATATCAGGCTATCAATCGATACAGTTTTCTTTAATCAAATTAATTACATGACATGCCGATTAATTAATCAAATGAATCACAATTAATTGAATACATCATCATTTGCTAAAAAGGCCCTCAAATAAAGATAATTCATATTAAAAAATGCTTAATAATTCCAATATTAATAAATGTTATATTTAGGGCCTATAATAAATATATAATACAGATTGATATTCAGTTTGAAATAAATTGCATTATTATTGTAGATGAATAAAGCTTAGGTTATACAATACATAAGTATCTTAAGCTTGCCTAACCAGCTAAAAACCACCCATGACCCATCTGAAACCATCAAAACAAACCATCCTAACCATCTTACAGCAAGGCAGCGTTCTAGTTTTTTGTAATGGATCCAACACCTGAGTGACAGGCTATGGCTACATATTAAAATTGGATAATTAATTTCATGAATATTTTTGAATTATAATATTTTATAATTCAGTAACATGCTGCCATTTCCTAAGACATTCACAATTCCACTCCAAAAAGTGTTCATGCTTTCTGCAGTCTGTAATTTAGTTGCATACTCTCTGGACTGAGCTCTCTTTCTCTGTCTCTAAAGAAATACTCTCTGGATTGTTAGTAAAAGCGTCCAAGCTCGGAGCTCAGGTTGTTGTGTGAGGGAGATGAAAGGAGCAGGGGGGAAAGGTTAGCTGCCTTCCCTGTCTAAGCCAAGGTAACAAAAGCTCCATTGTGAGAGTGTCAGGTGCATTGTGGCAGCCCTGTGAGGATTAAAGTGAAGCAAATTCAAACAATGCATTAAAGGACAGGAGAGAGAGAAAGGCGAGAGTGTGAAAACAGCAAGGGCCATTTTTAAACAGGCTTGACAACAGAGCATTAGATGGGAAAATGCACTGTGCTTTGAAGAATTCTAGATTACCTGGAGGAATGCCATAGCTGCAATTAAGCGATTTCCAGGATTGGCATGAATATGGATTTTTATATTTACCTTGTTAGAGTGCAGTAGTGCTCATCCACATTTTCAGCCGTCTTGATTCCAGAAGTATTTTTCCATAAATTGTTTCCCATAGGGATTCCTTAAAATCATGTATAAAAGAGTTTTAAGCCATAAACAAAACCAACTATCACCTAAGTGAATTAAAACATAGTCTTTTAATATGAGGAAAAACAAAATGTGTAAAAAAAGTGTAAAAAAAAATGTGTAAAAAATGACGAAAAGACTGTACTTTTCTATTAGGGAAAGAACTACAATCCCATGAAGCATTGTTAATGATGCAATCGAATTAACTTTTAAAATATCCAAATCTATTTGTTTGACGTTATTGATTATAAGTATAAAAACTAAGTATTTTAAGTTTGTTTAAAATATTCAGAAATATACAAGTTTGCATCATTCACAGTGTGTCATGTAAGTGGACGGCCAGTGCAGAGCTCTTTTGGTGTGCAATTCAGGATCATGGGTAGTGTAGTTCTTCACCTGGAATTTCACTATTTAACACGTTAGTTTATTTATTTATGTATTTATTCATTTTCTTTTTAAATGAAGTGAAATAAACACTGATTTATAGCTTCCAACAGAATCACATCCCATCGATTAACAACACCAGAGCTCACAGTAGGTCTGTCTTTAAGCCTTTATACGGTAACGTTAAAATCAATTCCCCTATGGCAAAAATGGAATTTGGAATGGTATTTTTACTTCCAGAATCTCACTGTTATGCTCTACATCTTGCAATTTTATTTGGAACTGAAAACACAACTTTGTAACTAAATTTGGTAACAATTTACATTAATGTTCCATTTGTGAAGGGTTTATGAAGGGGTCCATTAATGATTAAAAGTGATTAACAAATGCAAAATAATTTATTCAGTATGCAGTTATAATAACATGATGGAAAAGGACGACTTTAATTAGCATTTAACTTACATGCTATTAAAGTTTAATAAATACACTTATTCATACTTACATTTCTAACTCCTTAACAAATGCTTAATTAGTGTCTACTTTACATTAAGGTACATTGCCATAGGTTACTTGTGTTGAATACATGTTAGTTATACCATGTGATGAAAATAAGGTCACTATTTGGCAAGTACATGATAGTAACACTTTTTTTTCATGTTGTTATAACTGCATATCAATGCTTTATAATTTAGTTATTTTATTGAATTATTAGTTATTAATGAGCCTTTTTACAAACCCTTACAAAGGGAACATTAATGTAAATTCTCACCCTAAAAGTTATCAACACCACAGGGTGTTCTGGGTGGTTGCCAGGGTTTGCTATGAAGTTGTTAGGTTGTTCTGGTTGGTTGCCATATAGTTGATAGGATGTTTTGGGTATTGTTCGCTCATTTTATCAACTACCAGGTAAAAAGTGGAAGTAAGATCACCAAGGAAATTCTCCTCAACAAGCCGCATGATTTGAGGTATTGTCTTTGTCCTCTGCACAAAATGTTTAGTACGTAGGTTTGGGAGTTATAATTATAGTGAGGTTTGCCTTTGTGAACTGAATAGGCTTTTCTGTGGTGTTTACTGAGACACAGCTAGACCAATTAAGAGTTATTTTCAGGTGACGTACGCAAACAGGTTTGAGCTTTTTCTCACTGCTAGGAAAGCCACTTATGTGACTTGTAAAAGGAATTCATGATGTTTGGTTGTGTTATTAGGTACATGTGCAAACACAATCAAACAAAAGGAACAGAGCAAAAATAAGGATGAAAGAACGTACAGCTGTTATTTTGCAGTTCTCTCCCCTCGGCTGATCACAGGCCAGTATTTCCTACCACTCCTGCCATATTGGAATATTAATAGCCTTCATTACATGAAATCTGATTTCATTGTGGTGCTGCAAATGCTTGTAACATTTTAATTAACGTATTGAACATATGGCTCTGCTCTCCGAGATGGACTGTTGCAGGAATAGACTTTCAGATGCTCCTTAAAGACACAAGTAAACTGAGATGTGAGGTTTTTTTTATGATACATCTGCAGCGCAAACACGTCTCTATAACAGCAGGCATGATATCTGCAGTGGAGGCGTTAGGAAATCATGCATGAGTGGAGAACAAACCAATATGCCTTACACATCCTCTGCATTTAAAACGATCGCACACATCATGATCACGTTCAAATAAGAAATAAGCACATCAGAATAAATCAAATTTTTCATGCGAGAACGCCAGCTCGACAGGAACTGTCTTGTTTGGTTCAGCAACTAAGTCAGACAATAAAAGATTTCAAAGGATAGTTCGGACTGCCGAGAAGATTATAGGCACTCGCCTACCCAACCTGCTAGAACTGTACACATCCAGAGAGACGAAAAGGGCTCGTAAAATCACTCTTGACCCCACTCACCCAGCACACTTCCTTTTTGAACTGTTGCCTTCGGGCCGACGCTACAGAGCACTGACCACCAGAACAGCCAGTCCCAGGAACAGTTTTTTCTCTCAGGTCATCCACCTCATGAACACTTAAAAGGGCCCCCAAATACTTTCCTTTTTGTCAACACAACCATGTGCAATATTCAATCCATCCATTCCTACTAATACCTATATTTCAGTGAAACGGGGTTGTTTTCACCTGTCAGTCATTGCTTCTCTATGGCAGTTTGAGCATACTAAGATGGTCCCTCGAACACTTCCAGTGGCTTCACCTCCTGCTGACAGTTTAACTTTGCATCAGTTCTATAGGTATATCAGTGAAGCATACTTGGCAATAAAGCTCATTCTGTTTCTGATTTTTCAGTGAAATAACACATCCGATCTGTGCAGCATCGGTGCAGCATGCCATAATGAAAGGGTGTGGAGGCATTCATGCTCTGTGCATCAGTGTGTGTTTGTGTGTTATCGACCCACTTGCTTTATTGGCTCCATTCAGCACACAGCCAGACAGTTATGATCATTCAGTCAGAACCTCGGATATGCAGCGAACAAATGTGTGCTATTAAAAAGGGCTATCTGAGAGCTAGTATGCAATTTTATGTGGAAAATTATTTTGGATATGAGAAAAAGGAACACCAGTGTTCTGTCCATGCATGTCGTCTTTATTTTCATTCCATTTAGAACAAACTCTATAAATACTGTAGCATTGGGAACTCTTTGGCTTTGTTCAGACAGGCAGCAAATTATTTTGTTTTTGCTCAATTAGTCTCAAATCCCTTTTGTTGTTAGAAGTCAGAACAACATGACATCCTTTGCTTACATACCTGATTCAAACTCCATATAATGTGTGTGTGTGTATATATATATATATATATATATATATATATATATATATATATATATATATATATATATATATATATATATATATATACACACACACATTATATGTATACTGTATATACATTCTACATATATATATATATATATATATATATATATATATATATATATATATATATATATATATATATATATATATATATATATATATATATTATTTTAAATCCAAATATATATATATATTTAGATTTTAGTAGGTTTTTAATAATAAAAAAGGACTTACATATTGATCTATTTCTTTCCCACACCTATCATATCACTTCCGAAGACATGGAGTTCTATGGATTACTTTTATGCTGCCTTTATGTGGTTTTTGGGCTTCAAAGTTCTGGCCCAACAGAGCTGAGATATTCTTCTAAAAATCTTTGTATTCTGCAGAAAAAAGAAAGTCATACACATCTGGGATGAAATGATGGTGAGAAAACGATAAGTGCATTATTGGGTGATCTTTAAGGATCCCTTTAAGGATTTTGTATAATACTTTTTGCAATTCAATATGCTTTATCCTCCTGCACATATCAATTTAAGGAGAGAGTGGTCTAATGTCACAGGCACACAGATAGTTTAGAGCTTTTTATTAAGAAAAACTGCCACACACAATAACACTAATAGTGTGTGTGTGTGTGTGTGTGTGTGTGTGTGTGTGTGTGTGTGTGTGCCACTTGAAAAGGAGTCCTTTTCATCAGAAGTGTTGGAGGTCTCATCTGGTGACTGGGACGTGATCTCTTTTCACTGATGGTTTCTGAAGTAGTCATGAAATTGAATGACCTTTAATTGCTACTAAACGTTTTTTGCAATACTAAATACTAAACAATTTCAATTGTAAAATGACAGAACCGTACTAAACAACTTAAATTTTCACTTAACTTTTCTATGGTTGACAATACAAAATTGACATCAAGTGACCAGACATTATTAATGGACCTAATCATTGAATGTGAACTTTCATCTTTGGTGGCCATTTTGTTTGTTTATAGCACACCTGAGCACAATTGCTATAGTGCTTTGATGATAACTCAGCAAACCTCTTTCTGTGTTCAATAAATTATCTAAATGCAATCAGTAGCTGCTCAAAAAAATAGCTTTTTGTCAGTTTGCTTGTTTTAGAGATGTTCAGGCCACTTTCAGCTGGTCAGGCTGAGAACTAGCTTGGAACCCGCTAAATCAGCTGAAGACAAACTTGGTCAGTTTAAGCTGGCTAAGACGAGCAAACCAGCATAGGCTGGTTTAGGTTTAACTTCTCTACAGTATGGTAGACAATGCACCACTACATCAAGTGACCTGACACCATATTAAAGGACCATATCATTGAATTCTCATTTACGGTGGCCATTTTGTTTGTTTATAGCGCTCTTGAGCACAATTGCTACAGTTCTATACCTCAGCAAATGTATCTCTTCATTCAGTGTACAAGCTAAATGTGACTAGAAAGATTGCAAATGCAGACTAAAACTAATATTTATTAAGTGCTTAGAGGCCCATTTGTCAACTTCTGTTGACTGGGCTGCAATTAGAGCAAGACCTGCATTTTCAAGTTAGGTTATGCATCAAGCTAATGCTTGCATTACACTCCAAGTTATGGGCACAACAATATATCTCATTTAAATTAAATGTTTTCCTTGGTGAGCAACTGTTTGTGTACTCATCGGTTTGTCAGCTCAAACCACTAAATCAGTTTTGCAACAATAGACGCCATACTGGCACCATAGATCATTCACAGTCTAATGTGATTCCCTGTTCAACGCGGGCAGCCTTCCCCCAGAAATTGGCTGAATTAGTGCCGTTTAATAAATGGATATTAATTCCTTGGAGTCACAACAAAATTAAGTAATAATGTGACCATTAATATTTTAGTCACAGCAGATTGTGAAACGAAGAAGCCCCCCAGACCTTCAATCATTACTAATATTGAATATAGCTAGAGGGCTAAAAGAAATACTAGAAATGTATTACACATCTCTGCAACTATTTAAACGATTCTATCAACTCAATGGTAAGAAAGTAAAGCCAGAAATCCTTGCGGAGTAGAAACCATCCCCATAAGATTCTTTCCGCATCTTTTCTGATATGTACTACATCATTTGGTGCTATAGAGAGCAGCGCCCCGTGTAGTCTCCCAATTGGATATACCACTGCATTATAGATGATGCCGATAAATCAGACAGTCATACCGAGAGAGTAACCCAGACTTCTAATTTCTCATCCTGTCCTATTATGTAATGTTGCAGCTTTATGAATGTTGCGCAGTAATTACAGTTGTTCATTTCTGATGCATGAATAAACCCTTTAAAATCATGCTACAGAGGCATATTTAAACTTTAACTTTTACTGCTAATTTGTAAAATACCCTTCTGATGCACTTGCAATAGGCTGATGCACTTTTCTCTCTCTCTCTCAAAGAAATAGTTACTGTGAGGCAAACTTCTACAAATATTCGGGATAGGGTACTTGTCATAAAAGTACCCTGTATTACATTCTTGGCACCTAACTCGACCACGATGACTAAGCGTGACTAGGTGCCGCAAACTTGCAGAAAATTCACCACTAAGCTTTTTCACTTGCAAATAAGCTTTGCAGCAAACTTGTGGCAATTTGTCCATTATTGCCAAATATTTGCTGCAAGTTCGCCACTAGCGGTAAAGAGCTGCAAACTTCTGGCAAACATTTGGGGCGAATCACAAGCTCATTTACATGTGAAAATAATGAGTGGCAAATTTGTGGCAGGTTTGTGGCTAATTTGCCAGAACTGTAGATTTTTTGTAAGGGTACAGATGTCTGTGAATAGCCACTGGCTGATACATTTTCAGATTTTACTCACCAGTGATCGAGTAATATAGTGGTGAAGAAGTTCAGCACAGAGATCCTTTTATTGCATGTTGAGAGTAAAAGACTGGTTTGACTTGTTCTGTGTAATGTGTGTCCAAAGACAAGATCCATACAATCCATTTATCATTTAACCCAGTAATGCCTGAAAGAATTGTCTAAAAATTCAAATTTTTTGACATTAAACTGTTTAATACCATTAGAGAAACTATAAGAAGAAATCGTAAAAAATTCACTTTTTTATGTATCATATTTGATACATTGGGCAATTCATTTTTGTGTAGGATATTTGTTACTTGTTAATTTTTTTAGCTCATACAGTGTAAATCTTGGAGTATTATCAGAGGAATCCCTGGGCTTTTCAGAGATATCGAATGTTTGAGAGTTTGGCCATGACAACTTCCTCTCCTTGTTCTTTAAATATGGATTGAAATGTGTCACTGTTTAGCACATCATATACAATATGAATAAAATATTTTTTGTTGTATATAATTTACATAATAAATAATAATTTAAATAATAATTTTTTTTATGTATTTTAAGCACCAAATACTATATTGACATTTAAAAAAGGGAAATTGTAAAAAAATTTCGCTGGGTCTTATGATAACTTATGATACGATGACATCATCATAGCTTGTAATATTAAATAATTCAATTTTTATAATGCATACATGAAAATACACAGAAATATTAGATCACACTTTAAACATGTCTTATAAAAAGTATATGTATATCAAAATGTTCAAAGCTTATAGTGGCTATGGATGGAATTTAATAGTGATTGAGGGATATACCTCAAAAGCCTGTGTATCAAATTTGATACTTATGGATTTCAATGGGTTTTTTCAATAAAATAATATACAACATTTTAACCAAGCACAATGTGCTTACATTCAAATACTAATTTTTAAATATCAGTAACAATATAGTCATTACTGTCAATTTTACGTTATTAAAATATGCTGTTTTTTATCCCAACATAAGAGTCACTTTCCGATTTAAATAGATCGATTTAAACATTGAAACAAATTTTTTCCACAAATGACCACAAGATGGTCCCATAAACATGTAAAAATTATTTCCATAGGTCATTTGGCTCATCAGCTTGAACAGAGAGTGAAACAGGAGCCATCAAACGTTGTGTATCATATTTTATATACACAGCGTTATAGGGTTAATAATGTCTCTTTTAATCCCATTTCTGTTCATTATATTCAGTTGCTGATTAAAGACAACAAAAAAGGAGACATTAAATTCTAATCTCACATAGCATGGATGCAGTAAACAAACTTCTCAATTACACTCTCTTTAATGTGCGCTCAACCCAAAACACTACTGTGAGATGCTCACTGAACTACTGCTGTTCTTAAAGAGACAGTTTTGGCATTTGTTGGGTTCAATACATGTTGGGTTTCCATGTTTTATGGGGATTTTACATAGACATAATGGTTTTTATACTGTACAAACTTTATATTCTATCCCCTAACCCTAAACCTAACCCTCACAGAATACTTTCTGCATTTTTACATTTTCAATAATACATAATTTAGTATGATTTATAAGCAGTTTTTCTCACAGGGGACTGACAAATTGTCCCCACAATGTAAAAAATTTCGTATTTTACTATCCTTATGGTGACATTTGGTCCCACAAAGTGATAAATACACACTCACACACACACACACACATACACACACACACATACACACACACACACATCCTTTTTACATCAATAACTTGTTAGAAACAGCCCGAGCAGTCATTTCTAGTTCTAAAGTGACATGAATGAATTAGTAACAAGCTTGTGTGCATCTTTTGAACTAGCAATGTAAGAAAATAGTTCCATGAACAAGTGTGTTTTTTTGTAACAGTCCTTAGTTTTGCTCATTTTTTATTGACTTTTTCATTGAACTGTTGTATAAAAGCAATTAAATTAAAGCTCATGTGATATTTATTTAATGCAATGTAATACATTAAATTTCAAGCAACATATTTATTGATGGAATACATAGATTTGTACATCTTTAAATGGCTAAATGTCACAAAAAACTAATAATAAAACACAGTTTGTAAAATGTATATTTTCAGAATGTTGCAAGTTACAGTATTAGCTGAGAGAGAATGTTTTTTATATGTAAACAATATGGATATTATAACTGAAACATATCAAATGAATCAGAACTGAATTAGAATCAAATAAAATTTAGAGCTTTTGAATCAGAATCTAATTGGATCGGGGCAGCTGTAGCAATACCCAGCCCTACCTCCAACCACACAGAACACCATAGAAACCATATAGCAACTCCAAAGCAACTACACAGAACACCTTAGCAACCGCATAGCAACACCCTGGTGACCTACCAGAATGGCATATGTCATTGAAACAACCTTTACACAAGCAAACACCGCCCACATTTTCTTGTCAATATCTAGTTCATTTTATACATAAGATTTTCACTTTAAACGTTTAATTAGACTTTCTTAATCTCCTGATAATTATTATTTATTTAAATTTATTGTTTTGCCATGAGCTTACACATACTCCAATCTGATTATTTAACTCTGTTTGAGACCTTTTTAGGTGCAACTCTGAAGTCCGCAAGACATAGCATTGTGTTATCGTCTGCACTCTGCCAACACGTAAAGGATCATTGTGAATTAAGGCTCTGCACCTGTTGCCCTCTTCATACAACACAGCCCAATATCTCAACCAGTACCAAAAGGGCAAAAGTCCAGAGAATGTTGTACTCGACAGAAAAGAAAAGCCACTAAGCCGAGTGCAAATTTACACAAAGCACATCTTCTTCACCACTTTCCGCTTGGATAAGCAGTTAGGTATGGCATTCCATTGAATTCCCTCTTTAAATAGACTTAATCCTCCTCGCTGGCAGAAGTTCACAGAGCTCTCCTCCACTTTTAATTAGACGTACAGTGTATGGTGAGGGTAGCCGTGCTGGAGGAACCAAGTGTCCACATTCCTGAAGGAATATAATTAATCAGAATAGAGGAAGCCCTTTTGTACTACAGCATGGTTGAGTGTGGCCTCTACGCTGTGGCAGGAAACTCCACAACACGGCATGCTGTTTCCAAGAGTACTGGTATCCTAGGATTGGCCACATTAACCGAACTCACTAACAAGCGCCATCTCCTATCAGACATATTTGCATTAGCTCCAGTGTGTTCCCATGTTTGCGACCGGAAGCATGTTGTGTCAGTAGCATGGGAGACCCGGCTTTGGATCAAGCATTGAAACCATAAAGTAATCGTGTTCCCATAATCAATGGAGAGCGTGATTTGTATGTTTTTACCTGGGTGCGAGTTGCCCAGAGGCAGATGGGGATTTCCCTGACTCTATTGATATCCCCCTTTCTGGTCATTCATTGTTTATCTCCAGAGGGGATATGTTTTATCCATGTTTCTAGTCAGACTGAATGCATTTGCATATGTCCAACAGTAGATGGTGATATTCAGTAAAACCCTATTAGGACATGATTCGTTTTCAGGACAAATGTCTGACTGTGGATCAGTTATTACTTTGTTCATCTTTAATGTTTACTTTCGCTGATTAATTATCAAGAAATATTAATCATGAACATAGAGTATGCTGTTGTCTATCTTAGATTATTGTAATAAACTGATTTGAATACTTGCAATACCTACCTAAACACAATAGGGCTTTTCACACTGCGCTTAACCCAGGGTTATCTTCATTCTAAACTGTGCTTTTAACCCCAGGTAAAGCAACATTTCACACTTGAAAGGGGGTTATCATTGCTTTTTACCCAGGGTTATAAAACACAGCTCTGGAGCATGGTTAGCACTGCAGTGCCAAAGTGTGAAACAACGTGGTGTTATAATATTTAAGAAAGTTGTTTAGCAACAGACATGATTCATATAAAGCCTCAGTACTTACCTCGTTTAATATTAATGCGCTTTGTACAATTGGTAAATCGGTAAAGTGTCGAACAGTGGTGGCAAATGCGTTAACTGGCATGATGAAGAGACAGTATTCTGTGTTTTCGTGGCATATTTTAGAAGCTGAAAGACAAACGGAGCTGATTTTCTTGCTGTAATGTTCACAGAAGAGCAGAGCAGCTCCATTGACAGGTTGCACGTTCTGTTCACATGATATATTTTTTATGCCCCTCCTGAAAATGTGTTCCGAAACAAGAGGCTGTAGTGTCCGAAACACTTAAATACCTTAATGCAACCTCTCTCCTTCAAATCACAATTTTACATGCTTGCAGGGCTGGACTGGTAATCTGGGAATTTTCCCGGTAGGCCGACACACTATGGAGCCGATCAAGGGAAGACTGGCCATTGGGAGAACTGAGTGGGCCAGTGGGTCGGCCGCGAAACGGGCCAAATGGGACTGACTTTTGATATGAATTACACCGTTGTCTGAATTTCTACATTAAAATTTAAATAATGACATTCACGTTGACATGCCCCCCCACCCCCTGGTTTTTCAACAAAATGCACTCTTGTTCTAAAAATAAATGTTTACTCCGCTGAATGTTTAGTTTAGGTTTGGGGTTTGTTTTGGGGGTCAGTTTATAAAATATGCATTCCTATTCACTGTATTACAGCCTGTACAGCTGAAAACAATTCTCTTCCCAAACTGCTTTTTCCACCCCTCCATGAACAATAAACCCAGAAAATTGTACACGTGCCCATACACCCAACAACACTCACTTGGGGACGGCTGTGTCTCAGGTGGTAGAGCGGGTTGTCCACTAATTGCAGGGTTGGCGGTTCGATTCTTGGCCCACATGACTCCACATACTGAAGTGATCTTGGGCAAGACACTGAACGCCAAGTTGCTCCCAATGGCAGGCTAGCGCCTTGCATGGGCAGCTCTACCATCATTGGTGTGTGAATGTGTGTGTGAATGGGTAAATGAGTCACAGTGTAAAGCACTTTGAAAACCGCTAGTGTTAAAAAAATCGCTATATAAGTGCAGACCATTTACCATTTACTGCTTTGGTCACTGGCAAATGTTTCACATTTCTGTAAACTCCGACCAATTTTTGCTAAAGAATAATCAATCTACTGTTTACAATATTACAGTGAGAATAGTCTGGACCAGGCTAGGAGAACAGCTTACATGTCAATATTTTTAACCATTTTGGGGAATTTTTATATTATCATGCTACAGTAATGTAGAGTAATTCTATGTAAAGGTAGTTCAAGGGAAAGGAGGAGGCGAGAACCATAACTAATACCATAACCATAACTAACTTGTCAACATAAATAATATTTTAATGATAAACTTAAAAGGACAAACACATGACGGACATGTCCGTAAATTATCTCTCTCTCGTCGCACCACCGTCTGCCATCCCTCTCGGAGGCTAGATTAGCCTGATACAGGACCAGGTGTGTAGCATCACGACTGGCCTCGCCCTCCGCCCTGTCATATTCCTCCCTCGTTCTTTCAGGCTAGGGAGCCCCCGGCCTGATGTACACCCGCCCCCCCCCCCCCCCCCCCCCTTTCCCTGGGGAGGGGCGCGCCTTCCGCGCCGTCTGCCGGCAGGTCATCCCCATCTACCTGGACGAGGTAGGGGACAAGGGGAGGGAAACATAAATAATTAAAATGTGGGGTGTACTTCCTGTAACAGTGTAGTCCCCCCCCCCAAAAAAACACTACAATTTAAAAGAGAGGGAAAAGGCCAACGCAGAGCGGCAGTGAGAGAGAGAGGAGAGAGAGATGAAAAAAACAAAACCTACTCGCTGGTTCTCCGATACGCCGTAGCTTGTTCCTCGGCCACTCCTCCACCTGCTAACAGACGACAGCCGCGCCTCTCCGGGTGGATCAGAGGCAGTCCTCCAGCCCCTGATGGACGGAACGCCCCGCTGCGTTCTCGGGGAGCCGAAGGGGTCTCCCCCACCCCTGGCAGCGGTTCTACCACTCCAGGCAGTCGGACGCAAGCCCCTCCCCGCTCGCGGTCGTTGGTCTCTGACCCCGCCACGTTTCAGCGGCTGGTAGGGGACTCCTCTGCCCCTGGCAGTGGCCCTGACCTCTCCAGGTGATCGGCCAGGAGCCCCTTCTCCCCTTGCGGTCGGCGGCCGCTCCTCTGCTTCCGGGCGGCTGGGCTCCTCGTCCCACGGCAGATGGCCGCGGCTGCTCAATTGGGGTGGACGGTAGTGGTTTTTTCAAGATTTTTGAGAAATTTCAGTCAGGTTTTAGAGAAAACAACAGTTCAGAATATGGCCTTCTTTGGATGACCAATGATTTATTGATGGCAGATGATGCTGGAGAGTGCTCCATTTTAGTGTTGTTTGATTAAACTGTAGCGTTTGATACAGTTGATCATTCAGTATTAATTGATACATTGAAGAGATGGGTGGGGTTATCTTAGGTGGCTTTATACACTTCATGAATAGGAAATTTTTAGTGTCTGTTGGAGATGAGATATCCTCCTCTTCAAAAATGAATTGTGGTGTTTTGCAAGGATCCCTGTTAGGGCCAATGTTGTTTTCTCTATATACAGAATGTTTCCGCATGGTGCTGTGATTAAAAAATACATACATTTTCGTTTATATGCAGATGACCTTCAATTGTATTTGTTGTTGAATCCCAATGATCTGACAAATTTAAATGTTCTTCAAGCTTGAATAGTATATATAAAAAATTGGATGGCATGTAATTTTATTCAGTTAAATACTGATAAAACAGAGGTTGTTACAATCGGCCATGATTAAAAAAAAGTCTGATTTAGTCAGCACTTAGTCAATATAACATCTAGATGTGTTTTTGTTCATGTTTTGTTTATGTGCTTTATTTTGAAAAGTTTGTTCATGTTCCATTCCATGTTTTGTTATTGTTTCCTTGTCATGTGACATTCCTGTTTCCCTCCATGTTCAAGTGTCTTGTTTTCATTGGTTCATTGTTTGATTACTTTGTTATCAGTTCTAGTTTGTCATTGGTTTTAGTTTATTGTCTTGTTATCTTGTTTAGAGTTCTATTTGTTCATTGGCTTATGTTTCCCCATGTCCATGTATTTAAGCCCTCATGTTTGCCATTGTCTCTTGTCTAGTATTGATGTTTGTTTATGAAATTGTTCATGCCACGTTCATAGTCAAGTCAAGTTAAGTTCATGTTTATGTTTTGTTCAAGTCAAGTTTAGTCAAGTTCATGGCCATGTGTTGTTTTGATTCACATTTTTAGTTTTGGAATAAACTGCTCTTGGGTTCTTCAATTCATCATGTCATTGTCATTGCCAGCTACACTAGCATTACAGATTTGTAACGCTTGTGTAGCTGGCAATGACAATGACAAAGAAATCAAACAATGAACCAATGAAAACAAGACACATGAACATGGAGGGAAACAGGAAGGTCACATGACAAGGAAACAATAACAAAACATGGAATGAAACATGAACAAACTTTTCAAAATAAAGCACATAAACAAAACATGAACAAAAACACATATAGATGTTACAGTCAGGTGGTTCCAAATAATCAGCAGGTATTGAGAAATTTGGGAGTCTACTTTGATACAAATTAAATGTTGACTAATACACGTGAAGTTAGTTCAGTCTTGCTTTTATCAGTTAAGGAACATTTCCAAGGTGAGACAGGTTTTGAGTTTTAGGGATTCAGAGAAGCTTATTCATGCTTTCTTTAGTCCCACCTAGATTATTGTAATGCCCTTTTCTTCAGTGTTAAATCAACACACTTTAGCACAGCTACAATCAGTACTTTTGACACGAACAAGGTCTTTTAATCATTTTACTCCAGGTTTAGCTTCTCTGCATTGTTACCAATTCATTTTAGAGTGGATTTTAAGCATTACAGTGTATGGCGACAGCTTATTAAGCAGAACTTTTAAATCTTTATGAGTTAGACCTCTTAGATCTTTTTGTCATGAACTTTTGGCTGTTCCAAGTTCCAGATGAAAAACAAAAGGTTTCAGAGCATTTGTAGTGAAAGTCCCAAGATTATGGAATAGCCTGCCCTGAGATATTAGATCTGCTGAATCTGTGAAGCACTTTGTGCTTAACCGCTAAAAGGTGCTATATAAATAAAATGATTATTCTAATTTATTATAATGAATATAAAAAAGAATCATAGAATTAATAAAAACCATTGCTAATACTTACTTATTTTTCAGCTGTTGTTTTCCTTCAAAAATGATGTCACTTCCTGGAGGATGAGTCAAGGCTAAATTGATGTTGTTTTTAAATTGATATTGTTCTTGAATCTTGTTATACAATCTGCTGCACTGCAAAATACTCCATGACGTCATGCCAAGTAGAAGCTCCGCTGAGCTCACACAGACCCCCAGTGGTGGGACTGGAGTCCTGCATGTGTCTCTTTGCTCACTGCCTTACAATCTTACAATCTAAATTAAAAAGTATTTTTAAGCGAGTTTTAATCAATCATTTAATATCATTACACTTATTTACATAAGTAAATGCACTACAATGCACAACATTACGGGGATGTTCTGTGACAGACAGGCTATTATTTATGTGTGCAGAAATCAGATGGTTTGCACCTGTGTCCCCCCTTCGCTTCATGGGGTCTTGAGCAAAATATAGAAAATGCAAATGATCCTTTTGTTTACACAGAGATTATTTAATTTGGCGAGACACTCATTACACGTCTTTCTGTGCAGGGTGATTTTTGGATCCAGCACCGCTCAGTGTTGCTGCTCGGAGCCAAGAACTTGTCGAACAATGACCCTCCACCATCTCAGCTTTCCATACAGAGCCATGGCCACAGCAGGAGCAGCATAAAAGAACTGCAGGATATGAACAAATTTACTGACATCACAGTGTCAGTAAAATAAAATGTAGTGTTAAAAGACATACAATCCTAATTGCAATGAATGTACAGTCCTTACAAGGGCCTGATTTCACTACTGCTGATGCTTTTATCCCCTTCCAATCCAGCCTACTAATGCAGTATGTACCATCATTTTTCAACATAATATTAGCAGTAGAATACAATAATCCATATTTTCAGTTATCAGAGAGAGGTTTAATTTAATCCATATTTTCTGATTGAGACCCCTTTTAATATCACTGACCTACTCTAATGAGATCCGATTATAAACAAAATTCTAAAGTTTGTTAGTTGTATTTCCATGTTTGGGGTAGACACCAGAAATAAAACATGACTGGTTGAATTACACACTGTTGCAGGATTTGTTGGAATGTTTCTAGAATGTTTTGTTGTTGTTGTAGTTTTCATTTTTTACAGAATCAATAGTAACAATGTGTATAAATGTTCCCTTTGTTAAAGGATTATAAAAGGTTTCATTAATGACTAATAACCATATAAATATATCATAAACCCTTCATGTGCAGTTATAACAACATGCATAAAGAGGATGACTTTGATGCAAAACCTGCCAAATAGTGAGCCATTTTCCCTTCACGTGTTATAAACGCTTAATAAAACTTATTCAACATAAGCAACCTATGAAAATGCACCATATTGTAAAATGGACACATTTGAAGCATGTATTAAGGAGTTGCCAACATTAGAAACCATGTGCATAAAGCTCAGTATGGTTAAATGGACTTTATGCTTTATTATATGATATATGCTGTGAATGAGCATGAAGATCTGAAAAGTGTTTTTGCAGAGGACTTTAGGTAACTAGGACTATGCAAATTAGAACAGCACTCGGAGGAGCACCATCCTTTTGACATCAACGTGACAAGGAAAGTGACATCACAAGTGAGTCAATACAGTAATTAATAGGATTTAAACACAAAGCAGACTGTATATGGAAGTCACATAATCCCTCCTTTAATCTCAATTATAATAATCTATTTTAGCAGCATCGCAATATACTGTAAATCATGAAATAGGGCATTTTATGTTTTTGATTACTGCAAGTATGAATAAGTGTATTATTAAGCATTTATAACACGTAAGTTAAAATGCTTACTACTTGTGAAGTATCGAATGAAAGTTGAGCCTTTTTATGCATTTTGTGATAAAATAAATTATAATGTATTTGTATGACATATAGTATTAGTCATTAATCTCTCTATAAACCCTTAAGTAAGGGAATATTAATGTTTACAAGAGTTACCAAATCAACGTTCCTATTGGACAACAGTGCCTTTTCTGTAGAGAGCATGTTTGTGATACAACAGAGGGTCTCTTTTGATTAGGTCGATGAACACATTAAAGTAGGCTATTTCAAGAGAACTAATTAAAAGTTCTTATTTTATTTTATTTTTAATTACTTTTCTAATTATAAGCACATTATTTACAAATCATGTATGTGGGAGCTCAGACATTAAAAAAAAAAAAACAAAAAAAAAAACAAATGAAGCCATTCCCAGCATATCATCAGATTGAAGTTAAAGATGTTCAGACGTGTCTGAATTGTCGGAGAAAACATGTTTAAATAAAAGACACTCCTGTTACAGAAATGTAAAAATCGACTCCACGGTCTCTCTGGTCCGCAGGTGCGCACATGGCATGTTTTCAGAGAACAAAGAGCCCATGCGCGCGCACGACCCTCTGTTTCTAATGACACACATGTAATATGATCACGTCGCGTAATCCTGACGATGAATAAACTGCAGCTCCGCTCACTCCATTATAAGCCCACAACAGTGCACACAGAGCATATTTTACACTAAATGAGCATCTGTGTGTTGTTGTTGAGGCAACAGAGGCAATCGGATGTAATAATGCACGATCTTTAAATAGATTGCCATGATTAACCCCTTCTATTTTGCTAGAGGAGCATCTGAACCAGTTGAACGACTTGAGCTGCATCTGTTGAATGAGAACTCGCGTTATGCAACTGTATGCAGCCATGCTTTGAGACACTTCCTTTCAAGATTCAATAAGTTTTTTATTGGCATGTAAAACAAGCATTAATAATAAACTTACAAAGATGCGTACACAGCTTTGAGATTTAATATGCTTTATTGGCTTGCCAAATATTTCTATAGTACATTCCTATGGCCAAAAAGCATTGTCAGCTTAACTGCATGCAAATAAAATAGTGCAAAACTTAAATAAATGAATATAGGCAAACGAGCAAAATATAAATCTCTTTCTCAATGGTAATGGGACATGTTACGATAACCAACGCGTCCTCTCATTCCACTGCGGTGAACAGTGATCTACTGGTCAAGCAGGGGAAAACATGCTGTGGATCTGCTGCTTAGAAACTTGGTTTGAAAAAGAGCCCCGCCCTCCTTCTGCCTCTCCTGGAGCCTTATAACCAGATGCCTGTTCTTCAGACGCAGATACCCAAGAAAGGCACTGGACTTGAGCGCACTTACCCAACAGATCCTGGGGAGCAGACAGAAAGAAACCCGACGGAATATACGCTTACATTTGTTTAAATCCACGAGAAGAATCTTTCCTGAAGAAGACATGGATTTTCTGAACCACAGCTACTTGAGTGCGCGCTCCCCTTACGACTACACCTTTAATTTTTGGAATGACTATCTCGGGCTGTCCACGCTGGTCACAAAGAACAACAAGCACAGCGTCCCCCAGAGTCCCAACTCCATCACGGAGTCTCTGAAGGCCACGCTGGGCTTGGACGACACGCCTCCGTGCCCGTGCGTAATCGCGGCCGGCGGCGAAGGCGAAAGCGGAGGACACCTGGACTCCTGCTGCTGCCCCCCGCCTGCCTCCATCTCCATCCTGGACCTGAAAGAGCGCTTCTCCATCCTGAGCCCCTTCCAGAACCAGGGCACGGGAGGGCTGCTGTCCTCCTCCCAGGAGCGAGAGATGGGCATCGGAGGGGGGTTCGCCGGGTTCGACCTGTTCGGCGTGGAGAGGAAGATGAGGAAACCAACAGCGCGGAATAAGCAGGAGCCCAAGATCTGCGTCTTCTGTCGGAATAACGGCGCGCCCGAGGAGGTGTACGGCTCGCACGTCCTGAAAACTCCGGATGGGAGGGTGGTGTGCCCGATCCTGCGGGCGTACACATGCCCCTTATGCAGCGCCAACGGCGATAACGCGCATACGATAAAATACTGCCCTCTCTCCAAAGACCAGCCTGCCCAGAGAGTGCTGAAGGGAGGCAGAGCTGTGGGTGGTAAGCGAGTGAAAATCTTCTGAAAAAGACTGATGACGTAGCCTACACTTACATTTATTGCACTGAACATTTTCTTTCAGATGATGACTGTTCTGATTGTGGCTTTCTGAGTCTTAACTGCTAGGCAACAGGACTTATTAAACAAATATGATATCCATGTTTTGTTGAGAATACAAAAAAAAAAAAAAAAAAAAAAAAAAAAATCGTATATTTTTATAGATACTTTATTTCTATAGTTTATTGCATACTTTATTCATGAAAAAAATATCTATTTTTTCCTTTTCGCGCATAGGTTTTAGATGTTTATTCATTGAAAATCACAATTCATAGTCACGTGTTTTTGTGAAATAAAAGATGTTATTTTTGTTTAAATGGAAAACGTGAATGTTGGCATTTATATACACACCAGAGGAGCTGCTCTTCTGTTGAACTCAAGTATTTTATTTACTGTAAGCCAAGCTTGCACCTCGTTTTGTCTTTTGAACCAAAGTTTATTTTGCCATTAAGCGATTTTACGAATGTTCCACATGTCTTCATTTAATTGACAGGCTTCTAAACCGAAGTTGGAAGTCCCATTCCGCTATTCCCTTATAGTCCACCCCATCATTTCTTTTACTCCGGGCCTGACATTTAACACGGGCGCGCACAGCAGCACAATAGAGTCTCTGTTGCGCGTTCACGTTCTCAGCATAACTTCATAATCAGCCAGGGGCGTAGATTCCAGGAGTGGGGGGGTAAAAACTCCACCCCCTCCCCTCCCCCAATGATCAAAACAAGTACCCCCCCCCCCCCCCCCCCCCCACACACACCCAATATATATACCATGATCAATTCTTCACACTTTAGCACCCCCCCCCCCCCCCCAATGTTCAAGCCAAATCTACCCTCTTGAAATCAGCCAAATTATTTCCAACTCCGCTGACAGAGCCAGACTTAGGCTAAGTAACATTTTACATTACTGAGTACTCATATTACATGTAAATATAATTAACTTCCATAGTAATAATACTAACACAGTGAATTCACAAGCAGCTCCACATTTGAAGTAGCCTACATGTTGCTCATTAGTATTACTCAGTATGTACACATCATGTAATTACTCTGTAACATGAACACTCTAATGCAAAGTGTGACCACAGGCTATTTTTTCGCACAGACTTTTTTTTTTTTTTTTAGAGATGACCGTATGAGGGGCGCTTTCGATGTTTACAACCCGAGTATGGGGAACACACACTGGAAGTAAAAAAATAAATACATTAATACATACAATTCCTATGGGTGCCTCTCTTTAGCTCGATATGATATGCTAGGTGTGCAAAACATCCCGGATGTGCAAGGGGGGAGGGAAAGAGGTTTTCGACCAAAACAAAAACATCACTTTGTCAATTCTCAAAAGGTCCAAGGTGAAATATAGCACGAATGAATGTTCTTAATAATAATAAAAAAAAGCTTTTTGTAAAACAATGTATTTTCCCCTTTTTGCATCATGTACAAGAATAAATTCTAAAAACTTCCACAAAAAAAAAAAAAAAAAAGGATGCAAAAATTATTGTGAATGTACAATTGACACTTGCAGGACTGCACATTTCTGACCGTTATGTTTACCAAAGGAATTCTGTTTAATGAAGTAAGGAACATAGATTTGCTGTATTGTAAATTATTGCTGGAAAAAAAAAAAAACACAAGAATTAAATGATGTCTATTCAGTATTTTACCATTTAAAAGTGACTTCAGAGGGAACTACCTCACCAGGATTTTGTACTTACATGTAAAATGTCAACAGCAGTTTATTAATATAGTGTACCATTTATAACAAGGGTTTATAATAGTATTTTTGATCTTTGTATAACATAATTGTATTTTTTTCCAGTGCATTCTACAGACGAAAGTGAAATTCCAATAAGCTCTAAGCATTGTTTAGCTATTACTGTAAATGACAACTGTACATATGAATAACAATATCATACATTTTAAGTTGTTGTTCAATGTTGCGTTCTTGGATCGTGAAAGAAAGAGAGAATCAAATGTTGAAGACATCAGACAATTTGCCACTTTTAATTGAGGTTTGTAATTAAAAGAGTAAAAAAAGAAACACTGTTGAATTTTCTTATTTATATTTTTTGTCACAATTCCCTGTATGCTGCTGTGCAGAAATTAAAGAGATGAATTCACTAGATTAATAAACAGCTTATGAAATGGTTTAACTGCTTCTTTCATGTGTTCATCCATGTACCTCTTTGGATTGTGTTTAGCAGGCCAGTGCCTTTATGAAAGCCACTAAGGCCCCATCACCGCTAAACACATCCTTCCACCTGTTCAGACTTATACAAAATACTTATACTGTTCATACCTTCATACAAAAATCAGAAATGGAGAAAAATGAATTCAAAATTTGAGTTGTGTGGAATTTAGTCCATGCCAATTAGCTTTGAGGCCATCAGAGGTGGCCAACTCCGGTCCTGGAGAGCCACTGTCCAGCAGACTTTAGCTCCAACCTGCCCTTATTTTTTTTAAGTTATCCTGGAGACCTTGATTAATTTGAAGCATGTTAGATGAGGGTTGGAGCTAAAATCTTCAGGACTGGAGTTGGCCATCCCTGACAGTATGTTCTAGTGTACATTTCAATTTGACAAAATTACCAGGAAACACTTTGCTATTAATGGTCCCTTTGTTAAGGGTTTATAAAAGGGTTATTAATGTCTAATAAATCATTGACAACTACATTATAAATCATAAAACATGGATAAAAAAGGTGACTTTCATATTGAGTCATTTTACCTCACATCATGATTGTTTTTAAAATTGAAATGGTAACATTTAACAATAATGTACGATAATTAACATTAGTTAACATGAACTAAAGATGAACAATATTACTAAGCATTTACTAATCTTAGTTCATGTTCATTTTGACATTTACTAATACATTTTAAAAATCAAAAGTTGCATTTGTTAACATGAACTAAAAAATGAACAATTGTACTTTTATTAACTAACATTAATAAAGATTAATAAATGCTGAAATAATCTATACCTGTTCATGATACTTAATGCATTACAAATGGAACCTTATTGTAAAGTGTTACCGTTGCATTTTAAATATATATGAATATAATATATATTCTAATAAATATATCAATGTTTGTTTGCTCTCTAGTTTGAGAATGCCCCTCCCCCTAATGCAACCATTTGACAAGCCATAGCAATAGTTTGTTGAATAACAGAAGAGCCTGAATTTATGCCATCCATGACAGTGATGTCATCACATCACCTGTGACCTTTTAGAGAGGGGCGTCCGCAAGAGGTCAGAGGGTGATCTTGTGCGGCCTATCTGCTTGTTTTCTCTGCTCTACTGTTGGCAGGCCTCACCACATATTTTATTTCCTTCTTCTCTCCTTTTCTCATCTCACAGACACACACAGCTGAGACACTTCATTAAAAATGGATAAATACAAAGTGCAATAGGGATTTATATTACAGCAGACAGTTGCAGAGAAGCCCCGTGGGTGTATGATCTCACACACACACACACACACACACACACACACACACACACGAGCGTCTGGCTAACAGCTTTTATTCCCATGTTACTGCAGCCCATTTACAATGCAGCCAAGAGGATTTTCATAATTAAGTTAGTTACACTATTTATTCTGAGAGTCTTATCTGATTTTAGCAAGGACTAAAGAGAAAGAAAGATGTTTTTTATTACAACATGCACTTTTCTGATTTCCCTTTTAGACATTTATGGATTAATGGAATGTTGTCATTCAATGTTTGCTGAGACTAAACTATCTGCCACATACTGACCATCTGTGGACAAGCCAATAAAATGATCCAAGAGTCTGTGATAACTGTATTATACTTGGTCCCTGTTCTGGTGCCCGTTTGGACACATTACATTCTTTTGAATCTTTTTATTCAGCCGTGAAGAGGAGGCCTGTTCATCCACCTTCACTATATTCTACTCTGAAAACAGAGCAGTTGCAGTTGCCCAAAAGACTATCTGCACACCTAAGCCACACATAGAAATGTATGAATGTCATTGCATTAGATAACAACGTCTGAAACCAAATGTCATTTATTTAAATGAAAGATAGCACAAGCCCACATTTTAAGCAAAACATTCAAGGCAATCCATATGGTTTAAAATACTCACTGTTTCAAAAGTATCATAACAAGACATAAACAACATGTGTGTAAAAATTATTTTAGTGTGATAAAATCACTTTCTAACCTTTCCTGTGTAAAGTTATGACCAATTTTACAATTTAGAAATACAATACAATTGTACTGTAATGTCAACAAACACTAAAATAACTGTAAAATGACAATTTAAACAAATAATACACAAGTTTTAACAGAAGAATTAAAGCAAGTGCTTATATAAAATTAGAAGCTTCACATTTCTGTGTCTCAACTCTCCAAAAATTGCCCCCATTCACTTTCTTTGTAAGCGCCTCACTGTAACCTCTGTAAAGGAGGGATGTGTCGAAATAAATGTTTGTAGTAATCAACATTTATGCCACAAATGCTGTCGATTAAGCTAAAGGGATAGTTCACCCACAAATGAAAATTCTCTCCCAGATGTGTTTGACTTTCTTTCATCTGCTGAACACAAATGAAGATTTTTAGAAGACTATTTCAGCTCTGTTGGTCCATACAATGCAAGTGAATGGGTGCCAAAATTTTGAATCTCCAAAAAGCACATAAAGGCTTCATAAAAATAACACATTCCAATTATAATCCAACTCCAGTGTTTAAATCCATATTTTTCAGAAGTGATATGATAGGTGTGGGTGAGAAACAGATCAATATTTAAGTCCTTTATTGCATGATATTCTTCTCCCTGCCCACTAGATTCACCAAAAACACAAGATTAAGAATGTGAAAGTGATTTCTTTCTCACCCACACCTCTCCTATTGTTTCTGAAGACATTGATTTAACAACTGGAGTGAGAAATAATATTATTTTTGTAGTTTTAAAATGTTGGCATCCATTCACGGATCCACATTGCATGGATCAAAACAGCTGAGAAATTCTTCTAAAAATCTTCATGAACAGATGAAAGAAAGGCATAAACATCTGTGATGGCATACGGGTGAGTAAATGATGCGATAATTTTCATTTTTGGGTAAACTATTCCTTTAACTTGTACTGAACCTGGAACATTCCTTTAATGTGATGAACTACACTTGTGGTTACTCAGATCATAATTTTTTACAGGTGACACATATATTTAAAATATTTAGTTATTAATGCAATGATAATCAGACATTTTGAAGTATGTATCTTAAGTCTCCAAATACTTTTTGGGGCCAGGTTAGCTCTCCAAGATTTGGGATTTCATTAAGAGCAGAGAGACATGTCAAGCATTCAACACAGTAGGTGAACAGATGGGACAATATCTACTACAGCTATTTGAAGACAAGATCATATGGACCCTCAACCTGTTTTCATAGGAAAGAGAGGTCAGCCTATTCCCCATAAGCAACTTTGGGAACTCTGGTCTTGTCAGGACCTCCAAACCTGGTTGAAGTGCTTGCAGTCATACATGGTAATCAGGGGTGTGACCTTGGGTCTGTCTGCATGGTATCCGGCCCTGTTTAAGCATTCTGAACTCTTTTAGACTTGGCTGTGGGCCAGCAGGATCTATTAAACCCACTACTACAGTCCTGTCTCCTGTCAACCCTACTCCAAACAGAAACTTCCAGGTCTTTTCTACAGAATGGAAACATATGTCAGGATCACATGATCGTCTTTATGCTTTTCTGTAGTGTTCTAAAGATTACACAATGGTATTGTGTCAGTGGTTGCATATTTGTGGCTCACTGTTTTGCATCAGGTTTGAGTTCTCGGCCCAGGAAATGTTGGGTAGGAGAGTTTGCTTTCATAGCTTGGTTTGTGTCAGTTTCTAAGGCACAGGGGTTAACTAGACTTCCTCTGAATTTCTCTGAGATGAAAGCACATAGCTGTCATAACCCGTTTGAACAGCCACTGAGTTGGCGTGTTTGGCTAAACGGTATAACACAATAACAGGAATTCTTCTTTAGCTGAAAAGGTCTCTGCGGTCTATAAGTCAGAATGCTTTAACTTGAACTCTTAAGTAACTAGAATGAGTTTCCTTTCTCATGATTTCCCATGAGTCTTTGTTTCACTGTGTGGTCACAAATACACAGCAAATGAGTTGACCCATGATCTACTGAGCCAAAGTATAGAGTATCCATCATGAGAAATATTATTTATTTTTTCTCCCCTTTTCTCCCCAATTTGGAATGCCCAATTCACAATGTGCTCTAGGTCCTCGTGGTGGCGTAGTGACTCGCCTCAATCTGGGTGGTGAAGGACGAATCTCAGTTGCCTCTGCATCTGAGACAGTGAATCCATGCATCTTATCACGTGACTTGTTTAGAATGTTACCACGGATACATAGTGAATGTGGAGGCTTCACGCTATTCTACATGACATCCATGCACAACTTACCACGTGCCCCACCGAGCATGAACTACATTATTGTAACCACGAGGAGGTTAACCCAACGTGCCACTACCCTCCATAGCAACCAGGCCAATTTGGTTGCTTAGGAGACCTGACTGGAGTCAATCAGCATGGTAAGAAACATTACTTACCAAACTTTTCTTAATCATCCTTTCTTCTTTCATAGCCCTTTTTTTCCTGTAAACATTGCTCTTTAGAGATTTCAAGATTCTACAGAGTTGACAATGTGATTATATTGAGACGGTAAATTCTAAGGAAGTTTTCAAGCAACTATAATGCATATCTCTGATTTGTTGTCATTGGTTTTGTGGTGCTGTAGAGCTCATCGATGTTTCTTTCATGGAATGGGTGGTGTAGGGTTATGCAAACCATGTGACTCTGGCAATCGTCTGTCTTTGCCCCCATCTGGTCATTTCCCCTCTAATTCAAGTGGTTCTTTGCCTGACTCATGGGTTGAATGCTGTGTGGGAAGGAGAACGCAGCCTCTGTAGGGTAAAATTGGCTTTTTGTGGTTCATAAACAACATCTTAGTGCACAGTATGAAGGAAATCCATGATTTTTGGGTACAAATCCAAACATGCAAACACACACACTAATGAAATGTACAAAGGCCCCAAAAAATAATTAGCATACTTTTAAGTATAAGTCACACATATGAATAAATATATGAATGAACATACAGTGTCATATGAACAAATATAGGAATATATTTGTATTTGACAACAAAATCAAAAGTAGTGGCATTTAATTTTATTAACTTTCATGTTTTAACAAACATCTTTTTTCAAACCAAATCTTTGCATGGGGTTTGAATAGGCCTAGATTGAATAACACTGGCTTGTAAAGTTAACAAAATAAAGAAATCTTTCACGATATTCTCAAGATATCTGAAGATATCTGAATCAAAACAACCATCCATTAGTATTTCTACTGACACACATTTTGTTGCTCCAATAAAAATGTAGTAAAAATAAATATATTATTATTATTATTATTATTATTATTATTATTATTATTATTTTCAATCATGATTTTCATCCATTTTCCTCAATGGGTGCCTTTATCCTCAATATACTATACATTTGTTGAATATTATCTTTCAAGTATTATATCTGAATCTATTCCTATGAATAACAATAGTCAATGGTCCTATACATGTAACTTATAAGTCTGTTCAATAAATAATTTTGCTGAGTTTTTGTCTGTTTAGTACAATTATTGTCCACCCAGAGGCATGTGATACTGTAGTAGTCCTGTAGGGGACCTCCTGCAGATCTCACAAAATCATATATTTTCATGTACCAAGATACAATGGCATGTGAAAAAATCTTTATGCATATATTTGGAATAGAAACAAAAAGGGCTAAAACTAAAGTTTATTTATCATTTATAAGTTCAGTTTTAGGCAGTAAATGAAAGGGGGAACGGATTTTGAGATCAGAATCTTGTTTAGGTTTGTGTTTTTGTGTGTGTGAGTGTGTGTGTGTGCAACACAGTAAACTCTTCCCTTCATGTAGCTCTGCTTTTGATTCCAATCAGCTGTGGCCTGCTGTGAGATCAGAGGAATTAGTGGTAAATACATATTTCTGCTTTGATGTTTGGCTACAAAGAGGCCCAACTCAAACACTCAAAACTCAAACTCGTTGTTTCAAGTCCAATCAGAAGCTTTCCAGGTTCATTATCAAACAGAAACCCTAAATATCACACTAATGCCAAGCAGACACACTAATGGTACCTGGGAACAGGAATGATCGTAGCATGTATCAGATGCATTTTCACATGTTTCAATCGAAGTGAAATCATAACTATATTTTTTCAAGTTTTTAATGAAAAAGGGAAGAGGGCTTACCTAAAAGTGTCTGCCACATGGTAGGCTATTGTAGGTGGTCACTGGGGCATTGAAAAGTGGTTTCTTACACTCTGTCAACACCGGACATCTGTGTGCGTTAATGGCTTGAGGCTCGAAGTGAGCTTTCAAATGACGCAAATAACGCAAACAGATTAACTGTGAGCTCATGTAGACTTTAGAAATGTTTAAACTGGTGAATGGACCCTTTTCACATATTCTGGTTTGGAACACAGAAGTAAACTATAAATGTCTGTAGCGGTGAATAGAAGACCACAGCAAATATAATTTTTGCTTTCCCATTTGCTCCAACATCAATAGAATAACTTCACTATTACATTTGTACAACTTTACAAAAAATTGAGAGTGGTGGATTACGACAAATTAACTGTCACTCCCTCAGATCTTTAGGGTGGGTGAATCGTTGTTTCTCTTTCGGACCTGGGCAGGGGTGCCTCAATGATAATTTAGCAGTCTAACCAGAAATTGGGGAGCAAATTTTTACAATAGCTTAATTTAAGGTTGTAGTTAATCAAATCTTAGTCAAAACTAAAATGAATTGGTAACCAATGCAGAGAAGCTAAAGCTGGAGTAATATGATTAAAATACCTTGTTTGTGTCAAAATTCCAGCTGCAGAATTTGCACTATTTGTAGCCATGCTAAAGTGTGTTGATTTAAAGTTTAAAACAGGGCATTACAATAATCAAGACAAGATGAAATAAAGCATGAAGCTTCTCTGTATCTTTGAAACTCAAGACATGTCTCACCTTATAAATGTTCTTTAACTGATACAAATAAAGAATTAACTAACTTCCTGATGTGATATTCAAAATTTAAATGAGTATCAAAATAGATTCCAAAATGATTCACCACCTGCTGATTATTTGGGACCACCTGACTAATTGCTGACTCGATCTGACTTTTTTAGAATCATTGCAATTATACTAACCTCTGTTTTATCAGTATTTAACTGAATAAAATTACATACAATTTTGTATATTTAATATACAAGCTTGAAGAACATTTAAATTAGTCAGATCATTGGGATTCAACAACAAATACAATTGCCGGTCATCTGCATCTAAAGGAAAATTATGTATTTTTGAATCACAGCACCATGCGGAAACATTCTGTATATATAGAAAACAACATTGGCCCAAACAGGGATCCTTGCAGAACACCACAATTCATTTTTAAAGATGAGGACATCTCATCTCCGACAGATACTTCAAATTTCCTATTCATGAAGTTGGAAACAAACCAGTCTAAAGCCGCCCCAGATATTCCCACCCATCTCTTCGATGTCTCAGTTAAAATGGAATCAAACAACACTAAAATTGTGCAATCTCCAGTATCCTCTGCCATCAACAAATCATTGGTCACCCACAGAAGGGCAGTTTCTATACTGCGGTTTTCTCTAAAACCTGACTGAATTTTCTCAAAAATCTTGTTATCCTTCTCTACCTCCAGTAGTTGCTTAGCTCCAGCTTTTTCTAATATATTATAGATGAAAGGTAATTTTGAGACTGGTCTATAGTTATTCACAACCAAAGGATCTAATGAGGGCTTCTTCAGAAGTGGTTTAGATATTGCAGTCTTTAAGTCCACTGGAACACATCATGACACAAGCGAGCAATTTACCATAGCCAACAAAGAAGGGTCAAAAGTCCCAATAACTTCCTTGAAAAGTCTTAAAGGAACATCATCTGTATGGCAACTAGATGGTTTCAACTGATGTACAATTGAATACAGATCTTTGTCTGAGATAGGTGAGAAAGAATCCAACAAACTTTCACATACATGGTAACAGAGGTATAATTGATGCTGTAGACTCTGCCATGCATGTATAATATTTGATAAGTAAAATCATTTTGTTTCAGATGGATGGGAGAATACACATTTTTCAGGATCAACCACTGGGTGGCACAGTGATGATTATGATTGCCGTTGGACATTCTGTTCTCCATAAGAAGCAATGTAAAAACTTCCAAAACGAGTAATCCAGATGGAGAAATGTAGCATTTGATTGTTAGATGGAGTAAAATGTAGTTCAGGCTCAAACTGTGCAGTTGAATGTAATCAGTTGAATGTTATATCAACTCAAAGTAGTTAATGATAATAACGTTGCTAACCTTGGGCCATTGCTTCATTTCATCTATTCACTTATGTCAGATGAGGCACTTTCAAAAGATTCTCATCGATATGGAGTCACATGCTTTCTAATTTGGCAATAGTTCTACAAATTTAATAAGTTAAATATCATATTTCCAATAAAGTCACCAGACCGGCATACAAAAACAGGCTTCTGTTATGAAAAAAGGGAATAAAGTGGCAGGAGTAGATCTGCAGAGCGTCAGCATCTGTTGGTGCCCAGTTTGAAGGTAAATCTATTCGCCCCCTTGAGAACTGAGGTTTGTTCCCACCATGGTAATGTAAGAACGCATGTTAAACATGCTCAACCAGACTGCGCATTGCCAATGCGGTGGGGAAACACTTGCATATGTAGTCACGAACAGTACATACGTATAATATGTTTCATCTTTCAGTTAGATTGCTAAGAAAAGTAATAGCACACCTTTCCTCAAAAAGCTGCATGACTTCAGGTATCATTTATTCCAATTGCCCAAATGGCACAGGATGAGTTATGCTCATCATTTTAATAATTTTGCTCAAATTCCTAACTCCAATTATGGGTAATAGTAATATGCAGGTATTGATTCTGGCCTTAGGAAACACCACTATTTATAATGTAAATGAATCAAGATCTAATATCTGTTTTTACTCTTTGTGTGCTATGAAGAGCTTTGAGCCTCTATTGCTTGATGATTTTTTTTTTTTTGTTTTTTTGTTTTTTTTGGTCAGTGGGTTCTGGAATGTTCCCGCTCAGTGAAATAGAGCTGGGATCCCATGTGGTTGTGGTTTGGGCTCTGGGTTGATCGCTGAGTGTTGGAGATGCAGGATGGAGGAAATTACAGCAGCTTCCTGCAATATGGTGCTTTTAGAGCCACCAGGTATACACACACACACACAAACACACACACACAAACTATATTTATTATTACCATTAGTTAAATCAAGCTTTCAAGTAAAACATACAAACCACACATACACATCCGGCATAACTGTACAAGAGACTTGAAGTGCACATGCAAACATGAGCACACACACACACACACACACACACACATATGTTGGTGCAGCTATCCTTATGAGGACTCTTAATAGACATAATGATTTTATACTGTACAAACTATAGATTCAATACCCTACCCCTAAATCTAACCCTCACAAAAAAACAGCATTTTTTACATTTTCAATAAACCATCATTTAGTATTTTTTTTAAGTTATTTACATTTTTTCTTCTATACTTTAGTCATGCAATTGATTAGTGTATTTGTGAGGTTTTTATTCATTTTTTTTTATTATTATTATCTCTGTCTTGTTATTGTATTGTTTGTGCACTGGAAGCTTATGTCACCAATATAAATTCATTATATGTGCAAGCATGCTTGGCAATAAAGCTCATTGTGATGATGAAAATACTGGATTCAGAGATGGAGCTCTTTTGCCATCTGCTGGTAACTTCCAGGAAGTGAACGAGTTGTTGAACATTACAGGTGCTTATTCTACGTGGTGTGAAAACTTTATTTGAGATTTCAGTATAAATTATGTAAAATTATAATATAGTCTTGTCATTGACACACTTTATTTATTATTATTATTAATAATAATAATGTTTTACACTTAAATATCCTATATATTTATAAAATAAACATGAACTGGGGTCTTAAAGTCTGAGATAGCGTTAATTATCTGGGATTTGAAATACAACTGAAACCTGCAAAAAAGTTATGATGTAAATGAATAAACAATATGAAAGATTCTGATTATAGGTAGACCAATTCATAAGGCCATAAAATCCATTCAGATTGAATAGTAAAATATATACATACATACATATAGTGTGTGTGTTCATGATTATACTACATTGTGGGGACCAAATGTCCCCCTCAAGGATAGTAAAACCTTGTGTGGCCCAGCCAGTGGTGCCCACGAGGGAAATGGCTTATTAAACATACTAAACGATTTTATTTTTAGTTTTTTTAAATGACAAAAATGCATATTGATATTAACAGAATGAGCTGTCAGGTTCAGCCAATGCCAGTTTGGTTTTGTTGAATCGAATAAGCCATTAGACTAATCACTTTCAGAAAAATACTAAGGCTACCACAGTATCGCAGCTCACTATACGCATATTACGTAGATAATCCCTACGTGAGCACCGAGGGGCGCACCAGAATCTACACCGGCTGCCCGTACACGCATACGTCATACAAGGACCCTGTAGCATTCGCAGTACACATTATCGCCCCGCCCTTGCACTTTGCTCGCCTTCTCCACGTTACCAGGGTAATGCCATGGTACTGAATGATTGATCATATTCATATTTCATGATACTGTCATGGTACTCTAAGGCACTTTAAAAAATACCATGGTTTTACTATGACACATGTCATAAACATGGTCTGAGGTAATGGGGCGTAGATTCCGGATGTAACCCTCCCAATGATCAAAACAAGCAAGTAGCCCCCCCCCCCCCCCCCCCCCCCTTTTTTATAGTAAGTTAAGCATTTAATAATCATATCTGTCCCTGCTAAGGTCTGTGCTCATCACTAATATTACATCACCAATTCATTAGTTCGGTTGAGAGTGCGATCCCTGTAATGATATCATATTTCTGAAATAGGCTATATCAAATTCGTGTCTGTTAAACTAAAAATGGATGGAAAGACACATCTTGGAGGAAATAAATAACAGGAACTTTTAGTGTATTTTTCATCGTATGCATTTTTCTTTAAAACGAACATAATTTAAATGATATCCACAATATCAGAAATAGCGCATGAACGTGAATCGCGATATCTGCCTTCGATCTCGAAGGTGTCTGATCCTCAACGAGAAGTGAGAATTGTCCGACTTGACAGCACGTATTTCACTCCTCCACTGACTGCAGCCATAATCTCTCGTCAACTTTCTAAGCGAGTCGTTTGGCATCTCAAACGAGCACACTCCACAATACATAAAACAGTAAATAAACTAAAACTTTTGTGATAGTGAAACGTCACTAGATGTCACTGTCGTGCAAGTCATCAGGCGTCTGAGTCGTATTTTAGTCCATACTGGCGCTTTCCCTTACATTTGTATTATGTGCAGTCCTACACTAATTTATGCCATTAGCCTAATGTTAGTTATTTGGACATTATTTTTCAATTTATTAACCGAGTTTATTGCTCTGCCAGCGAAGAGCAGGTACGTAAAACCCCCGTACGACCAAAAAAAACAAACAAAAAAAAACAAATTGGGGGTACTCGTTTGCTGCTTGTTTATTTTTTTTGGAGCAGCTGTTCTCAAACTGCACATCTAAGTAACAAATCGACGTTCTCACGATAACTCACTTCTGACGTCAAAAAGCTTATTGGCGCGAAATTACCATCGAAAGAATGCATGGGGAAACTGTCTGTTAATTAACAAACCGAATAGAGTTAATTAGCCTACTGTAGACTTAACAAAAATGGACACTTGGTTAAAGATGGGCAACTGAAAAGATTAGCTTTTTTTTCTGCCCAGAGATCATCTAAACATCTAAAATGGCTGATAACTATTAATGAGTAACCGTCACAGTTTTGAAGAACTTCAGGCCAATCCACCACACTGAAGAAGGTAAACAACAGAATACAAGAAGAAAGTTTAAATGATTGCAGGAATGGATTGAGAAACAATGCAACTAATCATCCTTGTGGATTATTAGGCTACCAGTAGTTCTTACTCCGAAAGGAGCCAAAACCAAAGAAACATCCAGTGAGCGGCAGTTCTGTGGTTCTGTTGATGAAAGGGTCAACAGAGAATGGTCAGACTGGTTCGAACTGACAAAGTCTATGGAAAACAGATAACCACTCTGAACAATTGTGGTAAGAAGGATATCATCTCAGAATACTATTCTAAAATGCGGATTGGCACTGTTTTGGCGACATGAGGGGGACTTGCACAATATTAGGCAGATGGTTTTAATGTTGTGTGTGTGTGTGTGTGTGTGTGTGTGTGTGTGTGTGTGTGTGTGTGTGTGTGTGTATATAATCTATATACACAGTTGAAGTCAGAAGCTTACATACACCTTAGCCAAATACTTTAAACTCTGTTTTTCAAAATTCCTGACATTTAATTGTAGAAAACTTTCTCTGTCTTAGATCAGTTACTTTATTTTAAGAATGTGAAATGTCAGAATAATAATAGAGAGAATTATTTATTTCAGCTTGAATTTATTTTCATGAAATACAGTGGTTCAGAAGGTTTCATCCACTTTGTTAGTGTTTGGTTGAATTGCCTTTAAATTGTTTAACTTGTGTCAAACGTTTTAGGTTGTCTTCCACAAGCTTTCTCACAATAAGTTGCTGGAATTTTGGCCCATTCCTCCAGACAGAACTGGTTTAACCGAGTCAGGTTTTTTGGCCTTCTTGATAGCACACAATTTTTCAGTTCTGCCCACTAATTGTCTATCGTATTGAGGTCAGGGCTTTGTGATGCCGATTCAAATACATTGACTTTGTTGTCCTAAAGCTATTTTGCCACAACTTAAAAGGTATGCTTGGGGTTATTGTCCATTTGGAAGAACCATTTGTTACCAAGCTTTAAATTCCTGGCTGATGTTTTGAGATGTTTCTTCAATATATCCACATAGTTTTCCTTCCTCATGATGCCATCTATTTTGTGAAGTGCACCAGTCGCTCCTGCAGCAAAGCACCCCCACAACATGATGCTGCCACCCCCATGCTTTACGGTTGGGGTGGTGTTCTTCAGCTTGCAAGCCTCACCCTTTTACACATAACATAACAATGGTCATTATGGCCAAACATTTAAATTTGTGTTTTATTAGGCCAGAGAACCTTTCTCCAAAAAGTAAGGTCTTTGTCCCCATGTGCACTTGCAAACTGTTGTCTGGCTTTTTTATGGCAGTTTTGGAGTTGTGGCTTCTTCCTTGCTGAGCAGCCTTTCAGGTTATGTCAATATAGGACTCGTTTTACTGTGGATATAGATACTTGTCTACCTGTTTCCTCCAGCATCTTCACAAAGTCCTTTTGCTGTTGTTCAGGGATTGATTTGCACTTTTCACACCAAATTACATTCATCTCTAGGAGACAGAATCTAGGAGACGCTCCTTTCTCAGCTGTATGATGGCTGCATGGTCCCATTGTGTTTATTCTTGCATACTAATGTTTGTACAGATGAACGTGGTACCTTCTGGCATTTGGAAATTGCTCACAAGGATGATCCAGACTTGTGGAGGTCCACAAATGTTTTTCTGAGAAACGGCTTTCTCTAGAAACTCATCAGTCAATCATCGTCTTGAGGAATGAAGGCTATACAATGCTTGAACATTTCAAACGAAGGTGTACACTACAGTCTTTAAAGAGACCATCAACTTCTTGATATTCTAGACTCAAAACTCAAGGTATTTGTAAAAAAAACCTTAAAACTGTAAAAAAACTAATTAATATTGTGTAAAGTCAATCATAATTTTTTTTTTAAATTTGTGAAAAGAAATTGGACTCAACGATTACATTTCTATGAACTTGACACATTTGTAAAAGATTATTTTTATCACCTCAAATTGCTTCTAGATTTATTATGTATTCTAGGGTGATGGCTAAATATGTATTTCTGCGATTGCTTGTGTTTTAGCAGATGTGTGAATCTTTCAGGTAGTGTCAGGACAATTATTATTACTTTTTGTACTCTACATTTATTCATCATTATGCTAAATCTTCACTCATGAACTTCATCACACAAAAAGAGCCAAAAATGTGTGGCATGATCAAAAAGATATAGTGCCACGTTAAAAAAAAAAATGTCTCATTCATAAGAAAAGAGCTTGCAAAAACGTCCCACATTAAATTCCGCTTGACTAACTTGACAATAAAGTTACATTGCCAATATTATCTCCCGTTAGTGGTGTGTACTGTATGTAAAGACATATGCTCCACTTTGGTGTTGTCCAGCACATCATTTTGTTACTTTCCTTACAAATTATTCTCAAAATATTACAATTTATTATCATAAATTTTGACTTTATTCTCAAAACAATGTGACTTTGATCTAATAAAACTATGATTTTATTTTTGTAATTTTTACTATATTCTTGAAACATGACTATTCTCGAAATCTTAATTTCTATTTTTGTTTTTACTTGGCTCTAAAACGCCACTGTATTATATACATTCTTTTTTATATTAATTTATCATATATTCATTTTTATTTGAAATGTCTTTATTATTGTTTTTGTTTTCAACCTTATCAAATAAATAAGAAAAAGAGAAAATGCATCAGAATTAATATAAAAGTAACATACTTCACAGTGAATATGTAACTATAATTTGTTGCAACTCTTTCCCATAATGCATCTGTTTTGGGACTTTTGAGGCCCAAAGGCATTACTTGACCTAATAAAACCTTTTCTGGAATTTTCCCCCAAAGCATCAATCCCATAGGAGCATCCAGCTTTTGTAGAGTGACCCCCATGAATGTAAACGCAATATGGTCACAGCCTTGCGCTAGGTGGGGTGGGTTTGTTTTCAAATACTTAATTCAGTTTGTCACCTTCATTCAGGGGGTTCTGAGTGCCCTAATTTGTGTTAATGAGGGGTAATAAAGTCATAGTCCCTCATATTAGTGCCAGGGGAGGGAAAGTAAAAGAGAAGTGGGGGCTGACTGCTCTTTTCTTTCCACCTATCCATCGCTCCTTTTCGTCAAACCCAGAAAGCCTTGATGCTTTATCCCTGGTTCTGTCCTCCCGTGCGACTCGCCTCCATTGTTCCTCTAATTAGATCTCTTTTGTTGGGTTAGTGCCGACGCCATCTGCTCTGCTGTCAGGAGCATGGTTGGTCTTGGGTAGGGCATTGTCACGGTGAATCCCCCCACTTGCCTCTCCCCACAACGGGCTACAAAAGAGCTGGCGTGTCCCTGACGCTTTCGCATAAGGGTCCTTTCACACTTGATGGAATTAGGAAGAGATTGATGTCTCTATGGTCAGAGGAGACCATCAGATATATGTAGAATTGCATTCTGGACAAGCAGCGCACCTTATTTTGAAGGACTACGCTGAGATCTTCGCTTAGAGAGAGAGTGTGTGTGTGCGAGAGGAGTTAGGGAACGTTATTGTTGGCTTTTGGCTGGTCATGTTAAAGAAAACAACAGTTAGATCTCACGCTGCACGTGTCAGCTGTTGCATTGGATAAACTAAATGTCAGGAAGTCTTTTGAGCTGTCTAAACATTGTTTTCAGAGCTATCCAAACTTGTGTAAAAGTGAGGTCAGAAATCTCGCCTGAACACGAGAAACGTGCTTAAATATATCCCATATGAAAAGCAGAGCTGTATTAGCCCCTTTCTCTGCACTACGTCTTAGGCATCTCAAAGTATACGCAACCATCATTTATTGTGGCAAATCAATAAAACATTTCCAGGCATTGCTATTAAGTGTTAGTTCACCCAAAAAATGACATTTTTCTCATAATTTACTCACCCTCATGCCATCCCAGATGTGTATGACTTTCTTTCTTCAGCAGAACACAAATAAAGATTTCTAGAAGAATATTTCTGCCTCGTAGGTCCATACAATGCAAGTGAATGGTGACCAAAACTTTGAAGCTCCATAAAGCACAAAGGCAGCATAAAAGTAATCCATACGACTCCAGTGGTTAAATCGAAGATTTATAGTAAAAAAAAATCTTAAATATTTATCTGTTTCTTAGCCACAACTATCATATTACTTCTGACGTTTTTATGCTGTCTTTATGGAGCTCCAAAGTTTTGGTCACCATTCACTTGCATGGTATGGACCTACAGAGCTGAAGTTCTCTTCTAAAAATCGTTTTCTACAGAAGAAAGAAAGTCATACACATCTCTTGAATTTTCATTTTTGGGTGAACTATTCCTTTAAAGGTTTACAAATATAAAATTATACATTTGTAACAATATTCCGGCACATTAGAGGGATTTAAGAGCAGTTATGGTCTGAGAATGTTGGGGGATGTTGGTCTACAGTCTGTAGGTGGCAGTGTGGTCTTGCCCACATCCATTACCAACATGCAGCTTGTGCAACATGAACTGACCACTGAGGTACTGTACTGAAGGACATGCAATCCAAACAGCTATAAGTTGAGAAATGTGTGATGCATGAGAGAATGGAATAGAAACAGGAAGCCAGAGAAGGAGTGAGGTGGAATAAACTGCTGTGAACATGCAGGGAAGAGCTGTGATAGTGTCAGATCCATCATGTTTGCCGTTGTATAAGTCACATCAGATCATCTAACAACATTTATACAGATCGTATCGAGAAATGTCATCTAAAGGAAGCAATATTTGGCACCTTAATGTGCAAGCCATTTTTTTTATTTTAAGAGGCCAATAGGTAAATGAAGGTTTCTGAATTTCATTATTTCAAATTATGCGTAAACTCAACAGAGCACATTTAACTCTGTTTTTCAGCTCGTCCATTCTCTAAAGAACAAAAGAAAAAAAAGATGTAAGTGAGAGTATTTTTATGTTGTCATCTCATTGTGAATAGACTTTTAGAGGACCATAATCAGAATGGTGTGACAATTCAGCTCTTCATTGTGGTGTAACCTTATGGTGTAAAAGGTTTTTTCATAGGGGTGGATGATACATTTTTTTTTTTTTTTTCTCTTCCTTAACGATCCGTTTCAAGATGACGATTCAAAATAATCACTATTCGATATAACTACACTTAAATGTCAAAGTATGAAATAATTTTTATTTATTTTTATGTTTGAGCAAAATGCACATTATAATTTCTCATCATAATAAATTCTCTAATACAAAATGTACATACTCAAAGTTAAAATAATAAGAGTTTCTTATATCGATTATAGAAAAGATTACAAACATATAAACCTGCAAAATATTTGACAAAATTTAGGCAGATCAAGTGCAGGTCAAGCAATAGAACTAAACAGAACCTGTCATGAAAAATACAATGGGTTGCATTCAATACTTATATAAAACACGCAAGGGACAGCATGTTTTTCCCTGAAGGTCAGACATTTTTGCAAGGAAGAGGAATTTGTGTGTATGTGTGTGTGTGTGTGTGTGTGTAAAATATTGTATATTTATACAAAAAAAACTAGTATTATTGCATATTTGCTTTTAAAAAAAAAATATAGATGAAATATTACCAATGAACTTCCATTGTAAGCTAATGTAACCCAGCTTTTTTTATTTTTTTAAAGAAAAATGATTTTTCGTGGAAATCAACATTATGCCATAAACACCGTTGATTGAGCTTAACTTGTATGGAACCCGGAATATTCCTTTAAAGAGAAACTCTAAATTGATGCTAAAAGAGTGATAATAATAAAAACAAAAGTACATCCAAGACCTTGAAAATCACTTCTGTAAAATATATTATAGCATTAGAGGGGAAATGAGTGTAATGGGAAAGGAATGGTACACTCCATGCATAACACACATAAACGGTCAGAAAAGGCAGACAAATTTAGCTCCATCTATTCTGTAACCTGTTTGAAAAGAAAAAGAAAAAAAAAAACACCTCTTGCAGATTTTACCCTTGGTTGACCATCACTCCACCACACCCCCACCCCTTTCAGGCCTTGGTGGTCCACTGCTCACAGGGTTAAAATAAACGCTAGCAGTGAACCATATTGCGTTCCCTCCTCTAATCTCTCCTTATTCACAGGCGCGTAATTGGTAGTCAATTTGCACTCCCCCTTCACCCATTGTGTTGTATTTCCCTCTGACAGAGTGCGGAAGATAAATGACCCAACCGTGCCAGAGCGACTGCAGCTCGCCGAATACAGGCACCCTAAATTCATTACGCAATTTCCTCTTGTCCTGCTCTCCAAAAGCGAATGAGGGAGAGAATAAAGGAACGAAGATGAAGAAAACAGTCAGATGGTCTTTGTAAATGAGGGGGAAAAGAGAAAGGAAGAACAGATGCAAAACGACAGAGGGGAGTGTTACTTTTGAGCGCATTGAAGGAGAATCTGTTTGAACCATTTGAACAGAATTATCACCCCTTTTCCAAGATGAACGCCAATTAAAAGGAATATTCCGGCTTTTATAAGTTATGCTCAATCAACAGCATTATTTAGCTGCATATCATTGATTTACACACACACATGCACACACAAACTAATACCTCCTTATTAAAAAATGGCATTAAGAGTGAGACAAAATAAAAGTGAATGGGGCCAGTACATTTGCGTTGAAATATACTGTTTCAAAAGTATAGCTACAAGATGTTACCATTATACAGTGAGGAAAATAAGTATTTGAACACCCTGCTATTTTGCAAGTTCTCCCACTTAGAAATCATGGAGGGGTCTGAAATTGTCATCGTAGGTGCATGTCCACTGTGAGAGACATAATCTAAAAAAAAAAATCCAGAAATCACAATGTATGATTTTTTAACTATTTATTTGTATGATACAGCTGCAAATAAGTATTTGAACACCTGAGAAAATCAATGTTAATATTTGGTACAGTAGCCGTTGTTTGCAATTACAGAGGTCAAACGTTTCCTGTAGTTTTTCACCAGGTTTGCACACACTGCAGGAGGGATTTTGGCCCACTCCTCCACACAGATCTTCTCTAGATCAGTCAGGTTTCTGGGCTGTCGCTGAGAAACATGGAGTTTGAGCTCCCTCCAAAGATTCTCTATTGGGTTTAGGTCTGGAGACTGGCTAGGCCACGCCAGAACCTTGATATGCTTCTTACAGAGCCACTCCTTGGTTATCCTGGCTGTGTGCTTCGGGTCATTGTCATGTTGGAAGACCCAGCCTCGACCCATCTTCAATGCTCTAACTGAGGGAAGGAGGTTGTTCCCCAAAATCTTGCAATACATGGCCCCGGTCATCCTCTCCTTAATACAGTGAAGTTGCCCTGTCCCATGTGCAGAAAAACACCCCCAAAGCATGATGCTACCACCCCCATGCTTCACAGTAGGGATGGTGTTCTTGGGATGGTACTCATCATTCTTCTTCCTCCAAACACGGTTAGTGGAATTATGACCAAAAAGTTCTATTTTGGTCTCATCTGACCACATGACTTTCTCCCATGACTCCTCTGGATCATCCAAATGGTCATTGGCAAACTTAAGACGGGCCTTGACGTGCTGGTTTAAGCCGGGGAACCTTCCGTGCCATGCATGATTTCAAACCATGACGTCTTAGTGTATTACCAACAGTAACCTTGGAAACGGTGGTCCCAGCTCTTTTCAGGTCATTGACCAGCTCCTCCCGTGTAGTTCTGGGCTGATTTCTCACCTTTCTTAGGATCATTGAGCTCCCACGAGGTGAGATCTTGCATGGAGCCCCAGTCCGAGGGAGATTGACAGTCATGTTTAGCTTCTTCCATTTTCTAATGATTGCTCCAACAGTGGACCTTTTTTCACCAAGCTGCTTGGCAATTTCCCCGTAGCCCTTTCCAGCCTTGTGGAGGTGTACAGTTTTGTCTCTAGTGTCTTTGGACAGCTCTTTGGTCTTGGCCATGTTAGTAGTTGGATTCTTACTGATTGTATGGGGTGGACAGGTGTCTTTATGCAGCTAATGACCTCAAACATGTGCATCTAATTTAGGATAATAAATGGAGTGGAGGTGGACATTTTAAAGGCAGACTAACAGGTCTTTGAGGGTTAGAATTCTAGCTGATAGACAGGTGTTCAAATACTTATTTGCAGCTGTATCATACAAATAAATAGTTAAAAAATCATACATTGTGATTTCTGGATTTTTTTTTTTAGATTATGTCTCTCACAGTGGACATGCACCTACGATGACAATTTCAGACCCCTCCATGATTTCCAAGTGGGAGAACTTGCAAAATAGCAGGGTGTTCAAATACTTATTTTCCTCACTGTACATGTTCAAAAAACAAGAGAATGGCACACTGTGCGGTGGTAAAAAAAACATCAGGTATTCAAGGCCTATATAAACTCACACCTGACAGTGTGACAGACAAGCAAACAATTATCCAATGAGGACATACAGAGTCAATTATCCTATCTAAAACAATCAACAGTGACCTACAATAAATATCATACAACACCACCAATAATACCAATCTTAATACTAATATCACAGCATCAACAATGTATTACAAAGGCAAATGGTGTGGTGGTGGCGTAGTGGCTAGAGCACAGAGCTGCTAATCAGAAGGTCGCTGGTTCGAACCCCATGGCCACCACCATTGTGCCCTTGAGCAAGGCACTTAACTCCAGGTTGCTCCGGGGGAATTGTCCCTGTAATTCTCTTTGGATAAAAGCGTCTGCCAAATGCATAAATGTAAATGAAACTAAACAATTAACAATGTAGATTCAAGATTTTCAAGCTAATTAAGTATAAACCAGTAACATAAACAAACCAACATATAACCAAACATTACACTTAAGCATGTTACATTGCAAATAGGTTCATAATATTCAAGCATGTAAAGCATAACAAAAATAATATCAAATACATTTCACAGAAAAAGTTTGAAATCAAAACCTAAAGGAAGCAATTTTGGACGGAGAGCATTAAGTGTATAAATATAAAACACCTCTCTGTAAGAGGAGTTTGTTGACATCATCTCTTCTTCTAGATGTCTTAACCTGTTCAATTCCTGTGTATCGAAGAGTAGACAAATTATGCTTGAACAGCAATGGAGTTTTTTGATCATTTAGTCGAATGTTGCTTCCATGTTCGGCATTATGTGTTTTTAAACTCTGTGTTTTTCCAAAGTAAGCCAAACCACACAGACACTTTATCACTAAATAGTTTGTATTACATGAAGACTTCTTTTATTTTAGTTGTTTATAAATAAAAAAAAAAACAGATAAAATCCAATTTTACATGGTCTTCCAATGAAATTCCAGTTCAATTGAATACGTCGCATTTGTAGTTCTTAGGAAACATATAAAAAACAATGTACTGATTCGACCCATAGGTTTCAGCATAGTGTTGCACCAGCTGTACTCAAGATCTCACTTGATTTAAGGCATAAAGTTCACTCTAAGGGCTTAGTAACTACTAGTTAATTTTTAACTAAGTCAGTGCTTAATTTGGTTACACCTCCTGTTCTAAAGGCAAGACTTAATGTCTAGGTTACTATTGTAACCTCCGTTCCCTGATGAAGGGAACGAGACGTTGTATCGAAGAAGCAACACTAGGGATCTCTCTTGAGAGCCTTGCGCATCTCTGAACTTGAGAAAAGGCCAATGAAAAATTGGCAGATAGAATTTGCATGTCCCGCCCCCAAACATACGGGTATAAAGGGAGGGAAATGATAACATATTTCCCTTAGCCATAACAGTAGCTCGGTTCAGCGTCGTGGCTGGGAGGACACAACGTCTCATTCCCTCCATCAGGGAACGGAGGTTACAATAGTAACCTAGACACTCCCCGTCTGTCGCTCACTTTGACTTTGTGTCAAAGAAGCGACACTAGGGGTCCATATTTAATCTTTAATAACCGTTAGATTGGTTTCATGTTGAAGTAGTAAGTGATTTACATAATGTTTTCTCCCATAAATATAAACTTCATCATATATGTCGAAAGGAGCGAAGCTTGTCAACCAAAACATGAGCATATTGATGTCATTAAATGAGTCTGCTTTTTCATTCCATCCGTTACTCCTGGTCAGAGGGTTCCTTAAATATTTAGTTGATACGTAGGATTGTTCTACCTATGTTTAGTGGTGAAACTTTCACATATTTAGTAGTGCATAAATTGTGGCTTAGTGCCCATTTATGCTACAACAAGGCTAAGTTGTAACTAAGGGTGTGTTCACACTTGTAGTTCGGTTCTCTTGGTTCTCTTTAGTCCGGACCAAAAAAGAAAATGATACATTTAGTCCTGGATCGCTTAGCGTTCACGCTGGCATTTTTAACACCTAAAGATACGAAACAAAAGGCATCAGTAAAAAGTCACAACCTTATTGGACAGATTTTATTACGTATATTTGCCAATGGCAGAACTTGCCGAACATCCAAAACAATGCTGGCTGCTGGGATAAATGCTCTCGTTGGATTTATATGGTGGTATTTTTACCAGCTGAGAACAAACAACAAGCTAATAAAATGTGTTAAGGAGTCAAAACAGCGCCAGGAATTCCTCTGTTGCACACACAAACATAGGACGGCTGATAGCAGTCATTACATATCAAAACGAATGCCTCAACAGAAAATGACTTGAGTCTAAAAACAATCGCTTGTCCTGTATAATTCACTATTCTCCTTTAGGTAAAGAATTTGAACAAATTGTATGTAAACATTGGCTTGTTCTCAGCTCTGATCCTGTAATGAATAGTTTCTGTAAGGATCCCTCACGAATAGTATACAAGCGTGCACCCAATACACAACAATTTGTTGTTAGGGCTGATCAATCACCTGAATGCTCGGTACACTCCTTTTCTGTCCCTGACGGCAACTGTAGATGTGGACAATGTGCCCAATGTAATATTCACAACAAAATGTCATTTTTTTAGTCATCCCTATTTGGGTAAACTACAAAAAATAAAAGAAGTCTTCATGTAATACAAACTATTTAGTGATAAAGTGTCTGTGTGGTTTGGCTTACTTTGGAAAAACACAACAGAGTTTAAAAACGCATAATGCCGAACATGGAAACAACATTCGACTAAATGATCAAAAAATTCCATTGCTGTTCAAGCATAATTTGTCTACTCTTCGATACACAGGAATTGAACAGGTTAAGACATCTAGAAGAAGAGATGATGTCAACAAACTCCTCTTACAGAGAGGTGTTTTATATTTATACACTTAATGCTCTCCATCCAAAATTGCTTTATTTAGATTTTGATTTCAAACTTTTTCTGTGAAATGTATTTGATATTATTTTTGTTATGCTTTACTTGCTTGAATATTATGAACCTATTTGCAACGTAACATGCTTAAGTGTAGGCTAATGTTTGGTTATATGTTGGTTTGTTTATGTTACTGGTTTATACTTAATTAGCTTGAAAATCTTGAATCTACATTGTTAATTGTTTAGTTTCATTTACATTTATGCATTTGGCAGACGCTTTTATCCAAAGCGACTTACAGAGCCCAAAGAGAATTACAGGGACAATTCTCCCGGAGCAACCTGGAGTTAAGTGCCACTACGCCACCACCACACCATTTGCCTTTGTAATACATTGTTGATGCTGTGATATTAGTATTAAGATTGGTATTATTGGTGGTGTTGTGTGATATTTATTGTAGGTCACTGTTGATTGTTTTAGATAGGATAATTGGATACTTGTTTGCTTGTCTGTTACACTGTCAGGTGTGAGTTTATATAGGCCTTGAATACCTGATGTTTTTTTACTGCCTGACAAAGACCCATCTGGTCAAAACATTGTTGTTGTCTTTTCTATTAACCTTTTAAGCATCCTGCAATATTTGCCAAAAACGCCTAAAAAAGGCCTACCCAAATTAAAATGCATGCTGTTCTTGAACCCTTTGGAGTATATGCATGCTTTTGGTCTCTTTTGAAAGGGGAGGCTTTGAGGTTTGTTCCTAAATAGTCAGAATCACTGGAAGTCTTACTTGTATTGAGTAATAGAACTTTGAACACACTCAAAAAGGGGAAATAAAATTCCGCCTACATTTTTTTTTTTTGTAAAAAGATGCCTGCAGATAACTACAGCTGGGAGGACATAGCTGGAAAACACAATTAGATCACAGCATGAAGCCTTACCAAACCCAATTTAAAATGTGATAACAATACATTAGAAAATGAGTGTTTTTACACATATTTATCTAAGTGTATGTATAGGCGCTTTCCAAAAAAGGCCACCTGGAGACTCCAAATGACCCTTTGTAACCACAGACACATAAAATGATGCTATTCTTGAATGCTTTACTGTACAGTCATAATTTTTATTGGCATAAACACATTAGTGTTTTTTTTTTCAATTCTTGAAAACAAACTTTCTACAAATAAAGAGACAAAACAAGTTCAAACACTTTAATATTAGAACTCACTATAAATTTATATAAAAAAGATATATATATACAAAAAAAAAACGGAGAAAGTTTGTTTTCAAGAATTGAAAAAAAAACCCACTGTGTTTATGCTTCAGTTACTATGTGTCAGCAATAATTGGCAGTGAATCTGAATAAGGAATATATTAGCTCTAAGTGTAACCTTTCATTAGAGCCCAAAATTATGACTGTACAGTAAAGCATTCAAGAATAGCATCATTTTATATGTCTGTGGTTACAAAGGGTCATTTGGAGTCTCCAAGTGGCCTTTTTTGGAAAGCGCCTATACATACACTTAGATAAACATGTGTAAAACACTCATATATATATATATATATTTGGTCCATAACACATTTATATATCAATAAACACCCACGTAGTATGGACGTAGCATTTCGAGCTAACCGACAGAGCTAACACAACTTCGACGCATTCTTTAATGTTTACATGTGTGTGTGTGTGCTCATGCGCGCTCATGCACCTCATGCGCGCTCATGCACCGTGTATCTGTGTGTTCATGTACAGGTTTATATATATAAATATATATAATACACGGTGCATGAGCGCGGATGAGGCGCATGAGCGCGCATGAGCACACACACATACATACACACGCGCACACACGCGCGCGACATAACGCGCGACATAACACACGACATAAGCTGGCAAGTACACATCAAAACAAACACATAACGTTACCTCCGTATATGCAGTAAAGTATGCTGTATAATATAATAAAACACTTACTTGTCGAGAGTGGCATCTCCACCACCCAAAAACATATCCTCCGAGTCAATGGTTGAAACCTCACTCTCTTCTTCCGAAATATCATCCTCCGACTCATCACTTTCACGCCGAGTACACTGCTCAATGACTTCTTCTAATAAGAAGTGTGTTTTGCTGGTTTTCTTGGCTATTTTTCTTCGGCAAACTTCGCTCACTCCAAACGCGCTTTCAATGGTCTTTTGCGCACGGGGGCGCATGAGTCACTGTGTTGATTGCGCAATAACTTTACGCGTGCCAGGTTGAATCCTCCCACTAAAACGGCATATCAATCTTTACAGAAATTCATTGGCTATCAGAAAATACCGTCATTTGCATGGATCCACGTAACTGTGTATATTTTCTGTCAATCAAAGTGAGGGAGGGACCATTCTTCATCATTGGCACTCCTTGGCTATTGATGCCTGGTCACATCTATATCATGCACCGATTGGCTCAAATGACCTGTCCATCTAAAGTTCAGGGGACAGCGGATATTTTGACGTAAAAATATCTGCGATGAAGCTACCTTGAACATGTAAACATTAAAGAATGCGTCGAAGTTGTGTTAGCTCTGTCGGTTAGCTCGAAATGCTACGTCCATACTACGTGGGTGTTTATTGATATATAAATGTGTTATGGACCAAATACTTCGTTGAATTGGATTGTATGGACCCTTTACAGTGTAACTAAACCATTTTTGATGGAATGAAGTGGATCAGTAGAGTAAGATGAGCTTTATAGGTGAGTTTCTACCATTTCGTATTTTTTTTATTTTGCTGTAAGTTGTCTGAGAAATACACCGATTGTACCCGCTGTGTTAAGTGTATATTAAAATGGTTTACATCGCTCGAATCACAAGAGTCTCAGCTTTCCAACGATGTAAGATATGTATCTTTAAATTTTTTAGTTTTTGTATATCGCGAAGTTATTGCGCAATAGTATGTTACGTGGCGACGACGACCCGTCGGGCGTTTAAAAGGTTAAATTATACGGGAGCATTGAAATCAGTGTGCCATTCTCTTGTTTTTTTTTTAATTTTGACAAAATTGTGCGCCCACCTCAATGTTTGGATGTGCGCATAATACTTTACCATTATACATGTTATCACAACAAAATCATGTTAACATTGCTTATAAATAAATTAAAGATTTTAGTTGCCATGGTAACAACATTGTAATATTGGATATAACTTCAAACCAGACTTTAGCCAAGATAGACCACTGACATTATAAAAATGTAAGGGAGAAATTGGAATGCCCAGTGGATGTAGACAAGGGAGTCATGCAGCTAAAAGAGCCAATAACCTGTTTGATACAAGCATTGCCTGTCAGTCAACTCATGAACCAGCCTGTAAAGGTCTGAGCTAAAGAAGCACAATTTATGATACCATTGTTGTGAAATTTTACAGTTGATAAAAAAAATTTGGGATCGTAATCTTGACCAACTGTTTTAGAGATTTCAGTCTTTCCACATTCAAGTGGATAGGAGCTGTACTTTTATGCCACTTGTTTACATTGAAAATAGCTGCCCAGGTGTGTTCCAAAGATGGCTGTTGAGTGAACTGACTTACGTCGAAAGGGACTTTGCTTTAAATAGATTAGGATAGTAAACAATTTTATCACACTAAAATCATGTTGACCTGTATAAAGTTTGTTATGGCTATACTTATTAATAATATTTTAGTGTTTATTGTTTTTAGTGTTTATTGACCAACCTTGCTTTAACCATATATATTTTAATAAACAGGTAAATTATTATTTTTATTATTTTGTTTCTCACCTCTTTTGTGGAAAATTTTATGTACCAAAAACCAAAATCGTTCTGGACCATCTGCATTGGCTTAATCATGCTGGCTGGCAGACCGGCCAACAGGGCATTTCATTAGTCCAATCTTGAAATGACCAGAGCTTGGATCAGGAGTCATGTGGCATATTCAGGCAGGAAAGGTCTGGTTTTCCTGATGTTGTGAAATGCGAACTTGCAAGACTAGGCGGTTGGTGAGATGTTGGCAATGAAGTTAAGCTGGTCATCCACCACCTTTCCCAAGTTCTGGGATGTCTTTGTTGGTGTTAGCTTAGCTGAACCAAGATGAATAAAGAGGTTGTGGTCAACAAACGGATTGGCTGGGATCACAAGAGATTCTGTCTTGCACGGTTGAGCTGTAGGTTACGTTCCTTGTCAATAGACATTTTAGTGCTGTGGGTGGAATGTTCAGATGGTTACTTACAATGAAAGCCCATTGGAGAATTTTTAAGCATAATTCTCAAGCTACAACAAGCATTGACTGTTTGAGTTCAATGTTGTATGCCTGTATGATATAGTCATACATTCTTTAACCTAATTGTGCTAATGATATCGACTTAAAATTGTTGGCGGCAGAAAGCGCGGGAAGGAGAAATTGAATGTCAAATGAAGAATGAGCCAACAACTTCTGGAGATAAGGTCGTTTTTTTTTTTTTTGTATGTATAGGCTAGTCTACATCTGTTGGGTTTTCATTTCTTAAACAACGTAATGGTACACTTGTTATTTATAATGTGTTATTTTTTCCACCATCTTTTATTTTATGTTTCATGTAAAGAAGCAGTAGCTAGCAATATACAGGGCCACACTTCACTGGAAATGGCAAATTTATTATGAATAAACTTTAAAACGGGAGCCTGGGTATCTCAGCAATTAAAGATGTTGACTACCACACCTGGAGACAGTTGGCCTGATTTCTAAGGTGGGTAGAGTCATGTTGGGTTAACATGACTCTACCCACCTTAGAAACGCCCTGCTCCGCCTCAACCCGGGCCCAGCTTTCAGCCTGTGTGTTGAGCACCCCGACGATCGACCCAGGGACCAAGACGTTAGCTCCGGAGCTGGTAAGCAGACCACTCTGTCTCCCGGTGGAGGGCCAGGAGGAGAATCTTTTGTTGAATTTTGTTGAAGCCCTTAGACGGGGCTGTGCTACCCACATTCTCAGTAAAAGAGCTTTTTCCTTTGTCTCTGGGTCACCTGGCCCACAATCTGACTTGCGTCGAAAGCTGCCGCTGGACGTGGACCCCCCGCCTTCAGCCCCATGACTGTTCCCTGCTGGTCAGTTCTGACGAGCCTAGAGAATGCCTCCATCAGACCTCCTCAGTCACTAACCCGCCCCCTGCAGAGAAAGGTAAGTGCTCCGAGTCATTTCTCAGCACCAGAGCCTCGGTACGTCAAAAATAATTGTCCCCTTGGTGCCTCTAGCACGGAACTTGGATACGTGGCTTTCACTTCCCAACCCGTCACGCTGGCTGGCCCGGACCATCCGACTCGGTTACACAATTCAGTTTGACAGGCCTATGCCCCTCCTTCGCGGGCATCTGCTTTACCGTAGTACACAGCGAGCATGCCAAATCCCTGCATGCGGAAATCACTACTTTCTTACTCAAAGACGCGATCGAGCCTGTCCCTCCAACCGAGATGAAGAATGGTTTCTACAGCCCTTACTTCATCGTACCCAAGAAAGGCGCTGGCTTACGACCGATCTTGGACTTGCGAGTTTTCAACCGGGCTTTGCACAAACTCCCGTTCACAATGCTCACGCAAAAACACATCCTAACTTGCGTCCGGCATCTAGATTGGTTCGCAGCGGTTGACCTGAAGGACGCGTACTTCCGAGTCTCAATTCTGCCTTGACACCGACCCTTCCTACGGTTCACGTTCGACGGCCAAGAGTATCAGTACAAAGTCCTCCCTGTCGCCATGTCTCTGTCCCCTCGCGTCTTCACGAAAGTCCAGTACCCTTGCAGCAGGTGTCCTGACGCGTCCTGGTCATGACCAACGCCTACAGATTGTGTCAGGGTGCCATGTGCAATGGGCACGCAGCCGCAGGCCGTTGGAAAGGGGCCCTGCTGCGCTAGCACATCAACTGCCTAGAGTTGCTGACTGTTTTCTTTGCCCTGCGGAAGTTTCTCCCGTTATTTTGAGACAAACATGTCCTAATCAGGTCAGACAGCACCACCGCGGTAGCGTACATAAATTGCCAAGGCGGCGTAAGCTCCCGCCACATGTCACGACTCTCCCGTCGTCTCTTCCTTTGGAGCCGACTCAAGTCGCTGCGTGGCACTCACATCCCCGGCAACCTCAATGTGGTAGCGGACGCAATGTCACGATAACGCTTGCCCGGTGGAGAGTGGTGGCTTCAACCCCAGTCGGTCCAGCTGATTTGGGAACGATTCGGCAAAGCCAAGTTAGACCTGTTTGCCTCCCAACAGACCTCCCACTGCCCTTTCTGGTATGCCCGAACAGAGGCTTTTCTCGGGGCAGATGCACTGGCACACAGCTGGCACTAGGGGCTGTGCAAGTACGCATTTCCCCCAGCGAGACTTCTTGCACAGGTGCTGTGCAAGGTCAGGGAGGGCGAGGAACAAGTCACCCTAGTGGCTCCCTACTGGCCCACCCGGGCCTGGTTCTCAGACCTCGTAGTCGTAGACACGATCAACCAAGCCAGAGCCCCCTCTACCTGGCAACTTTACGCCCTGAAGTGGCGCTTGTTCACAAAATGGTGCTCTTCCCGGGCTGAAGACCCACAGAGGTGCGCAGTTAGGTCAGTGCTCCTATTTCTGCAGGAGAGGCTGGAGGGGAGGCTGAAGGTGTATGTTGCTGCTATCACGGCCCACCACGACGCAGTAGATGGCAAGTCTTTGGGTAAGCACGCCTTAATAATCAGGTTCCTAAGAGGCACCCGGAGATTAAATCCTTCCCGGCCAGGCCTGTTCCCCTCCTGGGATCTCTCGGTGGTCCTCGCGGCCCTTCAGAGACCCCCCCCTTGGAGCAGCTAGAATCAGCTGGACTCAGGGCCCTCTCTTTAAAGACGGCCCTGCTGATCGCACTCGCCTTCATCAAGAGGGTCGGGGACCTGCAAGCGTTCTCTGTCAGCGACACTTGCATAGAGTTCGGTCCGGCAGACACATGTGATCCTAAGACCGCGACCGGGCTACGTGCCCAAGGTTCCTACCATGCCCTTTAGAGACCAGGTAGTGAACCTTCAAGCGCTGCCCTGGGAGGAGGCAGACCCAGCCCCTTCATGGCTGTGTCCAGTACATGCTTTGCGTACCTACTTGGACCGCACGCAGAGCTTTAGGTGCTCTGAGCAGCTCTTTGTCTGCTTTGGTGTACAGCGGAAAGGGAACGCTGTCTCCAAACAGAGGCTTTTCCACTGGGTGGTGGACGCCATTTTATTGGCTTATCACACCCAGGCCATAACAACCCACCCCCCCGTGGGTCCGAGCACACTCAACAAGGAGTGTTGTGTCCTCGTGGGCACTGGCCAGAGGCACCTCCCTGGCAGACATATGCAGAGCAGCGGATTGGGCAACCCCTAATACCTTTGCGAAATTTTACAATCTCAGGGTTAATTTTTATCCTGTGTTCTCTCAGGTCCGAGCTGGTAGAACTCGGTACACGGTGATGGACTGACCAGGTGGATCGCTTGCACCTAGCGCCCTTTCCCTCGGCCGAGGTAAAACTGTGCGCTTTCTTTCCCAGGAGATCCCACTCATTCAGATCCCTGGAGGACTCCTCTCTAGCCCTTTGAGTCCGCAGTTCAGTGGAGGAATTGCCGACCCGATCCACTGCAGGTACTTAATCTAACCTGTACTGGAATAGGTGCTCCACAGGTCAGGACTCCTGCTTGGACTCCCCCTGTGTGTATTTTCCGCGGTACGGTCCCCTTGCGAGTGGACCTGCATCTCCCTGTCTGCCCTCCGGTCGCCGTGTTGCAGCTTCTTCGACACAACGTCTTGTTCCCTCCATCAGGGAACAGAGGTTACATATGTAACCTAGACATTACACTGGACTATTTAAAATGAACTAGTGAATTTAAACATGTGCTAAAAATTCTTAAAAGAATCTAAAAGCAAATGGTGTCCATTTACAAGACATGTACATGCTAATTATAGCATACCACTTAATTCTAATCTAAAATCTTGATGTAGCCTATCATTCATTTTACCCAAGAATTTTACTGCATTAGTCATTCTAAACAACAGCATGGCAACATGGCTTAAAGTTTGTGGGTAAAACCAGAATGTCAGGGTGTATTGACTAATTGAAACATTTGTGATGAGCCTGTTTATACTATTTTAAAATTAAAATCTAAAAGTTTTTACTCAAATTTGGTGAATCTTTGGTTGTCTATAAAAAATTGCATGTCCATAAATATCGAAACCGCAAATTATGTTTTGTGATACAGTACGGTAGCTTGCCCGTATCTCTCACCCACCTGGTTCACCGCTTGCGAATGAAGTCTTCATACAGTAAATTCACTCCTGTGAAGTGTGCACCTCCTGAAAATGTATATATGCCAATATATTTTAGTCACAGAAAGTTGGTGACATTAGTAAAATTTCGACCATTGTACAAATGTGCCTGGTTTTGTTCCTGGCCTCAGATGGCATAACCCCGCTCAAACCCTAATCGCTAGGGTGTAAGGCTGAGTAGCCTGCCAGAAACCACTTGGGACACCTTTCTCCTATCACATGAAGTTTCAGGAAGTAAAAAATAAATAAATAAATAAATAAAATGGATACTGCATAAATTGTTTTTTTTTGTTTTAACACGTTAAAAAAAAAATTAATCACTGAAATTAACGTGTTAAATTTCCGGCTCTAATAGATACATACAGTATGTAGATACAGATACATCTTTGTTTTCTTTTAACCACAAAGAAAGCTTAAAGCATGCATACACACTTTTTTTCCTGTCTTCACATGCTGTGCTGTTCATAACTCTTGTTTCAGCCTTCAAAGACTTTGGCAGATTAACAGAGCCACAGAAGAGTCTTGTTGAGCCGCTGTGGTAATTTATGTATCTTCCCTGGCTCTGCGATTCAGCTTTGCACCTGTTGAGATCCCACAATCAGCTCTGTCTCTCTGCCAGGGCCTCTGTATAAAAGACAACAGCCGATGATGTTTTTTTACCTCATCCATAGAAGCTGTGAAGGGTTGAGCAGCAGGAGGATTGGCTTTCTTGAGCTAAATGATAAACTTTTTGATCAGTGTGAGATAGACATTCGTTGGGCTCGATTTTTTTAAAGCCTTCCAGGTGGGTAATGCAGACAAGCTGCAGCTATCTTGCTCTCATGTTTTGCTCTCTGTGTTTCTCCTCAATATCTCTTCTCGAAACAGAGGGAGCCTCCAGGTACCTTCATCGGCAAGCTCCTACTTAGCAACACAGCTGCAGATGGCATGATTCGGAAGACACTGCAGATGTTTTGCATTAAAGTCTTTTCTATGAGAGAGAGAGACAACAGAAATATGATGGAGGTGTACAGATGGGTGCTTTGAGCATTAATAAAGATGTCATGTGAAAAAATCAAGAGACACAAAGTCTCATTTTCAGCCAAGGTGCTGCCCTCCAGATGTGCAGGAGTGAAAAGGCGATTGGGTCATAACCGGGCCTGTCTGCCACGCCACTTCTAGCAAACAGGCACAACCTTAGCACCGTTTGAAGTGAGGGCCAAGAAGTGTCTAGGCCCTTAACAACCGGCAACTTATTATGACACCATCCTACTGGGAGCAAAAGATCAGAGGTCACCTGGTGAACCCCATAAAACCCCTTTCTGCTGTTCTTTTTCCATCCACGTTTCCCTTCAAACCTTGCCCCCACCCCCTTCTTCCTCTCTCTCTCTCTTGTCCTCCATGACTTTAGCACCTGTTTAGCACCTTGGTCCATTTATGAGGTTTGTCAGTTTGCTCTTAAGAGTTTCATGGTTGCAGTTCAAGGGGTAATTGAGAGTTGAATGTGATGCCAAAATAAAAAGCATGTTGGCCAGTACACTCCAAATTCATCTTTCTGAGCAGAGCCAGAACAGACACAAATAATCCCAATATGATGAATTGTCAGGGACATAGGCATATTGTGGGATCAATTCTGTATTCAATGCAAATAAAACCATCATTCCATCTTTCAACTACACAAGATACTCAGGTAGTTGAAAGGTCCTGTGGTCATGAAAGCTATAAATAAAATGTTGCCCATGGTGTCTTGAGCTGCAGATTACTTGAACACAAGTTTATATTTTTTCCATAAATTTTTTCTGGACTATTTCAGATGTTTATAATCTTGTTCTTATTCTAGTTCTTTAAGATAAAGGGCTCTACTTCCATACTAACTGTGCGCTATGGCCATGCACTACGTCTTGGATGCAGTTGCTATACAAAATAATGTAAGGCACAAATGGTCTTTATTTATATTGTTCATTAGCTACCAGCCTCTTATGAATGGGATGTCTTCATTTTTATCACTTGCACTTTGAGTGCACAATTTCAACAACCCATTTACACCTAGAGTTACTTGCATGAAAACACTAAAACTTCATTGCCATGCCAACTGACCAACATATCACTGCATTTAAGTGTAACAATCTTAAAATAGGACCAAAAGTGGATATTTTCCATGCCACAAGTGGCACCATACTGAATTGCAAAAATTATGTTTTCAAACAGGATTCTCCAACACTCCACTTATCTACTTTTGTTTGGGAAAACAGGTAGTAACACTCCAAACTCACAACATAGGTTAAGTCAGTGTTGCGATGTTGGGCTGGTTTAAATTTTGACCTGTGAATGGCTTACTTTGATTTGCTTATCCACATTAAGTTGGGAAAAGAAAAAGAACTGTAACTTTGAAAAATTACACATCACCTTTAACACATTAAAAATGTAATTTGCACTCTTCAGTGTTGATTATAATATGGCACTGTTTCAAAAATGTGAGATGTTGCAAAAGGTTTTCAGGGTCGAGATAATTTTTCCCGAATCATCTAACACATCTGGTGGTGGCTCCAGCATGTGGTAATGTGAGAGTCCAGCTAATAATTTCAGCACAGTGTGGATGGTAAAATTTGGCTCACACGGACTCCAAATCATGAATACTGGGGGGATCCATTGCAACTACCTCAATCAATGTTGCAAGCAAAGGCATAATTTCTGACTTGGGCAAAACAGTGGCCAAAATCCTCAACTTCAACATAAAAATGTGTATGTGCAGAATATGTATGCTGCACAGAAACATCCAGCATGGAAATGGGAGACAGAGGGCAGAGAAATCAAAGAATGTGTCCACCAATGAGATTTACTACATGGCTTATAACCAGAAGCTGAGAGAGAGATTTTGAGAGTTTAATGACCGTGCTTGTGATCAAACTGAAGTAAAGCAATAAAATTCCACCTGCAAATTTCTCTTGATTTTCTGGTCCAAGTGCCTCCATTGGTGGACCAGTAGCTTAAGTATTGAGGGTCCAGCTGTATGTTTGGCCTTGTTAAAGGGTTACTTCAGGATTTAGCATTAAGCTTTGTATCAGTAGAAAACCAGTAGTATTTTCGAATTACCGATTTTTGGGCCAGAGGCTTAAAACTACAGCCTGTACGAGCCGCAATACAGCGATGAACAGTTGCGGGAGATGGAGGAACAAGAGGCGGCCGGAGCAGCTGCTGTAGCAGGGGAGCAAGACCTGCTTGGCGGTCAGGAGGAAGAGCCCGGCCAGACTTGAGTTGGGGCGGACTGGTGGTGTCAGTGCTCTCGCTGTGCGCCTATGGAAACAGACAGAGAGTCCTATTGCTGTCGCGAATTTCAGCGATGTCATTTTCTTCTGGACGAGATCGCTGAATCCGCTGATGAAACTGCACCACTAACTTTAGCATGTATAACTGAGCACCCAAGTTTTGTACCACACATGGACAGGGGAGTCCTGGAAACTTATTTTAGGATCCCAAAGATAAATTGGAAATGCCAGCCAAAGCCCGCAGGGACAAACGGACGGCTTAGTGTAAAGTGAGTATTTTGTTTGTTTTTCTTTTTGTTACTAAGACGTCATGTACAGAGTTTGGACACCCGGAATTATCATAATGTTCTTCCCGCGTAGTCAGTCAATTTATCAACTAACTCACGATTTATAGAGTCACGATGTATCAAAGCAAGCCTAGTTGTATCAAATTTTCAGATACTGCCGCCTGTAACTGGTAGGCGTGATTTGGGAGCGGCCTCGTAAGGGCAGCAAAGCAAGTGCATTCTGGGAGTTGTTGTCTTTCAGCCACATGAGTAAAAAATACATTTTCTGCCTTTTCTCAGTCTAGAATGCTTCATATTCAAAAATAATTTCACATTTATACTATATAAATGACCAATTTTAAATACACATTCATCTTCCCAGAGGTGAAGTATCCCTTTTAAGCTTCCATTTATCTAATTTAGCAATTACTTGATTAATTTTAAGTATACCAACAGAGAAAGATAAAACTAAGAGAATTAGAAATTTCATTCTGAATTTGACCCTATGTACTTATTGTGTATTCGGTTTTACTGTGCATGATGCATCAGTGCATGTTATTCCAAAGAAGAAGAAAAAAGGTTAATATTAATTATTAATTAATTTACACTACCGTTCAAAAGTTTGGGGTCACTTACTCATTCTTTATTTATTTATTTATTTCACATTTTAGAATAATAGTAGTCAGCAAAACTATGGAATAATAGAAATGGAAATATGGGAATTATTTTGTGACCAAAAAATCCAAAATAAATCCAAAACTATGTAATATTTTAGCATCTTCAAAGTAGTCACCCTTTGCCTAGATTTTGCAGACATGTACTCGTGACATTTTCTCAACCAACTTCTTGAGGAATCACCCCGGGATGCTTTTTAAACAGTATTGAAGGAGTTCCCATCTATGTTGGGCACTTATTGGCTTCTTTTCTTCATATTTTGATCCAAGCCATCCATTTCAAAAACTTTTTTTTTTTTTAGGAAATTTTAGATTTGTAATTAAATAAATGTATATGTTTTGGCAGAATAATATTTTGTCTACAAAGTTAATTTCAAACTTTTAAGCATACACCTTCAGATCAAAAGATTTTTAAGATCATGAGAAACATTTCAGACAAGTGACCCCAAACTTTTGAACGGTAGTGTATGTTCAGTTGAGCATGTTTCATGTAGTATAAAATATGAATTTATTTATTCAATTTAAAGTTGCCTGTAAAAGATTTTAATGGAATGGAGGAGGCGAGAACCAGCTTGACAATGTAAATAATAGTTTAATGATAAACTAAAACAAAAGACACTAACACACACTTGACGGACATGTCCGTAAACGATCTCTCTCTCCCGCACCACTGTCCGCAATCGTCCTTTATCCTTCTCCGAGGTTCAATTAGCCCGATAAGGAACCAGGTGTGTAAAATCACGACCTGGCCCCGCCCTCCACCCTGTCACATTCCTCCCTCGTTCTCTCAGGCTGGGGAGCCCCCAGCATGACTTACAACCCCCCCCCCCCCCCCTTTCCCTGGGGGAGGGAGTGCCCTAAGTCCTGTCTGCCAGCAGGTCGTCCTCTCCCTCATCCAGGTAGATGGGGATAAGGGGAGGGAAACAGAAATAATTAAACTGGGGGGGTACTTCCTGTAACCGTGTAGTACCCCCCCAAAAAAACACTAAAATTTAAATGAGAGGGAAAGGCCAAGGCAGAGCGGCAGAGAGAGAGGAGAGAGAGAAAAAAAAACACTCGCCAGTTCTCCGATACGCCATAGCTTGGTCCCCGGCCACTCCTCCACCCTCCAACGGACGACAGCCGCGCCTCCCCGGGCGGATCGGAGGCAGTCCTCCAGCCCCTGGTGGACGGAACGCCCAGCCGCGTTCTCGGGGAGCAGAAGGGGTCTCCCCGCCCCTGGCAGCGGTTCTCCCGCTCCAGGCGGTCTGCAGCGAGCCCCTCCCTGCTCGCTGTCGGCGGTCTCAGACCCCGCCGCATTTCAGCGGCTGGTAGGGGACTCCTCTGCCCCTGGCAGCGGCCCTGACCGCTCCAGGTGGTCGGTTAGGAGCCCCTTCTCCCCTTGCGGTCAGTGGCCGATCCTCCGCTTCCAGGCGGCCGGGCTCCTCGTCCCCCGGCAGACGGCCGTGGCGAGAACTCTACTACGGCGTATCCCTCCTCCTTCCCGGGTTTCGGCACCAGTGTAAAACAGTTCAATGGAAAGGTGGAGACGAGAACTGGCTTGACGATATAAATAATAGTTTAATGAGAAACTTAACAAAAGACACATGACGGACATGTCCGTAAACGACCTCTCTCTCCCACACCACCGTCAGCAATCTGCCTTTATCCCTCTCCGAGGCTCAGTAAGCCCGATAATGGACCGGGTGTGTATAATCACGACCCGGCCTGCCCTCCGCCCTGTCACATTGCCATTCTATATGTCACACCAATTGAGATATTTTTTTTTTTATGCCAGATGAAATCTGTAGAATTGACATATATATATACACTACCGTTCAAAAGTTTGGGGTCACTTACTCATTCTTTATTTATTTATTTATTTCACATTTTAGAATAATAGTAGTCAGCAAAACTATGGAATAATAGAAATGGAAATATGGGAATTATTTTGTGACCAAAAAATCCAAAATAAATCCAAAACTATGTAATATTTTAGCATCTTCAAAGTAGTCACCCTTTGCCTAGATTTTGCAGACATGTACTCGTGACATTTTCTCAACCAACTTCTTGAGGAATCACCCCGGGATGCTTTTTAAACAGTATTGAAGGAGTTCCCATCTATGTTGGGCACTTATTGGCTTCTTTTCTTCATATTTTGATCCAAGTCATCCATTTCAAAAACTTTTTTTTTTTTTAGGAAATTTTAGATTTGTAATTAAATAAATGTATATGTTTTGGCAGAATAATATTTTGTCTACAAAGTTAATTTCAAACTTTTAAGCATACACCTTCAGATCAAAAGATTTTTAAGATCATGAGAAACATTTCAGACAAGTGACCCCAAACTTTTGAACGGTAGTGTGTATATATATATATATATATATATATATATATATATATATATATATATATACACACACACACATCGACAACCGCTTATCCTGTGTACAGGGTCGCGGGGGGGCTGGAGCCTATCCCAGCTAACATTGGGCGAAAGGCAGGGTACACCCTGGACAGGTCGCCAGTCCATCGCAGGGCCACACATAGACAAACATCACAACATGTTTTTGGATGGTGGGAGGAAGCCGGAGCACCCGGAGAGAACCCACAGGGAGAACATGCAAACTCCACACAGAAAGGCCGGGGCAATCGGGGTTTGAACCCATGACCTTCTTGCTGTGAGGCGACAGCGCTAACCACTGCACCACCGTGCCCTATATATATATAAAATCAATATAATTTGATAGTTATATTATTACAAATATTTTCTTCCTTTTAATAGCTTAAGTGAAAGTAGCTACTTATGTTTTTTGCTTGTAGTGTACTATGGTAACTATGTTACCAAAACAGAAGCTTGACTGTAGTCAGTGTTAATTTTTTACAGTTTTTTTTTTTTTTTGTTTGTTTTAGTCATAGTTGGTCTTTTGATGAAAATGCCCTTTTTAATTTAGTTATTATTTGTCATGTCATATTCATTAATTTTAGTCAGTTGTACTTTGCATACAAAATGGCATAAAATTGTAGTCAACCAAAATATTTTCAAATAACTGTTCTGAATTTGTCATGCTTTTGAGATCAATAATATTTTTTCAGTGTTTTAGCCAGTTTAGGATATCACATTGTGTGTAGCGTATTTTTACAGAAACAGAGTATTCACAACACAATTTACTTCGTTCAAGTTCACCTGTTCATTTGCTTCATTGTCTGTGCTTATGTACATTTCAATATTACATATACAGGGGCTGGTCATATAATTAGAATATCATCAAAAAGTTGATTTATTTCAGTAATAACATTCAAAACGTGAAACTTGTATAATGTATACATTCATTCCACACAGACTGATATATTTCAAGTGTTCATTCCTTTTAATTTTGATGATTATAACTGACAACTAATGAAAACCCCAAAATCAGTATCTCAGAAAATTAGAATATTGTGAAAATGTTCAGTATTGAAGACACGTGGTGCCACACTCTAATCAGCTAATTAACTCAAAACACCTGCAAAGGCCTTTAAATGGTCTCTCAGTCTAGTTCTGTAGGCTACACAATCATGGGGAAGACTGCCGACTTGACAGCTGTCCAAAAGACGACCATTGACATCTTGCACAAGGAGGGCAAGACACAAAAGGTCATTGCTAAAGAGGCTGGCTGTTCACAGAGCTCTGTGTCCAAGCACATTAATAGAGAGGCGAAGGGAAGAAAAAGATGTGGTAGAAAAAAAGTGTACAAGCAATAGGGATAACTGCACCCTGGAGAGGATTGTGAAACAAAACCCATTCAAAAATGTGGGGGAGATTCACAAAGAGTGGACTGCAGCTGGAGTCAGTGCTTCAAGAACCACCACGCACAGACGTATACAAGACATGGGTTTCAGCTGTCGCATTCCTTGTATCAAGCCACTCTTGAACAAGACACAGCATCAGAAGCGTCTCGCCTGGGCTAAAGACAAAAAGGACTGGACTGCTGCTGAGTGGTCCAAAGTTATGTTCTCTGATGAAAGTAAATTTTGCATCTCCTTTGGAAATCAAGGTCCCAGAGTCTGGAGGAAGAGGGGAGAGGCACAGAATCCACGTTGCTTGAAGTCCAGTGTAAAGTTTCCACAGTCAGTGATGGTTTGGGGTGCCATGTCATCTGCTGGTGTTGGTCCACTGTGTTTTCTGAGGTCCAAGGTCAACGCAGCCATCTGCCAGGAAGTTTTAGAGCACTTCATGCTTCCTGCTGCTGACCAATTTTATGGAGATGCAGATTTCATTTTCCAACAGGACTTGGCACCTGCACACAGTGCCAAAGCTACCAGTACCTGGTTTAAGGACCATGGTACCCCTGTTCTTAATTGGCCAGCAAACTCGCCTGACCTTAACCCTATAGAAAATCTATGGGGTATTGTGAAGAGGAAGATGCGATACGCCAGATTCAACAATACAGAAGAGCTGAAGGCCACTATCAGAGCAACCTGGGCTCTCATAACACCTGAGCAGTGCCACAGACTGATCGACTCCATGCCACGCCGCTTTGCTGCAGTAATTCAGGCAAAAGGAGCCCCAACTAAGTATTGAGTGCTGTACATGCTCATACTTTTCATGTTCATACTTTTCAGTTGGCCAACATTTCTAAAAATACTTTTTTTGTATTGGTCTTAAGTAATATTCTAATTTTCAGAGATACTGAATTTGGGATTTTCATTAGTTGTCAGTTTTAATCATCACAATTAAATGAAATAAACATTTGAAATATATCAGTCTGTGTGTAATGAATGAATATATCCAAGTTTCACTTTTTGAATGGAATTACTGAAATAAATAAACTTTTTGATGATATTCTAATTATATGACCAGCACCTGTATGTTGTGGGTATAGTGATTACATTTCATGTAGACACTAGAATCAAATGGGTAAATTATGGGTCATTCCTTCAATTCAGTGACATTTAAGTCCCCAGTACAAATGATGATATTTATATTGTTTAATTTAACCTGAGTACAATTTTAATAGTCTTGGTAAAAGTAATAAAGTCTGTTAATAATGCTACACATTACTGTGGCCCTAAAAGTAAAATTTTTAGTATTTGAAATAATTTTAATTTGTTGCACTAATGTAATTTCCTTATGTCCCCAGAGCTGTAGTCAACATCTTTGACATAACTTTTTTTTTTTTCCATCCAATTCTTTTGTTTTATTGATGTTTTCTTTTTATTTTGCAATGTTATTTTTATGTGATCAAGCATGTTCCACCCTTTTTGTGAAGATCATGGGAAAATGTATGTAATTTTAAAATGTAAAAATAGTTATTTTAACAGAAATAAAGTCATCAATGTTGGTCCATGCAGTGGCCAATTTATCCACTGAATGTCCACCCCCGTTATTTTCCACCCTGCCCATTTAACAGGATGGACATCAGAGTTATAAGATAATTATAAAAAAATATATATTTTTACAAATTTGTATATATGTTTTACTTTACAGTGAATATATTTGCCAGTGGAGGGTGTTAGCATTGGATAGTGCTAGCAGTGTTATGTACAATCTTTGTAAAAAAAAAAAAAAAAAAAGTTAAATAAAGCCACCAGCTGCAAACCATTTTTGAGTTTACTAACTTCAGGCAAATAAGCTGTGTCAACTTAACAATTCAATTTGGATTGCAAATTCCATAAACGCAATAATATAAATTCAGCAAACTATTTTGCCACAAATGGCTTCCTCAGGTTTGTCCGATGCATCAATCATCATACTGAGCATGCTCAAAAGCCTGTAAGTTCTACATTCAAGACCAAATTTGACATTGTATGTGCTCACTGCTTACATATTTAAGTTGCTCTTACATAAATAGCATAAAAGTTGACTGTCAATTCTTTGTTTTTTTTTTTATTTTTACATAATCTAGTGTTTTTTTTTTCTACATTAGTTCAGTCAACTTGTTTTACAATGATGTAACTGGTATAGTTGTCATCATGTTTGTTTGGGTATAATATCCTTTAGTCATTTAATAATAATTCAACATTTTGGGCTGTATTGACTCTTGATTAATGCTGTCATGGACTATAATACTGTAAATATCACTAACTGTCAACACATTTACAAACACAGCATTGACACTTTTCACCTGCTGCACCCATATCACTGAAGCGCTCATAATATTGGTCAGTGGATTGGTGTGTAATGTGAGTGGGGTGGATGTCATCCTCTAGTGTTTCTAAACCTTAGTAGTAACTTCTTTTTCTCAGAAAGAGAGTGACTTTGACCATTACCTTTTACCCTCATTTGCTACCCTTTATCACAGGTGAATTGGTAAACCAACATGGTGACTGGTTTTGAGACCCACCCACAAGTGAACATTTATTGAATAGGTGTGTGTGTGTGTGTGTGTGTGTTTTATGATAAATGGTTTTAAAAAAATATATACTAACAATCTGCATTATACTATCAACACACTATGTGAATACAAATGGGGGCTTGTCCTAATACAGCCTGACCGCACAATGGCTAAATTATATATTTTAATGTGCCAAGGTGCTGTGATGCTTGCCATCAGAAATAAACTTTCAGTACAGAACTCTATTACTTGGCAGAATATTTTATTGTGATTATTAGGGCAGTGGATTTAATGCTTTAATTTTGTTATTAATTATATGAAAAATAATTCATAAAATTACACAATTAAGCATACATAAATTGTGACCCATACAAAAATTCTGTAATAATCATTGTTGCTTTGCATTCTGCAGTAGTCACTGCAGCCTCAGCTTGGGACTGTACAGTATACATGGAGTGGGCTGTACAAGCAACACACCTCAAAACAACATGCAGGCTGCAGAAATAATAAGCAGCCTTTCACAGATGACACATTTTTGTGGAAAAATACAACTGGACAGAGCACAATAGAATACAGAGATATCAACCAGGTGCATTTTTTTCAAAGTTTCAACCAACTTTTAACCTGATACAGTATCTTGAATGCAACGATTATGCCGCAAAACACTGAATCGCGATGCACCCAAAATCGCCCATCTGTTGCATGTTGCCATAGACAAACCTAGCATAGATGGAATGTGTCCTGTGAGAGACTGACAAATTCAATTGATAATGGATTTCTGTATAGAGTAGTCCAATAATAGCAAAGTTCAATGATATGGCAATAAAACAAATAAGATTTTGACTTCAAAGACACTTTTTGTATTGTCTACTGTAATCATTACTTCTGCCACAATAATGTAATGCCTTTGAATTATATGGATAATTATATATTATATATAAATATATTATATTCACATTTGTTTAAAATATATATTATTTGTTGAACTTTCTCATCAAATATTGATAAACGATTAATAAATTAATTAATCGGCATATCATGCAATTCATTTAATAAAAACAATTATCAATTAGCAGCCCTAGTAATTACTTATTTACTGTTGCCACTGCTTTACGAAAGCAAAGAGGTGCCTGACAACTCCTGTTAATCATTGTAAAATTGGCGTCTTGCTTTAACATAACGGAATTGCCAGTGTTTTTAGAGTTTTCCACAAGTGTAATGAGTCTTTGTGTCTTTTCTCAAAGAGTTTTAATACAAGGCACTGGAGACAGAAACAGGAACCTCCATCACACCGCATCAGAGTTCTGACCCAGACAACACAGTCAGCATCTATCTCGGTGTCTCCTCCGCTGGGTCGCCATGAATCATGGAAATTGATTACGCTGTCACATCCCAAATCCTGCTCCCCAGAGCTTGACTGCACTTGTGTATGACTATCCACGGTCAAGCCTGCTTAGGAGCTCCGCAACCAGCGACCGTGGCGAGGGGCCAGCCCTTGAAGATGAACCTCAAGGGTCAGCAGGTCTGAGAGTGTGGAGAATGAAAGAATATCGCTCACGTCGGCAGCAGAGAATGAAGACGTGCTGCTTCACATACCAGAGCCAAAGGCATCTCTTCTTTCCCCCCTCTCTCTCTCCACTTGGCCTCTCCATTTCCCTGTCACCCAGTGACATCCATCTTAATCAGGTGCTGACGACATCATCTTTGAGCACAAAAGATTCCAAGACTCCATGGAGACCAGACCATCTTTTTTTCCCAGCAGCGTTCTTGTGGTCAGAGCTTTCTGATGACCATGTATTTAAGTTATTCTAAAATATCTGGAAAAGATAGGAAGAGAACATAGGGAAATTAAGTAATGTTTGTTTTATGTTCTGTATGAGTGTTTATTTTCTGTCAAACTTACAAGAGAATGAATGAGTACTTGCTATAAGTCCTGTATGAGAGCGCAGCGGTCTTCCCTTCCCCTACTCTCTCTTTAATGGCTTCTGCAGATTGTTGTTCTTTTTTATTGTGAACATAAATCTCCTGTAACAAGCTGAAAACACCCATAAATCTTGTGCTGGCTTCACATTGCAGGAGATTTTATGGGTCAGCGTTTCCATGGAGATGTGTCAGCCCTTCCCTTGGCCTGAATGTTTCTTGTAACGACTGTGTTTGTGGCAGTGTTTGCTACACGAGAAAAAACATGACTTCGGTTTTCCTTGAAGACACCACCGCTAATCAATTGGATTTCAAGTATGATTCTACATTGTACGAAGCATCTGCTATTGATACTAAGATTGAGTTTCCATAGTGTTTCAATGTTAACCCAATAAAGAGCTGAGAGAGCGTAAAGGGTCTTGTTAAAAGCACCTGGCTCTCTTTGTCTTCCATATCCACTGCGAGCGACAGACTGTGAAGGAAACAGATGCAACCAGCTCTTCCACATGAGCGAAACGAAATCTGCCAGAATCTGCAGCCTACACTAAAAGATGTTAAGCAGAAATACAACAATAGCTCGAAATCCAATTAGTCTTATGAATGAATGCAGAACATCTGTCAAAGCATTCTACGTGGGATAACTTGCCAAAAATCAAGCCATGAGGAAAAAATTCTGTGATTACTTACCTTCAACTCTGCTTTTCATTTTAATTTTAAGGTGTTTTCACACCTAGTTCATTTGAGCACTCCAAGCGCTCTCAGAAAGGTGTAACGTATATATGTGAACAACTAAGTGGTCTCAGACCCCCTAAAAGGACCCAAATCAAACCGTACTCAGACAGTTCATTTGTGGGTCCTTTTGTGGTTTGATTGATTTGTGCGATGTGAAAGCGAAGAGATGCCAGTCCGCTTTGCATTTTATGACATAAGTACATAGTGGCTTGCCATACATGTATTACATTCTTCATATTCCAGTCACAATTTACTGTCCACATACTGTATGTGATTTTTAAGTGAATATTGATATACTAAGATTACCATGATGTGTTTTTGTGTCTCATATTCCCTTGTATTATTTGAGCACCTAAAATGAATGGACCGACCGCATTCAGAGCAGAGCAGTGCGTTAGGATGAACCACTTTAAAGTGCTCTGATGGGTGTACCGTCTACAGAGGTTCACGCCAAACTCTCATGAAAATGCAAGCAAGGATTTTTATAAATTCACTTTAATTTGTATGGCTCATACTAACAATGTAAATGACACGCAGGAAGAGATGGTTGCTTGCTCTATTACTCTCGAGATGATAGATAAAGAAACATATTTTCAAATGCACACAGAAATCAAATGTTTTCCTTCATGTAAAATAAGAACTTGTAGGTTTTAACAGAAAGCCTTAACATAATGTGAGAGAGTGAAGAATTTAGGACAGAAATACAGTATACATTATTAAGATTGCATAATGTAATATAATTGGCTGTGTTGTCTGGCTTTTATAAATGATATAACATAAAATAATACTTTTATGTAATCCTATCCCTGTGCAATAATTTTTATGAAAAATTTAATATTTCTTAAAGCCTTAAAAGTAATCATATAGTCCCATTTTATTATATGATTTCAAGTTAAATCAATAAATTACTTCTTAAGGTGTGGGCCTATCTGCCATAAGCATACATAAACCTTAAGAAGTATGTCAATTGCTTATAATAATTGCAATTATTCATGAAAAATTATTGTCAGCCAAATTTCATTATCATGTCAGTCCTAGCTCCATTGGGGTCTGAGTTCTTAAGGAACTGGTGTAAACAACAAAATGTCTGACCACAATAATGTGAAGAAGACCAAAGAAGAAACTGGGCACTCTTTGAAGTCCACTTACATTGTGAACAGCAAAAGCATTGAAGTCATTTGCGTCGGTTCCCTTTCTGGTTCACTTTAACCATACTGGGTTTGGTTAACCTAAAATGTATTATATGTGAAACCACCCTTAGACTCTTCGGGAAAGTTATCCAAGACTCCAGAGCTGACAAAATCTTATCTTTCCTCAAGACATTCTGAGGTTGTTTTTGTGTGTGTGCTGAAGAATGATAAATTAATATTTTGCACGGCAAGAACTTCTGCGAGTTCCAGTGAGGTTGGCTGCGGCGGAAACATTTTTGGCATTTTTTTTCTTTCTATAGTCATTTCTCTTCCCTGAAATAAAACTAGAACTCTCAGATGTAGCTTTGGGTCTTATAGATGTCAGGTAGTCAAGCGCAGGCTCGTAGTTTACGCTGAACTGTGTGGTGGTCACTCTCTTTAAGAATGCCATTAAAATGTCTATGGTGATTAAACGGACACTTCATTGTAGGCTTTTTTGTTGTTAACTCGTCTTACTTGGGTTACCTCACCAAGAACACAAGATAACACTCAAAAAGAAAGTGCACCATGTGTCTGTAATTTGACCCCGGAACTTTTCATGATATTAAATGTTGTTTAAAGAGCACTATGGTCAACTACATGAGTATACCAGCTTGGTTTGTATTTAATGTTTAGCATTTCAAGGAATATTCTCAGTTAAGTTGAGTTCAATCAATAGCAGTTGCGGTAGTTGAGTTGATTCTCAACTCATCCCTTGTTTAATAAAAAGTGGTTGCTGTGAGGAACCTTCAATAGAACTGGAAGGGGCAAGTCCATAAATATTAAATTACATATATTTTCAAATGTATAGCCACAAGACATAAACAGTATGTGTTAATATGATTTTAATGTGATAAAATCGCACACTAACCTTATCTGTGTAAAGTTATATTCAATACGGTATTAAAGGGTGTCATTGTCATGGCAACACAATTGTAATATTGGATATAACTTTAAACAGATAAGGTTAGTGTCACATTTAAATGTGTTTTTTTCATGTTTTGTGTCTTTTATTTTGGAAATTCAGTTCCTGTTCCCTCATGTGATCCTGTTTTGTGTTTCCCCTGTTCATGTGTCTTGTTTTCATTGGTTCATTGTTTAAGTATCTTGTTAGCAGTCTTGTCTTTTCGTTGGTTAAAGCTTATTAGTCTTGTTGTCTTGTTTATAGCTTAGTCTTGTTATTGGTTGTCATTGTCATGTGTTTGTCCATGTATTTAAGCCCTCATGTGTGCAATTGTCTTTTGTCAGGTATTGTATATTTGTTTTTCTTTTGGATTTACGTTTTTTGGAATTATCAATCATCTTGTAAATAAACTGCATTGAGTTCTTCACACTTCATCGTAATTGTCTGCCTGTCATTGCCAGCTATGTTACAGAATACCAGACCTAACATGAACCCAGCCGTTCAGCTAGTAGGGCCTGCATCTATGCCAAGGAAACGTTTCCATTGAAGGATATGTGGAGGACTTCTGTGTTCTGGCCTGCAAGGTAGGTTTCAATGAGATCGCCCTCAATGACATATTCCGTGGAGGCTTGAAAGACCTGGTCTCCTCCATGATGCCTACCGGTCGGATTAGCCTCAGTCTGGCTCAATACCTCGACTTTGAGTGGTTAATCTTCCACTGTAGGAGAGGCTGATAAGGAACTATGGATCTATGGATACAAAATCTTATTAACATGTATTACATCTTGTGGCTATACTTCAGCAGACTAAAATTCCTTAGTTTATGGACTGGCCCGATTCAATTTCATTACAAGTGCCATAAACCTAAAGTATACTTTGGTCAGACAGGACACGTGAAGCAATTCTTATCATCAGCAGAGTGCTCGAGCACTGAAATTGCAGCCTGATATTTCTAACCATGTGTCTTTTAATACGCAGAATTATTTGCACTAATTAGTTGGTCCAAAATGTGGCAACACTCACATTTTAAGCTGTTATTGTCACAAAGATGCGATAGAAGATGTAATTGCCAGTAAACAACAGGAGATGAAGGTAAAAATGTCAGCATTGGATGTGCATGTCAAGAACGTGTGTGTGTGTGTTTGTGTGAGGAGGTCTAGAGATACCTGAATTTGTTTAACTTGAGTCTGAAGGACTATAAAGATATCTTTATGGTCTAAACTCCTGAAGAGAAATAGTCATCAGATGGAGTATACTTTGACTCGCGTTCAACTGTACGCAGATGCTGAGCGTTCACGTCAAAATCGAAGTATTCTTTGGTCTTAACTATAACTGCAATTTTTGCTTATTTTTTTCAATAAATATAGGTGGGATGAGTTGAAATGACTTTTGGTGGAAATCAACATAATGCCACAAATGCTGTTAATTCAGCTGAACGTGTATTGAACCCATAACATTCCTTGAACAGTGGATGTTTTTTTTCTCTCTGAAAATGTTGTGTATTTTCTATAAAATACATAATCCAACTGGAACTGCAATGAATTACAATGGATTTAGCTTGATCACAAGTGAGGATGTTTCATATTCATGAAATCTCAGGCTTTCAAAATGTTATTCAAACCCCAGCATGTGCATTCTAAATATAGGCCCAGTCTCAAACTTATCAGCTGTCAAAATTGTACTTTAACACACACTTGCGCACACACACGGTCCAACTGCAACTGAAACGGTGCGGATGGAAGGTGGAAAAAATCTAATACGTATAAAATTGTTCGTAAAAATTTTGGAATCCAGCAGACAGTTTGTGTATGCCTGGACTGGAGTGTGTTCTTGATAAAGGCAGTGGTGCCTGATAGGAACCAGATGCCGGCCCTCTGATTCAATGAACCGTAAACTTTAATGGGAACCTCCAGGCTGACCCAGGCCATATTCAGGTGAATTCTGTGTATAATGATATATTGGGAGGTTCTGGGAGTATGTCTCCTTTTCTAAGTGATCCATCTCTCCCAATGGTTTTGGCGATATGAGCTAAAGTGGACCACTGGAAAAGAAAAAAGGCGCAGTCCGTTGACGGTATGTGGCACGGCCTCTGTTTTGTGTGGAAATGTCACTTAAAAATGTTGGTCTGTTATCTGTGAGAATAATTTAATAATACTTCCATGTGTGATTTGGTCATGCCATGTTCAAGTGTTCAAGAGGTGGACTGTGTCCAAAACCTGAAAATGCTGCCTTCGATGATGAGGTAGGATGGTTTCAAGGCACATTTGAATCGCACCTTTATCTGGTTAGAATTTTAAGACAGCATTGATTTAATATACAGTCTTTAGCAGTGGTTAAAAGAAGGAATTTATTTTATAATTGATTTAATTTATGATTTCATTCCTACCAAGAAATAAACATTGTACTCATTGAAGATTTGGTTTATTATCTGTAATGGACTGATCTCACTGTGATTTAGGCAAAGTTGATATAGCCGGACTGTCAATCGTGGTTTTGGCTGTATATTACTGAAATTGAACTGGTGTCCCTTACAAAAATCGAGAGTTCACTGTAAATTTTGGCAAATTGTCCATTATTGCCAAAGGTTTGTCAGAGGTTCACCACTACCATTGAAGAGCAGAAAACTTCTGGCAAACATTTGCGGCGAATCACAAGCTCATTTGCATGTGAAAATAATGAGTGGCAAGTTTGCGGCTAGTTTACTTTTTTTTTTTTTAAGGGGTTGGTCGTGAAATAAATAATTAAATTCTGCGAGAGAGGGATTCACTTTCCTCTTCCTCCATTTACTGGAGAAGTGTGCCAAGAATTTCAATGAACACACTCTTCGTGCTACAACTTCCTGTTATCACGGAAGATTTCCCCTCACACAAGTTAGTGATAAATGCTGAAACATGAATTTGCTCATTGCAGATGAAAGTTTCTACCCCAAACACACACTGAGGAGCAATCAGAAAGATTGAGCAATGATTTTCCTCTCAGAAAGGGCCAACTTTCGGCCTATTTATGATGTGACTGATCCGAAGCCAAACGTGAAGTGCGTGATTGTGTAGCTCTGGATGTACGGACGGACAACTGGCAGTGATTAGCATGTGTTTGATAGGATCTTCTTGTAGGACGACTAGCCAGTCACCCAGCATGCTCAGAGAGAGTTCTGAACTCACTTGGCAATTGGAGGGCCCATAGCTGGAGATGTCCCTCTTTCAGCACCTGATCTGTTTTGCTGCAGGGGAGCCGTGTTGGGAGTGCAGGATATGGATGCTGTTTTTTAGCCTTCTCTGGGCTTGAGAAACACTGAACAGAATCAGGACCAGGGGTCAAAGGAGTTCTTTGATCTCCTCATATTTCTTCGCTGAGTGGGATGCTGGTGTGGTGTTGTAGTTAATATAAAGGGAAATTTGACACTTTTTGGCGAATTTTTGTTGTCCACCCACATGATGCAAGTGAACAAATGGTCCTGCGGGTTGAAGGACTGTGGGGTACAGAGATTCCAATGTGTTTCATTTTCAAGGGCAATATTTTGCAGATGCTACATTTTATTTCAAGGCCAACAGTTTGTCTCTTTTGACAGGGATGGCTTGCAGGGACATTAGTAGACATTGGGAAATTGGCAGAATATGCATCTTCAGCCTTCTAAAGAGGAACAGAAATTAAGCCCTACTAAAAAAGTAGTGCTGTCTAAGTTAAAATGTTATTAATCCATAATATGACCCTTTGAATAAACCATTGTTCAAAAGAAGCGAGTCAATTCGAGAAAACATTACTAATGTCGCATGCATTGACATTGGGAAAAGAGATTTGGAGAAAAGAGTGGGAGACACGCTGAGACCTGTGCCAAGCATTTTATTAATGTAGCATAGCAGTAGAACATGCCTGCAAATCACAGATAGAACTCCTAACATTGTAACATCATTGCAGTGGCAAGACAGCTGCCATTTGAACACCAGCCTTGCACTACGAGGCGCAGTACAAGTATGTGAGGCTAAAGTTGCGAGGGGCGGTGCGAGCACGAATTGAATCATCTGTGTTCGTGACTGCTACTGGTTCTTTGAATAACATATAATGTGCAAGAAAGGGCAGCTTGTGGAATTTCTGGTGCCCCCCTAGTTAGTTGGTGCCCTACGCAGACTGCGTAAAATGCGTATTGGGAGCGGCGGTACTGATTACTGGCTAACAGAAATCCTGCTGCTGTCTCCAAGGTTCTGTCAAGCATCTCTGTTTGATATTTCACTAGCCAATGCAGAAGTTGGAGACATTGCTGGAACCCTACAGGTAATCTACACATTCATTACCATTTAATCCCACCGGTAACAATTGTGATCGGGGTCTAAAAGGAGTATTGTATAAAGAGTTGTCCATTGTAAATGACAGTGCAGAATTTTTTTGCATATCTGTCAAAATTCCATAAAAAAAAGCTAATAATTCCTGTCATAATACACTTACAACTACCATATGTTGTATAGAATTTGAATTGAGATATGCTGTGCTAATTTTCTGTTGTTCGACTCTGTTGGTGGGGTAGGATTTGTGTGGATGACTGAAAAATACATGTGGTTTAAGCATATTTTGTCCACTCATGTTTATTAAGATATTACGATTAATCATGATTAATTAAAAAAAACTGTGTTATCACAATTAAATATTTTTTATCGTTTGACTGCCCTAAAAATCCCTTCATTTAACTTGTCAGAGCTGTCAAGATAGCAGTGTTTGGCCACATCAAAGCCAGTTTGTTTTGTGCGTTCTTCATTCTGAGGGTTTATGTTGCCAGGATACAACTCTGTTTTGCCAGAGACGCACTAACTATCAGTCTTAAGTTCTCTGCAAATCCTGTATCCGTATTCCAAGGCTGCTGACAGGCACACCAAACAAATGCTAGTTTCTCAGGAAAAGGAGGGAAGGAAAAGAGCTGTGGTTTTCAGGCTTTTGACCAAGAGCATCTGCTGCTGATCTGCTTTTATTTTCCTCATTAAACGTACTACTTTTGCACAGAAATGGCTGCCGCAGTGTATTCGCTATTCCTGCCCAAGAGGCAGTGCCCACAAATCGGTCTGTGAAAGGATTCCAAGTCAAAACTGGTTATCACCTCCATTAAGCTTTCAGCAGCCATTTAAGAGCTTTTGGAAAAACTGTACATCAGAAAATGACAGATGTTGGTGATTGTCATGCCCTCTAGCTTTTGTGTGACCAACACACATTGTGATTTATCATGCAGACATGGCGGTAACCACCATAGACATTGGTGGATCTGCCCCCGAATAGTGGTTCATTAATATGAGTTTTCCGATGACCGATAAATTTGGTCCTTCCAATCTTGAATATTTGGTTACATCCTTGGCCATTGTTGATGCAGAATATTCTGGGAAATAGAGGCACATAATCAACAACATTACACAC